>CM057347.1:352407447-353007447 GCA_030015575.1 Agapanthus africanus | reverse complement strand
AAACTGGGTGGCGAGTTTGCATTGACTATAGAAAACTCAATGCCGCGACAAGGAAAGACCACTTTCCTTTACATTTCATTGACCAAATGCTAGAACGATTGGCTGGGCACGAGTTCTATTACTTTTTAGATGGCTACTTCGGCTATAACCAAGTCCCCATAGGCAAAGAGGATCAAGACAAGACCACATTTACTTGTCCTTTTGGCACTTTTGCTTATCGTCGCATGTCCTTTGGGTTATGCAATGCGCCCGCTACATTTCAGCGGTGTATAATAGGGATCTTTTCAAACATGGTTGAAAAGTTTTTGGAGATCTTTATGGATGATTTCTCCATTTTTGGTGACTCCATCGATGAGTGTTTGCTACACCTTGACGTAGTTCTTACCCGCTGTAGGGATAAGAACCTAACTTTGAATTGGGAGAAGTGCCACTTTATGGTACGAGAAGGCATTGTCTTAGGACATGTCATCTCGCAAAATGGCATAGAGGTTGAAAGAGACAAAATTGAAGTCATTTCTAATCTTCCTCCTCCTAAATGCGTCAAAGACATCCGAGCTTTCCTTGGCCATGCCGGTTTTTATAGATGGTTCATCAAGGATTTTAGCAAGATTGCTAGACCTTTGACTCTCTTATTGGCCAAGGACACAACATTTGATTTTGACTCAACTTACATGGAAGCGTTCGAGTCATTGAAACGCTCTCTTATTTCTGCGCCCATTCTTTCATCTCCAGACTGGACGCACCCATTCGAAATTATGTGCGACGCGTCGGATTTTGCCATTGGTGCTGTTCTTGGATAGCACATTAATAAAATGCCACACGTGATTTATTACACTAGCCGTACATTAAATGAGGACCAACTAAACTGCACAACAACAGAAAAAGAGTATTTAGCAATTGTGTTTGCACTTGAAAAATGTTGGCCTTATTTAATCGGCTCTCCAGTCATTGTCTATACAGACCGTTCAGCTCTTCGCCACCTTTTTGCGAAGAAAGATGCTAAATCTCGGCTAATACATTGGATCCTCTTGCTTCAAGAGTTTGACCTTGTCATCAAGGACAAAAGAGGATGTGAAAACGCGGTCGCCGACTATCTCTCACGACTTCCTTCTTCGTCGTCGCTTCAAATTCCGATCAACGATGTTTTTCCAGATGAACTCTTGACGGTATCTTGCGAACCCTGGTTCGCAGATATTGTGAACTATTTGGCCACAGGACTACTACCAACTGAATGGTCAAGTCAGGACAGATTTTGATTCTTATCCCAAGTGAAACACTTTTACTGGGACGAACCCTATCTGTTTAAGTACTGTCCCGACCAGATTATTCGTCGCTGTGTCCCTGACAATGAAGTCAAGAGTGTGATGTCGTTTTGCCACGATCAAGCATGTGGCGGGCATTTTGGCCCTAGAAAGACAGCCGAGAAGATCTTGCAGGGTGGCTTCTACTGGCCACAACTCTTTAAAGACGCTCATGATTACTGCAAGACTTGCTCTCGGTACCAACACTTGGGCCGGATATCCAGGAGAAACGAGATGCCGCTCCAACCAATCTTGGTTGTGGAGATTTTCGATGTTTAGGGGATTGATTTCATGGGGTCGTTTCCCAGCTCTTTTGGGAACTTGTACATCCTTCTAGCTGTTGATTATGTCTCTAAGTAGGTCGAGGCTGTGCCTAGCCGGACTAACGACAACAAGGTTGTCGTTAGATTTCTTAAAGAAAACATTTTCTCCCGGTTTGGGCACCCGCGAGCGATCAGTAGCGACAATGGAACTCATTTCTGCAATAAGACTTTCGAGGCCTTGATGCAGAAATATTCCATTAATCATAAGCTATCTACGCCCTACCATCCCCAAACCTGTGGGCAAGCCGAAGTTTCAAATCGGCAAATCAAGCAGATACTGGAGAAGACGGTTTCCAAGAACCGTAAGGATTGGTCGGTAAAACTCAATGATGCCCTTTGGGCATTTCGAACTGCTTATAAGACCGATCTCGGCATGTCTCTTTATCGGCTTGTTTACGGAAAGGCTTTTCACCTTCCAGTCGAAATAGAGCATCGCGCATTTTGGGCGATTAAGGAGCTGAATCTATCTCTCAAAGATGCGGGCAGCTATCGGAAGCTGCAGCTGAATGAATTGAACGAGCTTCGGGATGAAGCTTACGACAACGTGGTTATTGTAAAGAACCGAACGAAGGTGTTTCATGATAAACACATCACGCGCAAAACTTTCACACCTGGACAGCAGGTGCTTCTTTACGACACCCGACTACATTTTCATCCCGGTAAGCTCAGATCTCGCTGGAAGGGATCATTTGTTGTGCGGACTGTATATCCGCACGGCGCGGTGGATTTGGAAAATCCAAAGGACGGTTCGCTTTTCAAAGTAAACGGACAAAGACTGAAACCGTACCTTAGCGCTGAACCATCAGAGGAGCTCCTGCTCTTGCAGGAACCGGTTTACCCTGCATAATCTTCCTCTGTCTACCACCAAACTTCAGTTATCCAGCCAAAACAGTGGACGCTGTTTCAAATAAGTTTGGGGGTATGTATATACGATTTTCCTTTGTAAATATATGTTAAAAAAAATAAAAATAAATTTTTTTGTATATCTAACCTTCAAAATTTTTGCCCTTTTAATGTACAATGACACTGAGGGCACTGTCAAGTTTATGTTTGGGGGTATGCTCGGTACGCATTTCTAACCTTCGCATTCATTTGTATATTCTGCATTTTCATACTTATTTAAAAAAACCTTGGAAATCAGAAAATTTTCTAAAAACATAAAAACTTTGTCGCCAAGTTAGCCAGTGAAAGAACTTAGATTCAATATTTCGACGGTTTTGTTTAATAAGATAGGAACAACTAAATCTTATTTTTAGATTTTGAAAACCTGAAAAATAACTCTCCTTTGAAGTTAACTATTGCTGATATATGTCTTTATATTACACTACACGTGTCGTGAGTTTTGAGAATTAGATGACAAGTCTATTATGTCTGAATTTTTTTTTTTTTTGATAAACTATTTTCTGAGGATCAAATAAGTTTGTTCTGAAATAAGTAATATCAAGACTAGTTTATAAAGAAAGGTGGATATGAAGAGATATTATTGACGCCTTAATTGGAACTAATTCTGAAGAATAATCCATCTGAATCTTGATTGGAATGATTACATACCTAACCCACTAAACACGTCTTATATCCAATAAAATAATTGAACTACTGGTTATATCTCCGTTCGCATTAAATCATCATTGTCTTTTGTTTTTGGGCCTAGGTAACTTCAGTAATTAAGTCCGCTGGGGTGTCTCTACACCTAATGCCCTAAAACCGACTGGTTTGGGAGCATTGGCCCAAAGCTCGCTAAGAAGCCTAGAAAGTCCAGGTTAAAACAAAGTCAAGCAAGTGTTCTCTCCGAGTTAAAATTCCTAACGGTTCTTTGTGTGAGAATAATCTTGACAAAAGGCAGGTTTTTATAAAAAGTATTTCTAGCGGAGATATGGAGGTTTTATTCTATGATAAAGACTATTGCACGTTCACAAAGGTGTGTATGAAATGAAAATAAGAAAAATGTGGAGTGAAAATTAAGACCTAGTTTCCTGTTAAGGAAGATTGAAATTCCGAATTTGAAATCTAACTGGAAAATGAAACTTGAGAAATACTTAACTCTTTATAAAACTTATGAGATCCTTTTTAAGTTTTCATCTGGGGATTATTTTGTGACATGAGGACTTTAATCGATCCTTTTGAAACTTAACGACACTATTTACACTGCACGTAAAGACATATAAAATCTTAAGTTAAATGAGAAGCGATGTGTGAAAAATAAAGGTTCGATAGTTCTAAATTTAGGATAATAGAATTGTTATCTTTAAAACAAAACCTTAGGGTTTGAATCATAGTTATTTCGCAAAACTAGCTTGACGGGATTTTGTGGGTAGTATCCGCTGAAAACCCTCAGGAGACAACACTCCTCCTACTAGGGACACCTAGAGGTTTAACGACTTGTTGCACATACTCAGTGCAATCGCGTTCCCTGCGAAAGTGCGGTTAGGATTTTCTTTTGTGAATAAATGGTTTTGCTCGGGACGAGCAATAGATAAGTTTAGGGGTATTTGTTCATATCAGAAAATTGCATTCTAATACCGCTCATTCATTATCTAATTGTTGTATTTATCGGTATTATTGATCAGTGTCTGCTCAGTATTACAGATTACAGGTATCCATGGAAAAATACTGGAAATGCATCCAACAGCACGGATATATCACTTGAGGGAAGACACTGCGACTAGAAACGCTAACCGAACGATACTTCAGGAGTTCCTTTACGCAACAAGTTGTGTACACATTTTTTTTATCTAAATGGTCCAACACAACAAGTGTGTACACAAGAATTTTAAGCACATGTGGATATGATTTTATATGCATTCAAGGATATGATTTTATATGCATATGATATTATATGCATTCAAGACTAAAAAGCATGTGTTCAAATCAAAGGCAATCAAACAAATCAGCATGAGCCATAATGGGACAGCCATGAATCAAGCCATATGTGGGAATGAAGTAATGAGCATTTAATAGTGAAGATCATGTGTTGAATTACATATTCAAAATTCCATCCAAACATTGGGTGCAAATCAGGTCAAAACAGAGGAAATAAACTAGACAAAAGAGATACAGGGGACAGAATAAGACACTGCACCAAATTGCCTTGTTTGGACCGGCCAAAAACCGGCCTGACCGGCCTCATTAGCTCCTATGGGGCCCATCTTCTCACACACCCTCTCTTTGCCAGTTGGTCTCAATTTTGTTGTTTATTTGATTTCTTTCTGAGCCTATAAATACAGACCAGAGGCAAGAGGAAAGGGAAGCTTTTTCTTTAGTTTTATCTTAGAATTCTTGTAATTTTTCTTTTCATTTTGAGCTCTTGCCCCTTTGTCTTGACCTTGCAACTTCTCATTTTGAACTCGCAAGCTTAAGGCTTAGGTTCTTGACTTCAAGATCTGTTGTAACAAGTTGTTCTTCAATAAAAGTTCTTATTTTTATTACATGTCTTGTTCCATTTTACATGATTTCAATTGTGAAATTTTTGCTTTGCTTTGATCTTGCAACCTCTTAAATGAGCTTGCAACCTTAAAGCATGGTATTTGGATTTCACACGTTGCCGGGGATCGAACACTTGGAGATAACACGCTTGAACTCATCGGTTCTCTTTTCATCTTTATTTCATTGCATGTTTTTATGTATCTTCTCTTTTCTTTCTTTTTAAATTTGTAAATATGTGTGGGTAATCTTTTCACTTGTTAAGGGTGTAATATGTTAGATCGTATTCGAAGATTTTCTTTGTCCAAACTTTAAAACCTAAAACTTGCCTATTGAAACTCCGTGCAAATCACCCGCAACTCCGCTCACTAGGAATCCTATCCTACCCCGATAGTGATGATTCCTAATCATGACCGGATTTCCCGTGGTTTGCCGAAGGCTAAAATCAAGAGATAACAACGGAAGGACAAGGGACAAGGAAAACGGATTTAGCGAAATGCCGCAAATACCGTATTTCAAGTTCCCTAATCTGCGTTGTTACCTATTGCTTTAGTGTCAATACCAAGTCGGGGCTATAAAGAATTGGCAAACATCACCTTCATACAATCTAACTTATTACTACCCTTAACAAGTCCTTTTTATTCATATCTTTGTTACAACAATTAGTTAACCAACAAATCAAAAAACGGTATTAACTCGTTAAAACAAGCTATAAAAACTTACCATCTCCCTGCGGACGACCCGTATTCATCGCGGCTCACTACAAGCGACACCGTTTTAATTGCGGTAATTTCAAAACTCTTTTTAAACACGACACGGTTAGAACGTGACAATCATTGCCTTTAGAACGCCATTTCCTGAACTGACATTCCAGCTGGATACAAGCGGTGTGACTGGAATCGCATGGGTTCGGACGAACCGTTGCGACATAAAGCAGTGAGATGCTCCAGTATCGAACAGTGCTAGTGCAGGTATTGAGGATACTAAGATTGTACCAGTGATAACTTGGCCAGTAGCCTCAGCTTCTTCCATGGTCATCGTGAAAGCCTAGCACCTTGGTACATTCCTCCTGGCCTGAGAAGCATTCCTCGTAATGTTCCTTTGAGATTGATGGAACTGACGAGGAGGTGGTGCAGCTTGTGGTCCTCTAGATGGTGGAGAAAACAGTGCAAGTCTTAGAGCAGGTGCCTGGATGGCTGGGCGCTGTCGGTAAATGTTTGCTGGCCTGGGTGCAGCAATTGGATTTTGTCTATAAGGACAAGATCCAATATCATGAGCAGCTGAGCCGCAGACTAAGCAAAGACGGTAGGCTCGCCGGCAGTTTTGCATCACATGTCCAGATCTCTTGCAGTACATACAAAAGGATGGGCTGGGAAGATGGTTCAATACTCCCGGTCGCCTTGGCACAAAAGGTGGCCTGGACGAGGCTCCTCCTGTCAACTGGTTGACAGGGCGTTTAACTCCTGCAAACTGAGGTCTGCCCCTCACCTTTATGACTGCCTCATAACTGCGGACAGCTGTCAGAGCCTCCTCATGAGTCGGAAATTTCCGTGTGGCTAGTGCAGCCTGGATTTCCGTGTCCAAACCTTGTTGAAATGGACGGGCTCTGATCTCGTCCGTCGATCTCGTCCGTCGGTATCAAATGTGCCGCGAATCTGTTTAAAGGATTGCATTAGCTGTATAGTAAGTGATATTTCAAATTATTTGAGACATATCTTACCGACTGAGCATAGTGAACTCAGCGTCATACTCATCTACCGACTTGATCCACATCGAACCTTGTTGCAAATGAATAAACTGCCGTTCCATATCGAACCTAGCAGTCTTAAGGAAGTACTTCGCGTCGAACCTATTGTGAATAGTCTTTCATTCAATGGGATGATCAAGACGGCTTTCTTCCGCCTTCCACCAGTTCCGTGCATTGTCCGTGAGCTGTAATTTTGCTACACGAACCCAAGCTATATCTGGCATTTGTGCCGCTGCCAGATCATCTTCTATACTTTGTGCACATTCTTCAGCTTCTAGTGGGCTTCCTTTTCTAGAGAACTGTTTGGGAGGCAAAGCTCTGAATTGCTTCACCCCAGGTGCTTCAGTCTTAGGACGATTCAAAAGCTGTTGCTGTCCCTCTAAGAGGCTGTGGATTACCTCAAATAGAACCGTTTGCTCGGTTGGTGGAGCAGGAACAGTAGGTATGATTGGTAGTAGTGGTGGAGTGTTGTTGAAGTTGATGCTTGTGTTGTTTGGTGAATCCATAACCTTGAAGAAAAATTCGGGTTATGACAGATTCAAAGTATATAAAATGATAAGATTCAAGGAACATGAATTGTAAAGATTGTTTTAGTTGTTGTTTCTTGTGTTATATTGCTTAGGTTGTTCACGCAGAACAAAAATGCATGATAGAGTTTCATACAGCTCTGACCTGCATGGGCCACCAACAAAACCTGTCACGCTATGCGACGAGACCTCTACGTATTTACTGTGACGTAAATACGCTATGCGTATCTAAGCAATATAAAAGTAAATGCACAAGAGACAAGATATAATAAAACAACAACTTTATTTATTCACATTCTTTCTGTACAATGCATGGAAATGTAAATACAACTGAAATAAAGCAATGCCTAAACAATGGCATAACAGAAAAGGAAAGGTACTAAAATAAAAGTGTATAATAAACTAGAGCTCTGGGTCTTCAACGAAATGGTCCAAGCCTTCAGCACTGGGCTCGATCTCTGACGTGTCTAGATCACCTGACGACATTCAAAGAAGAAAGAAAAGAATGTCGTCAGCGAACAGATCGCTCGGTAAGTCCCAAAGATAAGGGAGAAATAGAATAGAAAGAATAAGAAGGTAGCTTTTAAAGTTGTATTATATTGTTATAATGTGGTGTTAACGCTGTTGTTTGTAGTTTGGTACAGAAGGATATCAGTGTATACGAGAGGGGTCTGTATATGCTAGAGACTAGGGCAAACGGAATGTACAAGGAACCGTTGTGCCACGATACAACAGCAACGAAATATAGGTTAGGTGTCTTAATCTTACTGTCTCGTGCCACTTCTAACACCTTCCGTACCAATCTACCCCTTAAACCCCGAGATGTCTTGTTTGTATAGTTGTATTGTATTGTATTGTAAACTGTATAGATTGTATAATTGGATGACTTACCGAAACCATGATATCAGTAAATGGATGTAAATGTAGAATCATGGATGTAACTGGAGAATCATATAAATGGAAGTATATCCATGGCTCGGTTCAGTCAATATAGATTTGAATGGATTCATGTTGAATTGTAATATTATAGATTGCAGATTATAGATTGTAGATTGTAGATTGTACTTGAATACTATTCAAGTCGGTTTATTAATGAGACTCATTCTGAGTCAGACAATTAGAAAAGTAAATTGAAGTCCTGATGGTTTTGATGTTATCGGTAACCGCTGCACATGGGCGGCAGGATTTGTGTCTTTTTCAAAGACGATTACCGTATTGATAACACCGTTGTTAAGTTGTCTAGCTTAGATAGGCAAGCACCCACTTCTCCGGCTCCCTGAGGCTCAAGAGATTGGTCCCGCTTAAAGCTATGTTTACTAGGGTCCTTAAGGTAATTTATAGAACTTGAGGGGGTTTTATGTAAAAATACTTTTATATACTTTTCAAAATACTCTCCAAGTGTTTAGTTATCATCTTTAGAGTTATCAAGAATATAAATTTTATAATTGTGATATTTCTAGTGAAAATATCCTAAATTCATAATAAACGATATTTATTTGTAATATTGACTTGTTTGGAATTCATGGTATATTAATGTAAAGTGATTCTTGTGATTTTTGAAAAGAGTTGGAATATTTATATTATTTCAAAATAGATATTTTTAATGTTACATATATACATAATTATATAAAAATAATTTTTAATATATATTTTATATTTCTAAAAACCTCATTTTCTTAAGATGTCGTATTTTAAATCTCTCGAGACCGAATGCTCCTTGCGGAGGTCTGCATCACGCACTACTAAGCCCAGGGATGTGCGATAATCCGCACCATCCCAGTCGGTTTCCCCAAAATGGGTTGTAGCGGCGCTTTGCAAAGATTTGTGTAAAATACTAATCTTTTAGAAAACAGTTTTAATAGTAATGGTATTTATTTTGAAATGTTTCGTTTTCCCGTATTCTATGTTCCCGAAAGGTATTGTGTTATGTTGCATATGAGTGTTGTGAGGAGCTAGGTCATTACCTCATGATCAACTTAAAAGTATAGCAAGTTTGTGATGTTTAAATGTCGAAAATGAAACTATATGGTATTTTAATGGAAAAGTACGGTAAAATGGAAATAGCAATTTCTTTTGATATGGAACTTATTCAATATGATTAGTTAGTGTTTAAGAGTCAACATGTAATAATTTAACAAGATTGTATTAAAGGAAAAGTGAGATTTTTGGAAGAACTGAATCGGAAATCGGATTTCCTCCGATTCCGCCGAGTTTTAGAATTTCGTATTTTCAGAAAGAGTAGAGAAGGGGGAAGGTGGGACTTACGGGTTTAGCTTAAAGAGGAGAGAGAGGGGGAGTGGACGTAGTTTCCAGTGTGTCGTTTCGTCGCCGGGAACTCCTAGGGTTGTCGCCGGAAAATTCGCCGGAGCTTCGCCTCTTTGCTCGCTTCAAATGCACACCAGGGTTCTAGGAATTTCTTGAGAGTTTTCTCAGAATTTTGGGGTGAGGGGGTAGTGTTTAATGGTTGTATTTATAGGGTTAGGGTAGATGAAAGGTTTAATTGAAAAAAATATAATAAAATATATTAAAATTTATTAAAAGTGGAGTAATTGGG
Organism: Agapanthus africanus; assembly: GCA_030015575.1. NCBI lineage: Eukaryota > Viridiplantae > Streptophyta > Magnoliopsida > Asparagales > Amaryllidaceae > Agapanthus > Agapanthus africanus. The sequence goes on along the minus strand of CM057347.1, from coordinate 352,997,575 downwards.
GTTTTATGAATGCTCTGTTACTGTTTTAAGTAATTAGAGTATGCATGTGTATAGGGAAGGCCAAGAGGTACAATTTCTATGTTGGGGACTCGGCCGAATCGGCAACTCCGGCCGGCGCCGGCGGCCCGAGTCGGCGAGTCCGCCGGCCGAGCTGGCCGATTCCGGCCGAGTCAGGCGGCCGGAATCCGTGCCGTCGGTTGGTGATCCCTTTTGCATGGTAACTTTTTCTAGTGTAGTGGGGTTTTTGTGAGATATGCACGTGTAAACTATAGGTATTCTAAAAATCCAAAATAAAACAATATTAAAAATAATGTGGGGTATGGGATTTGAACTCTGGTGGCTTGGTTCAACAGTGCAAGGTATTACCAATGAGCTACAAGCTCCTTCTTGTAATTAAAGAGCTAATTAATTACTTAAAGTAGTCATAGCAAATGTAAATACCCCAAGTATACATAAATTTTTAAGCAAATTTTTGTACACTAAAAATGGAGTTGTTACAGTTTCATTCTTCTAGAGGATCCACAGAATTACTTGCATGTTCCTTCGAATACTTAAAACTTGGAAAAAATGGGTTTCTGACATTCGTTCGAACTTTTTAACTCCGCCTAGACCACACGTTAATACCCTTCATCCGCGTGCTAAAAAATACCTCAATCCTCCAGGAAAGACGATACATCAACGGTCATCTCTGGATCGGTCTATTCTAAATCTGAGTAAGACTCTCCACACTAGAAATCTTCAACTCAACTGGGCCTGCGTCGGCGCATCAATCTGACGAATCTTCTTCGTCTCTCAACTTGGGATAGACTAGCTATCATCTGTCGCATCTCTACCTGGAAGCTCCAGCGATCTCAGCTCGTAAGCTCTGGAAGGGACATCACATCAATCTCAGCAACAGCTGGGTCATCTGTCCACATGGTAGATGACATCATAATTTCTAAGATAGGCTGTACATCAACAATCATCTCACAACTGGCAGCTCTAACAATGGCATGATCATCCGGTGTAGAACCAAACACTCGCCTCAATAAGAGGTCACAGCACAAACACTACATAGAGACGTTCTCATGTCACCAGAAAACACAATGGTCAGTCTCCGTCCATGATGAGCTCGCCCTGACCGAAACACTAGCAGCAGCTCAAACCGCGCTCAAACTATGGTGACAGGAACCTTGAGCGTGTATCAATGAAAACAGATCAAGGGCATGAAAGGAAGCAACAGATCCAAAATGGATACATGATCATAAGAAGTAAGAGCATCAATGAGGGTATGATCATGGAAATGAATAGAATCAAGGATCTCAAATGGATGTATAATCATAAGTATGAAAAGATTCACAGATCTCAAAATATGTACATCCTAAAGTTTCTTATGTGGAGTATCGTATCGTAAATATGTCGTGGAACATACGTACGGTACGTCACTCTACTCAAGTTACCTACTCCATCAATCAGGGTCAGCCTATGAAACAAAAGTTCGGGTCTAATACCCTCCCCCCCTCCCGTTCAAGTCTAAGTTCTGAAAGGTCAAGCCTAGGTTCCGAAATACATACCCGTCCTAGACTCCGCATAGTCAAACATAGACTCGAAACAAGGTTAAACCTAGCGCTCTGATACCAACTTTGTCATGACCCGAAAATATTAGCTCGTGACCGGCACTTGAATCATGCCACGTCTAAAGAAGTAACGTAAATCAAGTAAGCCGAAACCATAAATCTAAATATTTTTAAGAAAACAGAAGAGGTGAAGTTTTGAAAATAAGGTATGTTGAAATCAAAAGTTTTCCTAAATACACAAATAATGGAACATAAAAATGCAAGTGGGTGTTACTAGTTGAAAACATGTTTCGACTTATAAAAATTTGGGCAGCACCTCCTTTGTATTTTTTTGATCCAAAACCACAATACATGATAATATAAAGGCATCCCCAAGCGCGAGCTAGCTCTTTGCCAATCGGCGGATCCACAACCACGCAAAACATAAAAATAAGTATACGACGCCCAACGGCGAAGTTCACCAGAAAAGATAAAGAAATAAGCAAGACATCAAAACAACAAGTAGCGGAATACCCCTCGCTCTAAGTCTCGCAACCACAAGTCTCACTAAATCTCATTACTTATACAAATACTAGTTTGATTGATGCAGTTGACTAGATACAATATGAATAGTAAATACAAGAGTGGGCGCGATGCAAATGTCCCACCTACCAATGCAAAACACTCGAATGCAACTGTGTGCCAGCGATGCCGCTACTGATCCATGCGGTCAACCTGCAAGAACTGTGGCACAACGGGGATGGGTTGCCAACTCGTGAGTAGAAAAACATCAACAAGTAGAAATCGAATAAACAACTACTCCTAAGTCAACTATATCATGAAGGTAATATTAAGATATCTAGGGTGACCGTATCTGCATAAGTGCCAACACTATAAATAAATGCCTATCAGCATGTGGATATCATCCAACCATATAATCAATGTATGTATGCATGTGGATCTCGTCCAACCATATAATCAATGTATGTATGCATGTGGATCTCGTCCAACCATATAATCAATGTATGTATGCATATGGATTTCATAAAAGCATATGGATGAAAGTATAAGGATATAATCAACGTGTGTCCCTCGCGACACATCAAAATCATGGAATCTGAGTGTCAAGCATCGACACTCGGAACATCATGAAACCCGTGTTCAATATCGACACGTAAATCCTCATATATCTCAGGCACCGCATCCTCAGATCGGCGCCGGATTGAATGCTATAAGTCTCGATAGCCGACGTAATTGTGTCATTCGAACCATACTTTTTCCAAACTGAAGAATCCTTGTCATCACGTATTAATCATATCATATCACTTCTAACTATTCCTTTAATCATATCATGTCAAGAATTTTATCCTTAAAGCTTTCATCTCATATCTCGATATATTTATTCGATCATATCTTGTCACCTAAACCCTAAGCTATAACTTTATGTCATGGTATATCTTATCTCCTACTAATTCTTAACCCTATTTATGAGTTCCTAACATGGTTACCTTAACCATACTCTCTATATATATTTTGTAGTGGTCTCGGGTTATCTAAGATTCCCATATACCCTCGCAAACTGTCAATTTAACCGACATGGACAAAATTCTCAATCCGTATTTTGGTTTCTAGTCCAGTAAAAACATAGCTCAAGTCTTGTTAATAGCCACTACCCATCACTAATTCCCCACAATTTCCCAAACCCTTCTCTTGGGATTTCTAAGATCACAATTTCACACAAAATCAAGCTCTAAACCACACAAGAATGCAAGGAAACTAAAAATAAACTAAATGGAAGAATTTATACCTCCTTTAGGCAACTCAAGAAAACCCTAGCTCGACCAAAGTCTCCAAAATCAAACTTTGCTTGGTTCAATGTGTAGAGGATGAGGAGGGGATTAACTTTTGTGAAGGGAGTGTAGGATTTCGGCAAGGTTTTTGAGATGGATCTTAGGGTTGAAGGTGGAGGGAAGTGAGGAAGAAGAAGGAAAAGAAAATGATGGAGAAAACAAATGGGGGTGAGGTTAGATGGCAGCCCTCTCTCTCTCTCACTTCTTATTCTTACTCACTCTCACACTTTTTTACCCTTTTACCCTTTTCTCTTTTCTTTTAAAACTAAACCATAAAATATCCCAAAACAACACAAGAAAATAACATGTAACCAAAATGCAACATGACATGGTGCACTAGCCATGAAAAATTGTAGAAACATAGATTTGGCTTAATCGCGATTAGCAGTGCACTAATCGGGTTTTCATTTAAACTGCATATAATAGATTCTAAAAATGCCAAATCCTTTAAATATATATTTTTAAATGAATAAATCATTTTATATTTTCCAATTATTTCACAATTATTGGTATATATTTATACCCTTTTTCGAAAACCCCTTTTTCGAAAACCCCCATTTCGCAAATCGGGCAGTTTTCGGGAAATATATTATTTTAATATTAAATTCCAAAAATAATATTTTATATTTTCTGAAATGTTATAAAATCCTACCGCCCGCGGCAAATTCCAAAGGAGATGGATCTAAACGCCCCATGTCCGGGGGCATAACCGTACATACGCTCATATGACCAATAGGAAAGAAGTGAGTCGTGCTTCAGTAAGTCACCGACCATAAACTTAGTCGCTGACAAAGGCTCGGGAGAAACAACAAAAGTTTCAAAAGATGCTGAATAAAATGATGGCACTCACCGGACAAAAAGAAAGTCCAGAAAAAGAGGCTGGACAGCGCCAAGAGCAAGAGACCGATACAGAGTGCTTGCGAAGAGTGCTGGAAAGAAAAGGCAAAGAAGATGCAGAGCAAGCTGCTAACATTAAGCAGATGGCTCTCCTATTCCAAGATATGGTGTGGGAATGATGATCCAACCGGAACCACCGGTGGAAAATTCGCCGGTGATTAGCGAGGATTACAGAGGGGAAACATCAAACCCTCTTCCGGCCTTATTGGCAACCAAGGAAGAAACCATCTCCAAGGCAGCGCTGGATGACTACATCGCTCAGCAAATAAGAGCTAACTAGGATAGCGAAGCCACCAGCTAACTCATCAGAACCGGGTGACCATATCTGGCCTGGTATGATCAAATCAAGTACTCGCCAGGATATACAATCCTAAAGTTCCATGTTTACAAAGTAACGGGCAATCCTCACCGGCATGTCGTGCAATTCAGGGCACTGTGTGGTAATACTTGAGGCGACGACAAACTGTTGCTTCGCTAATTTATCGGAAGCTTATCAGAGACAGCTTTAGAATGGTACTCGGAGCTCCCAAATGGCTCCATGAAAACCTTCACAGAAATAGAACTACAGTTCACGCAACGGTTCTCCAACGCGAGCGAACCCACTCCGATCATGGCATTAACTAATGCCAAGGTAAATCCAGAAGAAACTTGGGTCGAATACGCGATCCGGTGGCAGGACTTGTGGTCTAAATGTGAACAATGCATTGAAGAGTCTCCAACCGTGGGCATGTTCATTGGGACCCTCGATCCTCAATCGATTGTGTCCCAGTTCGTGATATTCTTCAAACCCACAACCTTTCAGGCGCTGAAAGACAAGTTGGCCTAGATTGATCAGTTGGGCCATGGGCCTTCCTCCTCAATAAGAACCCTTGAAATAACAAGGGTAAAGAGAAAGCGTCCTTCGTTGCTAATACGCAACAACAACCGAGTCCAAAACAGGCAGCTTGCGCGCCCGCGCCCGTCCTTGGAAGAAAGGCTAGGACGTGTTTACTCATTTCCCCGCGACAAGATGAGAAGACTGTTTGAACTGGAGATGCATAATAATCTCATCGCATTGCCAGACTCCTGGCGTTCAGCGCAACCCGATGACGTCAACAATCACAATTACTGCTCCTATCGTAGAATAGTGAGCCACCCAATTGAGGATTGCTACATCTTCAAAAATTGGGTTGAAGACCAGTACCAGCAGGGAAAGTTTGCGCTATCTGATAACTGGAGGGTACACCCGCCCCAGAAGCACGCTCCCAAAAAGATGGACGTGCAGGAGGAATCATGCTCACTCATGGAAGAAGCTCCATGGGAAGTAGTCCTCTAAGCAAAAATTAAAAGTATGCTGAAAGATATTTAGGCATGTCCGGCAATCAGGTGGAAAAGCCCACTTGAACCTGAAATTATTGAAAGGATTTTGAAGCCACATCCTGCACTGAAAATTGTTGACAAGGGGAAAAGCCCCCAAGTTAAGCCTTCAAAGTCTTCTAAGGAAAAAAAGAAGACCAAGAAACCCGTGCAGTCTGCCGAGTATGATGACAAGTGAACAAATCTACAAAAATACATAAACGCGCTGGAGGAGTATAACCAGAAGGCGCGGACACCGGTCATGCTTGAAGAATTCCTCAAGCATATTCTTAAGGATGGAGACAGTGACAATGATGAGGGAAATAACTCATCAGAAAAAGTGGAAGATTATATAGTAAGTTGCCACATGGTCTCCCATTCATCGATATATGGTGAAGAAGCTCCCTCAGCGTCAGAAAGTGACATAGAGGAACTGGAGGCAAAATTGGCGCTAAATTCCCCGAAACTGCCAGAAGAAGACCCGATTGAGAGGCTGCTCACAGTACACCATCACGGGAGAATTAAATCCGTTCTCCGTAAACAAAGTCCGAAAATACGAAGACGCAAAGTACTTCCTACCATACATCGAGACTACTGAAAGGTGCCACATGCCAGAGAGTAAACAAAAATCCGTCGCCACTATCCCGATCTTTTGGAGCGATACCGAGAAAGACGAAGAAATAGTCTACTCAGGGAAACCCCATAAAGAAAACAATAAACCCGGACCACCTACTCCTATTTTAGTCTTTGGCAGCAACTCCGAAGATGAGGCTGATACAGTGTTCTATGTCCGCCCGTCAATGCAGACTCTTGCCGAAGCAGATCAGAGTCTACAAATCATGATGGCTCCGCCTTGACACTACAAGGAACTTGATGCGCTCGATACATATAGAGTACAAGAACTGCAAAATTTCTACGTACCTCCTAGGCGAAGAGGTAAAAAGGCGATCCTCTTCTATAAATCTACGGAGACCAAAGTAGAGAAAGAAATTTGGCACGGAGCCGATTTTGCGCTCGACAGGATTCAACCCATCAGTCTGCCAAGATATTACGCGGATAGATTGGAAGAGCTATTAAGACGCCAAGGCGTACCCCTCGAACAAACTGTTCGACATGCCCAATTCTATAAAAAGATTTGGGATATTTCCAGGACTCAACGAAAGAAGCCCAACGGGAAGATGGAAACAACTGGGCTGGGATACGTTCGGTCTAAGAAACATGAGCAAATCTACAGGTGCCACGTTGTAAACAGCTCGGGTGAAAAGGAAAACACTCTTCCAAGTAGCCATGACGTCAAATCGGAGTGAGATCCCGCTTTGAAAACGTTAAGTCCATCGCATGAAGAACAAATTGACAAGCTAATAAAAGAAGCTTGTCAAGCAAGCCGGGACAACCACAGCCATGAAATGGCCATTTTTGAAAAGTATAGAACGCAGCGTCTCAGTCAGCAATCTGCGGAGAAAGTAGACCGTAATACTCTTCATCCCCAACCCGCTATGTATTCTCAGTCAGCAATCTGGTGTTAACTACTAGAAGGCCATGACAAAGATCTTCGATAACCTCATACATTAGATTGTTGAATGCTACATCGACGACCTAGTGGTGAAGAGCAAATCTCATAAGGAACATAGGGAACATCTAAAAATAATTTTCCAGCGTCTTCGGAAGTATAACCTGAAGATGAACTCTCTAAAATGCACGTTTTGAGTTTCCTCAGGAAAATTTCTAGGATTCATCATACGTCACCGAGCTATCGAAATCGATCCCTTAAAAATTAAGGCGATTATGGAAATTCCCACGCCAAGAACCCTCAAACAACTGCGATCACTCTAAGAAAAGCTCGTGTATATCCGACGGTTCGTAGCCAACTGTCATGACCCAATTTAGGAACGCGACCGGCACTTAAATCACACGACGTCAAAAAACGTAACGCGATTCAAGTAAGAAGAAAAACCTAGAAATCTAAACCAAGAAAAGAAGTAAGTGATAAAACATTAGTTAAAAACATTTAAAATCTTAAGTTAAAATCTCAAAACTTAAATTTATTTTCTTAAAAATTTCGGTAACACCTTCTTTGTAAAAACTAGCCTCAAACAGGTACAAACATAGAATATATTAAAAGGCATCCTCAAATGGGAGCAACTCATGCCTAAAGGCGGAACACAACCACAACAAGTAAAAATACGACGCAGTAGCGAAGAAATAAGCAAATAAGAAGTGAAAACTGTAGGGTTCCTAGGCACACTCATGAGGTTCCATAAGGCATCAACCATGCCAAAATCAAATTTTTACATGTGCCGAGAAACCCTAATGCAAGATCGTTATTAGAGGTAAGGCGAAAGCGAGCAAGTTAACTACTTTAACTACAAGTGAAAGGGACTACAACCTTTGTAGATCCGGTCCTCCACTTCCAAAGCTCCGTGACGACGTCCCTTCGTTGCGATCATCGGGATCCCGGACTCTAGCGTTGGTTTCATCGAAAAATGAGCGGGCTAGGTCGTTGACTTCGATACCGAAGATGATCTACGTCGAGGCGACTCAAACTCAAGCTCCATCTTCATTAGGTCATGAAACTTGTGAAGATAACACACTCTACTACATGGAAAGTTGTAGAGGATGAAGAAATAGGAAGTGGGTTCACTTTAGAATTGGATTTCTCACTTGATTTCTTCATTTGGAATTTTCTAGCAAGCTTTCTTCTTCATGAAGAAGAAGAAGAAGAAGAAGAAGAGAATAGAAAAAGAATTATTTTAAAAAGAAAATTCAAGTGAAGACTTATCATTTAGCAACCATGGGTGAGTAAACTCATGTAGAGAGTAAACTAGGGTTTAGGTAATGGTTAGGTTAAAGAATAAAACAAAATGGTAGACTTTTCAAAGATGCTTGCTTGAAGTATCATGAAGCTTCTAGCAAAGTGAAAGAAAAAGACCATTTTGTTTTAACGAAATAAATAACATAAATAAAACCCTAACCATTAACCTAAACAAGGTGTAAAGCATCACACACCCAAGTTTGCATGTATCATCAATCATGATACAAACTAGTGCACAAAAATATATCACATATACAACTTGTGCACATCAAGTGAGAAAATCAATCTTAAGTGAACAAATACTAGTTAATGTAATGTAATATATCAAATATATAATTATACATTAAATCATTAAATCAATACTTGATTTAATGATCCGGTCATATCGCATATAACCGACTAATATGTAGTGTATCAATATATCGAATCAACACTTGATTCGGTAACCCGGCTATATCTCATATAACCGTCCAATGATACAAATCGTGAGAATAGAATACAGTATCACATACTGGTATTATTCTCGGTCCCGCACATATCTCATATGCGCTCCTATTTCGTTTCGCTTGAGCCAGGAACCTATGTGTAGGATTCTAAAGACTCGTCAATACGCTGACAGTAGGTGATGATCATATCAAAACACCCACAAGCCGCAAGCGGTCTACTAAACGTAACGGCCACCCGGGTATTGAGCGATCAGAAGATCAACGAGCAAGCCTGCTCACACTCCTGTGAATCCAACCAGTAACACTTACCGCACAGTCCGATCTATTCGTCTGATATGTCGCATATCTCGTCTAGGGGTGGCAAACGTCAGACCCCAGTAGCTTGATAAGTCATGCCGATGTAAGGTCCATAACAAGTATGAAACTACTGATAACACTTACCAGTAAATCAGTACAACCCTGGCCAGGGATTTCTAGTTATGGCCAGTCGAGCATAGCGCAACATCAACCCCCAATACCGGGAGAGATGAATCCCCTCCTATCGCTCATTGCCTCCATGTGAATCGGAACTGTACCCAAAAACCACCTGTTTGCATGACTCAGTAGAGCCTTGGTAGGGTGGAAATCAAAGCACAGTGGGAGACACACAAGACTCTATGACGATCTCGAGTCAACAGACTAAGTTGTACCAGTATCACCTGAGAACTGCCATCTGACGCAAGGTATAATACCATCTGGGAGTTGTCGGCGAGTCCGTTCAGTGTACCCAGTCACCACTGAGCACCCTCATACCATCTCTGATGTCAAACACCAATGGATATGGGATCATCCATCGCCCATCACATGGGTCGAGAAGATATACGCTAGTCTACTCTGGAATATCGATGCCCCGTCTCGATATTCCCACGACTAGGAACATTGAAGGATTTACTCATTGACTATCCAGGCCCCACTAGTATGATCTGCATCATAGTCCTGAAAGTCGAGCACATATCCTAAGGGCTTCATCAACATGTAACAGAGAGACAGTAAGTATACATGTTAAGATAAAGAGCAACCAGATACCGTACTATCATGTCGAGCAAGAAAGTCCTACCTGTATATGTCCCAGCATCCACTACAATATACATCTCTTGTACAGTAATGGCCTCTAGGGCATACATATAACTAACAATCTCCCACTTGCACTAGGGCCATCTGTAGCAGTGGTTGCAGTATCTCGTACTCAACCATTCCATAATAGTCTCTCTCTGGGAAAAGGCCTTTGTGAGTGGATCCGCCATGTTGTCCTTTGTGTCTACTCTCCTAACCTCGATCACCCTGGAGATCAACTATCTCCATGATCAGGTGATGCTGCCTCAGAATATGTCTGGGTCACTGATGGGACCGGGGTTCCTGGGCCAAAGCCACACTTCCATTGTCACACAATGGTAGGAACCTAGTTCATCTCATGAACTAATATACACCCAAACTTCCTCTTTGTTAGTATCTTTGATAGCGATGTCACCAGCCTTTGTCGTCCAGTTTGCCACGGTATCTCACTTGGAACTCTTCCATCATACCATCCCTCCACTGAGGGTAAAGACAATGCATGCGACTGACATTCAGTCGTCCTTATCACACTGGAACTTTTCCAGTGATTCTCCCCAGGATCAATTGATACCATCTCACTACACCTAGTGAGAATCCTAATATCCATTTAGATCTATCTCATAGATATAAGATCTAGGATTTAGGAGGTATCACATAGATCCTATATGGAGAATCCTTATGATAAGAGAAGATTGACCGTTCGTAGCATATGAAACTCTTTTCCTATCAAGAGTAAGTTGTTCATGTACAATACGAGGATGACCACCTTACTCTCCACTACCTTTTTTGTATGTACAAGGTTCATCTACTATTTTGATGAAGTCAAACTCTTTGACTACCACATCAAAACAGACGTTCCAACTCCGTGATGCCTGCTTTATTCTGTAAAGCAACTTGCACACATTTTCACTGCTCCCACTGTCTACGAAGCCCTCTGGCTGTGTACTTATAGACGCTCTCTTCTAAATCAATATTTAGAAAAGCAGTCATGACACCCAACCACCAGATATCGTAATCATGGTATATAGCAATGGCAAGTAGGATCCGGATGGACTTAAGCACAGCCACTGGAAAAGGTTTCATCATTATCCACGCCTGGTCGATAACGAAAACCTTTAACAAGTCTAGCATTGAAAGTCTCAACTTTTCCATCTACACCAAGTAATCTTCTCAAGGTATACTTGCTTCTGATGGGAATTTAACCCTTCAGATATAGCAACCAAAGTCTATACTTTGTTGGTGTACATGGATTCCATCTCAGGTCGCTAAGTATCCAGCCATTCTTACAGAGTCCCCACTCTTGATGGCCTGCTCGAAACTAGTTGGGTCATTATCTCATGATGCAATCCTCGCTCCCGCTGTCATCGAGAAACCGAAGTATCTCTCAGGCGGATGAGGAACCCTGCTAGATCGGCGGAGAGGCTGAGGTTCGTCGGAATTTATTGAATCCTTTGGTTCTACCAAATCATCTGCTGTAGTTTGTATAGCTGGAACTCCTTACAGCTCTACCTCATGACTACTAATTTCTTCATAAGAAATTCCCTTTCACAAAGGTGCTATGTTGAGAAACAAAACATATTTTGTTCCTCTGTTAGGTAGAAGATATTTCTTTACGAATGCTTGGGATATCCAACAAACTTCTACAGAACTGACTTTGCCTTGAGCTTGTCCGGATTTTGCTTTTAGACATAGGCCGGACAACCCCAAATCTTAACAAACTTAAGATATGGGCTCTTCCCATTCCATATCACATATGAAGTGGTAGACAATGGATTTGATTGGAACCCTATTCAATAGGTATGCAGCTTCACAAGTGCATAACTCCCTAAAAGGAAAAAGGAAACTCAGTAGTACTCATCATAGAGCGCACCATATCAAATAGGGTGTGATTGCTCCGCCCCGATACACCGACGTGCTGTGGTGTATACGGAGGAGTAATGCTGAGAGAGAATCTCATTTTCCTTTAGAATAGTCCAGGAATCCCGTGCTCAAGTATTCTCCTCCCTGATCACATCAAAGGACATAATACTTATACCCGTTTTTGGTTCTCTACTTCTAACTTATATTCGGTGATTATCTCAAAAGTTTCGGACTTGTGTTTCAACAGGAACATGTGTCCGAATCTTGAGAGATCATCAGTGAATGTAAGGAAGTACAAAGAATCGGTCCTGGCATATGTAGACTGGGGACCTTCATACATCAGCATGTATCAATCCCAAGAGTTCACTAACTCTTTCTCTGTTTCCAGTAAACGGAGCTATGGTCGTCTTATCTTTGTGACATGACTGACAAGTTTCATAAGATGTAAATTTAAACTGATTTAAATATGCATCTAAATGTAACTTAGCTAGTCGGGTCGCATTGATATGACCTAGTCTACAATGCCTCGAGAAGAATTCGTTCATTTCTGAACTCTTCCTCTCGTGTGTGTTCTGTATACTAAGAACTGTAGTTTGATTTAGAACATCAATGCTTTTAGATAACGTGCCTGAACCGATCAACTCTTGATATAGGAAATGTTCAAAACATTATCCAACAATACAAAATTATATCCTTTCTTTACTAATAAAGAGACTGATATGATGTTGTATATCAGGTTCGGTATCTAATAACATTCACGCAGAATCAATGTATTCTGGTAATACAGGGTGATAGTGAGCAACAGACTTGGCTGCAACACTTGCACCGTTTTCTGTCTCATGAAACTTATCACTCGTTCTCAGTTCTCTACCTTTCTTTAGCCCATGTAACAGATTACATATGCGGGAACCTGATCCGGTATCTAATACCCAGGACGTAGAGGATACAGAGAAACAGTTCTTTGTAATTAACACACCCGAAGAAGATGCATCATCATGCACTTTCTTCGTTTGGGCGGCATGGGAATCCTGGTATTCCCCAATTTCCTGCTCGGTATTATAACAATTATAAGTTGGAGCGGGACCAACGTTTCCCAGCTCAGTATAACAAGCGGGTTCGGTCAATACAACCATATTATTATCTTGATTAAGGCGTGACATGGTCGCTACCTGGAGAGAGAGAGAAGAAAACACTCTGCGTGCGCTCTTGCAAGATTAGATTGGTTATATATTTTATCTAATCAGCTTGGCTCCCACTGTTTTTATCAAATCTTCCTTCAAACCCTAAAAGGAAAGACAAGCCGGGGTTAATTACATTCTACAAGTTCGCCAATCTTTCAGCCAGGCCAGTGCCGGTACTTTGAGGGAGGTTCCCCGTGCTTTCGCACGGACCTAATTAAAATAAACCTCGTTTTCCCAGGGGCATAACCCCGTTGACACCTTTCTAGACACCTACTTGATCGGCTAATTGTAAAGTGCAAAACTCTCCCAGGAGTAACAGTTACTCGCAGTGGGTATCAGGATCCAACTATCTCATAGAAGGTATGCAATCTCATTTCAAATTTCAACACTTGAAACTCCCGATAAAGGTTTTTACCCCTAGCACCTATGACCTTGGCTATGGTCAACAAATCATAAGCACTAGTCAAGTTCTACCCGTCATTTCGTGATTAATTAGACCCACCCACATGACCCTTGGCTAAGGTCAACAAAGTCACATGACTGTCCTAACTAATCACATCATATGCGGTGTAGGAAGACATCACTTAGCTACCGTACACTGTGCCTTGACTATGGTCAACAAATACAACACGAATACTAAGTACTATACTTCCTAAAATGACGGAGGGCTGCAGATGGTTTTTAAGAAAACTTTTAACACTTTGAACTTGATCTCGTTGCAGAATCAAATGGTTTTTAAATGGAGTGTTTTTTAGGCTTTTGCTAGTTTCGCTAAAGAGGTCACTCTCAGTGAAGGGATCTCGGCTCTTTCCTCGTCGAATGAGGTGCAGGATATACACAATACCACAATGCAAAGCAAGAACTAGAAAAGCAATCAAAAGACAAACCGAAGGTTGTACTATCTGCTAGTCATTGCTAAAGAGGTCACTCCCGGTGAAGGGATCTCGGCTCTTTCCTCGTCGAATGAGGTGCTGGATGTTCTACAAGGAACACCGCTATGCAAAGCAATAACTAGAGCTACCTTATTTTTGAAATTCGATTCCACAACATCTTTTAGGTTTATTAACTTTCATTAATCTCATTAATGAATGTCCCATCATTAAGTCCACCTAAACATCACAGATAAATACAACGTACGCTTATGCCATCCGCATTCGCCTCGATGTCCCGTCTGCACCGTTAGGTTAGGTAACTAACGACAGAGCGGAACAGGACTAGCGCGGGTGTAAAACATAAGCAATGTCTATATAATATATCATATATACTATATACAATATCTATCTGAACATATCACATGATCACATCACAGATAACGCAGCAAAAAACATCATATGAAATATTGGATATACTAGGACGTCCGTGTTTTATTTTGAGCCTGTATAAAACATGGATTCCACGGTTGTGATGAATAGCCAATCCCACACCCCCTAGACCCCTACGAGAGTGGCAAGCAACCCTACCAATTCTAGAGTTAGGAGACCCGGACTCGACTCCTCGAGATGGTCTCCCACTGGACCCTAGAACCCGGTTACATGTACTCCCCTCCTTGGGTCTATCCTAATGCGGAAAAGTAAATAATATACAATGGTGACATCATCCTCAGCCCGGAAGTGCCCCAATAAAAGAATATTACATACAATGAATTTTACATGAATGAAAATGAAAAACACTCGTCTCACATAAAAAAAAACCGGCTATTCAAACACGACGATCCAATATAACATATCCAGCAACGCATAACATCACATGTCATCAACGTAAGTAAATATGCCCATCCAAATTGTCGTTGACATATAGCAATGAAACCGGCGATATCACATATTACACTTACAGTCGCAGAAAAGAAAATGTAAAACTACAACAGTTGGAATCCGCAACCTGCATAGACATCGCATGCCTAACCAAATGAATTCCTTAGACATCGCATGCCTAACAATTATAAACCCCGCATTTTAGTCTCATTATCGAAAACACTTTTCAATATCAAGTCGGGCAATTCAACAAGATTCCCGACATCCAAAACGAATGCTCGTCGGAAACTTTAGTAGATGGCCGCACCCCCAGATGTCTTCGATGAAGTGCACTAAGGCGGAACACCGCTGCCGCGAGCACCCGAACAGATGCTTTCGGCGACGGGGTTCTCCTACAGTCACTTGATCGGGGCTATGGGGCGTGGCTATCTATTAAGTTTACCGGCGAGTATCCGCGTACACATCGTGATTGCGACGGACTTTTGATCACATCAAAATTCTGTGGCAACCGATCAAGTGAGACTAAACTGCTAGATTTATAATATTCAAATCAGTTATCTCATAACAATTTATTGATTCCAAATATTGTATCACATTCCAGATAAATAGACAATGTTAAACTTTCCGATCGAACAATCAAACACCCAAGTTTTTCCGAATTGTTCAACATTTGAAATAAGTTTTAAAACATCCACTTCATGCCACAGTACCAACGGTCCAGCCGTAGAAGGGTCAACCCAACGCCTCACATGTGGCACGCCGTACTGCCCCAAACCCTAAGGTTCAAAGGGCAGTTCAAGACGGTCACATAATCGAGTTAAGGTTTGTTGTCTTCTAGAGGGTCCATCGCGTTACTTGCACTACTTAGATCGTTCTTAAACTACGGAAAAATCCAACACTTGGAAATTTCCCGGCTGGGGAAAAGGTGAGATATTGATATCCGGTCGAACATTTTAACACGTTCTAAAATTACCCGGAAAGAATAAACAAGGTTAAATAATCCGATCGAATCATCGAGTCCCCAATACAACCCTAAAAAACTCAACACTTGAGTGGAATTAAAAAATTCCCAGAAAAAATTAACAAGAAAGGACCTAAGAATAATTACATGATATTTCAAGGACTAAGTCACAATTTTGGCCACGGAACCGCCGCCAAATCCTTGGTTTGGCCGCGGTTCCGTGGTCAAATAATTGACTTAGTGGACCGTACTTTACAGTAATTCTTAGTTTTTCCTGCTTGTTTTTCTGAGCATTTTTAATTCATAAAATACATATTTTTAGAAAATGTACAGAGAGGGGTGTAGTTTAGGGTTTCGGGGTTCGATCGGGTTTCTAAAATCGTCTACACTTCGCCTAAAGCTCTAGCTAGGCTCTGATACCACTGTAGGGTTCCTACGCACACTCATGAGGTTCCACAAGGCATCAACCATGCCAAAATCAAATTTTTACATGTGCCGAGAAACCCTAATGCAAGATCGTTACTAGAGGTAAGGCGAAAGCAAGCAAGTTAACTACTTTAACTACAAGTGAAAGGGACTACAACCTTTGTAGATCCGGTCCTCCACTTCCAAAGCTCTGTGACGTCGTCCCTTCGCTATGATCATCGGGATCCCGGACTCTAGCGTTGGTTTCATCGAAGAAATGAGCGGGCTAGGTCGTTGACTTCGATGCCAAAGATGATCTACGTCGAGGCGACTCAAACTCAAGCTCCATCTTCACTAGGTCATGAAACTTATGAAGATAACACACTCTACTACATGGCAAGTTGTAGAGGATGAAGAAATAGAAAGTGGGTTCACTTTAGAATTGGATTTCTCACTTGGAATTTTCTAGCAAGCTTTCTTCTTCATGAAGAAGAAGAAGAAGAAGAAGAGAATAGAAAAAGAATTATTTTAAAAAGAAAATTCAAGTAAAGACTTATCATTTAGCAACCATGGGTGAGTAAACTCATGTAGAGAGTAAACTAGGGTTTAGGTAATGGTTAGGTTAAAGAATATAAAACAAAATGGTAGACTTTTCAAAGATGCTTGCTTGAAGTATCATGAAGCTTCTAGCAAAGTGAAAGAAAAATACCATTTTGTTTTAACAAAATAAATAACATAAATAAAACCCTAACCATTAACCTAAACAAGGTGTAAAGCATCACACACCCAAGTTTGCATGTATCATCAATCATGATACAAACTAGTGCACAAAAATATATCGCATATACAACTTATGCACATCAAGTGAGAAAATCAATCTTAAGTGAACAAATACTAGTTAATGTAATGTAATATATCAAATATATAATTATACATTAAATCATTAAATCAATACTTGATTTAATGATCCGGTCATATCGCATATAACCGACTAATATGTAGTGTATCAATATATCGAATCAACACTTGATTCGGTAACCCGGCTATATCTCATATAACCGTCCAATGATACAAATCGCGAGAATAAAATACAGTATCATATACTGGTATTATTCTCGGTCCTGCACATATCTTATATGCGCTCCTATTTCATTTCGCTTGAGCCAGGAAATCTCTGTGTAGGACTTTAAAGACTCGTCAATACGCCGGCAGTATGTGATGATCATATCAAAACACCCACAAGCCACAAGCGGTCTGCTAAACGTAACGGCCACCCGGGTATTGAGCGATCAGAAGATCAACGAGCAAGCCTGCTCACACTCCTGTGAATCCAACCAGTAACACTTACCGCACAGTCCGGTCTGTTCGTCTGATATGTTGCATATCTCTCCTAGGAGTGGTAAACGTCAGACCCTAGGAGCTTGATAAGTCATGCCGATGTAAGGTCCATAACAAGTATGAAACTAATGATAACACTTACCAGTAAATCAGTGCAACCCTGGCCAAGGATTTCCAGTTATGGCCAGTCGAGCATAGCGCAACATCAACCCCCAATACCGGGAGAGACGAATCCCCTCCTATCGCTCATTGCCTCCATATGAATCGGGACTGTACCCAAAAACCACCTGTTTGCATGACTCGGTAGAGCCATGGTAGGGTGGAAATCAAAACACGGTGGGAGACACACAAGACTCTATGACGATCTCGGGTCAACAGAGTAAGTTGTACCAGTGTCACCTGAGAACTGCCATCTGACGTAAGGTATAATACCATCTGGGAGTTCTCGGCGAGTCCGTTCAGTGTATCCAGTCACCACTGAGCACCCACATACCATCTCTGATGTCAAACACCAATGGATATGGGATCATCCATCGCCCATCACATGGGTCGAGAAGATATACGCTAGTCTACTCTGGAATATCGATGCCCCGTCTCGATATTCCCACGACTAGGAACATTGAAGGATTTACTCATTGACTATCCAGGCCCCACTAGTATGATCTGCATCATAGTCCTGGAAGTCGAGCACATATCCTAAGGGCTTCGTCAACATGTAACAGAGAGACAGTAAGTATACATGTTAAGATAAAGAGCAACCAGATAGCGTACTATCATGTCGAGCAAGAAAGTCCTACCTATATATGTCCCAGCATCCACTACAATATACATCTCATGTACAGTAATAGCCTCTAGGGCATACATATAACTAACAAAAACAGCATAATAAGAGGTAAAACAACATTGCGGCATGAAATAAAAACCGGCTCACACGAGCACGACAACCAGAAGCACAATAATATACAAATATCGAATCTCTCAGCCCCGTCTCTAAGTCCAATACATATAAGTGGTTGATGGAGAGTACTAGATACAAAATAAGATATACAAGTGGAATATATGAATACTTGCAAAAACCCATCTACTCAAAGGGTCTCACACCCAACGGTAATGGTATCCACCAAAATGAAGCAATGAAGATCATGCTGCGACTACACTGAGGGTCAACCGTGCAAAACACTGTAGCACAACGGGGGTGAGTTGCCAACTCGTGAGAAGTAAATAACATCGTACAGATAATCGCAAGCATGCACGAAAAGCGATAATCTGAAGTATGCAATTTGATGGCATAAGTATAACAGTATGGATATGCAACAAATCATGATCAAGGTACACCACCAGGGTACAACAACTATATAAAACAGTGCATGTCATAATAAATCCTGAATGTAAGATAAAACATAAATCTCATCAATGAATCATCATCATAAAACTTCGGTGTCCATCAACGACACCTAAATCCCAATATCTCAGGCGCCATTACTCTGATCGGCCTTCTTATCCATCACATCATGGAACCAGAGTGTCCAACATCAACACTCGAAACATCATGAAACCTGTGTCCATCATCGACACGTAAATCCTCATCTCATAACTCTGAAACGGTATCCTCCGGATATCCTTCGAGTTTCCATACAATCACCGGTAGGTAGTGCTTCCCCTGCCACGCTCATTGTCATCCCCACAAAATCTTCTCTTGCCCCGGGTTACCTTACCGGGTCCACCATGTACCCGCAGATGGTTCATCTAACTCCTCGAATCGGGTCTCGAAAACAAGCCCAAAACCGAGAAAACTCATAGTGGACGGATCGAAATCACATCATGAGAAACCGCATTTTTAAAACAATTTATAACTTTCTTTGAAATATATCTGCGGTTCTCAAATCCAGAAATCGTATGAAAACAGTGTCTCGATGCATATATCCATGAAATACGATGTATGCAAATATAGAACAGTAATGTGAGCATATCAAGAGAAAACCGCACTTTTTAATTATATATCAAGTTTCAAAAGGTATCTTGCGGTTTCCCAGAATAAAACACCATATGATAGTATATATGTGACTATAGCAATGTATGTATGTATGTTTGATGCAATTCATAATGCGCAATAGAACAAAAATCAATTTCTAACTGTTAGTAATGAATGCAATACGATATATTTATCCATGGCAAATTCTATAGTGTGCGTGTCATGGCAAATGCTATGGGGAGCGTGTCATGGAAAATGCTATAATGAGCGTGTTATGGAAATTACCAATGGTGTGTGTGTGGCATACAATTCAGTGCTCGTGCAACATGAACCGTTAGTAATGGTGCAATGTCCAATTAATACTATGGCAATGTACAACAGGTAATAGGATGTGCAAAATGGTACTCATGCACAATCAATATATATATATATAGATATATAGATATATATATATAAACATATGGTTATATCACCGAATCTAGCCCTCGGCGCTTAACGCCATACAAGCGCGATTCCCCCGTAGATGTTAAATCTACTCACTGGACGATCTCGAGCTAGGTGAATCCGATCACCTATGTTCCCTTCCTAGCAGCGTCTGAAGCCCTCGCAAAGGATCCTAATATCACACAAAACTATAACGCATGAAATTAGTACACTATCAAATAAAACACAGGCACAACGCCAAACTAACAAATCGACTCCCACAAGCTACCAAGTGTTAGCTTAGCGGGCTAAACGCGTGCAGCGACACTCTAGACCAATCCTACGTCTGTTAAATGCATGAAACACAAAAACCAAAGTCGGATAAATCCGTATCACACGATACCGAAACGCTTGAATTCTAGCTAAACGGTCCCAGATTTTGCTACACAAAAAATTAGTGAAAGTTGCATATACCCGAGCCTACAACTTCCCTCAGAGACCCCACGATGAAGACACGAACCCACACGCCCTACTCTGGCCGCAATTTGCGGCCAGAAGAAATAAAACTGCGGCCTTAAGTCAGGGGGAGGGTCTCAGGTTTTGTGGGTAGATTCTAGGCCTCAAATACATCTTTCAGTGATGGAAACTTTCTAAACAATTACCTGGGTCGATAGCAGATTCAACAGAGACCCTAAACACAGCAAAAACATGATATAAACACTAAACTTAAAACATTAAGGTATTAAACTGAAACTATTTAACAAAACAAACTTCTCTAGAGCCTAATTAACAGCTTGAGATCATTACCTCACCAAAACTTGGGAAAACCCCTAGCTTTCCAAGCTCCAAGTCATCTCAAGATGGTTTAAGCATGCTTAGTGAAGTTTTAGTGAGGTTTGATGAAGGTTTAAGTTTAGAGTTAGTGAAGGAAAATGGATCAAGTGAAGAATTGGTGAAGGAGAAGAAAATGAGAGGGTGAGTGAAGGTTGTGAGGGAATGAGAGAGAGTGAGAATGAGAGATGAGAGCCATGCTCTTTCTCTCTCCTCATTTAATGCCTCACATGCTTTGTCCCCCCAAGCCATCATGCCTCCATGCCTCATCATGCCATTTCTTTTCTCTTTCTTTCATATTTTTAAAATAAAAACTCTTTTACTTAAAAACTAAATATAAATATGTAAATGTAACATAACTTACAAATGGTTAAGTGTGCCATGGCTAGTAAAATATGGTTAACACCTCCTTAACCCTAGGATTAACATGCACATGTGTGTGCAAGCACAAAAATAATTAAATAAAATATTAATTAATTAAATAAAATATGTGAAAAAAATTATTGGTTAAATTTTATTAAAAACCCGCATTATAACGCTTAATTAACTCTAATCGCATTCTAAGGTGTTACAACCTCTCCAAAAAATATCGTCCCTACAGTCATCCGATGAAGAAGGGGACCCCGTTCGTCTGGGATCAGAAGTGCCAAAACGCATTAGACGAAATCAAGCAATTCCTGTAAAATCCATCGGTGTTGGCATCTCCGGTTAAGAGAAAACCCCTTATCCTATATACAACAGCCCTTAAGGGTTTTCTATGTTAGTTATATGTATGCCGACATTATTGTACAAGATTGTATATTATAATGGATGCTTGGAAATATATAGAGAGGAAATTTTTGCTCGACATAATAGTATGCTATCTGGTTGCTCTTTATCTTAACATGTACACTTGTATCATTATACTGTCTATCCGTTACATATTGATAAAGCCCTTAGTTGTGTACTTGACTACCAGGACTATGATTTAGATCATACTAATGGGGGCCATGGTAGTCCACAAGTACATCCTTTAATTGTTCCTAGTCGAGGGAGTATTGAGACAGGGCATCGATATTCTAGAGTAGACTTGTGTGTATGTTTCTTGACCCTGTATGGGGCGATGGTTGATCTCACAGCCATTGGTGTTTGACATAAGAGATTGTAAACAGGTGCTCATTGGAGAATGGGTACACTGAACAGGACTGACCAAGAACTCCTAGATGGTATTATACCTAACGTCAGATAGCAGTTCTCTGGTTACACTGGTACAGGTTAGTCTGTAGACCCGAGATCGTCATAGATTCTTGTGCGGTTCCTTCTGTGCTTTGATTTCCTCCTTACCACGGCTCAAAGGAGTCGTGCAAACAGGTGGATTTTTGGTACAGTACCGAGTCACATGGAGGCAATGAGCGATAGAAGGGGTTTCGTCTCTCCCACTATTGGGAGTTGATGTTGTGCTATGCTCAATTGGCTATAACAGGAAGTTCCTGGCCAGGGCTGTTGATGAGATTTACTGGTAAGTATTATCATTAGTTTCTCGACCTGTTATGAGCCTCACATCGGCATGAATTATCAAGTTATTAGGGTCTGACGATTCCACCCCCAGACTCGATATGCGACTTATCAGACGAAGAGGCCGGACTGTACGGTAGTGTTACTTATAGGCTTTCCAGGAGTTTGGACAAGCTTGCTTGCTCATCTTCTGATCGCCCAATACCTGGGTAGCCGTTACGTCCAGCTAGTACCGTTGACGGCTTGTGGGTGACTGATATGATTATTACCTACTGCTGGTGTATTGACGAGTCTTTAGAGTCCCACGCAAAGTTTCTTAGCTCAAGCGAAACGAAGTAGGGCACATAGGTGATATGTGTGGGACCTTGATTAAATACGTGTATGTGATACCGTATTCTAATCTCGCGATATAGGTTATATGTGATATAACCGGATTATTGAATCAAGTATTGATTCAATGATTTGTTATATGTATATTTGATATGCATAGAAATGATATTAGTCGGTTATATATGATATAACCGGATTATTAAATCAAGTGTTGATTTAATAATTTAATATATAATTATAAATTTGATATATTGATATATATTAACAAATATTAGCTCACTAATGAATTTCTTCTCTTGATTTGTATATATGGTGATATATACATTTATGTGATATATATATAGAGAGAGAGAGAGAGTGAGAGAGAGAGAGAAAATAATGGAGGAAAGATGCCATAGGAGGGAATTTTCTCCTATGGCGTCGAAAAAATACAATCTCCATCGTATTTTCCGACGATCGGCACCCATCATCTTCATCGTTATCATCTAAGATGTGGGTATGCCAAATTTCATGTGATTCTACAACTTTGTCACCATTGAATTAGTGGGTTCAAAATTAATGGTTTACCGATAATAGAACATTTTACATTGTTAAATCAACGGTGAAAAAGTTGTAGAATCACATGAAATTTGGCGTACCCACATCTTAGATGATAACGATGAAGATGATGGACTCCGATCGTCGGAAAACATGATGGAGGACGTATTTTTTCGACGCCATAAGAGAAAATTCCCTCCTATGGCCTCTTTCCTCCATTATTCTCATATATATATATATATATATATATATATATATATATTTGTGTATATGTCACATATACTATTGTGTCATGCTAGATGATACATTAGACATGGGTGTATCAGACTCACACCAAACTAAAGATAATTTGTGTGATTTAATTATTAAGGGAAAAACTAAAATTAGGTAGAAATTAGCATGGCTTAAGATGCTTGTGGAAGCATGTAGAAGCCTTGACTTTTTCCACTAATTTTGTTTTACTCTAGATATTTATTAACCCAACCATTATTTTTAGCCATGGTTAACTCTCTACTAATATCTATGAGATATTTTTCCACCCATGGTTCACTACTTGTTTTATCTTCTTCATCTCATTTTTGCTCTCTAGCTTTGACTGAGGTGAGAAAAGAAAACGAGAAAGAGAATTCTAAAGTGAGCAAAATTCCTACTTCATCAACCTACTCTCATCTAGCCCATTAGTGTAGGTTGTTTGCTTCACAAATTTCTTAGTTAGTGAAGAAGTAGCTTGAGTTAGAGATTCTTCAAGGTGGATTATCTTCGACCTCAAAATCCTTAAGCAAGTTTGTTTCTTTCACCAAGTGGAGCCTAAGAAGAGTTTGAAGGACCATTACTTGGAGCTAAGGGAATACTACATGGAACTTTAGAAGTTAAGGACCGGTCTACAAAGGTTGTATTTCTTATTCACTTAGTGTAAAGTTTGTTTACATGCATAGAAACCCTAATTCTCTAGTTCGATTCTAAGTTAGTATAGCTTAGCACAGTAGATTTTTTAAAATTGCATACTCGATGCCTCTAGAAACCTAGTAGTGGTGCTAAGAATACTTTCATGGTATCAGAACCAAGCTAGAGCATTAGAAGTGGTCTAGACGAAATTAAAGTGTCGATCGACTTTTCGAAGCCTTAAAATCCTAGTTTCTGGAAAAAATTTCAAACGTTGGAATTTTTGAAATTAAAAATATTCAGAAAATCATGTAGGGTTTTTAATGGAGCCCCAAGAAAAACGAGGCCACGACTCCATAGAACCGCCGCGGAACCGCGGCGCAAACCCCTGTTTGGTCGCGATTCCGCCACACTTTCATGGATTTGTTGGTTCTAATTTCTTGTGATGCACCATTTTGTTATTTTGCTCTTCTGGGTATTTTTAGTGAGGCTCAAGTCGTTGAGGTCTCTGGGTTTTCTGTGTGTTTAATAATTCGAACGAAATGTTTGGCATCGTCTAGTAGACAATGATCTGTAATACAATATGTAGATCCATAATAATTAGTTTTGTGAAAACTAGTTAGTGTTTTGTAAATCTAGCAAGTTAGTCTCTTTTGATAGATTGCCACGAAGTTTCGATTGGGATCAAAACTCCACCGCAATCTCGTATTGTACGTGGATAGTCGCTGGGTAACACTACTAGATAGCCATGCCCCATAGCCCCGACCAAGTGATAGTAGGAGAACTCCGTTGCCAAAAGCATCCGGTTGGGTGCTCGCGGCCATGGTGTTCCGCCTAAGTGCACTTCGTCGACGACATCGGGGGTGCGGCCATTTGCTAATGTTTCCTATGAGCATTCAATCAGGTTTTCGAGAATATTGTTGAATTACCCGACTAGTTATTGAAAAGTGTTTTCAATTTGAGACTAAAGTGCAAAATTTATTTGTTAGGTATGAAATCCGAAGTATGAGATATTTCGGATTTATGATGTCTATGGTGTTGCGGATTCTAATTGTTGTAATTTTCATTTCTTTTCTGGGACTGTAAGTGTAATATGTGGTGTATCGCTGGTTTCGTTGCTATATGTCAACGACAATTGGGATATGCATATTTACTTACACTGATGACATGTGATGTTATGTGTTGCTGTAATATGTTATATTGGATCGTCATAATTGAATAGCCGGGGGTTTTTGCATGAGATGAGATTTTTTCATTTTCATTCATGTAAAAATTTGTATGTAATATTCTTTTATTGGGACACTTCCGGGTTGAAGATGATGTCACCATTGATGTATATTATTTACTTTTCCGTATTATGATAGACCTAAGGAGGGGAGCACAAGTAACCAGGTTCTAGATTCCAATGGGAGACCATCTCGAGGAGTCGAGATCGGGTCCCCTAACTCTAGAATTGGTAGGGTTGCTTACCGCTCTTGTAGGGGTCTAGGGATATGGTTTTGGCTATTCATCATGACCGTGGAATCCATGTTTTTTACTGGATTGATTTAAAACACGGACCTCCTAATATATCCTATATTTCATATGTTGACTTCTGCTGCAATGTTCTGTGATGTGATCATATAACTACGTGAGATGAATTCTTTATATTATATATATGCTATATAATAAATGTTGCTTATGTTTTGTATCCGCGCTAGTCCTGCCCCCGCTCTGTCGTTAGTTAAGTAATCTAACGGTGCATGACGGGATCCTGTGGTGAATGCGGATGGCATAAGCATACGTTCTATTTTTGTTTCTTCTATGATGTTTAAGAAACATAAATGATGGGACTTCATTAATGAGATTAATGAAAAGGAAAGAAAGCTAAAGATTTTGTAGAATCAAATTTTCAAAAGGGTAGCTCTTGTTCTTGCTTTGCAAAGCGGTATTCTTTATGAATATCCAGCAGCTCATTCGATGAGGAAAGAACCGAGATCCCTTCACCGGGAATGACCTCTTTACTAAAAGCTAGCAAATGCTACAATCCACGCAGTTTGTTTTGAAAACTATTCGATTTTAAAAAGCGGAGCTTAAACCACTTCTTTTCAAATCACTTTATTCTACGACGATATCAAGTTCATTACGCAAAAGGTTTTCTTAAAAATTTGTTGTAGCCCTCCGTCATTTCAGATAAGGACTATTTAGAATTCATGCTATGTTTGTTGGCCTCCATCAAGGCATAGTGTGCGGTAGCAAATTAGTGCTTATCTGCAACCATATGATGCAATTGGATTAGGGTAGTCGTATGACTTTGTTGGCCTCCGTCAAGGGGTGTACGGGTGGGTTTAATTCAATCAGGAAATGAACGAGTTGAACTTGACTAGCGCACTATGGTTTGTTGGCCTCCATCAAGGTCATAGGACGCTAGGGGCAAAAACAGATATTGGGAATTTCAAGTGTTGAAATTTGCAATGAGATTGCATACCTTCTATGAGATAGTTGGATCCCGATACCCACTACGAGTAAGAGTTACTCCTGGGAGGGTTTTGTACTTTACAATTAGCCGATCCAGTAGGTGTCTAAGAAATGTGTTAACGGGGTTATGCCCCTGCAGAAACGAGGTTATTTAATTAGTTCCATGCGAAAGCATGGAAAGACTCGCTCGGAGTACCAATACCTTCCTGGCTGAACGATTGGTGAACTTATAGGGTTTAATAATCACGGCTAGTCTTACCTTTTAGGGTTTGAAGGAAGATTTGATAAAAACAGTAGGAGCCATCCTGATTAGATAAAATAATAACCAATCTAATCTTGCAAGAGCATACGCTAAAATGTTTTCTTCTCTATCTATCCAGGTAGCGACCATGACACGCCTTAATCAAGATAATAATATTGATGTATTGACCGAACCCGCTTGTTATACTGAGCTGGGGAATGTTAGTTTCGCTCTATCTTTTGATTATCATAAGTCAGGGTAATAAATAGGGGAATATCAGGATTCCCATGCAACCCAAACGAGGAATAAGCATGTTGATGCTTCTTCTTCGGGTGTGTTCGTTACCGAGAATTGTTTCTCAGTTTGCTCTACGTCCTGGGTATTAGATACCGAATCAGGATCCCACATTTGTAATATATTACATGGGCTAAAAAAAGGTAGAGAACTGGGAATAAGTGATCATTCTCTCAGAGTAGGGAATGGTGAAATGGTTACAGCCAAAGCAGTTGGCGAATATCACCTAGTATTATTTGAATGTAATACATTGATTCTGAATGACTGTTATTACATACCAGAAATGATGTGCAATATTATATCAGTATCTATATTACATAACGATGGATATAATTTTGTATTGCAGGATATTGTTATGGACATTTTCCTAAATCAAGTGTTGATTGGGTTTGGTATGTTATGTAACGGTTTATACGTTCTGAACATACAGAACACACATAAGAGAAAAAGTTCAAAAATGAATGAAACCTTCTTGTGGCAATGTAGACTAGGTCATATCAATCCGACAAAACTAGCTGAGTTGCATAAAGATCGATATTTGAACCAGTCCGAATTTACATCTTATGAAACTTCCTAGTCATGTCTCAAAAGCAAGATGACCAAAACTCCGTTTACTGGACATGGAGAAAGAGCTACTGAACTCTTGGGATTGATACATAGAGATGTATGCGGTCCTATGTCTACACATGCCAGAAATGGTTCCGCATACTTTATTACATTCACCGATGATCTCTCAAGATACGAACATGTGTTTCTGTTGAAACATAAGTCTGAAGCTTTTGAGAAATTCAAGAAATATAAGTGCGAAGTAGAGAACCAAACGGGTAAAAGTATTAAAATCCTTCGATCTGATTGGGAAGGAGAATACTTGAGCACGAAGTTCCTGGATTATTTAAAAGAGAATGGGATTCTCTCTCAGCTTACTCCTCCGTATACACCACAGCACATGGTGTATCGGAGCAGAGAAACCGCACCCTATTAGATATGGTGCACTCTATGATGAGTATTGCTGAGTTACCTATTTCCTTTTAGGGTTATGCGCTTGAGACAGACGCATACCTATTGAATAAAGTTCCGACCAAATCAATGCCTACCACTCCATATGAGATATGGGAAGGGAAGAGACCATGTCTTAATTTCATTAAGATGTTGGGTTGTCCGGCCTATGTTAAAAAGAAAAATTCGAACAAACTTAAGGCAAGGTCAGTTCTGTGCAAGATTGTAGGATATCCTAAGCATTCGCAAGGGTATATCTTCTACCACACTGAAGAACAAAAGTTGTTTGTTTCTCGGAATGCCACCTTTTTACAAAAGGAATTTCTTATGAAAGAAATTAGTGGTCATGAGGTAAAACTGGAAGAAGTTCCAGCTGCACTATAACAGCTCCATTTTTAGTGTACAAAAATTTGATTAAAAATTTATGTATACTTGGTGTATTTACATTTGTTGTGATTACTTTAAGTAATTAATTAGCTCTTTAATTACAAGAAGGAGCCTGTAGCTCATTTGTAATACCTTGCACTGCTGAACCAAGCCACCAGAGTTCAAATCCCATATCCCACATTATTTTTAATATTGTTTTATTTTGGATTTTTAGAATACCAATAGTTTACACGTGCATATCTCACAAAAAACCCACTACACTAGAAAAAGTAACCATGCAAGAGAGATCACCAACCGACGGCACAGATTCCGGCCGCCTGACTGGGCCGGAATCGGCCAACTCAGCCGGCGGACCGGCCGACTCGGGCCGCCGCCGCTGGCCAGAGTTGCTGATTCGGACGAGTCCCCAACATAGAAATTGTGCCTCTTGGCCTCTGCACACTCTAATTACTTAGACCAGTAACAGAGCATTCAAAAAAACCCAATTACTTCACTTTTAATACATTTTAATATATTTTATTACATTTTTTCAATTAAACCTTTAATCTACCCTAACCCTAGCCTAACCCTATAAATACAACCCCTAAACATTACCCCCTCACCCTAAAATTCTGAGCAAACTCTCAAGAAATTTCCTAGAACCCTAGTGTGCATTTGAAGTGAGCAAAGAGGTGAAGCTCCGGCGAATTTTCCGGCGACAACACTGGGAGTTCCCGGCGATGAAACAGCGCACCGGAAACTACGTCCACTCCCTCTCTACTCCTCTTTAAGCTAAACCCATAAGTCCCACCTTCCCCCATCTCTACTCTTTATGAAGATACGAAATTCTAAAACTCGACGGAATCGGGGCAAATCCGATTTCCGATTCGGTTCTTCCAAAAATCTCACTTTTCATTTAATACAATCTTGTTAAACCATTACACGTTGACTATTAAACACTAACTAATCATATTGAACAAGTTCCATATCAAAAGAAATTGCTATTTCCATTTTACCGTACTTTTTCATTAAAATACCAAATAGTTTCATTTTCGACATTTAAACATCACAAACTTGCTATACCTTTAAGTAGATCATGAGGTAATGACCTACCTCCTCACAACACTCATATGCACCATAGCACAATACCTTTCGGGAACATAGAATAAGGGAAAACGAAACATTTCAAATAAATACCATTACTATTAAAACCGTTTTCTAAAAGATTAGTATTTTACGCAAATCTTTGCAAAGCGCCGCTACAACCCATTTTGGGGAACCCGACTGGGATGGTGCGGATTATCTCACATCCCTGGGCTTAGTAGTGCGAGATGCAGACCTCGGCAAGGAGTATTCGGTCTCGAGAGATTTAAAATACGACATCTTAAGAAAATGAGATTTTTAGAAATATAAAATATATATTAAAAATTATTTTTATATAATTATGTATATATGTAACATTAAAAATATCTATTTTGAAATAATATAAATATTCCATCTCTTTTCAAAAATCACAAGAATCACTTTACATTAATATACCATGAATTCCATACAAGTCAATATTACAAATAAATACCCTTTATTATGAATTTAGGATATTTTCACTAGAAATATCACAATTATAAAATCTACATTCATGATAACTCTAAAAACGATAACTATATACTTGGGGAGTATTTTTAAAAGTATATAAAAGTATTTTTACATAAACCCCCCTCAAGTTCTATAAATTACCCTAAGAACCCTAGTAAACATAGGTTTAAGCAGGACCAATCTCTTGAGCCTCAGGGAGCTGGAGAAATGGGTGCTTGCCTATCTAAGGTAGACAACTTAATAACAGTGTTACCAATACGGTAATCGTCTTTGAAAAAGACACAAATCATGTCGCCCATATGCAGTGGTTACCGATAACATCAAAACCATCAGGACTTCAATTTACTTTTCTAATTGTCTGACTCAGACTGAGTCTCATTAATAAACTGACTTGAATATGATTCAAGTACAATCTGCAATCTACAATATTACAATTCAACATGAATCCATTCTAATCTATATTGAATGAACCGAACCATGAATATACTTCCATTTACATGATTCTCCAGTTACATCCATGATTCTACAGTTACATCCATTTACTGATATCATGGTTTCGGTAAGTCATCCAATTATACAATCTATACAGTTTATAATACAAGACAATACAATACAACTATACAAACAAGATTTCTCGGGGTTTAATGGTTAGATTGGTACGGAAGGTGTTAGAAGTAGCACGAGACAGTAAGATTAAGACACCTAACCTATATTCCGTTATTGTTGTACTGTGGCCCAACGGTGCCTTGTATATTCCGTTTGCCCTAGTCTCTAGCATATAGAGACTCCTCTCGTATACACTGGCATCCTTCTGTACCAAGCTACAAACAACAGCGTTAACACCACATTATAACAATATAATACAACTTTAAAAGCTACCTTCTTATTCTGTCTATTCTATTTCTCCCTTATCTTTGGGACTTACCGAGCGATCTGTTCGCTGATGACATTCTCTTCTTTCTTCTTTGAATGTCGTCCGGTGATCTGGACACGTCAGAGATCGAGCCCAGCGCTGAAGACTTGGACCATTTCGTTGAAGACCCAGAGTTTTAGTTCATTGTACAATTTTATTTCAGTACCTTTCCTTTTCTGTTATGCCATTGTTTAGGCATTGCTTTATTTCAATTGTATTTACATTTCCGTGCATTGCACAGAAAGAATGTGAATAAATAAAGTTGATGTTTTATTATATCTTGTCTCTTGTGCATTTACTTTTATATTGCTTAGATACGTTTAGCGTATTTACTTCACAGTAAATACGTAGCGGTCTCGTCGTGTCCTCTGCCCGTATACTGGGAAGCGGGGCGTGACAGGTTTTGTTGGTGGCCCATGCAGGTCAGAACTGTATGATACTCTATCATGCAGTTCTGTTCTGCATGAACAACCTAAGCAATATAACACAAGAACCAGCAACCAAAACATTATTTACAATTCATGTTCCTTGAATCTTATCATTTTATATACTTTGAATCTGTCCTAACCCAAATTTTTCTTCAAGGTTATGGATTCACCAAACAACACAAGCACCAACTTCAACAACACTCCACCACCACTACCAATCATACCTACTGTTCCTGCTCCACCCACCGAGCAAACGGTTCTTCTTAAGGCAATCCGCAGTCTCTTAGAGGGACAGCAACAGCTCTTGAACCGTCCTGAGACTGAAGCACCTAGGGTGAAGCAATTTAGAGCATTGCAACCCAAACAGTTCTCCGGAAAAGGAAGCCCACTAGAAGCTGAAGAATGGGCACAAAGTATAGAAGATGATCTGGCAGCGGCACAAGTGCCAGATATAGCTTGGGTTCGTGTGGCAAAATTACAGCTCACGGACAATGCACGAAACTAGTGGAAGGCGGAAGAAAGCCATCTTGGTCAGCCCATTGAATGGAAGACTTTTCGCGATAGGTTCGACGTGAAGTACTTCCCTGAGACTGCCAGGTTCGATATGGAACAGCAGTTTATTCATCTACAACAAGGTTCGATGTGGATCAAGTTGGTAGATGAGTATGACGCTGAGTTTACCATGCTCAGTCGGTAAGATATGTCTCAAATAATTTGAAATATCACTTACTACACAGCTAACACAATCCTTTAAACAGATTCGCGGCACATTTGATACCGACGGATGAGATCAGAGCCCGTCGATTTCAATAAGGTTTGGACATGGAAATCCAGGTTGCACTAGCCACAGGGAAATTTCCGACTCATGAGGAGGCTCTAACAGCTGCCGCAGTTATGAGGCGGTGATAAAGGCAAGGGTCAGACCTCAGTCTGCAGGGGTTAAACACCCTGTCAACCAGATGACAGGAGGAGCCCCGTCCAGGCCACCTTTTGTGCCAAGGCGACCGGGAGTACCGAACCATCGTCCCAGCCCAGCCTTTTGTACCTACTGCAAAAGATCTGGACATATGATGCAAGACTGCCGGCGAGCCAACCGTCTTTGCTTAGTCTGCGGCTCAGCTGATCACGATATTGGATCTTGTCCTTATAGACAAAATCCAATTGCTGTACCCAGGCTAGCAAACACTTACCCACAGCGCCCAGCCATTCAGGCACCTGCTCCAAGACTTGCACTATCTGCTCCACCATCTAGAGGACCACAAGCTGCACCACCTCCTCGTCAGTTCCATCAAGCTCAAAGGAACGTTACGAGGAATGCTCCTCAGGCCAGGAGAAATGTACCAAGGCGCCAGGCTTTCACGATGACCGTGGAAGAAGCTAAGGCCACTGGCCAAGTTATCACTGGTAACCTTTTCTTCTCAACATTTATTTCAGTCTTGCTACTTATCTACATACATTTCCCCATACCTAAAACATATCCTACATACCTTAGGTACAATCTTAGTATCCTCAATACCTGCACTAGCACTGTTTGATACTGGAGCATCTCACTGCTTTATGCCGCAACGGTTCGTCCGAACCCATGCGATTCCAGTCATACCGCTTGTATCCAGCTGGAATGTCAGTTCAGGAAATGGCGTTCTAAAGGCAACAATGGGATACAGCATGTGTCCAATAGTCGTCTGCAACAGAGAGTTCTATGCTGACTTCAAAGTGCTGGACATACCGAACTTCGATGTGGTTCTAGGTATGGATTGGCTTGGAAAATTTTATGCTACCATCGACTGTCGTCAAAGGAGAGTAGTATTCGAGATTCCAGACCATCTGGTCTTCTATTTCAAAAGCGGAGACCGTACCCTGGAGCCAAGTACATACAAAGCGAAGCCAAGGGAAGAAGTAGTTGCAGCAGCTCAAGCGGATGAAGAATCAAGGCCAGATGTGGTTCAAGAGTTCGACGGCGTATTTCCTGACGATATATCAGGTTTGCCTCCCGATCGAGCTCTTGAATTCAGTATTGATTTAGTACCAGGAGCACAACCGGTGATCAAAGCACCTTATCGATTAAGTCCGGAATGTTTGAAGGAAGTCTGAACACAGTTAGACGAATTACTGGCGAAAGGATGGATTCGTCGCAGCATTTCAAGTTGGGGATCACCTGTACTACTTGTGAAGAAGAAGGAAGGTTCGTACAGAATGTGCATCGATTACCGATCCTTGAACGGAGTCATTATAAAGAACAAGTATCCACTCCCACGCATCGAAGATTTATTCGATCAGCTAAGTGGATCTTATGTTTTCTCTAAATTAGATCTTCGTTTAGGTTATCATCAAGTGAAGTTCAAGGAAGCTGATATTCATAAAACAGCTTTCAGAACTCGCTATGGTCTTTACGAATTTCTAGTGATGCCATTTGGAGTGACCAATGCACCAGCAATATTCATGATCTAATGAATCAAGTTTTCCGGGAGTACTTAGACATGTTTATTGTCATCTTCATCGACGACATCCTGGTGTATTCTAAGAGTTGGAAAGAGCATGCCGAGCACCTACGAATTGTCCTGGAAACTCTTCGTCAACATCAGTTATATGCCAAACACAGCTGTCACGACCTGAAATTGGCACGTGATGGCCCTAATACTACGCAACGCCTAAAGACGTAACGCAGTAAAAGAAAACCAAAACCCAGAAATCTAAACCATGAAAATACGGAAAAGATAATAAAAGTTTTTAAAACATTTGAAATCGCAACCCAAATTCTTTAAAAGTCCAACTTCTTTCTTTAAAATTTTGGCAGCACCCCTTTTGTAAAAACTAACCCCAAAATGGGTACAACAGATAAGATAAATAAAGCATCCCCAAACGGGAGTAAATACACGCCCAAAGGCGGAAAACAATCACCACCACAAATATACGACGCCGTAGCGAAGAAACAAAGACAATAGAGATAAAGCAGTATAAAAGACAACAAATCCACAAATAATATACAATAACATCCTCACCAAGTCTCTAAGTCAAAAACATAATAGTAGATGGAGGGTACAAGATACAACGAATGTACAATACAAAAGACAGATAACCACCAAAACCCACCTAAGTAAAATAGCACACTGTGAGCCGATGCGGTATCTGTAGCAAAAGATGATAGGTGAATAGCCTGCCTCGACTACTCTAGGGAACACCCTGCAACACCTGTGGCATAACGGGGGTGAGTTGCCAACTCGTGAATAATAAATAACATATGCAGGTAATGCAAGCATGCACGTACAGCGTGAATCTAAGATATGTGATTTGCAGTAATAATATGTCATGTGAATGCAGAATAATGGAAAGTACACTAACAGGTACAACCAATATATAAAGCAATAGTGATATGACAATAGTATGCAATAATCATGCGATAGGGATATGAGAATGTAGATATGCAGCAATCATGAAGGGTACACTAACAGGTACTCCTAATACATGGAACAGTGCATAAGCAAATAGGTATGAGGTATGGAGTAAAATATGTCATTCCCACAGAAACCTGACATCGTGGTAGGATCACAATCCATCAAGACACTCAAATCCCAATTCCTCAAATCAGCCCCCAAGTTGGGCTCTCATATCATATAAGTCTCACATCTCCCTAATGTACAATATCGAGTAATCTCCTATATCCCGAATGTACAAATCAGTAATCTCATATGTATCCGGTATCCAATCTCAATGAATCACCTAATATCCCAAATCAAATTCAAGTAAAATTCTAACATCCTAAATATATATATATTTGCAGAAATAAATATGATGGGGTCAATACATATATTAGCGTCTCACTCCACTAATATTGGTGTAAGGGTATATATAACAACGGCTAAATCCCCTGTTATATATAAAAAGTAATTGGAAATATCATGAAAACCAATATGCCAAGCATCGACACAGAAATACTGATCTATCAGATGCCGTCACCAAGACTAGCATCCTGATAGGTATGTATAATACGCTATCCCGAAAGCACGAGTGCCTAGCTCTGACCCTCGCCTTTCGACATATCCATACGTACATGACTCCCAACGGTTTTCCAATGATCCCCGCCGAGTCATTGGTACTGTCACCGGTAGGTACTCGCCTACCTCCATGCTCAATCGGCAAAGTCCATCGATCATCTTGCCGAGGGGAACCATACCGGGCCCTACCATGTACCCTCATACGGCACCCACTCCTCGTATGGGGTATATAATCAGAACCGATAAATCTCATGGTGGCTGCGCAAATATCATATCAAGGAAACCGGGTTTTTCAATTAATGCATAATTTCATGAATTCCCGCGGTTCCAAAATCCAGAAAACATCATGTAAAATCCAAATAACAATGCGCAAATCCATGAATATACTATGTGCAACATATCTGAAACGTAAGCATATAAAGGAAAACATGTAGCTAAAACCAGATGTATGCGAAATCAATAAGGTATAGCCAAGTATAGATGTCTAGCTATACGTAAAAGATGTAGTATACCTCCCCTGGGTATAAGTAAAATATGAGCAAGGTATACCTGTAGCTGTATCGTAAAGGGTATATATACTTATCACTAATGGTACGATACTCTATAGGTATACAAGTATGGAAAATGTCATATGTGATAAGCAGTACGAATCAATGTCACAAGGTCCCTAACCAAGCAATATAGTATCTATAAGTGGTTTGTGTGTGACATGTCAATTATTGACGGTGTGTGTAGCATACAATCAGTGCTCGTGCAACATGAATCGTCAATAATTTATGCAGTGTCCTACGGCTACTAGTCCAAGTACAACATCTAAGTAATGGGGTAAAAGGCGCAATTCTAACAATAACGTAGAATATGCGACAAGTATTAGAATTCTAGCCCAGACGCATAACGCCATGCGGGCGATTCCCCTGTAGATGTTAAATCTACTCATCTACGCTCCAAGCTAGGTGAATCCTACCATCTGTTTCCCTCTGTAGCAGTGTCCGTACTCCCCACCTGCAAACCTGAAAATGAAACAAGAATTCCATATATAAGCCAAATATCTCGCAAAACGCGATCTTGACACTAAACGAGAAACTCGCGTCGCGAACTAAACGTGTGTGTGCACGATACGCTGAAACGTGTGAATACGCGTCTAAAACTACCGCGACACGCCGCGACACGCTGGATCACAGAACCCACTAACGTATCGTGTGTATCACGCACACAACGAAATAGAAATACGATATATTGTCCCGGATTTTCCTGTAGGTCAAATCTCACAAAACTACACATGCCAAAATACTATAGAACACAGCAGACAACCCTAGCCAAGACTCCAACACCCAACTCCCCTTCCTGGCCGCAATTTGCGGCCAGATTGATTAAAATTGCGGCCAAGTCTGGGAATTAGGGGCTCGTGTTCTGGTGGTGTGGTATATACCTAATGAGCATGCTCCAGTATTCTCAATTTTATCCTGAAGGATCCGGGTCAATAACATATCACAGAAAGCTAAAATATCGCTTAAAAACGCTAATCTGCACACAATTGGAAACCCTATGGTATTTTAGTGAAATCTGGGTTAATTCTCAGTTAAAGTGATCCTAATAACACTTAAATAGGTAGGGTTAACGAACACAATCATCATATAATCAAAATTCCATATAAATCACCATTTTAGCACAAAAACTAACTTTAAACTCAAACCGAAGCTAATTAGCACACAAGCTGCATAAAAAAGAGTAATTGGGTTTGAGAGTTATACCCTATGGGATCCTAAGAAGTAGGAGAAGAAGTGAATGGAGGAGATGAGAGCTTCTGCAAGTTACTGGAGCTGCTGCTGCCCTTGCTGTTGCTGCTGCTGCTGCTGATGGTGCTGCTGCTGCTCTGCTGATGGTGCTGCTGCTGGAGCTTCTTGCTTCTGGTGCTGCTGCTGGAGCTGCTGCCCTTATGTGTGTGTGTGTTTCAGAGTGTTAGAGAATCAGTGATAAATGAGAGAACACTCAAAAAAAAAACCTCTCTTTCTCTCTCAACATTTAATGAAGCATGGCTTGGGCCATGTAGCACCATGCCCTCACTCTCTCTCTCTCCCATAGTCAACATTTCAACCCAATTTAAAAATCCTTTTAAATTCATTTTTCATTTTTCTTTTTAAAAGAACAACCATGCAAAGAAAACCCAAAGCACTTAATATAAAATTTAAAACTAGCTTAAAGAAATGGTTAGCTCACCATGATGCTAATCATGGCTAAACCCCAAATTACAACCCTAGTTAACATGCACAAGTGTGTGCAAGGCTAGGAAAAATCTAATAAAATATTCATTAAATAGGATAAAATAATTGGAAATCAATTTGGTAAACTTTTCATTAAAAACTATATATTAAAATATAATTATCCACAAAACACATTCTAAGGTGTTACAATCTCCCCTTAAAAGAAATTCGTCCCCGAATTTAAAAATATACTGCTACGTGTACCTTCAAAGAGAAGATTAAACTCTCAAATCTCGCTCACAGCCTCCCAAATGATTACTTCACTATACAGCTACGTCCAAGAAAAACCCTTCACAGATGGCAAGACCCTTGACCGACGTTTCTCCACCTGCCGAGCCATTAACACAAATGGCTGCCGGTGAGTGAAACGATCGCGTCCAAGCCAAATCATGTGAGAAAGGTCATGAAGGTAATCGTAAAGTACCGACACAAGGAATACGGGGTGAAAACTCAATAATCTGGGCGGAAGTGCCAAATTATAGGCAACGAAACTAACCCGCTTAAGGGATCTCAAAAGGACCTAAAATCCTGGGACAAGCTTCCCAAAATCCAACACGTCATTTATCGGAAAAAAAATCCGCAGGAATACATGATTTGCCACTGCGCACTTAAGTCTACGACCAACACAGTCGGCATAAGACCTCTATTTGCACTGGGCTACTCTTATCCTGACCTGAAACAACTGGATCATCTCCGAAATCTCTAGACTAGCTGGGGTCCAAAATCCTACTTACGTAGAGTCAGAAAAACAACAGACTGGTGATCGACACGATCTAACCTCTAAACCTAAAGGTTGCCAATTGGAGTGTCTCCTGATAACAGCTATCGAAGAAGAATCCTAACAATGGCGAGTGAAGATCCCCAACTGCCGACCACAATTAACACATGCGTACAAACTTAACAAGGAACAACTGAGCAAACTGAGTATAACCGGATGACAAGCACCGAATGGAGTCACACCCTGACTAAACCTGGGTAGACACCATAACGAAATTCGTGGAGATCTGCTCCCATTCCTACTTCGGAACGGTTAAAATTGCAACTCTCCAGCCGGTCTCAGATGCTCAACCCAAACACACAAAAGACAGACACC
This sequence comes from Agapanthus africanus, assembly GCA_030015575.1. Taxonomy (NCBI): domain Eukaryota; kingdom Viridiplantae; phylum Streptophyta; class Magnoliopsida; order Asparagales; family Amaryllidaceae; genus Agapanthus; species Agapanthus africanus. The sequence goes on along the minus strand of CM057347.1, from coordinate 352,959,009 downwards.
TTGAAACGAAACCTAAAGCTTCTCTTTACATCCCTGCCCACCCGTAACTATCTTACAAGTCACGTTAATGCTGGTGGAACTTGAATGAATACAGAGATTTGACTGATGTGCTTGCTCTATGATTTCACGTCTCTACCTGATAACATCAGGTACACAAACGCGTCCCTAACTTAGCACACCGTGTCATAACTCAAGGATTCCGAATCATTACCCAGTCGAGTATGCTCAAGTATCTCTGACGAACGAGCATCGGCGGGCAGTGTCTCGCGAAAGCGATTTAAGAAAAATGGTCGGGCGTGGACATGGGCAAGCTGTCCCCTCAGTAGAGACGAACTTAAGCTGTACTCAACGATTTCACAAGAACTGTAAATCTGCAGAAGACTATCACAACAATCAAAATCCGCTGCAGGAAGATGTACATTAAGCTCTGGTGATCCGTGAGAATCTGACACGACTCTCGAACAAATAGTGTCTCCAAATCCCCAACGCAAAACCACCGCGGCCATCTCCAGATCATGAGTGGAATATCATTCTCGTACTTCCTCCAAATGTAGGGAAGCCAAAGTGATAGCTCTATAGTGTCACCTCAGTACACACTCGAGCCCACTCAAGAAACATTACAGTTAAACAACAAGGTCGCCCTAACCAAAAGCAAAGAAAGAACTAATGCAGTTGTTAACCGAATCTTCAACTGCCGAAAACTCCACACACATGCCTCGGTCCAAAAAAAAGAAACCTCCTTTCCGGTCAATTCAGTCGATGGTGCAACACTACTCTAGTAATCCTGCACGAAACGGTGGTAAAAACCTGCTAAGCCCAATATCTGCGGACCTCCGTCCTGCACACAAGTCTGGGCCTAAGCTGTACGGCCACGATCTTTCTCGGAACTATACAAAACCGTCTCCCATGACTACAAGACCTAGGAGTCAACACAAACAAGCCTGAAGAAACACTCCAAGAATTTAGCAGACCGCTGGGCCTCTCCCAGTATCTGCATAACAAATCCTCAAGTGCTGCTCCTGTTCCTCAAGACACATTAAATAGACCAGAATGTCGTAAATAACACAACAATAACTAGTCGAGGAACGGCCTGAAGAAATCTGGTTCATCACATCTACGAATGCTGCCAGGGCATCAGTGAATCCAATGACTCACCAAAACACACAAAGCCCGTAGCACGCATAAGGCAGTCTATGGAATGCCATCACTCCGAACCCGCAACAATGATGAACTGATCCCGAACAAACTTAGAAAATGTCTCGCACTGCGGAGCTGATCGAAGAAATCGTCAGTGCGAGATAAAGGATAACTATCCGCACCGTAAGCCGGTTCAATTAACGATCCGTCGATACATAACCTTAAACTGTCAACTTTCTCTTTGACGAACAGAAATAGGAGCTTCCAAAAGCGAAACACTCAGACGCACAAAACTCCCCAAACAACAACTCTGCAGCCAATCCTTAAGCTCCCTAAGCTTCGCCGGCCCATCTGGAACAATGTCGGAAATCTCTCGCACGAAAAGAACCCGGTCCAACAATCCTACTGTGGCTCCAGTATCATGAATGAAGGCCAAGAATCCACGACATCTCCTCAAACGCCGACTAGCGAAAAAGGCTGAATTCAAGCTGTGAGAGGCGGCACAACCATCCACCTGCACAACAAGAACTGACTCGCCGGGAAAACAATTCCTGACTGTTTCCTCACGGTAGTCTACAGACGCCTAGCACGTAGCTGACCAGTCCATGCCCAGGAGAACGTCAAATCCAACATCTCTAGAAGGATCAAAACGACGGACGAATCTCTATCTCCTATCTGATTGGCACACAACTGAAATACGTGTCGCGCAATAAAAGAATCGCTGATGAAGTTAACACAAAATAGCTAATCTACCTAACACAACTCTAGTCCCAACCACGACATAAGGTGTGGAAAACAACAAATACATCAAAAGAACATGCGAATTAAGGATACCTGAAAACTCCATATTGGACGCCTGCGCGTCCCGATGAGTAGAAGCAAACTCCTGTGTCTGCCCCCTACCCACAACTAGCTGAACTCCTCTGGTAGACTGACTCCTCTGAGCGAACCTTCCACATCCACGACCTCTCTGAATACGATCCTGACGAGGTGCTAAGGAACAATCCCTGACGAAGTGCTGAAGGCTTCCGCGTCGAAAGCATCCGCGCGCTGACTGCTGACCCTCTTGGGAATGAGAGCTGAATGACTGTCCTCGTCCTAAGCCTCTGCTACTCACGCGACGGCCACGAAATCTGTCTCGACAACCAAACCTCTGTCTCTGGGCTGGTACACTGGTACGAGTCCTCCACTGTCCTGGAACTCTCAGCGTCTCTGGAATATGTGCCTCGTCAACTGGAGCTGCAACCACGGGTGCTATGTAAGTGATGGACTGTTGCATGCTGATCGCAAAGGACAACTGAGTAACAAGGGTGACAACCTCCTGTCGCATCGCTCGAACGACATCAACCAATGAACTCATAGTCTGGCGGAAGTCTTGCATCTCTGCCACAAGCCTATCGATACTATATGTCGAAAGCTGATCCGTCTGCACCTGTGCAACTAGAGTGCCATCCTGGTCAGTACTCGTCTCACCCGAGCCAACTCTGACCTCGGCCCTCGCTGCATCACTCTGAGTCCCCATAGTCATCGGTGGAAAGGCTATAAATAGAGATAAGATTCGATAAGAATACGGAATCGAATCACAAGGATACGAATCATCAAAGAAGGAATTTCATGCAATTTGTACTTAGGTCACTTTAGGTGAAGTACCGCATCGTGAGTATGCTGCAGACATACACACACTACGTTACTCTGCTAAAGCTACCTACTCCATCATACCAAGGTCATCATTCACTCCGAAAGGTAAAACCTAGCGCTCTGATACCAACTTTGTCACGACCCGAAATTGGCATGTGACGGCCCTAATACTACGCAACGCCTAAAGACGTAACGCAGTAAAAGAAAGCCAAAACCCAGAAATCTAAACCATGAAAATACGGAAAAGATAATAAATTTTTTTGAAACATTTGAAATCGCAACCCAAATTCTTTAAAAGTCCAACTTCTTTCTTTAAAATTTTGGCAGTACCCCCTTTGTAAAAACTAGCTCCAAAATGGGTACAACAGATAAGATAAATAAAGCATCCCCAAACGAGAGTAAATAGATGCCCAAAGGCGGAAAACAATCACCACCACAAATATACGACGCCGTAGCGAAGAAACAAAGACAATAGAGATAAAGCTGTATAAAAGACAACAAATCCACAAATAATATACAATAACGTCCTCACCAAGTCTCTAAGTCAACAACATAGTAGTAGATGGAGAGTACAAGATACAACGAATGTACAACACAAAAGGCAGATAACCACCAAAACCCACCTAAGCAAAATAGCACACCGTGAGCCGATGCGGTATCTGTACCAAAAGATGATAGGTGAATAGCCTGCCTCGACTACTCTAGGGAACACCCTGCAACACCTGTGGCACAACGGGGGTGAGTTGCCAACTCGTGAATAGTAAATAACATATGCAAGTAATCGCAAGCATGCACGTACAGCGTGAATCTAAGATATGCGATTTGTAGTAATAATATGTCATGTGAATGCAGAATAATGGAAAGTACACTAACAGGTACAACCAATATATGAAGCAATAGTGATATGACAATAGTATGCAATAATCATGCGATAGGGATATGATAATGTAGATATGCAACAATCATGAAGGGTACACTAACAGGTACTCCTAATACATGGAACAGTGCATAAGCAAATAGGTATGAGGTATGGAGTAAAATATGTCTTTCACACGGAAACCTGACATCGTGGTAAGATCACAATCCATCAAGACACTCAAATCCCAATTCCTCAAATTAGCCCCCAAGTTGGGCTCTCATATCATATAAGTCCCACATCTCCCCAATGTACAATATCGAGTAATCTCCTATATCCGGAATGTACAAATCAGTAATCCCATATGTATCCGGTATCCAATCTCAATGAATCATTTAATATCCCAAATCAAACTCAAGTAAAATTCTAACATCCTATATATATATATATATTTGCAGAAATAAATATGATGGGGTCAATACATATATATTAGCGTCCCACTCCACTAATATTGGTGTAAGGGTATATATAACAACGTCTAAATCCCCTGTTATATATACAAAGTAATAGGAAATATCATGAAAACCAATGTGCCAAGCATCGACACAGAAATACTGATCTATCAGATGCCGTCACCAAGACTAGCATCCTGATAGGTACGCATCATACGCTATCCCAAAAGCACGAGTGCCTAGCTCTGACCCTCGCCTTTCGACGTATCCATACGTACATGACTCCCAACGGTATTCCCATGATCCCCGCCGAGTCATTGGTACTGTCACCGGTAGGTACTCGCCCACCTCCAGGCTCAATCGGCAAAGTTCATCGATCATCTTGCCAAGGGGAACCATACCGGGCCCCACCATGTACCCTCATATAGCACCCACTCCTCGTATGGGGTATATAATCAGAACCGATAAATCTCATGGTGGCTGCGCAAATATCATATCAAGGAAACCGGGTTTTTCAATTAATGCATAATTTCATGAATTCCCGCGGTTCCCAAATCCAGAAAACATCATGTAAAATCCAAATAACAATGCGCAAATCCATGAATATACTATGTGCGACATATCTGAAATGCAAGCATATAAAGGAAAACATGTAGCTAAAACCAGATGTATGCGAAATCAATAAGGTATAGCTAAGTATAGGTGTCTAGCTATACGTAAAAGATGTAGTATACCTCCCCTGGGTATAAGTAAAATATGAGTAAGGTATACCTGTAGCTGTATCGTAAAGGGTATATGTACCTATCACTAATGGTACGATACTCTATAGGTATATAAGTATGGTAAATGTCATATGTGATAAGCAGTATGAATCAATGTCACAAGGTCCCTAACCAAGCAATATAGTATCTATAAGTGGTTTGTGTATGACATGGCAATTATTGAAGGTGTGTGTAGCATACAATCAGTGCTCGTGCAACATGAATCGTCAATAATTTATGCAGTGTCCTACGGCTAATAGTCCAAGTACAACATCTAAGTAATGGGGTAAAAGACGCAATTCTAACAATAACGTAGAATATGCGACAAGTATTAGAATTCTTGCCCAGACGCATAACGCCATGCGGGCGATTTCCCTGTAGATGTTAGATCTACTCACCTACGCTCCAAGCTAGGTGAATCCTACCATCTGTTTCCCTCTGTAGTAGTGTCTGTAATCCCCGCCTGCAAACCTAAAAATGAAACAAGAATTCCATATATAAGCCAAATATCTCGCAAAACGCGATATCGACAATAAACGAGAAACTCGCATCGCGAACTAAACGCGCGTGTGCACACTACGCTGAAACGTGTAAATACGCGTCAAAAACTACCGCGACACGCTGTGACACGCTAGATCACAGAACCCACTCACTATCGCGCAGACACAACGAACTAGAAATACGATATATTGTCCCAGATTTTCCTACAGGTCAAATCTCACAAAACTACACATGCCAAAACACTATAGAACACAGCAGACAACCCTAGCCAAGACCCCAACACCCAACTCCCCTTCCTGGCCGCAATTTGCGGCCAGATTGATTAAAATTATGGCCAAGTCTGCGAATTAGGGGCTCGTGTTCTGGTGGTGTGGTCTATACCTAATGAGCATGCTCCAGTATTCTCAATTTTATCCTGAAGGATCCGGGTCAATAGCAGATCACAGAAAGCTAAAATATCGCTTAAAAACGCTAATCTGCACACAATTGGAAACCCTATGGTATTTTAGTGAAATCTGGGTTAATTCTCAGTTAAAGTGACCCTAATAACATTTAAATAGGTAGGGTTAACCAACATAATCATCATATAATCAAAATTCCACATAAATCACCATTTTAGCACAAAAACTAACTTTAAACTCAAACTGAAGCTAATTAGCACACAAGCTGCACAAAAAGAGAAATTGGGTTTGAGAGTTATACCCTATGGGATCCTAGGAAGTAGGAGAAGAAGTGAATGGAGGAGATGAGAGCTGCTGCAAGTTGCTGGAGCTGCTGCTGCCCTTGCTGTTGCTGCTGCAGAAGCTGTTGCTGATGCTGGTGGTGGTGCTGCTTCTCTGCTGCTGCTGCTGCTGCTCTGCTTCTGCTGCTGCTGCTGGAGCTGCTTGCTTCTGGTGCTGCTGCTGGAGCCAATGCCCTTGTGTGTGTGTGTTTGAGAGTGTAATAGAATGAGTGAGAAATGAGAGAACACTCAAACCCCCCTCTTTCTCTCTCAACATTTAATGAAGCATGGCTTGGGCCATATAGCACCATGCCCTCACTCTCTCTCTCCCATGGTCAACATTTCAACCCAATTTAAAAATCCTTTTAAATTCATTTTTCATTTTTCTTTTTAAAAGAACAACCATGCAAAGAAAGCCCAAAGCACTTAATATAAATTTTTAAACTGGCTTAAAGAAATGATTAGCTCACCATGATGCTAATCATGGATAAACCCCAAATTACAACCCTAGTTAACATGCACATGTGTGTGCAAGGCTAGGAAAAATCTAATAAAATATTCATTAAATAGGATAAAATAATTGGAAATCAATTTGGTAAACTTTTCATTACAAACTATATATTAAAATATAATTATCCACAAAACACATTCTAAGGTGTTACAACAGCAAGTGCGAGTTTTGGGTAAATCAAGTTCGTTTTCTTGGACATATCGTATCAGGTGAAGGAATCTCTGTGGATCTAGCGAAAGTTTCAGCAGTTAGCGAAAGGTCGACACCAAAGTCAGTGAAGGACATTCGAAGTTTCTTGGGTCTAGCTGGATATTACAGAAGGTTCACTGAAGGCTTTTCAAAGATAGCAACACCCCTGACTAAGCTCACACGTAAAGATGAAGATTTTGTGTGGTCAGAAGTATGCGAACAAGCTTTCGTAGAACTCAAGTTAAGGTTGACATCAGCGCATATTCTCGTCATACCGAATCAATCTGAAGATTCGAAGTACATTGCGATCCATCCGGTAAGGGATTAGGATGTGTTCTACATCAGCACGGTAAGGTTGTGGCTTATACTTCAAGACAGTTGAAGACTCATGAGCGCAATTATCCGACGCATGATCTGGAGTTGGCAGCCGTCATCTTTGCTCTCAAAATTTGGCGTCATTATTTACTTGGTGAATGAGTGAACATATACACAGATCACAAGAGCCTAAAATATGTGTTTACTCAGAAGGAGTTGAATATGCGGCAGAGAAGATGGTTAGAACTCATGGCGGACTTTGGCATCAACCTGCAATATCACCCAGTGAAGGTGAATGTGGTTCCAGATGCTCTTAGTCGCCAACCATTAGCAATGGGTCTCACCGCTCAGTGGATGCTTTGACAAGACTTGCATCAGATGGAGATTGAAGTAGTCATGCTAGGTAACACTTCAAGTTTGATGAATTTACAAGTTCAATCAACCATTGTCATTCAGATCAAAGTAGCTCAAGCAAGTGATGCTAAGTTGCAAAAGATCAGAGAACAAGTGGAGAATGGACTCAGAACAGACTTCATCATCCATGAAGATGGATCTTTGAGATACGGCAGCAGATTATGTGTACCAAAAGGTCCTGTTCGGGAAGAGTTAATGAAAGAAGCTCACAGCTCTCCCTACTCAGTACACCCTGGAGGTACTAAGATGTACAAAGATCTATGTCAGAATTATTGGTGGTATGGAATGAAGCGTGAAGTAGCCAGAAGCGTCGCAAAATGCTTGGTGTGTCAGTAAGTAAAGGCTGAACATCACAGGACTGCTGGATTCAACCGTTACCAATCCCAGAATGGAAGTGGCAACACATCACGATGGATTTTGTGACTGCTCTTCCTCGCAGCACAAAGGGTAATGATGTCGTATGGGTCATTGTAGATCGACTCACAAAGTCGGCTCACTTCATACCATTTAGAGTTGGCCAATCAACTGAGACACTAGCAAAGAAGTACATGGAGGTAATAATCTACTTAAGATTTAAACTCTTCATAATGTACTATCTCTGATACCCATGAACTCATACAGGAAATTGTGAGACTTCATGGAGTACCGGTCTGCATTGTCTCCGATCATGACACGAGGTTCCGATCGCAATTTTGGCAGAGTCTGCAAGCAAGCTTGGGTATAAGTCTGAACTTCAGCACGGCTTATCATCCACAAACAGATGGTCAGTCTGAGCGAACAATTCAGATCTTGGAGGATATGCTCAGAGCATGTATGTTAGACTTCAAAGGATCGTGGGAAGATCACCTACACCTTGTGGAGTTTTCGTACAACAACTACTAAGCAAGCATAGGAATGGCATCTTTTGCAGCACTGTATGGAAGGAGGTGTCGATCGCCATTAAGTTGGGACGACATCGGAGATAGGGAACTTCTTGGACCAGAGATGATAGTGGCGACTGTTGATGTGGTTCGTACTATCAGGGAAAAGATACACATAGCCCAAGATCAACAGAAGCACTGGGCTGATGCAAAGAGACGCTACTTGGAGTTCCAGCCAAGAGATCACGTATTCTTGATGATATCTCCGAACCGTGGAGTGATCCGATTTGGAAGACGGGGTAAGCTAAGTCCGAGATATATTGGACCGTTCGACATACTCGAACGAGTCGGTGAAGTGTATACCACTTAGCACTTCCACCTTCATTGGAAGGAGTGCATAATGTGTTCCACATATCCCAACTCAGAAGGTATGTGAGTGACCCCAGCCATGTTCTTGATCATTCCGAGCTCATTATACAGCACGACTTATCTTGTGAGAAACAACCTATGGAGATCCTGGACAGGAAAGTGAAGACACTTCAGAACAAGGAAGTCAACTTGGTTCGAGTGATGTGGAGAAAAGACACTCCAGAAGAGTCCAGTTGGGAAAGGGAAGATGAAATGCGTGCAACATATCCACACCTCTTTGTAAACTAGTCCTTAAATAAAAGTTGTAAATTTTGAGGAAGAAATTTTTGTAAGGAGGGTAGACTGTAACAGCTCCATTTTTAGTGTACAAAAATTTGCTTAAAAATTTATGTATACTTGGGGTATTTACATTTGCTGTGACTACTTTAAGTAATTAATTAGCTATTTAATTACAAGAAGGAGCCTGTAGATCATTGGTAATACCTTGCACTGCTGAACCAAGCCACCAGAGTTCAAATCCCATACGCCGCATTATTTTTAATATTGTTATATTTTGGATTTTTAGAATACCAACAGTTTACACGTGCATATCTCACAAAAACCCCACTACACTAGAAAAAGTAACCATGCATGATGGATCACCAACCGACGGCACGGATTCCGGCCGACTTACTCGGCCGGAATCGGCCGACTGACTCGGCCGGAATCGGCCGACTCGGGCCATCGCCACCGGCCGAAGTTGCCGATTCGGCCGAGTCCCCAACATAGAAATTGTGCCTCTTGGCCTCCCCTGTACACCTGAACACTGTAATTACTTAGACCAGTAACAGAGCATTCATAAAACCCCAATTACTCCACTTTTAATACATTTTAATATATTTTATTACATTTTTTTCAATTATACCATTCATCTACCCTAACCCTATCCTAACCCTATAAATACAACCCCTAAACACTACCCTCTCACCCCAAAATTCTGAGCAAACTCTCAAGAAATTTTCTAGAACCCTAGTGTGCATTTGAAGTGAGCAAAGAGGCGAAGCTCCGGCGAATTTTCCGGCGACAACCCTAGGAGTTCCCGGCGACGAAACGGCGCACCGGAACCTACGTCCACTCCCTCTCCCTCTCCTCTTTAAACTAAACCCATAAATCTCACCTTCCCCCTTCTCTACTCTTTCTGAAAATACGAAATTCTAAAATTCGACGGAATTGGAGCAAATCCGATTTCCGATTCGGTTCTTCCAAAAATCTCACTTTTCCTTTAATACAATCTTGTTAAACCATTATATGTTGACTATTAAACACTAACTAATCATATTGAACAAGCTCTACATCAAAATAAATTGCTATTTCTATTTTACCGTACTTTTTCATTAAAATGCCATATAGTTTCATTTTCGATATTTAAACATCACAAACTTTCTATACCTTTAAGTAGATCACGAGGTAATGACCTACCTCCTCACAACACTCATATGCAATATAGCACAATGTTAGTGTATATACCCTAGGGGCCATTATTGTATCATACTACCTTGTATATTACTTAATGGAAGCTTGGGATATTCACAATTGTATTAACAGTCTTGCTCAACATAGTAGTATGCTACTTGGTTTATACCTATCTTAATATGTGTATATGTTTCTTTTAGCATATCGCGAATACATATTGATAGAGCCCATAGGATCTTGCTTGACTACCAGCGTTGTGATGGCAGTCACACTAGTAGGGGCTGGGTAGTATACAAGCACATCATTTTTCAGGTCTCTAGTCATAGGATTATCGAGACAGGGCATCGATACTCCGGAGTAGACTAGTGTATACGCTTCTCGTCCCAGCAGGAGAGATGGTCTATCCCACAGCCATTAGTACATTGTACTGGAGACAGTATGCAGGTGCTCGTTGGGTTACGAGTACACCGGACAGGACTCGCAGGGAACTATTGGTTGGTATTATATCCGCCATCAGTTAACAGTTCCCAGGTGACATGAGTACAGTATAGTCCGTAGACTTGACACTGCTACTTCGCCTCGAGTGTGTTCCCACCGTTCTTAGATTGTTACCCTACCACGGCTCGACTGAGTCGTGCAAACAGGTAGTAGTTGGGTGTAGTCCCGAAGCACTTGGAGGCGGTGGCGGTTAGATAGGATTCGTCTCTCCCGGTGTTAGGGGTTCTTATCGTGCTGTGTTTGGAGAGCCATTACGCAAGGTCCCTGGCCAGGGCAAGCGAGATTTACTGGTAGGTTTTCCAGTAGCTTCTCAAGGTGTAATGGGCTTCACTCCGACATGACTTATACCATTTTTAGGGGACCGACGCTTGCCGCCCCCTAGGCCCGATATGCGATTGTCTTAGACGAACAGACCGGACTGTACGAAGATTGTCACATCAGGATCAGTAGGAGTTCGGATGAGTTTCCTCATCGGCCTTCTTATCGACATCTACCTAGGGACCGTTACGTACAGCTAGTACCACTTGCGGCCTGTGGTTAAACCCACTGCCAGGGTAGTGTCGAGTCTTTAGAGTCCCACACAGAGGGTTTTCCTGCTTCAGGCAAAACGATACAGAGGTCGTATGGTTTTACGACAGGGTTCATACATATACGTGTACTTGTGCACGTGTGATGTTCGGACAGATTATACTAGCGGGCTTTGGTTTAAGCCAGATTCTAGTATTGGATTATTGGATTTATACAGTCTCAGTATATCCGTGTTTTTCGTAAATACGGATGGGAGGGGCATTCTCGTAATTATTCGAGAAGCTTCTAGAAGAAAGATGACTCATTTAGTTTTAATTCATTTGTGAATTAAACTTAATGAGGTGGAGAAGTGATGTGTAATTTTCATTAATTACACCATGAGTCATGAGGTGATTCACCTCAAGGTAATTAATGAAGCATGGTTGTTGAATATATTTATTATTGTTTAGATATTTTTCATGCTTCATAATTATCTAAGAGACTCAAGATTTAATTCATAATCACAAACACATTCTCTCTCCTCAAGCTCTCATCTTCTTCATCCTAACAATAACCCTCTCATATGTTGAGAATCCTAGGGTTAGCAAGACTAATAGATCCTTAATCTATCTCTATATCCTCTAGGTCACTTGGATTAGCAATCCTAGCCACTTAGTTACCTCAAGTTAGAGGTTAAAGCTTGAAGAAGGAACTCTCGGGTGGATCTTCTATTACATCGAGGAGGCCGACGAGGAGGTGAACAACAAGAACAAGAAGGACTAGTATCTTAAGGTATAATCATCTATCATAGTAGTTAACTACTTCTAGATAGTTTGTTAGTTAGGGTTTAGCAAAGATCCGTTTGATAGTCGATGTTACTTTGAACAAAATGATTGTTTTACCTATTCCGCCTCCCCGCATCTTGTAGGGCGTGTAACGTTGACTTACAGTGGTATCAGAGCCAGGCTAAACCATAACCAATATGTTAACAAAGTCTTTAGAAATTCGATCGCGATCTAATCCCGGAAAAATGACATTTTCACCAAGTTTCTGCCGATTTTAAATTAGGGTCTAAAAATTTTTCAGGGACCCTTAAAAATACAAGCAGGGTTTTTTAAGAATTATGAAGAAATTTAGGATCGTGACTCGTCCAAACCACCGCGTAACCGCGGCCGATCCAAGCGATCCGCCGTGGATCCGCGGCCGAGTTGACACCGAGTCAACCCAAATTTGCTCAGTTATTCTTCTGTGATGATGTTGGGTTTTTTGGGATATTTTATTTCTCTCAGGTTTTAAGTGCACAGAGAATTATTTGGAGTAGATTCGTAAGTGATGCTTGATCGAAATTCTAAGAAATTTGGCTAACTGGATTATATCTGTGTTGTGATTAATGTGTTCGTAAACCTCCCCTAATTGCTAGTATGTCAGTTAGCAGGGTGTTGCACATTTCCGTAATGGTTACTTTATGTTTGTGGATATGAACTTGTTGGATTGTCGTGAATGGATAGCCGGGGATGCGAGACGAGTGTTTCTTTCATTCAAATGTAAATTGTAATTTGTTGTAACATTCTTTTGCGGGGCACATCCGGGTTGAGGTTGTATCCACCGTTGTATTATTTCATTTACTGTTTTCTGCTCCTAGGATAGACCTAAAGTGGGGTTCACAAACTACCGGATACTTTGAAGTGCTTAGTGGCCTACTCACGTCGTTGAGGGGGACCGTTTCACTTCGGGTACTTGACGGGTAGTTTGCCGTACTCGTAGGGGTCTAGGGTGGGATTGGCTATTCATCACGACTATGTAATCCGTCTTTCATTGCAGGCTCAAAGGAAATGTGGATTCCTAGAATATCCAATATGTTCATCTGTGATATGGAATACCTATTATTGCATCTGACGAATGTACAATATCTAGTAGGCATTGCTTATGTTTTGCATCCACGCTAGCCTAGCCCCTGCTCTGTCATTAGTTAAGTAACCTAACGGGTGAATGACATGACCCAGTGGCGAATGCGGATGGCATAAGCGGACGTTGTATTATCGTTGCTTTCTGCAATGATAGGTTAATTGATGGGACGCATTATATTAATGCAAAGAAAATAAACCAAAGTTGAATCGTTGGAACAGTTTAAAAGAAACCACTCGGTTATTTTAAAACAGAAGATTTTTTAATTGCGGTGCTTAAACAACTCCTTTTAAAAGCTATCAGGTTCCTTCGATCATATCAAGTTCACTACGTTCACGGTTTCTCCAAAACCATTCATATCCCTCCGTCATTTCATTTGGGTATTCAGTAGTATTCAAGCTATGTATTTTGACCAACTTCAAGGCATAGTGTTTGGTAGCTGCTGGGTATTCATCTGTTGCATAGATAGATGAGTTGGTTTTGGACAGTCGTACTGCCATTTGGCCAACGTCAGGGGATGTACGGGTGGGTTCAAATTAACAAGATAATGATGGGTAGAACTTGACATGTGACTTATGACATTTTGACCAACGCCAAGGTCATAAGAGCATAGGGCAAAAATCCATATCAGGAGTTTCTAATTAAACTGAAACTTGCTACAGTTGCGTATCATTTGGAGTGTGATAATTTTAGTAGGATTCCTTCAGCTTTATCACACGATGATATTTGGATCCCGATCCTACTGTGAGTATATGCTACTCATCGGGAGATTCTTTCACTCAACGATCAATGATATAAACCAAGTAGGTGTCGAGAAAGGTGTCAGCGGGGCTCGCCCCCAGGGAAAAGAGGTTATTTAATTAAGGAACTTCGCGAAAGTGTCGTAAAACCTCCCTCGAAGTACCGACACTGTCCTGGCCGAACGGTTAAGCAAGTATTGTACGGTGAGAATAGTCCTGACTAGTTCTTCTTTTATGGTTTAAGGAAGGATTCAAGAAACAGTGGGAGCCATCCTGCTTAGATAAACTAAAAACCACTCTAAACTTGCAAGAGCATCATGCTAAAGTGTTTCTTCTCTCTCTCCTGATTACAGCGACCAGAACATGACGGGTCTTAAGTTATTATTAGATAAAAATATTTTGACAGGGCCAAACTATAAAGATTGGTTCCGGAATGTCAAGATGGCAATAACCTATGACAAATTGGGGTATGTCCTTACTACTAAAGCTCCTGCCACCCAGGCCCAGAATCCTGTGTCGTGCATGAGGAAATCCCCAAGACCTGGGAGATTGACTGCGCGAAGGCCAAATGCATCGTGCTTGCCTCTATAGATAATGAACATCAGAGGAGGCATGAGAATATGGATCTTGAATCCATATTTCTCCACACCAAGGAACTGTATGGAGAGAAATCTCGTATAGCTAGATACGAGACCTCGAAGAACTTGTTTCAGTCGAGGCTGGCCGTCGGATCATCTGTAAGGGAACATGTCCGTAAGATGATTGGCTATATTGAGGAGCTCGCAGACCTCGGGACAACATTAGAGAATGAGCTGTATACAGACTTGGTTCTCCAGTCCCTTCCTTCCACCTATGCCCAGTTTATCTTAAATTTCAATATTCATGGTAAAGAAGTTGAACTTCCAGAACTCCTTAACATGTTGAGGAGTGCAGAGGGCACCTTGCAGAAAGCAAGGGAAACACCCGCTATGTTTGTTCGTGGTGCTTCATCTTCCAGGTCCAAGGCAAGGGCCAAAGGAAGGAAGAAGAAGGCCGTTACCAAACCGAGAGTTGGATATATATGCCCTAGAGGCCTTCATTGTATAGGATGCTAGGGATATGTATGTACATGACAATCTTGCTTAATATGATAGTACGCTATTTGGTTTGACTTTATCTTAACGTGTGATATATTTTACTTTGTATTTATAAACATGTTGATAAAGCCCATAGGGTGTTTGCCTGACTACCGGCGTTGTGATGGCAGTCATACTTGTGGGAGCTGGATAGTCAATAGGCACATCCTTAAATGTCCCTGGTCGCAGGAGTATCGATACAGGGCATCGATGCTCCAGAGTAGACTAGTGTATACATATCTAGACCCTGTCGAGGGGCGATGGATTGGTCCCGCAGCCATTGGTGATGTGCATCTAAGATTGTATACAGATGCTCCCTGGATGTGAGTACACCGGACAGGACTCGCCGAGAACTGACTGGATGGTATTTATACCTAACGTCAGATAGCAGTTTTCAGGTGACATGTGTGCAGATAGTCCGTTGACTTAAGGTCGTCATTTGTCTCGTATGAGTTCCCACTGTGCTTTGATTACTACCCTACCACGGTTCAAAGGATTTATGCAAACAGGTTTTAGTTGGGCACAGTCCCGAGCCACGTGGAGGCAGTGAGCGACTGTTAGGGATTCGTCTCTCCCGGTATAGGGAGTTGATATCGCACGGTGATCGGTTGGTCATTACCATAAGTCCCTGGCCAGGGCTGATTGAGAATTACTGATGGACTGATCAGTAGATTCTCGGATGGTATTGAGCCATGCCGGCACGACTTGTACGGTTATTAGGGGTCTGACATTCACCACCCCCCTAGACCATACATGCGATACTCTTAGACGAACAGACCGGACTGCGCGGATATTGTCACGGACAGGCTCAGTAAGAGTTCGGAAGGGTTTCCTCATCGGCTTTCTTATCAACATCTACCTGGGGACCGTTACGTACAGCTAGTGCCGCTTGCGGTCTGTGGTTAAACCCACTGCCAGCGTAGTAGTCGAGTCTTTAGAGTCCCACACAGAGATTTCCCAACTCCAGGCGAAACGATATAGAGGTCGTATGGTTTTACGACAAAGGGTTCGGACAAATACGTGTTTAAACGAACGTACGACATTCGGACAGTTTTTACTAGACGGCTTTGGTTTAAGCCAGATTCTAGTATCACGTTATTGGATTTATACAGTCTAAAGTTTTCTCGTGTTTTCACGGATAGGAAGGGCGTTCTCATAATTTTACGGGAAGCTTCTAGAAGCATGGTGACTTGAGGGTTTAGGTGGTATTATCATTAAATGATATTGTGACTCATTTTGTGTGATTCATCATGTCATTAATGCATTATTAAATGCTTAATGACTCACATAGTGAATCACTCTATTGAATTAATGTAGCATGATGAATAATCACATTTATTCATTTATTTGTTTATTCATTATGCTTCATATATTCAAGTGAGAAACAATATCATTATCATTATCATCTTCACCTTCTCTCTCCTCAAGCTCACTCTCTCTTCAAACTCTAATCCTACCACTCATGAGTTGAGATCAAGGATTAGAATAGACTAAACACTCCATAACCTAACTCTATATGATCTAAGTTCCTTTGATTAGCAACTAGAGAAACTTAGTTACCTCAAGTTTGGAGGTGAAGCTTGGATTAGGGTTCTCGGGTAGATCATCTATCATGGGAAGGAGGCCGAGGAGGATGTAGAGATTGAAAAGACGAAGGACACGATTCACTAGGTATAATCTCTTTACATAGTAGCTAAGAACTTCTATGGTTGTTGTTAATTATCGTTTAGTAAAGATCTTCGGTTAGTCGATGTATGCTTATAGAACAAGATGGTTTTTCAAATTTCCGCCTTCCCGCAACTCGTGGGGTGTTGCACATCGACTTACAGTGGTATCAGAGCCTCACTAAACAATAATTAACCATTTGCAAAGTCGTATGAATTTTGAACGCAAAACAAACCGGAAAATACACGTATATCACCATGTTTCTGTCGATTTTAAAATGAGGCCTAAAAATTTTCCAGGGACCTCCAGAATAACCTACAGGAAAGTATAACAACACAGGAAAAAAATGGGCTCCTGAATCGGCCACTGAGCCGCGGAACCGCGGCCGATCCCACCGATCCGCCGCGGATCCGCGGCCGAGTTGGAGCCGATTCAGCCCAGTTTTTCCCTGTGAATCTTCTGTGATGTTTTGTCTTTTCTGGAATGATTTATTTTCTGCTCAAGTTTCAGATTTACAGAGAAGTTTTGGAGTAGAATCTAATGTGTTTGATCGATCGAAATTATACGATGTTTGCTTGTTTGATTATATCTGTGAACTGTATTATGTGTTCGTAAACCTCCCCTAACTGGTAGTATGTCGGTTGGCAGGGGGTTGCACATATCTGTAATGTTTTAACTGTTTGTGATTATGAACTGTATTGGATTGTTGTGATGATTAGCCGGTGTTTTTGTGATGGGTTATTATTTTAATTCATTCGATGTAATTGTAATAAGTTGTAATATTATTTTGCGGGACACATCCAGGTTGCGGTTGTAGCTACCGTTGTATTATTTCTTATTACTGTTTTTTCTCCTAGGATAGACCCAAGGTGGGGTGCACAAACTACCGGGTATTTCGAAGTGTTTAGTGGCCTACTCACGTTGTTGAGGGAAACCGCTTCACTTCGGGTACTTGACGGGTAGTTTGCCGTACCCGTAGAGGTCTGGGGTGGGGTAATGGCTATTCATCACAACTGTGTAATCCGTCTTTCGTTGCAGGCTCAAAAGAAACGCGGATTGCTTGTATATCCAATAAAGTTCATCCGTGATCTGGAATGCCTATTATTGCGTCTGACGAATGTACAATATCTATATATGATAGCTATTTAGACGTCACTTATGTTTTACACCCGCGCTAGCCCAGCCCCCGCTCTGCCGTTAGTTAAGTAACATAACGGGTGATGACGGGACCCCGTGGCGAATACGGATGGCATAAGAGGACGTTGTATTTTCGTTGTTATCTGTAATGATAGGTTAATAATGGGACGCATTATTATTAATGCAAAGAAAATAAAACCTAAACTGAATCGTTGGAATAATTTCAAAACCACTCGGTTTTCTTCAAAAAGCAAAATTTAAATGCGGAGCTTAAACCACTCCTTTTAATAAAGGCTATCTTGGTTCCTTCGATTATATCAAGTTCACTACGTTAACGGTTTTTTGCCAAAAACCAGCCGTAACCCTCCGTCGTTTCAAATAGACAGCACATCGTATTCATGCTATGCTTGTTGGCCTACGTCAAGGTATAGTTTATGGTAGCAGTGTGTTTGCTTATTTGTTGCATAGATAGATGAATTAGTATAGGACAGACGTACAGCCTTGTTGGCCTACGTCAAGGGCATGTACGATGTACCTAAATTAATCAGGACAACGACGGGTAGAACTTGACTTGCATCTTATGATTTGTTGGCCTACGTCAAGGTCATAAGAGCTTGGGGTAAAAATCATATCGGGAGTTTCAAACATAAACGAAACTTGCAGATTTAGTATACTTTCTGGAGTGTGGTGACTAGAGTGGCTTCCATCTAGGACATCATGCAATGATAGTTGGATCCCGATCCCACTGATGAGTAGGATTACTCTCGGGAAACTTTCTCACTTAACAATCAATGCTATAAACCAAGTAGGTGTCCAGAAAGGTGTTAGAGGGGCTGTGCCTCCAGGGAAAAGAGGTTATTTAATTAAGGAACTTCGCAAAAGCGTTGGAAAACCTCTCTCGAAGTACCAACACTGGCCTGGCTAAAAGGTTAAGCAAGTATTGTGACGTGTGATTAAATTCCTGACTAATTCTTCTTTTAAGTTTTAAAGAAGGATTTGAGGAAACAGTGGGAGCCATCCTGTTTCGATAAATTGATAACCAATCTAAACTTACAAGAGCATATGCTGAGTGTTTTCTTTTCTCTCTCTCTGGCAGCTACCATGACAGGACTAAAACTATTACTTGAAAAAAAAATATTGATGTAACGTCTCAAAATAATAAAATATTATTTTAGGGAATTTTTATAATTTAATATTATTTTAATGAATATTTTAATATTATGATATAATTAAATACAAATAAATGGGGAAAAATTATGGAAAATTCTAAAATAGGGTATTTTATGGAATTATGCCATTTTAAAGTTTTTACGATTAGTTATATGCTAATTTAGTGCTAATCGCGATTAAAAATCGCTAATCAGATTTTTGGCATTTTTGTGCAAAAATGTGCACATATCATTTTTCCACACTTGTTACACTTTTTACATGTTTTGGGTACATGGTTGCATAGGGTTCACCATGGTGGGAGAAGGAAAAGAAAAGAAAAGATAAAGGTCTCATGATGAGAGAGAGAGAGACCAAGTCAACCCCCACTTTTTGAAGCATACTCCCATCATTTCCTCACACCCATTTCTCTCTCCCATCTCCTTGAGCTGCTGCTGCTGCTGCTCCTGCTCCTGCTCCTCCCTCATCTCCCTCCTCTTCACTCCATAGATCCCTCTCATTTCCCTCACCAAAACCCCATTCCCACTTCACAAAAAGTGTTCCCGAGCTCACTAGCTACACATTGAACCTAGCAAGATTGGATTTAGAGGACCTTGAGCAACTCAAGAATTTTCTTGAGTTGCCAAAGTAGGTAATTCTGGACCTATTAGAGTAGTATTTCATTTCTTGTGCATCAATTCTAGTTTCATGTCGATATGGTGTCGTTTGGTGGATTTGTGAAACATCAAGTTAGGGTTTAGGGTTTGATCTGAAACCAAAGTAAAATTGAGGCTTGTTGTGACCTTAGAACACCTGGTGTGATGTTATTTTCGATCAAACTAGAGACTAGATCACAGAATACGGATTTATGAGACGATGTCGGAGAAAAACTGTGAATCTGTGATCGTATTTAGGAATCTGCTATCACCCCGAAACCCCTAAAATAAAATTGAGTTGACAGTGACATGTGCAGGCATCAAGGAAGTTAACCCCAGAACCCTAGCCCCTAATTCCCTTTCCCGGCCGCAAATTTAACCCAATTGGCCGCAATTTGCGGCCCGACCAGCACCAAAATATCTCGTTTTTGTTCCAGAGCTCCTACATGTGTAGTTTAGACCCCTGGCATGTATAGATTTGTCTAATTTGACCTAGGGTAAAATCTGGAGCCTATTTCCTTAGTTGCTGTTTTGGATTCTTGTTTCCGTATTCCGTATTTCTAATTTTGAATTTGCTTATGGTGTTTTACCTCGACTACTTAGCGTTTATACGACGATATCGAGGGTTGTTGATGGTTTTGGAGGCGTACCCATAGGTTCTAACCTATAGGCCCCATAGTGTATCGTTTTGGCTTTCGTGTGTCGTTTTAGCTTTGATTTAGTTTTGATACACATTTGCGATATGTTAATGTGTAGGCACCCCATGAAGACTTCGGCATGACAAGCAAACGCGTGGCGACGTCGACAGATAAAGACGCAAGGTGAGTAGATTATATCTACGGGGGAAGTCGGGTGGATGGCGTATAGCACCCCCGCAGTCCGTAGTTGGTATACCTTATATGTATATATTATTTATGATAGTATAGTGTAGTGGATTGTTTGAGATGTGATATCATGTGATAGGGTTAGGAATAAACTAGAATATTTCCTAGTTGCGAACCCTAGGATAGGTTTGCACCCACACGCATACACATGTTGATTCGGTATACTTATACTGTGATAATGATGGATAGTGAATGACTTGGAGATGAGTCGATGATATTAGGTTTTGTGCCGCGAGATCGGTGATTTGATATGATTCGTATTTAGGATACGACATGTGATCTCTAGCGGGCTTTTGGGCGTGTGTTTACACACGCAGTCATATTGATGGTATCAGTTGTACTAGACTTAGATCAGTACCCCAGATTATGTGATATAATGATGAGGATACCAAATAATTGATAAGTTGATTGTGATATCGACCCGTACCCAGCTATTGGGATGCCGTACGACGATTTACCGTACGAGCTTTATATTGATGATAGATCCGCACTCATGACTCGAGGATGTCAGATGATATACTGTATCGTACGCGATACAATCGAGACGGGATCACCGACTATTATATATATATATCGACTCAGATTTAGGTGGTTTCCATACACCTCCTGAGGGACTTGGCTTAGTGGATGTTAGACCAGACCCGAGTCATACCTATTTCAAAACTAACGGATCGGGAGTATCTTAAGGACAAGTAAAAGGATAATACGGGTATTTTCAAAAGACGTATCTATTCTTAAAAAACACCGCAACCCTTATTTTTCTAAAAACCCCGATTCGTCTTATTTCAAATGGCACCACTGCATGACATGTACATATTGGTGTAGATTCTTCACTGCTGCATTGATTATTCGATTCCACATCGCATTGCATGTGTTTATTTCTGTATTGCAATCATGTTGTTAGGACACCAGCACCATTATCGATGATGCATATATTCCACGTACACTTGCTTGCCAGCTCACACACTTCATCATCGATAATTGTCATGTCACTACACAGTAGTATTATTGCATCAGGATATGACCTTGTATGTGCATACCACTATTCTATGTTGCATGATATACTGTTATGCTTACCTTTCTTTTACATGTTGCATACATCATGCTTTCTGATTATACGCATTGAGATATGTTTTTTCCATGATATTTCGGGATTTGGGAATCGTGGGTAATTCAAAGAGAATATGTAATTGTTTTAAAAACCCGGTTACCCTTGATATGATATTTCAGTGCGTCCACCATGTGTTTTCTCAGTGCTGAGAGCGACATGTGAAACCCGACTCGAGGTGGCGGATGAGGCCGATTGCGGGTACATGGTGGACCCTGTATGGTTCCCCGGGGCAAGAAATGTTTTTCGTGGAGTAGACGATGAGCCTGGCAGGGTGGCGAGTACCTACCGGTGATTGGTTGGACCTGGCGGTTAACCGGAGGATACCGACCAGAGTCGATAGATGGACATGAGTTGACCCGTGCTGCCGGGGCCGAGGGTCGATACCGCAGACGGAGCCCCATATGGACGACGATTTACGTGCCGATGCTAGGCACAGGTTTCATGATGTTTCCATGATTTTGATTATATCCTCACATTTACTTGCATGATGCATATTGTCATTTGGGTGACAGGTGGACGGGATCCACATTTATACAGCCTAGTATTACATTGATCATACTTCATTTGTATATATAACAGGGTATGAGGGCGCAGTTATATATACCCTTACACCAATATTAGTGGAATGGGACGCTAATATATGTGTATTGATATTCATTTTTATACTTCATCATATTTACTTCATGCAGGCATACCTTATGTTTATGACATGTTATTACCTGAGGCATTGACACGAGTATTTGGCACTACCTACATGTTAAGATGTTACATTGCCACCTTATCATGCTTCAGGCTTATCCTTTGAGGTTTTTATCTGATTGTATTGACCTAGGATTATATCATGCATTCGGTTTCTGCTTGTAGATATTCTCTATTCACGAGTTGGCAACTGACCCCCGTTGTGCCACAGTTCTTGCAGGTTTTGCCGTACAGGTTCCATAGCGGCATTTCTGGCACACTACTTCTTTGCGGGTGAATTGCTTTTGGTAGGTGGGTTCTTTTGCAACAAGAACCACTATTGTACTTTTATTATTCCTTTGTATCTAGAATTCCATCAACCAAAACTTGTATTATTTTGACCTTAGAGTCGCGCTTAGCAGTATTGTGGTTTTAATGCTTTTTGAGTTTCTTTCGATTTGACCCTCGCCATTCGGCGTTGTATATTTTATTGTTTGTGTGGTTGTGACCGTCGATTGACGAAGAGCTAGCTCCCGCTTAGGGATGCCTTTTATCATTGCATATATATTGTTCTTGTTGTACCCCGTTCGGGGCCAGTATTTACAAAAGAAACTCTGCCAAAATTTTTAGAAAGACTTTACATTTTTTTAAAATACATATTCGGCTTAGTTATTTAAAAACCTTGACTTCAAACATGTTTTTCTTCACTTCTTTAAACTTGTTTTCTTTATTTACTCTTAAAATGGTTTTAGATTTCTGGGCTTTTGGCTTACTTGGATCAGATGGAGTCCTATAGACTTCATATGGTTCAAGGGCCAGTCACGTGCTCTTTCGGGTCGTGACAAAGTTGGTATCAAAGCGCTAGGTTGACCTTGGTTCGAGTCTAAGTTTGATTATGTGGAGCCTAGGGCGTCTATATATATATATATATATATATATATATATATATATATATATATATATATACGGAACTTAGGCTTGACCTTACGGAACTTAGACTTAGTCGAGGGGGTATTAGACCCGAACTTTCGTCGCGTAGGATGACCCTTTGTTGATGGAATAGGTGACTAAAGTAGAGTGACATACCGTGGGTATGTTCCGCGGCATACTTACGACACGCCACTCCACTTAAGGAGCCTTAGGATGTACATTTCCTTGGACATTATTATATTCATTCCTGATCTATCTTCATCAATACTGGTTATGATTTTGCTGCCACGATTGCACGGGCAGAGAGAGCTACGGCTAGAGCTGCGTCAGCTTGAGGTCGTCGTAGACGAGGACTGACCAGGGCGCGATTCCAGAGACTTATGATTGCATCGAGAGGCGTCGTCTTATTATGTTTCCGCGCCATGAGCGTTTGACAGATCGCTTTCACGAGATTTCTCAGACGTGCTGATTGGTACCAGAGGAGCAGGCTACTGCTAGAGGCCAGCCAGGATGTGATGGCCATTGATATATCGCTTACTCAGGATGATCGAGACACTGTTCAGCGTACGGAAGAATGAGCCAGTTGTTGCTGCAAATGACGAGATGTCACCCAGATGATTGGAGCTACTGCAGCATGAGTATATACTTAGAGATATGTTGGAAGGTCACTAGTCACCCGAGGATGAATGATTAGGACATGTGGTTCGTTCGCTTACCCCGATGCGAGGTCATCAGATAGATTGCTTCCAGCTAGAGACGACTTCATGCGGAGACGTTGAGAATCGACGGAGACGATCGAATGTCAGGAGCCCATTTTTCAAGTTTAAAGTATACGTAAAGACATGCAGGCGATTCTATGGACCCTATAGAAGAATGAAACCCTAACTCGACTTAATGACCGTGTGAAAGCCTTTGAACCTTAGGGTTTGCGGCAGTTCCGCGGCGCCATTAGTGAGGTTTGGGTTTGCCCTTCTACGGCTGGACCACCGACGCTGTGGCATGTACTCGATACTATTAAACTGTACTCAAGATGTTGAGCTCTTGGAGGATTATGAGGTTTTGACGAATCGATCGAATGGTTCGACTCCCTTCGGATGCTAGGTGGTGAGATGCATTTCTTCGGAGACTCCAGATACGAGTATAGCCGTTGGAGCACAGTCCATGCAGCCACAATGAGACGAGTCCGAATCAGTCGACATTGAAGCAAATGAAGTAAAGAGTTCGCAAGAGAGTCCAACGAGATGATGTTCTACTCCGCCGACATCAGAGATGCGATACGCACGCAGAGGCATTGTTTATGGATATATCTTCTAGAAAAAGGACGGACGAGTATTGAGTATTCCTCCGATGGTTGGGACACGTTCCCAAGGACCTGTTCGGCCACACATATTCTACCAAATGATGAAGCTACAGAGTACGCGATTTTGAGTCCGTGCGAGAGACTTCGGATTGACCGTAGCCGAGAACGTTGCAGTGCGCAGATAAAGACGTGAGTCGATGTGGACGATGATACAGACAAGTGGGACCAGAGGTTCGTGCGAGACGCTGACGAGCTGTCATTACTTCCCGTCGAGACCAGAGACCTGATGTGCTTACAGAGGCGTTGGGATGCGACCAGTTTCCGAGAAATGCTGTGCTGAGGACACAGATGTCTATTGAGCAAGGAGAGATTATGCCAGAGTACCAGCCTCCGTTCTGTTTGGCTTAGGCAAGATTGGAAGAGACCTTGAGCGGGATTCCTCCCAGGACACAGCTGCAATGATGTTTGCACCCAGGATCAGATGGGTGATGTGCATTCAAGGAATCAGAGGCCGACGCCAGTGACATGCTGCGTTACGAGTAGTCGTGAGGATTGACCGAGAGATGACCAGAGAAGTGCCAGAACGGAATCGTCCCCGTTAGCACACCTGACAGGGCCGATGAGCCGATTGATTATGAAATTGGAAATCCACAGAGAAGATAAGGACCCAGAGACAGAGGACGCCAGACCATGAGCAAGAGGCAAGTAGATATCTTGCGCTGCTAGCATTGGATGCACCGACACCTTCTCGACTTTAACGGAGGGACTACCGACGACGGTATTTATGATTTGTGATTTTGTGATTCGATTATTACGTATCCGTCATTTTGGATTTCGGTATTTTGGGGGCGTTCTGTTTGCATGATTTAGTTTTGATGACTGAGTTTCATGATATTTGTTTCATGCACCCACTGGGTATTTATATTTTGCGCATAGTTATTACATTTGAGATATTGATTATGATTTCATGCCTATTTTATGCCGGTGATGTGATTTACGTTTCCAGCATAGTTTTCATGCACCTTTAGTATTTTGATATACGATTTTGGTGCACGCCAGATGCACTAAATCGGAATTCTTCGTGCATGTCAAATGCACCTGATTTGGCTGTCAGGCACACACGTTGCCTATGACAAATACTTCGTGCACACCCGTTGCACCTAGATGTTGTTTTGTGCACCTGTATGGCACATATATGGATTTTGATTTCCGTGCGCACCAGACGCACAGGGTGGTATTATGTGCATTTTTGGGATTTATTTCTTTTGGAGCAGTACATTTTTATGATATTTGATATTCGTTTTGTACTGGGCAGGACTAGTCAGAGGACAGTACCTGGATATATTTTGCATGCATTGATAGTTATCGAAGGGAATTCCAAAAAGCGAGCTATAGTCTCAGCATATATACCCACGTGTCCGATATGACACGAAACGTTTTAAAAACAGGGAAGCCCTTCTAAATTGTTTTCAAAACGGCAGAACGTATATAGTAAACAAAAGATATATACATATATGGTTATTTTCTTATGAAAAACGTCCGCCACTGTGCAGTGTTACGCGCATCGCACAGCGACTTAAAAGAGATTTGGCATGCATTTACATCAGCTATTCACATGTATAGATTGGATGTCTACATGTATTGTTTTGATCTATATCATATTGGTTTTGTATTGAATTTGACATTTGTGTCTTTACCATGACTCCGATGATTGTAGGATGCTTGACGGAGTTTTGCTTTTGAGTTATCTGCTCAGTACTCATGCGCATGCATTGCGCTATGATGTTTTATGTATTGATGATTTCGCAGCCCCGATGACTTGGAATTTGTATTGAAGTATTTTAGTATTTGGAGGTTTAGATTTAAATTCGGGGACCGAATTTCTTTAAGGGGGGTAGATTGTAATGTCTCAAAATAATAAAATATTATTTTTAGGAATTTTTATAATTTAATATTATTTTAATGAATATTTTAATATTCTGGTATAATTAAATACAAATAAATGGAGGGAAATTATGGAAAATTCTAAAATAGGGTATTTTATGGAATTATGCCATTTTTAAGTTTTTATGATTAGTTATATGCTAATTTAGTGCTAATCGCGATTAAAAATCGCTAATCAGATTTTTGGCATTTTTGTGCAAAAATGTGCACATATCATTTTTCCACACTTGTTACACTTGTTACATGTTTTGGGTACATGGTTGCCTAGGGTTCACCATGGTGGGAGAAGGAAAAGAAAAGAAAAGATAAAGGTCTCATGATGAGAGAGAGAGAGACCAAGTCAACCCCCACTTTTTGAAGCATACACCCATCATTTCCTTACACCCATTTCTCTCTCCCCTCTCCTTGAGCTGCTGCTGCTCCTGCTCCTGCTCCTCCCTCATCTCCCTCCCCTTCACTCCATAGATCCCTCTCATTTCCCTCACCAAAACCCCATTCCCACTTCACAAAAAGTGTTCCCGAGCTCACTAGCTACACATTGAACCTAGCAAGATTGGATTTGGAGGACCTTGAGCAACTCAAGAATTTTCTTGAGTTTCCAAAGGAGGTAAATTCTGGACCTATTAGAGTAGTATTTCATTTCTTGTGCATCAATTCTAGTTTCATGTCGATATGGTGTCGTTTGGTGGATTTGTGAAACATCAAGTTAGGGTTTAGGGTTTGATCTGAAACCAAAGTGAAATTGAGGCTTGTTGTGGCCTTAGAACCCCTGGTGTGATGTTATTTTGGATCAAACTAGAGACTAGATCACAGAATACGGATTTATGAGACGATGTCGGAGAAAAACTGTGAATCTGTGGTCGTATTTAGGAATCTGCTATCACCCCGAGACCCCTAAAATAAAATTGAGTTGACAGTGACATGTGCAGGCATCAAGGAAGCTAACCCCAGAACCCTAGCCTCTAATTCCCTTTCCCGGCCGCAAATTTAACCCAATTGGCCGCAATTTGCGGCCCGACCAGCACCAAAATATCTCATTTTTGTTCCAGAGCTCCTACATGTGTAGTTTAGACCCCTGGCATGTATAGATTTGTCTAATTTGACCTAGGGTGAAATCTGGAGCCTGTTTCCTTAGTTGCTATTTTGGATTCGTGTTTCCGTATTCCGTATTTCTAATTTTGAATTTGCTTATGGTGTTTTACCTCGACTACTTGGCGTTTATATGACGATATCGAGGGTTGTTGATGGTTTTGGAGGCGTACCCATAGGTTCTAACCTATAGGTCCCATAGCGTATCGTTTTGGCTTTCGTGTGTCGTTTTAGCTTTGATTTGGTTTTGATACGCATTTGCGATACGTTAATGTGTAGGTACCCCATGAAGACTTCGGGATGACAAGCAAACGCGTGGCGACGTCGACAGATAAAGACGCAAGCTGAGTAAATTATATCTACGGGGGAAGTCGGGTGGATGGCGTATAGCACCCCCGCAGTCCGTAGTTGGTATACCTTATATGTATATATTATTTATGATAGTATAGTGTAGTGGATTGTTTGAGATGTGATATAATGTGATAGGGTTAGGAATAAACTAGAATATTTCCTAGTTGCGAACCCTAGGATAGGTTTGCACCCACACGCATACACATGTTGATTCGCTATACTTATACTGTGATAATGATGGATAGTGAATGACTTGGAGATGAGTCGATGATATTGGGTTTTGTGCCGTGAGATCGGTGATTTGATATGATTCGTATTTAGGATACGACATGTGATCTCTAGCGGGCCTTTGGGCGTGTGTTTACACACGCAGTCATATTGATGGTATCAGTTGTACTAGACATAGATCAGTACCCCAGATTATGTGATATAATGATGAGGATACCAAATAATTGATAAGTTGATTGTGATATCGACCCGTACCCAGCTATTGGGATGCCGTATGACGATTTACCGTACGAGCTTTATATTAATGATAGATCCGCACTCATGACTCGAGGATGTCAGATGATATACTGTATCGTACGCGATACAATCGAGGCGGGATCACCGACTATTATATATATATATCGACTCAGATTTAGGTGGTTTCCATACACCTCCTGATGGACTTGGCTTAGTGGATGTTAGACCAGACCCGAGTCATACCTATTTCAAAACTAACGGATCGGGAGTATCCTAAGGACAAGTAAAGGGATAATACGGGTATTTTCAAAAGACGTATCTATTCTTAAAAAACACCGCAACCCTTATTTTGCTAAAAACCCCGATTCGTCTTATTTCAAATGGCACCACTGCATGACATGTACATATTGGTGTAGATTCTTCACTGCTGCATTGATTATTCGATTCCACATCGCATTGCATGTGTTTATTTCTGTATTGCAATCATGTTGTTAGGACACCAGCACCATTATCAATGATGCATATATTCCACGTACACTTGCTTGCCAGCTCACACACTTCATCATCGATAATTGCCATGTCACTACACTATAGTATTATTGCATCAGGATATGACCTTGTGTGTGCATACCACTATTCTATGTTGCATGATATACTGTTATGCTTACCTTTCTTTTACATGTCGCATACATCATGCTTTCTGATTATACGCATTGAGATATGTTTTTTCCATGATATTTCGGGATTTGGGAACCGTGGGTAATTCAAAGAGAATATGTAATTGTTTTAAAAACCCGGTTACCATTGATATGATATTTCAGTGCGTCCACCATGTGTTTTCTCGGTGCTGAGAGCGACATGTGAAACCCGACTCGAGAACGCGGATGAGGCCGATTGCGGGTACATGGTGGACCCGGTATGGTTCCCCGGGGCAAGAAATTTTTTCGTGGAGTAGACGATGAGCCTGGCAGGGTGGCGAGTACCTACCGGTGATTGGTTGGACCTGGCGGTTATCCGGAGGATACCGACCAGAGTCGATAGATGGACATGGGTTGACCCGTGCTGCCGGGGCCGAGGGCCGATACCGCAGACGGAGCCCCATATGGACGAGGATTTACGTGCCGATGCTAGGCACAGGTTTCATGATGTTTCCATGATTTTGATTATATCCTCATATTTACTTGCATGATGCATATTGTCATTTGGGTGACAGGTGGACGGGATCCACATTTATACAGCCTAGTATTACATTGATCATACTTCATTTTTATATATAACAGGGTATGAGGGCGCTGTTATATATACCCTTACACCAATATTAGTGGAATGAGATGCTAATATATGTGTATTGATATTCATTTTTATACTTCATCATATTTACTTCATGCAGGCATACCTTATGTTTATGACATGTTATTACGTGAGGCACTGACATGAGTATTTGGCACTACCTACATGTTTAGATGTTACATTGCCACCTTATCATGCTTCAGGCTTATCCTTTGAGGTTTTTATCTGATTGTATTGACCTAGGATTATGTCATTCATTCGGTTTTTGCTTGTAGATATTCTCTATTCATGAGTTGGCAACTCACCCCCGTTGTGCCACAGTTCTTGCAGGTTTTGCCGTACAGGTTCCATAGCGGCATTTCTGGCACACTACTTTTTTGCGGGTGAATTGCGTTTGGTAGGTGGGTTCTTTTGCATCAAGAACCACCATTGTACTTTTATTATTCCTTTGTATCTAGAATTCCATCAACCAAAACTTGTATTATTTCGACCTTAGAGTCGCGCTTAGCAGTATTGCGGTTTTAATGCTTATTGAGTTTCTTTGGATTTGACCCTCGCCATTCGGCGTTGTATATTTTATTGTTTGTGTGGTTATGACCGTCGATTGACGAAGAGCTAGCTCCCGCTTGGAGATGCCTTTTATCATTGCATATATATTGTTCTTGTTGTACCCCGTTCGGGGCCAGTATTTACAAAAGAAACTCTGCCGAAATTTTTAGAAAGACTTTACATTTTTTAAAAATACATATTCGGTTTAGTTATTTAAAAACCTTGACTTCAAACATATTTTTCTTCACTTCTTTAAACTAGTTTTCTTTATTTACTTTTAAAATGGTTTTAGATTTCTGGGCTTTTGGCTTACTTGGATCAAATGGAGTCCTATAGACTTCATATGGTTCAAGGGCCAGTCACGTGCTCTTTCGGGTCGTGACAACTGACCGGGCAGAACTATAAAGATTGGCTAAGGAACGTCAACATTGCACTGACTTTTGACAAAGTAGCATATGTTACCACCGCTGTTCCTCCCCTTATCCCAGGACCAGATTCCTCAGTTGTGGACAAGAAAGTTCGCAAAACCTGGGATCTAGACTATGAGCGAGCTAAGTGTATCGTGCCGGCGTCCATGAACATTGAACTCCAGAAACAGTACGAGAGTATGGATATTATATCCATATTTCTCCATGTCAAGGAATTGTATAGGGAGCACTCCCGTATCGCAAGGTATGAAACCTCAAGGAAACTCTTCCAGATGAGGTTAGCTCCAGGATCGCCTGCAGGAGAGCACGTCCTCAAAATGATCAGCCTCATTGAGGAACTCGCAAACCTGGGATGCGTGCTAGAGAATGATTTGTATATCGACTTGATTTTGCAGTCCCTTCCCCACACCTTCTCTCAGTTCGTGCTGAGCTTCAACATGCACGAAATGGATGCTGATTTTCCAAAGCTCCTCAACATGTTAAGGGTAGCAAAGACCACCTTGAAAAAGGAGAAGACCCCCGTTCTGTATGTTGGCCAATCATCCTCTTTTAAATCTAAAGCGAAAGCTAAAGGGAAGAAGAAGATGAAAGCCACCAAACCGAAGGGTGGGATCAAGAAGGTGTAGGGAACGAACAAGGCAGGAAGGGTGAAGACAGAAAAGAATGAATGCTTTTATTGTCATAAGCAAGGGCACTGGAAGAAGGATTGTTTGGCCTTCAAAGCCAAGGACAAGAAGCAAGCTGTTGCTTCTGCTTCAGGTGTGTTCGTAATCGAAACTTGTCTTTCAGTAAACTCTACATCATGGGTACTTGATATCGGTTCTGGTTCTCATATCTGTAATTCATTACAGGAACTGAGAAATAGTAGAGCACTGGGGACAGGTGATATGACTCTCCGAATGGGCAATGGAATGCATGTAGATGCTATTGCAATAGGGGAATATCACCTAGGGTTGACTAATGGGCACATTTTGGTGTTGTACGGCTGTTTTTGTATTCCCAGTATGTTGTGTAATATTATATCGGTATCTTTGTTAACTAATGAAGGATATAATTTTGCGCTTGAAAGAAATGTCATGAACATTCTCCTAAATCAAGAACTGATTAAGTTTGGCACACTGGAAAACGGCATATACATACTTAATCAACCTCAAATTTTCAATATTCAAAACACACTTAAAAGAAAGGC
This sequence comes from Agapanthus africanus, assembly GCA_030015575.1. Lineage (NCBI taxonomy): Eukaryota > Viridiplantae > Streptophyta > Magnoliopsida > Asparagales > Amaryllidaceae > Agapanthus > Agapanthus africanus. Next base: position 352,927,256 of record CM057347.1, on the reverse strand, counting down.
TCCAGATTCAAATCAAGCATTCATATGGCATTGCAGACTTGGTCATATAAACGAAACAAGGTTGACTAAGTTACATAAAAATAGATATTTGGATCCGTTTGAATATTCATCATGTGCAACTTGTCAATCATGTATCAAAGGAAAAATGACCAAATCTCCGTTCACCGGACATGGAGAAAGAGCCACAGAACTCTTGGGACTTGTACACAGTGATGTATGTGGTCCAATGTCTACGCATGCACAAAGCGGTCACTCCTACTTCATCACTTTTACTGATGACTTCTCTAGGTATGGACATGTGTTCTTAATGAAACATTAATCCGAGGCCTTTGAGAAGTTTAAAGAGTATAAAAATGAAGTAGAGAAACAAACTGGTAAAAGCATCAAGACACTTCGATCTGATCGAGGTGGAGAATACTTAAGTACTAGTTTCCTTGAATGCTTAAAAGAGAATGGAATTCTCTCTCAGCTTACTCCGCCTTATACACCTCAGCATAATGGTGTATCAGAAAGGAGGAATCGCACGCTATTATATATGGTGCGTTCAATGATGAGTAGTGCTGAGTTGCCACTTTCTTTCTGGGGATTTGCTCTAGAATCAGCAGCATACCTATTGAATAGAGTTCCGACTAAGTCTGTGCCTACCACTCCATATGAAATGTGGAGCGGGAAGAGACCATGCCTCAAGTATATCAAGATATGGGGATATCCGGCATATGTTAAAAAGCATAATCCGGACAAGCTCAAGGCAAGATCGGTTTTATGCAAGTTTGTAGGAACCCCAAGCATTCAAGGGGGTATATGGTCTACCACACTGAAGAATAAAAGGTGTTTGTCGCTCGCCACATTGTCTTCTTAGAAAGCGAATTTCTTGCAAAAGAAATTAGTGGGAGCGCAGTAGAGCTGGAAGAAATTCCAGAACCTCAAACTGCTGCCGAGGACTTAGTAGAACCTCAGGTTTCAATAGAACCCGACGAACCAACGCCACTATGCAGATCTAGTAGGCTTTCTCATCCTCCTGAAAGATACTATGGTTTTCTTCTAGATGGGGATCGAGAGGATTGCATCATCGATGATGATGGGCCTACTAGTTTTCAGCAGGCTATCATGAGTATTGACTCGGTGAAGTGGCTGGATGCTATGAGATCCGAAATGGAATCCATGTACACCAATAAAGTATGGACTTTAGAAGTTGCTCCTCCTGGGTTGAAACCAGTTGGATGCAAATGGATCTTCAAAAAGAAGATTGGTGCACTTGGACAAGTGGAAACCTACAAAGCTAGACTCGTTGCAAAAGATTTTCATCAAAGACCAGGATTGGACTATGATGAAACCTTTTCACCTGTAGCTATGCTTAAATCCATTTGGATCCTGCTTGCCATTGCTGCCTTCCATGACTATGAAATCTGGCAGATGAACGTAAAAACAGCTTTTCTAAATGGACATTTAGAAGAGAGTGTTTACATGGATCAACCAGAAGGTTTCTTAGACAGTGGGAGCAGCGGAAGAGTGTGCAAGTTGCTTAAATCCATCTATGGATTAAAGCAAGTATCGCGGAGTTGGAACATCTGCTTTGATGAGACAGTCAAAGAATTTGACTTTATCAAAAATGTAGATGAACCATGTATTTATAGGAAGATTGTAGAAGGAGCAGTAGTCTTCCTCGTTTTGTACGTCGACGACATACTACTGATAGGGAATGATGTCCCTATACTACAATCAGTAAAGATCTTCTTGTCACAAAAATTCTCCATGAAAGACTTAGGAGATGCAACCTACATTATGGGCATTAAGATCTATCGTGATAGATCTAATAGAATGTTGGGACTTTCACAGTCCAGGTATATTGACACTATACTAAAGAGATTTAGTATGGAAGATTCCAAGCGCGGTAATTTACCCGCTTGTCACGGGATCACCCTCTCCAAAGAGATGTCTCCAAAGACTAATGAAGAGAGGGCTCGCATGGGCATTCTACCCTACGCCTCGGCAGTAGGATCTATAATGTATGCGATCTTATGTACCAGACCAGATGTAGCTTACGCACTTAGTGTAGTAAGCATGTATCGGTCTGACCCAGGTGAGAAACATTGGAAAGCGGTAAAGAACATTCTCAAGTACCTGAGAAGGACTAAGGAGATGTTCTTGATTTACGGTAATGGGGACCTCCAGGTTGAGGCTTTTACCGACTCCGGATTCCAAAGTGACAAAGATGACTCTACGTCCATTTCGTGTTTTTTGTTTACCCTCAATGGAGGGGCGGTATGTTGGAGGAGTTCCAAGCAGGATACCGTCACAGACTTAACTATGGAAGCTGAGTATATAGCTGCTAGCGAAGCCGCAAAAGAGGCTGTCTGGATGAGGAAGTTCATCGCTGAACTTCAGGTGGTTCCATCCATTAACAATCCAATACCTTTGTATTGTGATAACAATGGGGCTGTAGCATTAGCGAAGGAACCAAGGTCCCATCAGAAATCCAGGAATATCTTAAGGCGGTTTCACCTGATCAGGGAGATCGTGGATCGTCAGGAGATCGAGGTACGGAGAGTGGACACAAAAGACAACACGGCAGATCCATTCACCAAGGTCATCCCTCAAGTCCAGTTCGAGAGGCTATTTGAGATATTGGGCATGCGGTACGCCAGCAACTGGATCTAGTGCAGACAGTGTGTACTCATTGCGCCAATTATAGGCCTTAGTGCAAGTGGGAGATTGTTGGATATATGTGCCCTAGAGGTCTTCATTGTATAGGATGCTAGGGATATGTATGTACATGACAATCTTGCTTAATATGATAGTACGCTATTTGGTTTGACTTTATCTTAACGTGTGATATATTTTACTTTGTATTTATAAACATGTTGATAAAGCCTATAGGGTGTTTGCCTGACTACCGGCGTTGTGATGGCAGTCATACTTGTGGGAGCTGGATAGTCAATAGGCACATCATTAAATGTCCCTGGTCGCAGGAGTATCGAGACAGGGCATCGATGCTCCAGAGTAGACTAGTGTATACATATCTAGACCCTGTCGAGGGGCGATGGATTGGTCCCGCAGCCATTGGTGATGTGCACCTAGGATTGTATACAGATGCTCACTGGATGTGAGTACACCGGACAGGACTCGCCGAGAACTGACTGGATGGTATTTATACCTAATGTCAGATAGCAGTTTTCAGGTGACATGTGTACAGATAGTTCGTTGACTTAAGGTCGTCATTTGTCTCGTGTGAGTTCCCACTGTGCTTTGATTACTACCCTACCACGGTTCAAAGGATTCGTGCAAACAGGTTTTAGTTGGGCACAATCCCGAGCCATGTGGAGGCAGTGAGCGACTGTTAGGGATTCGTCTCTCCCGGTATAGGGAGTTGATATCGCATGGTGATCGGTTGGTCATTACCATAAGTCCCTGGCCAGGACTGATTGAGAATTACTGATGGACTGATCAGTAGATTCTCGGATGGTCTTGAGCCATGCCGGCACGACTTGTACGGTTATTAGGGGTCTGGCGTTCACCACCCCCTAGACCATACATGCGATACTCTCAGACGAACTGACCGGACTGCGCGGATATTGTCACGGACAGGCTTAGTAGGAGTTCGGATGGGTTTCCTCATCGTCTTTCTTATCGACATCTACCTGGGGACCATTACGTACAGCTAGTGCCACTTGCGGTCTGTGGTTAAACCCACTGCCAGCGTAGTAGTCGAGTCTTTAGAGTCCCACACAGAGATTTCCCAACTCCAGGAAAAACGATATAGAGGTCGTATGGTTTTACGACAAAAGGTTCGGTTGAATACGTGTTTAAACGCACGTACGACATTCGGACAGTTTTTACTAGACGGCTTTGGTTTAAGCCAGATTCTAGTATCAGGTTATTGGATTTATACAGTCTAAAGTTTTTCCGTGTTTTCACGGATAGGAGGGGCGTTCTCGTAATTTGACGGGAAGCTTCTAGAAGCATAGTGACTTGAGAGTTTAGGTGGCATTATCATTAAATGATATTGTAACTCATTTTGTGTGATTCATCATGTCATTAATGTATTATTAAATGCTTAATGACTCACACAGTGAATCACTCATATTGAATTAATGTAGCATAATGAATAATCACATTTATTCATTTATTTGTTTATTCATTATGCTTCATATATTCAAGTGAGAAACAATATCATTATCATTATCATCTTCACCTTCTCTCTCCTCAAGCTCACTCTCTCTTCAAACTCTAATCCTACCACTCATGAGTTGAGATCAAGGATTAGAATAGACTAAACACTCTATAACCTAACTCTATATGATCTAAGTTCCTTTGATTAGCAACTAGAGAAACTTAGTTACCTCAAGTTTGGAGGTGAAGCTTGGGTTCTCGGATGGATCATCTATCACGGGAAGGAGCCCGAGGAGGACGTAGAGATCGAAAAGATTAAGGACACGATTCACTAGGTATAATCTCTTTACATAGTAACTAAGAACTTCTATGGTTGTTGTTAATTATCGTTTAGTAAAGATCTTCGGTTTGTCGATGTTTGCTTATAGAACAAGATCGTTTTTCAAATTTCCGCCTCCTCGCAACTCGTGGGGTGTTGCACATCGACTTACACCGAGAGGTGGTGTTGGTAATGTGGGAGTCAAGGGAAAGGCAAAGGTTGCGGTGCCGGTAGTAGCAAAGGACGAGTGCTTCCACTATCGTAGGAAAGGCCATTGGAAGAAGGATTGCAAAGCTTGGATTGCCAAAAACCAAGACCCGATACAAGTTGTGGCTTCGGCTTCAGGTGTGTTTGTAATTGAAAATTTTCTGTCAATCAACTCTACTTCCTGGGTATTGGATACCAGATCAGGATCTCATATATGCAATTCATTGCAGGCACTGAGAAGCCGTAGAGTACTGAAAGTTGGTGATATGACCTTGAATGTTGCTAACGGAGCGAGCGTGAATGCTGTGTCCGTAGGGGATTATCACCTTGGATTGACGAGTGGACATATTTTGGTTTTGCACAACTATTTTTATGTACCTAGTTTAACGTGTAATATCATATCAGTATCGTTGTTATCAAAAGAAGGTTATGATTTCACGTTTGTAAGCGATGTTGTTAACATCCACCTTAATCATGGTTTGATTGGGTCTGGTACACTAGATAACGGTATATACGTGTTAAACCAATTGCAGATTTTCAATGTCCAGAACACACTAAAAAGAAAGTCTCCAGATATAAATCAGGCTTTCTTATGGCATTGTAGACTGGGTCATATCAATGAGACAAAGTTAACTAAGTTACATAGAGAAGGATATTTGGATCCGTTCGAATATCAATCTTATGCTACTTGTCAATCATGTATCAAAGGAAAGATGACAAAGACTCCATTCACTGGATATGGAGTAAGAGCGAGCGAGCTCTTAGGACTCATACACAGCGATATATGTGGTCCAATGGCTACACATGAAAGAAGCGGTTTTTCTTATTTCATTACTTTTACGGATGATTTCTCCATGTATGGATTCATTTTCTTGATGAAACATAAATCCGAGGCCTTTGAGAAATTCCGAGAATATAAGAATGAAGTAGAAAACCGAACCGGCAAAAGTATCAAGACATTGAGATCTGATCGAGGTGGTGAATACTTAAGTGCCGAGTTCCTGGGTTACCTAAAAGAGAAAGGAATTCTCTCTCAGCTTACTCCTCCATACACCCCACAACACAACGGTGTATCAGAGAGACGAAACCGAACCCTAATGGATATGGTGAGTTCCATGATGAGTAATGCTGAGTTACCGCGATCTTTCTGGGGTTATGCACTAGAATCAGCTGCATATCTTTTGAACAGAGTTCCTACCAAGACTGTGCCTACCACACCATATCAGATGTGGAGTGGGAAGAAACCCTATCTTCAATATCTCAAGATATGGGGATGTCCATCTTTTGTTAAAAAGCAGCATGTAGACAAACTCGAGGCAAGCTCAGTACAGTGTAAGTTTGTGGGATATCCAAAGAACTCCAAGGGGTATTTTTTCTATTACGCAGAGGAATAAAAGGTTTTTGTTTCTCGCAATGCCCATTTTCCAGAACAGCGGTTTTTAGAAAAGGAAACAAGTGGGAGCGTAATAGAACCGGAAGAAATTCCAGAACCACAATCTACTACTGAAAGTTTGGTAGAACCAGAAGTTCCAGAAGAATAGGACATTCCCGCACCCCTCCGCAGGAGTAGTAGGCCGTCTCATCCGCCTGAGAGATACTACGGTTTTCTCATAGACGGGGATATAGAGGATTGCGTCATTGATAATGATGAACCTACTACCTTCCAGCAGGCCATCCAGAGCGGCGACTCAGTAAGAGGGCTGGATGCAATGCGGAACAAGATAGAGTCTATGTACACCAACAAAGTATGGACTTTGCTCCAGATGGGGTAAAACCCATAGGATGCAAGTGGATCTTCAGAAAGAAGATTGGTGTAGATGGACAGGTGGAAACCTATAAGGCTAGACTTGTTGCAAATAGTTTTCGTCAAAGGCCTGGTTTAGACTATGACGAAAAATTTTCTCCAGTGGCTATGCTCAAATCCATTCGGATCCTTCTTGCCATTGCTGCCTTCCATGATTATGAGATCTGGCAGATGGACGTAAAGACAGCTTTTCTAAATGGAAATTTGGACGAGTGCATCTATATGGATCAGCCAGAAGGTTTCAATCAGAGTGGGGGAAGCGGGAAAGTGTGCAGGTTGCTTAAGTCCATTTATAGACTAAAGCAGGCATCGTGGAGTTGGAACATCTGTTTTGATGAAACGGTCAAAGAATATGACTTTATCAAAAATCTAGATGAGCCATGTATATATAGTAAGATTGTAGCATGAACTATCGTATTCCTCGTCTTGTACGTGGATGACATTCTCTTAATAGGAAATTACATTCCTATGCTACAATCTGTCAAAGGATTCTTGTCACATAGGTTCTCCATGAAAGACCTGGGTGATGCCTCTTACATTCTGGGGATCCAGATCTATCGCGATAGATCTAAGAGGATGTTGGGACACTCACAGTCCAGGTATATCAACACTATACTGAAAAGATTCAGTATGGAAGATTCTAAGTGCGGTAATTTACCGGCTTGTCACGGAATCACCCTCTCTAAAGAGATGTCTCCCAAGACTGATTTGGAAAGGAATCGCATGTCAATTATACCCTACGCTTCTGCGGTAGGCTCTAATTATTATGCGATGTTGTGCATCAGACCATATGTAGCTTATGCACTAAGCGTGGTAAGCCGGTATCAGTCAGACCCAGGGGAGAAGCACTGGATAGCAGTAAAAAACATTCTCAAGTACCTGAGAAGGACTAAGGATATGTTCTTGGTTTACGGCAGAAAAGACCTCCAGATCAAGGCTTTTGCTGACTCCAGCTTCCAGAGTGACAAGGATGACTCCAAGTCCATATCAGGTTATGTCTTTACCCTTAATGGAGGGGCGGTGTGCTGGAAGAGTTACAAGCAGGACACCGTTGCTGACTCGACGATGGAAGCGGAGTATATCGCAGCTTCTGATGCAGCATAAGAAGCAGTCTGGGTAAAGAAGTTCTTAACAGAACTTCAGGTGGTTCCATCCATTGTTGATCCAATACCTTTGTATTGTGACAACAACGGGGCTATAGTTTTAGCGAAGAAACCCAGGTCCCATCAAAAGTCCAGACACATCTTGAGGCGGTATCTCCTGATCAGGGAGATCATAGATCGCCGGGAGATCGAGGTCAGGAGAGTTGCTACAGAGGAGAACACTGCAGATCCATTCACAAAGGCCTTACCTCAGACACAGTTCGAGAGGCTATTCGAGATGATAGGTCTTCGATACGCCGGTACATGGCCCTAGTGCAAGTAGGAGATTGTTAGTATATATGCCCTGAGGGCCATTATTGTATCATACTAGCTTGTATATTACTTAATGGAAGCTTGGAGTATTCACAGTTGTATTAACAGTCTTGCTTAACATAGTAGTATGCTACTTGGTTTATATCTATCTTAATATGTGTATATGTTTCTTTTAGCATATCGCGAATACATATTGATAGATCCCATAGGATCTTGCTTGACTACTAGCATTGTGATGGCAGTCACACTAGTGGGGGCTGGGAAGTCTACAAGCACATCCTTTTTCAGGTCCCTAGTCGTAGGATTATCGAGACAGGGCATCGATACTCCGGAGTAGACTAGTGTATACGCTTCTCATCCCAGCAGGGGAGATGGTCTGTTCCACAGCCATTAGTACATTATACTGGAGATAGTATGCAGGTTGTCACGCCCCGCTTCCCAGAGTACGCTAAGATGGGCACGTGACATAGCCAACCATGCTACCTGTGGATAGGAAAAATCCCTCCACAGTCACATTACGGCTGTAGAGATATCAAGAACAGGAAAGTAAACTAAACTATCTAGTACATGTCCATGATCCAGAATGAATGAGTCAAGAAATAATGATATGCGGAAGCAAAAGATACAATAATGAAACACCTGGAAAGTAAAACTACATACCGACAGGAACTTCACCGCTCGGTCTAACAGCGGCAATACTCCTGATCAGTCTCCAACAAGGTAGAAGGATCTGGGCCATGCAAAACCCAGACGTCAGCATGTCATGACATCAAGTAATAAAGGGTAACAGGGTAACAAGCAATGCAAATATAATCATGAGTTATAAAGCATGTGTAACAGTGATATAAATCAGGGCAGTGAAGCGTAGTGTGCAGTGAGTAAACTAAACAAGTCTATTGGGTTATCTATTCTAAAGTCTTTGAAATCAATTTGATAAATTATCGATGTAACTCAATAGTATCCCGTGCATACCCGGGACCACGGTCAAGATTCTCGGGCTGAATCCGAGACATGCCGCTAGACACTAAAACAGGAGATATGTACAGATGAATGATGTCAACAACATCATTCCAAGGCTGGCCTAGCCTCTAAAACAGATCAGTAAAGGTAGTACACTGTCGAGTTACAAGTCAGGTTTCATCATTGATTTCCTCATATCCCCAAGTTATATGTGTAAGTCAAGTCAGGTATTCAGTAATCAAGAACTAATGCCAACACAAGATCAGGTAATCAGGTTTTTCTGGATAGACAACAGCAATAGTCCGTGAGGACTACATGTCAGGTTTGTTGGCATCAGACACAAAATCAGGTAACGGGTCAATCCATGGTACAACGGGTCAAGTCAGGTAGTGTACGGTACCATGTTATAGGTGATGTATAAAGGTGTCATGTCATGTCAGGAGTGTACAAGATATCATGTGGGTGCTCAAAATCAAACTAGCATAATCCTGGCATACAGAACAAGCATGTGTACTAAAAGAATCAACAAGATGGAACTTATAACGTGAAATGCAATCGGGTACAGATTAAGGTATGTAGATGCACAGTTATGTGTTTGTATTTAATAGATGGTTTCAACATTCCATGAATACAGTAAAACACATATGGATGTTAACATCATGTTAATACGTACTAAATACTCTAGAGATGCAAGGATATATAAAATACGTACAAAAGATGCCACTGGGTATTCGGGATAGAAACCTTTAACGATGCTATGAGTTTTGCAGTTAATTAGTCAGCAATTTAGACACGGAGGTGGGTAGACGATATTGTGCTCTAACATGCAACAAATTATAATTTAAGATCCGAGTCTACCATGATATAATCTGACATCGAAATGCAATAATGAAAATCAATAGCCTTAGATTCCATTTACAGTTTTAAACATGAAATAAATATGTATAGATGTTATAATAGCATGTAGCAAGATTAACTTGCCTTATGGATCGCGATGCGGATATGCTGCAACGTACAAAGTCGGTAAAAGCTGCGATGCATCTATGAGTGCCCGGAACGGAACCAGCCAATGCAAGAAGTGACCACACTGTATGAGAACGTCTTCTGGGTCTTCCGGATCGTCGACGACGGTACAGCTTCGGCAATCACTCAAAACAATATCGGGAACAAGAAAGAGAAGAAGAATAAATAAGATGAAGAAGAAGAAGGATAGGGGCTGGTGCTCAGTTTGCTCTGGGGGGTCAGAGGCAAGGGCGAGGGAATGACGACGCTGGGTCATCGACGACGATCACCGGAACAACAACCTCAAGAAAGAGGAAAAGAAGAGAAAGGAGAAGAAGAAGAGGAAGAAGGAGAGAGAGGGTAAGTCTCTTGGTTTGTGGTTCACGCTCCTTAGATTTACAAGGAGCACAGAGAGAGAGAGAGAGGTCGGGGAGAAGAAGTCGACGGCGTGGGCGTCGGTGAGGTCAAGTTATGTAGTCGGCAAGGTGGTGTTGGTAGTGATGATCTGAAGAGAGGGAAGAGAGGGTGAGTTGATGGTGTGAAGCGAGGGTGAGGAGGCAAGAATAGGAGGAGGTGGCTGAGGTGGCTGAGGTGGTGACGGCGAGGGACGGCAACTGGAGGTGGGTACAGATGAAGGTGGAGATGGGTTCATGGTGGATTCGTTGGTTGTAGTCGTCGTGGGTTTGTGGGGAGAGAGGTAGTGAGGTCAAAGGGATGGAAGTGACAGTGGAGAAGGTGGTGGCGAGCGCGAGCGAGCATGGGCGACGCTGGGTGGTGATCGGCTCCGGGGTTAGAAGTCGTGGGCTGCAGGCGAAGACGAGGCGGGACAAACAAAATGAATAGAAGATGAGGGAGAGGGCGATGGTGTGAATGAGGCGAGCACGAGGGGTTGAGGAATTAGGGTTTGGGTTCAAGGAGGCGGCAGAGTCTGCGAGGGTTTTCTCGTGGCGAAGGTGAATGGGTTTTTAGGAGAAGATGCAGGAGGGAGGTGACGAGATCCACGCGGCGGTGAGCAGAATCGAGGAGCGAACAGTGTTCGCGAGAGGTGAGAAAGTGTGCGCGAGAGGAGAGAAAAATAGAAGGAGAGAGAAAGAGAAAGAGAGAGAGGGCTGCGTCGCTCAGAAGAGAAAGATAGGGGAAGAGAGAGAAAGGGAGAAATTAGTGGGGCCCAATGATTTATAAAAGAATCCCTGATTGGTTGAGAAAAACCGGGGAGAGAGAAATGGAAAAGATTTTTAGAGAAGAGGGAAAGAGACGTGGGGCCCGGTGAACAAAGAAGGGGATTGGCTCGTGGAGAGGAATAGGTTGTGAAAAAAAATATAAAAAGATATTTAAACCACTTTAATAGGATTTCCTAGGCTGAAAGATTTAAGTTAGGTAAAATTAAATATTAAATAATTAGAATTCGAGGGAATACAAAATATATCAGAAATGCGTCCGGGTCGGGTCCAAAATTCTGAATTTGAAATAAGAAAATTATTAGCGAGTTCCAAAAATCAAAATGAAGGATTTAATAACAAAAATGCATACCCCCAAGAACATACGCACGGACGTGCGCGTAGCCGTCCAAACACGTCCGTTTCACTGAACGGGACGAGAACACGATGCAAGGACGCTACCATGGGGTTAGGGTATCATGCAGGCCATGAAATGTAATTTTAATTTATTTTACATGATTTAAATTGTTATATGCAAAAGATGTGATACAAGACAAATACCAGTATATACTAAATTATGAAGTGAACTAGTCCATGTAACAAGTCAAGGTAACCTATAAATGAGAGTTACACAGGTTCAAGCAAGCGGGTCGGGTCGAATGCCCAGTGACCTGTGAAGTACTATTCACACCCAAACACGCTAAATCGGGATTAGGCCATGGATAAGTAAAATACTGAAACTGAATTGGTATAAATGAACTCGGGTGTTACATTATACCCAACTACAAAAGAATTTCGTTCTCGAAATTCCAAGAACAAGAAAGGATAATCAATCAAGAAATTACAAAGATAGATGAGAAATTTTCTGTCGGACTTCAACTATTCGTTCCCAAGTTGATTCTCCATGTGAGCGATTACTTCAAGGAAACAGGTACAATAGTGATGACCACGCTCTTAAGAACCATTTTCTCTTCGATCCACAATTGACAACGGTCGCTCCTCAAAGGTTAAATCTTCTCGTACAGTCATCTCCGAAAGATCCAATACAAGTATTTCATCTCGAGCATACCTACGGGTTGAGATACAAGAAACTCGTCATGAACATTCTCCAAAGATTGCGGTAACACCCAAACAATGCGCCACTTCTCCAATACGCCCAAAAATCTTAAAGGTCCAATGAATCGAGGACTAAACTTTCCTCGACTTCTGTAACGGATCACCCCTCTAGTCGGTGTGTAACACCCGAGCCCAATAATACTATTTCTGTTACTAGTTGAGTGTTAGACATTGCTCATTTCAATCATCTTGCTTGTTTGATTCTTGTTGCAAAATTTTAACCGATTAAGTCATTTTTGCGTATAACAAATTTTAACACCTAAAATGAAATTAAAAATATCCATATTGGCCTACTCGTCACCACTAGTCGCGTGGTAGCGTCCGCGCATTGAGATTTCATCCCGTTCAGTGAAACGGGCAAGTTTGGACGACTACGCGCGCGTGCAAGTGTCCGACTTGGGGGCATGCATTTTAATCATTAAACATCTCATTTTAAAATTTGGAACCCATTTAAAATCCTATTATTTGAATTTGAAACATTTGGGCGCAACCCGGGCGCGATTTGGAAATGTTTCATTTAGCGCCAAAATGCCCATTTAATTAAATATATTAAAACTATATAATATATATATTTCTGTTTCATAATAACGTCTAAATCCCTTTTAATCTTTTAAATCTTTCTTTAAATTTTTTCCCTTTCTGTTGCCAGCCAATCACGAGAGATATATAATCTCTCGTGGGCCCCTCCAACTCACTCTCTCTCTCTCCGCCTCTCTATCTCTCTCTAATCTCACTCTCTCTCTCTCCTAAAATCTCTCTCTCCCTCTCTCCTTTAACCCTCTCTCTCTCTCTATTTTATATTTTTCCCAACTGTTCCTCGTTCTCAACCCACCACGAGAAACCCCATCGACGAACCTCGAACCCTAGCCTCGTCGTGCCGTCACCGCCGCAGTCTCCGCGCCGACGAGACCACCACCATCATCCTCGCCTCCACAGCCTCGACCGCACCCCCGTTACTCCCTTCTCCCTCCTTCAAGCGCCTGCACCCAACGCCACCGCCACCTGCATGCTGTGCTGCTGTCGCCGCCGCCTCCCACCGCCGACGACGTCGACTTCCTCCCTTCACCCTCGTCCCGACCTCTTCACCGTCTTCCTCGTTCCCTCGCCGAGCCACAACAGAACCCGAGCCTAACCCTACCACCTTCTCCGGTCGCCGGAAAAGCCACCGTCGACCCTCCTCGTCGTCGCCAGCGCACCGCCGACCACCTCCTCTCCCCCCTGCAACCCAGACCAGGCCAGTACCTCTCCCCTACTCACTGCACCCCCGATCCAACCACCTCCAAACCCTTGCCGCGTTCACTGTTCCTCGCCGGCGCCCCATCGCCGTCGAACCCGTCGCGGTTGACACCTGTGCCATCCCTGTAAGCATCTCTTTACTTTCTCCCTTCGTGTTAACCCCTCGCTGGTCGTTCGTGTCCATGTGTTGTATTTTGCTAACTTCGTCGCTGTTTGACATTTCGCCGGATTCCGGCAGTGCCGACGACTTGACCCGACTCTCCAGCGAAGTACTCCGGTCCGCGTGGTCCCGCTGTTCGTTGTTTGGACTCGATCCGTAGCCCGTGCAACCGTCGCGTGTTTTCTGCCGACGCTGCGTTCGTGTTTTCCGGTTTGCGAAACCGTCGAGGCAAGTATTACTTGCTACATGCTACGTTATACTAATTAAGTGTGCTTGACTCATAAAACTTGCAATATTAACTAAATATAGTTACTTTTCTCATTGGACAAAATATGATATATATCATGATACTGCCACCTAAATCGTATTTTGCCACTGTAACCTTAATAACAAACTACCGGTTAATCATTTTGTTATTTAAAGGACGATATCCGTACACATATATCTTCATTACTTTCTGTTATTAATATTGCGCTACCCTGTGATTATTGCACCCTAGGGGTGCTCGAACCTGTTAATATAATACAACTGCACCATATTAATGCACCATTGTGATTAGATGAACTGTTATCGTTGTTTACTTTATTTCCTGCTGTGATTCCTTATTCGATTATATACCTGTTGTGAGCACGCCCTCGATTGCGTCATATATTGACCCGACCTTGATACACATGACATATATACATACCGATGCACCGGACATGGTATCCTTTACTACCAACTCAACCTGTTGTACCATGACCTAACCTGTTACCTGATCTCATGCCTAATGCCAACAAACCTGACTTGGGGTCCTCATGGACCATTCCTGTTGTCTATCCAGACAGACCTGCTTTTACCTGATCCTGTGTTGGCATTTGTTCTTGATTACTGAATACCTGACCTGACATACATAACTTGGGGGTATGGGGAAATCAAAGGTGAAACCGACTTGTAACTCAACAGTTCGATACCTGTTCTGATCAGTCTTACTGGCTTGGCCAGCCCCGGAGTGATGATGTTGACATCACTCGCCCATCCTGCTACTTATTACTGCCTAGCGGCACGTCTCGGATTCAGCCCCGAGAATCTTGACCGTGGTCCCGGGCACGCACGGGATACTATTGAGTTACATCGACGAGTCACCAATTGATTTCAAAGACTTTAGAATAGAAACCCGATAGAACAATTTAGTTACCCACTGCACACTACCCTGCACTACTTGTTTTATATTATTGTTTGATTCATGTTCATCCCTGCATTGCTTATTACCATGTTTATATTATATTACTGGTTGACATGACGCGCTGACGTCTGGGTTTTGCATGGCCCAGATTCTTTACCACTGTCGACGACCGAGCAGGAGTACTTCAGCCAGCAGGCTGATCTGTGAGTTCTATAGTGATTAGTTTATTTATTTCATTTCATTTCCAGATGTGAGCCCGCATTATGGGACGTACTATTTATTTATTGTATTGGATCATTTGCTTCCGCACTTATTGTTCATTGACTCTTGTTATTATGGATTTGGACATGTGTTAGATTAGTTTATTTATCTTGTTCTTGATATCTCTACAGCCGTAATGTGATTGTGGATGGATACTTCCTACCCACAGGTAGCATGGTTGGCTATGTCACGTGCCCAATCTTGCGTACTCTGAGAAGCGGGGCGTGACATGGTTCTTTGGTATCAGAGCCATAGGTTAGTTGGGTTGATTCTTTTTTAGTTGGGTATTGTACACGATACACGAATCAGAATACCCATGATTAGGAAACATGTCCTACCACCTTGACCGTTTTACCATTCTTGAATCACATTCTTCCTGATTATATCTTGTACGGCGTGCAAACTTACTTTGCAATGTCAACTCAAAAACCTAATTTCTTGTTATCTCTAGGACTTAGGCGACTTGGGTGGAGTTAAGTAATTGCGGCTATGATACCGCGGTATAGCTACAATGCGGTACTCTATTTAAGTATCTTGGAGTTCTAGCCTTGATTTATATATTGAATCTATCATCATGCTAATGTTAGGTGTTTTGATTTCAGGAACATGGCAGATAAGAATTTCAAGACGTATCAGAGGCGCGTAGATGAAGCCGCCATGTTGGGAGTGATACGTGGGATGTTGGAGAATCAGAAGAGGCAAACTGAGCTGATCCAGCAGCAAGCAGATTCATTTCAGGAAGGTTTGCAGGCCATTCGGCAGTCTGTAAACACCGCTGTAGCGAAGCCAGTTGACCGAGTAGGGACCGTGGCAGATTTCAGACGTTTGGGTCCTACTACTTTCACTGGTCTGGAGGAGCCGTTGCCAGCCGAGCAGTGGCTAGTGGACACGGAGAATTTACTGATTGCGGCACAGATCCCAGAGGACAAGAGAGTTGATGTGGTGCGCATTCAGCTGGTGGATTACGCCCGAGAGTGGTGGCTTATGGAGGAGACCCGCTTACCCAAGCCAATCAGTTGGGCGGATTTCTCTAAAAGTTTCCTGGAGAAGTTCTTCCCGCGGACTGCACGGGAGGAAATGGAAGAGAGATTTATTGGGCTGAGGCAAAATGGAGCATCTGTGGACGTACATGCAGCGGAGTGGACGAGACTCAGCCGCTTCGCTGGACCCTTAGTCGCCAACGAGGCAGACAGGGCGTGAAGGTTCTTGCGCAGTTTGGATGTGGACATCCAGAGGCAGATCGTCTCCCTGGGTTTGACCACTTTCTCTCAGGTTCTTACGGCAGCCAGAGAGCAGCAGAGTTTATCGGGATTGAAGGGGAACCTACTGCAGACAGCAGTTGCGGCCAGGAAACCCGCATTTGTACCTAACCGAGATTATGGGCGCAGAGGTATTCCAGTGGACCGTCGAGGTGTAGCACCCATGAAGAAGCCTGTGATCGTTGATCGAAGGAAGAGCGTGATTTGTGACTACTGCCGTTTACCTGAGCACGTGCAGAAGGATTGTCGAAGGAGACTGGGACTTTGTCTGGTTTGTGGAGCGGCCGATCACGCAGTCGGTGCCTGTCCATCGAAGCTTCGCATGAGAGATGATATACAGAAGCCTCCGCAGAGACCGTTCCAAGGGCAGAAACAGCTGACTCAAGGACCTAATCAGGCTTGAGCTTTCACGTTGACAGCTGAGGAAGCTAAGGCATCAGGAGAAGTGGTTTCAGGTACTTTACTCGTTCATGGTTTTCCCGCATTGGCATTATTTGATTCTGGAGCATCCCACTGTTTTATGTCATCCAAATTTATAACTACACACTCGATTACCTGCACGACCCTGTCTAGTTTTTGGGACATACACACTGGGAATGGGAAAATCATAGCTAGTAGGGAATGTAGAGATTGTACAGTTGTTGTGTGCGGACGGGAGCTCTTTGCAGATTTTTTGGTAATAGATACGGGCAGCTATGAAGTTGTCTTAGGAATGGATTTTCTTAGCACTTTCCATGCCCACATTGATTGTAGGGCAAGGAAGGTAATTTTCCAGATTCCCGGACACCCTGAGTTTACCTTTACTGGGGGAAGCAGTTCTGTCGGGCCAGTCGAGTTCAGGGCTAGGCCGACACGCAGTGCTCTTGCAGCAATGGAAGTTGATAGTAATGAAGAGCCGGTAGTTGTTCGCAACTTTATGGATGTATTTGCAGATATATCGGGCTTACCGCCGAAGCGAGACGTGGAGTTCGCGATTGACCTTATTCCTGGTGCAGCGCCAGTATCGAAATCTTATTATCCGATGGCACCAGTGGAATTGGAAGAAGTTAAGAAACAAGTTGGTGAATTACTTGAGAAGGGTTGGATTCGAAGCAGCAACTCGCCTTGGGGAGCTCCAGTTCTTTTAGTAAAGAAGAAGGATGGCACGAGAAGGATGTACATTGATTATCGAGAATTGAACCGGGTGACTATTAAGAACAAGTACCCAATCCCTCGCATTGGAGAACTTTTGAGCAGTTTAGTGGCGCGAGAGTATTCTCGAAACTGGATTTGCGATCCGGATATCATCAGGTCCGGGTGAAAGCAGAAGACATTTGCAAGACGGCGTTTCGAACTCGATATGGACATTTCGAGTATCTGGTGATGCCCTTCGGAGTAACGAATGCGCCAGCAATATTCATGGATTTGATGAACAGAATCTTTTCACCATTCTTGGATCAGTTTATTGTGGTATTCATTGACGATATCCTGGTATACTCGAAGAGTCCGGAGGAGCATGCTGAGCATTTGAAGATCGCACTGCAGACGCTGAGACAGGAGAAATTGTATGCGAAGATGAGTAAGTGCGAATTCTGGCTGGAAGAAGTGAAATTTCTGGGGCATGTCGTGTCGGGCGATGGAATCGCCGTCGATCCCGAGAGGATTACAGCAGTTCGAGATTGGCCTATTCCAAGAAATGTGGCTGAGATAAGAAGTTTCCTTGGTTTGGCCGGATACTACAGGAGATTTGTGGAGAACTTCGCTCGTTTGGCAGAGCCGTTAACCGAGCTTAAGCGCAAGGAGGTACCTTTTGTTTGGACGGATGGATGTGCATTGTCCTTCGAGACGTTGAAGCAGAAGTTGATAACCGCCCCTATCCTGACCGTACCAGATAATTCCAGAGGACTGGTGATTCACAGCGACGCATCTGGAAAAGGATTGGGATGTGTTTTGATACAGAATGGGAAGGTCGTAGCTTACGCATCGAGACAACTGAAGACTCATGAGAAGAATTATCCGACTCATGACTTGGAGCTTGCGGCCGTGATCTTCGCCTTGAAGATTTGGAGACACTACCTTTTGGGCGAGAGAGTCGAAGTCTTTACAGATCACAAGAGTTTGAAGTATGTGTTCACTCAGAAGGAGTTGAACATGAGGCAACGCAGATGGTTGGAGCTGATGGCCGACTACGACCTTGATCTTAAGTACCATCCGGGAAAGGTTAACGTCGTGCCGGATGCGCTTAGTCGGTTACCAGCGATTCAGGTATTGACCGCACAGAGGGAGATCATTGCGGATTTTTGGAGATTTGACTTGGAGGTTGTGCTACCACATGCTACGGGACAGTTGATGCAGTTGCAGGTACAGTCGTCCTTAGTTGAGAAGATTAAAGCGGCACAATCGCAGGATCCTAGACTGCAAAAGTTTCGAGAGCAGGTAGAAGCCGGACTACGAACCGATTTACTGATCCACGAAGATGGTTCGTTGAGGTGTGGTAGCCGTGTGTGTGCGCCAAAAGGGGATGTACGTGAAGAGCTTATGAAGGAGGCACACAGTTCAGCTTACTCTGTACATCCAGGAGGGACAAAGATGTACCGAGATATTCGACAGCACTTTTGGTGGGAAGGTATGAAATGGGAGATTGCTCGCTTCGTGGCTAAGTGCTTGGTGTGTCAGCAAGTCAAGGCTGAACACCAAAGGGTTGCTGGTTTGTTGCAACCACTTCCGATTCCTCAGTGGAAGTGGGAACATATAACCATGGATTTCGTGACAGCTTTACCGCGGAGTCCAAATGGCAACAATGCAGTGTGGGTGATTGTCGATCGATTGACCAAGGCGGCTCACTTTATTCCTTTTCGGGTTGGTCAATCGACGGAGACTTTGGCAGAGCGGTACATGCAGGAGATTATAAGATTGCATGGAGTACCGGTGAGCATCGTGTCCGATCGGGACACTCGGTTCTTGTCGCACTTCTGGAGGAGTTTACAAGAAAGTTTGGGGACTCGATTGAAGTTTAGCACATCTTATCATCCTCAAACTGATGGACAATCGGAGAGAACGATCCAGACTCTTGAAGATATGTTGAGAGCTTGCATGTTGGACTTCAAAGGTTCTTGGGAGGATCATCTACACCTGGTGGAGTTTTCGTACAACAATAGCTTCCAAGCGACTATTCAGATGGCTCCGTTTGAAGCGTTGTATGGTCGTAAGTGCCGTTCACCTGTTTGTTGGGATGATGTTGGTGAACGAAGGTTACTAGGACCAGATTTGGTGGTACAGATAGTCGAGAAGGTGAATACCATCAGGAAGCATATGAAGGCAGCTCAAGACCGACAGAAAAGTTGGGCTGACACGTCGAGAAGACCTCTAGAGTTCGCCGTTGGCGATTTGGTATTCCTGAAGATATCACCGACTAGAGGGGTGATTCGCTTTGGGAGTCGGGGAAAGCTTAGTCCTCGATTCGTTGGACCCTTCGAGATATTGGAGCGTGTTGGAGAGCTAGCGTACCGTTTAGCGTTACCACAGTCATTGGCAGGAGTGCACGATGTGTTTCATGTATCTCAACTACGGAGGTATGTTCGAGATGAAACTCACGTCTTGGATCATTCGGAGTTGAACGTACGGGAGGACCTAACTTTTGAGGAGCGACCGGTTGAAATCAAGGATCGAAGAGAAAAGGTTCTTAAGAACAAGGTTATCCCCCTTGTGCTAGTTTCTTAGGGTAATCGATCGCATGGAGAATCCACTTGGGAGCGAGAAGACGAGATCCGGCAGAAGTTTCCTCACCTTTTTCTGTAGTTAGCTATCTTGTATTCTTGGAATTTCGAGGACGAAATTCTTTTTGTAGTTGGGTATGATGTAACACCCGAGCCCAATAATACTATTTCTGTTACTAGTTGAGTGTTAGACATTGCTCATTTCAATTATCTTGCTTGTTTGATTCTTGTTGCAAAATTTTAACCGGTTAAGACATTTTTGCCTTTAACAAATTTTAACACCTAAAATGAAATTAAAAATATCCATATTGGCCTACTCGTCACCACTAGTCGCGGGGTAGCGTCCGCGCGTCGAGATTTCATCCCGTTCAGTGAAACGGGCAAGTTTGGACGACTACGCGCGCGTGCAAGTGTCCGACTTAGGGGCATGCATTTTAATCATAAAACATCTCATTTTAAAATTTGGAACCCGCTTAAAATCCTATTATTTGAATTTGAAACATTTGGGCGCAACCCGGGCGCGATTTGGAAATGTTTCATTTAGCGCCAAAATGCCCATTTAATTAAATATATTAAAACTATATAATATATATATTTCTGTTTCATAATAACGTCTAAATCCCTTTTAATCTTTTAAATCTTTCTTTAATTTTTTTCCTTTTCTGTTGCCAGCCAATCACGAGAGATATATAATCTCTCGTGGGCCCCTCCAACTCACTCTCTCTCTCCGCCTCTCTATCTCTCTCTAATCTCTCTCCTAAAATCTCTCTCTCCTAAAATCTCTCTCTCCCTCTCTCTTTTAACCCTCTCTCTCTCTCTATTTTATATTTTTCCCAACTGTTCCTCGTTCTCAACCCACCAAGAGAAACCCCATCGACGAACCTCGAACCCTAGCTTCGTCGTGCCGTCGCCGCCGCAGTCCCCGCGCCGACGAGACCACCACCATCATCCTCGCCTCCACAGCCTCGACCGCACCCCCGTTACTCCCTTCTCCCTCCTTCAAGCGCCTGCACCCAACGCCACCGCCACCTGCACGCTGTGCTGCTTGTAAGTGCACGGCGGCACCCCGGCCGTCAATCCGACGGCCAAATGCGGAAGCGGTGAAAAACTTTAAATTTTACGGACTTAGCAAACCGGCACCACCACGCACTAAACACCAGGATCGTAACCATTAACAAGTCTAAGCTAACTAGAAGATGGGTTAGAGATATACCGACGATCCAAGTCCTCCGGTCTTCTCGTCATGGTCCCGATCTCCTGCGGAAAAGTCCCGTCTCCTCCTTGTCGCCGGAAGTGCACCACATCGCCTACTTTGTTTACGGGCTCCCACCTCAATGCCGAGGCAACTCGGGCACGAAGCCGGCTACTCGACGTGCCCAAGGTTTGCTGTAGAATGTTTAGTAGAACTTGTGTCTCACTTTTGGGGTTATCGGAATCACCCTTTTGGTGGAGGAATGATACAAGGAGTATGTGGAGGAGTTTTTGGATTTTGGAACATGAAATGAACCACAAAACCCACACTACAATTTTTGGACAGCCCCCTATCTCCTCTATGAGGCCGGCCACTATATGGTGGAAGAAGAAGAGAGAATGAGAGTGATAGCAAAAAGAATGGGGGGGGGGGAAACTCTATCATGCAAGAGAGAGGAAAAGAAAATCATGTGAACCAATGATAGCAAGGTGAAAACCACACTCTTCTATCACTCATCAACCATGATGATATCCAAAGTCAATCCATCATGAAGTATGAAGTCAAGCAAGTCAATGGATGGTGCTATAATCATGACATGATAATATGCAAGGACCCCCTTCCACAAAAGTCTATTTGCAACAATGCAAATAAACCCTCCTCCACCAATCTTCGGCCAATGAACGGAACAATGGAAATCGGCCGAAACGGAAAGCAAACTGGCAACTCCAGAAAACTGGTCCCGTAATAAATTACAGGAAAAACCCCGATACTGTGCATACACACCCGCATTTGTATTCCGACCGAAATACAAAATGCAATGAGACAAAATCTACACTGTACTATACTAGGATCCGGCTTATACCAAAGCCGGCCAGTAATATCCGTTCGATCCTGATCCGTGCAATACCGCACGTATCTGATCGAACCCTGCCATATATCCATACGGCCTATAGTACAAACTGTCCGATCCCGATCCGTGCAATACCGCACGTATCTGGTCGGACCTTGCCATATCTCCATACGGCCTCTACAACCTTTCGCCCGAAAGCTGAGTAACTGAATGTGGGGGACTCTAAAGACTCATCAACACCTTGGTTGTGGATTTAACCACTAGCACGTCAGAGGTATAAGCCAATACGTAACGGGCTACCAGGTACTGACTAAAAAGGATGTCTGTGAGTAAACTCAGCCTGATAACCCTACTGAGCCTGTCAGTGACAATATCCGTGCAGTCCGGTCCGTTCGTCTATGAGTATCGCATGGCGGGCCTAGGGGGTTGGTAAAAGTCAGACCCCCAAAAGCGGTACAAGTCGTGTCGGAGTGTAGCCCAGAACACCCTGAGATACTACTGGAATACCTACCAGTAAATCTCCTTGCCTTGGCCAAGGACTTTGTGTAATGGCTCTCCTAGACACAGCACAACCTCACCCCCAATACCGGGAGAGACGAACCCCTGAAGATACGCTCACTGCCTCCATGTGGTTCGGGACTGTACCCAACTAAAACCTGTTTGCACGACTCCTTTGAGCCGTGGTAGGGTAGTAATCAAAGTACAGTGGGAACTCACACGAGACAAATGACGATCCCCAGGTCGATGAACTAACCTGCACACATGTCACCAGGGAACTGCCATCTGACGTCTGGTATATGACCAACTAGCATGTTTCCGGCGAGTCCTGTCCGGTGTACTCATAACCCAATGAGCACCTGTATACATCTTAGGTGATCCAACTGACACCAGTGGCTTGTGAGACCGGCCACCGCCCCTCGTCGGGATCTCGACTGTATACACTAGTCTACTATGGAGAATCGATGCCCTGTCTCGAAACTCTCACGACTAGAGACCTTTTAAGGATATGCTTATAGACCCCCAGCTCCCACTTATATGATCGCCCTCATACTGCTGGTGGTCAAGCAAGAATCCTAGGGGCTCTATCAACGTGTAATAGCGACGTGTCAGGTCACCTAAAGCAGTACACGATGATAAAGGTAAACCAGATAGCATACTATCATCTCGAGTAAGACTGTCCTACCGGGATAGGTCCTCCCTCAATCATTACAATCACGTACCTGTGACCTAATAATTGACTCTGAGGGCACTATCTCCAACAATCTCCCACTTGCACTCAAGGCTAATTATTGCGATGTCGCATACTCACAGCCCGTGTGATACCGAACATCCAACTCCTCTACTAGTCAGTCTCACAAAGCTCGTTTGCGAAACTATTGCGTTCGAGGAATAGCCTCAGTGAGTGGATCCGCTTTGTTGTTTCTTTCTATATCTCTCTATATCTCAAGTTCACGGAGAAAGCCATCTCCCGAAATGAGCAATACCTGTCTTAGAATGTGTCTGGATGTCTGATGGGACATAGCTCATAAATGAACTCCAAATCCAAACTTCTTAGACTGTATCGTCAACTGAACTTAATCAGTATCCTGCGCGCCATGCCTCCCTCAGTATTTCCTTGGACCACCTGTCCAAAATACTGCCCCTCATCAGAAGGAAAACTATAACTCTGACAACCTCCTTGTCGTCCATGTCACCTTGGAAGCCTGGAATGATAACTGTCTCCTGAATGAGGCTGTCGTTATCATATCCCTAGAACATCCACTTATGTTCTAAAACTGCTTCCGACTGTTTCTCCAGGATTGGATTAATGTCAACTTATTGCATCTAGTGCGAGAACAACATCTGGTGTGGTACTTGACATCTCACGATTGACTCAATTGCCTGAGCAAGTGATCTGTCAATCATGCCCGTCCCTCTCCCCTTTAGTCTGTAAGACACCTTTGGAGAGGGTGACTCCATTACCTGCAGGTACACTACCGTGCCAGGAGTCGTCCATCCTAAATACTCTTAGAATGCTGTCAAGTACCCTGATTGGGAAACCACCCAAATCTAGATCTAAGACCATAGATCTAGTAACCAGTATGTCTGATATAAAATCCATTTCCTTTGTGGAGAAACCACTGTGTGACGACCAAAGTATAACCGATCGTAGTGTAGGAGTTTCTTTTCCTACTCTGTGTATATCATCCAAATACCAGGATATCACACCCTACTACCTTCTCAACAGATCCATCCCCTATTCTGATGAAGTCAAACCCATGACTGTCACGTCAGAAATAGATGATCTATCTCCGCTACATCTGCTCTAGTCTATAAATAGACATAAGCAACCTGTCCACCAATGCTTCCGCTGCTCCCACTGACTACGACAACCCTCTGGCAGAGTCATATAGACGTACACTTCTAAAACTGGTTTAGAACGACGCTATACTCATCCTCCCGCCGGGTCTCGTAACCTGGAACAACAGCAATGGCAATTGTGGGTAAACAAGAACTTCTCTGTCACCGTCCTTGAGGCTACCGGAGTACCTCTCGGGTGCCTGAAGTTACCCACCTTATCTGCGGAGTGGCCAATGGAATGTCAATTCAGATTGAATCTTTAGGTTCCTTATCAAATCTTCAGTAATCGTTTGTGGTTCTGGAATCACTTCCAGTTCTACCATACTCCCACTACTGTTTTTCTGAAAAAATCCATTTTTAATAAAACTGTGGCGAGTCTAGAACAATATCGCTATTGTTCATCCAGATGGTAGAAAATCAACCCTCGTCATAGCCTGGGTCAACCCACAAACAGCCATTACAGAAACGTGCCTTGAGTTGTCCAGTGTCTGGTTTTAATCATAAACCGGACAACTCCCCGTACCTTAACATCGTTAAGATATGAACTGTTCTATATCCAATATAGAAACAGAGGCACTGATTTAATTGAACCAGATTCAAATCATGCAGCTGTCCCCAACGCATGTCAACTAAATGGAAGGAGGCCGATCAGCGTTACTCAACTTAGGAATGCTTCCAATTATGAGTAACCTGAAAGAGAAGCAATTTCTCTTTATCATTACTATCAACTGAATACCACAAGTATCTACATCTTCGATCTCTTTGAAGAATCCCGATACTTGCTACACCTGGTTCTCTACTCTATTCAAATACCTGTAACCTCTCAAAATTCGGACCCTGTGTTTCCACGAAACACCGGTCTAAAAACTAGAGAAGTCATAAGTAAACCGAATATAGTACGAGGACCTACCCCTCTGTCCTGATGGACCCTGGACAACATACAATACTCTGTATAAGTCCCTTGAGTCTGATAACTCATTCACTGTGTGTCGTAGGTTGAAAACTGTACTTATGGTTAAGAAGAATTACACCGCTGTTTAATGCTCCTTACCTAACCATCCACTGATATAGGTAAATGTCGTAGACATAATTTCAGAAAGGTATATCTCACTCTATGAAAATAGACATACAGATATATCAATTTGAAATTGGTGCATAACAGCGGATATTCAAAACCAAATATTTGCCGACCGGCAAACAGCCCAGGTGATTTCCTCAAATATCACTGATTACAACGAATCCCGATATAATGAGGATAATCACCCAATTCCCAATAACCTACTCCCACTCATCATCTGTAAAACCATACAGATGTGAGAATCATACCTGGTAAATACATACCCTGGAGTAAGTATCTAATCGGGAAATCAGTTTTCCTTTAACAGTACACAGCGAAACTGAAACATTGAAATGTTTCGATGGGGTATCCCGGTATTCCTAGTAATGCCTCTTCCAGATTCACGACTGTAACCGTATAATTCTTTGCCACCTCTCCAAATCCCTTCTTATGTCTTTAGTCTTTACCTTCTGTACACCCCTTTAGGCCAAATGGTTTTCTTCCTTCCCTACCGTTCGGCACCAGCCTATGGTTTGGAAGAAGACTATCCAATAAGCATAATGGGTGTACTGTCCCAATCCTAGGAACACTCGCAATGAGAGAGGGTGAAGATAAAAGACAACCGAATAAACCTTATTCCTATTTCTCCTGGACCAGAATCCATCCCCGAACTGGAACAAGTTCCATTCGAGTTCGTATATAACCATACGATGGAGTATCCAAATAAACTGTGGATCTTCGTAGTGATACGGAGTGTCCTGGAGAAATACAAAGGTGATGTGGGAGTGGTAACGAAGTATTTGGTTTGGTCGTGAATATCTGTTGCAATTTACTTTGCCCTCTTACTAATCCCTTGCTTTGTCTTAACTTAATACCTTCTGCACAATATCGTTATGCTAATTGGTTTTCTTCATTCCCTACCGGTCGGCACCAGCCTAAGGTTTGGAAGAAGACAATCCAATTTGCGTAATAGGTGTACTACCCCTAAACCAAGGAGTACTCGTAACCTGAGAGAGGGTAAAAGGAAAAGACAACTGAATAATCCTATCCGTTTTCTCCAGAACCGGAAACCATCCTCGAATAAATTCTTTCGAGTTCGTATCTAACCATACGATGGTTTTGTCCAATGGAAGTGGACGTTCGTAGTAATACGGGGTGTCCTGGAGAAAAGGGTAAAAGTAGGAGTGGCAATGAGGTCTGCAACTCTGACAATCCAAAAGCCGGTGTTTAAGAAGGTTCGGTCAACTTGATCACTGAGTCAAAGTCTTAGGGTCGGGTCAATGGTCGCTGCCAAAGAGAGAGAGAAAAGAAACACTCAGCGTGCACTCTAACCTAGATCAGAATGGTCACCAATTTATCTAATCTGGAAACCTCCCACTGTACCTCAAATTCTCCTCCAAACCTGAAAGAAGAATTAGTCGGGGTCACCCGAGGAGTAAACTAACTCATCAGTGGGAATCGGGATCCAACTATCATTGCATGATAACGTGACGGAATCCGCTCACGCTATCACACTCCAGAAGGTATGCGCATATCTGGCAAGTTTCAGTTCTTTTGAAACTCCCGATGTAATTTCTGCCCCATGCTCTTATGACCTTGACTTTGGCCAACATATCATAAGTCACATGTCAAGTTCTACCCATCATTCTCCAGGTTAATTTGAATCCACCCGTACATACCCTTGACTTTGGCCAACATGGCAGTACGACTGTTCCAAACCAACGCATCTATCTATGCTGCATATGAATAACCAACAGCTACCAAACACTGTGCCTTGACTTTGGCCAACATACACAGCTTGAATACTATTGACTATCCATATGAAACGACGGAGGGCTACGAATGGTTTCTGGCGAAAACCTTTAACGTAATGAACTTGATATCGTTGAAGGAACGGATAGCTTTTTAAAAATATAGTGACGAAAACCTTTGCTAAAGAGGTCACTCCCGGTGAAGGGATCTCGGCTCTTTCCCCGTAGAATGGGGTGCAGGATATTCCAAATGAATACCCCGATGCAAAGCAAAAGTAATCGGCTATAGTGAAGTTAATGCCCTGACGCAAACTTTTTGTCCAAGGGGTCATTCCCGGTGAAGGGATCTCGGCCCTTGCCTCGTCGACTGAGGAGCAGGATATTCCAACTGAATACCACGATGCAAAACAAAAGTGAACGCCCTTGCAATAACAGCTTTTTGAAAAGTGTTCCAACAACATCAGATTAGGTTTGTTTTTAACTTGCATTGATCCGAATCAATGCAGTCCCATCAATTGATCACACCAAAAAGAACGAAAATATACTGATGTACGTATATGCCATCCGCATTCGCCACTGGGTCCCGTCATTACCCGTTAGGTTAGCTTACTAACGACAGAGCAGGGACTGGACTAGCGCGGATGCAAAAC
The DNA here is from genome assembly GCA_030015575.1 of Agapanthus africanus. Classification (NCBI taxonomy): domain Eukaryota; kingdom Viridiplantae; phylum Streptophyta; class Magnoliopsida; order Asparagales; family Amaryllidaceae; genus Agapanthus; species Agapanthus africanus. Next base: position 352,899,550 of record CM057347.1, on the reverse strand, counting down.
ATATACTACATCTACTAATATATATACCAATATATTATATTCGCTCAAGGCGTGAATAAAAATGCAACAACACAGAAATGTACAGCATCACAGAAACAATACAGATATCTGGGATCCCCGGGTTTCACAGAGCCACTGCTGAAACCCGACGTTCCCCTGGTCGTGTGGATAGCCTGTGCAATGAAAACCTAGACCCCTACGGGCGCGGCAAGTCACCCGCCAAAACCTGAAGTGAGGCAGCCCCCTTCAGCGACGTGAATGGACCACCCAGCACTTCACGGAATCCGGTAACTTGGGCACCCCTCCTGGGTCAACCTGTACCCCCTACGAGTGCGGCGAATAGCCCGCCAATTCTAGAGTGAAGCCCCCTCCGTCTCAATGCCATGAGATGCGGTCTTGTTGCCCTCTAGAACCCGGCTATCCGTGCACCCCTCCGCGGGGCAATCCTAGTACAGAAAGTAAAATATACATACAACGGGTACATCGACCGCAACCAGGTCGTGCCCCAAAATAATAATACAAACAGGCAGTGACGGCAGTCCACATGTCGGACGCTCGCCCCGCAATATCAAATGTACATAATACAACAAAACTGTACTAGCATTGCATCCAGGCTATCCCCCACGACCGATCCGCAACATCACAGCAAAAACAGAATATCAACGTGAAAGTCACGTTCGCAAATCCGTCTAACCGGGCTATAGCAGTTAGACCGGATTTACCGATCAAGTGACATTCACGGTCGCAGATATAATGTAAATACTGTGAAAAATGTGTTTAAAATATCCGATCGATTAAAAATTAACAAGTGGGCCCCCAATCAAAACTGTAGCACTCACAGAAAACCTGGGCCCAATATTAATATTCCAAAACCCATATTTTAAGCCCAGAAGGCCTCTGTAAAAAATTGGTGAAGTGATCTCCACAGTGTGCGGCGGAAGGGCGGCGGAAAGGGGGTTTTCGCGGCGGTTCCGCGCTCCCACTGTGGAGTTACTTCGTCGAATTTTTACAGAGCTCTTAGATTTTCCAGTACATCAATATTTTACAACCTGAAAAATTTTTCGACACCAAAAATTTCCAACAGAAAACTGATGCTAACAAAAATGTAGTTTTGGAACATTCGATCGATCGAAACAGAAAAACACACTACACCAAGCTAGACTAAGTTAATGGCGAGGCTCTGATACCACTGTAAGTGCACGGCGGCGCCCCGGCCGTCAATCCGACGGCCAAATGCGGAAGCGGTGAAAAACTTTAAATTTTGCGGACTTAGCAAACCGGCACCACCGCGCACTAAACACCCGGATCGTAACCATTAACAAGTCTAAGCTAACTAGAAGATGGGTTAGAGATATACCGACGATCCAAGTCCTCCGGTCTTCTCGTCATGGTCCCGATCTCCTGCGGAAAAGTCCCGTCTCCTCCTTGTCGCCGGAAGTGCACCACATCGCCTACTTTGTTTACGGGCTCCCACCTCAATGCCGAGGCAACTCGGGCACGAAGCCGGCTACTCGACGTGCCCAAGGTTTGCTGTAGAATGTTTAGTAGAACTTGTGTCTCACTTTTGGGGTTATCGGAATCACCCTTTTGGTGGAGGAATGATACAAGGAGTATGTGGAGGAGTTTTTGGATTTTGGAACATGAAATGAACCACAAAACCCACACTACAATTTTTAGACAGCCCCCTATCTCCTCTATGAGGCCGGCCACTATATGGTGGAAGAAGAAGAGAGAATGAGAGTGATAGCAAAAAGAATGGGGGGGGGGGAAACTCTATCATGCAAGAGAGAGGAAAAGACAATCATGTGAACCAATGATAGCAAGGTGAAAACCACACTCTTCTATCACTCATCAACCATGATGATATCCAAAGTCAATCCATCATGAAGTATGAAGTCAAGCAAGTCAATGGATGGTGCTATAATCATGACATGATAATATGCAAGGACCCCCTTCCACAAAAGTCTATTTGGAACAATGCAAATAAACCCTTCTCCACCAATCTTCGGCCAATGAACGGAACAATGGAAATCGGCCGAAACGGAAAGCAAACTGGCAACTCCAGAAAACTGGTCCCGTAATAAATTACAGGAAAAACCCCGATACTGTGCATACACACCCGCATTTGTATTCCGACCGAAATACAAAATGCAATGAGACAAAATCTACACTGTACTATACTAGGATCCGGCTTATACCAAAGCCGGCCAGTAATATCCGTTCGATCCTGATCCGTGCAATACCGCACGTATCTGATCGAACCCTGCCATATATCCATACGGCCTATAGTACAAACTGTCCGATCCCGATCCGTGCAATACCGCACGTATCTGGTCGGACCTTGCCATATCTCCATACGGCCTCTACAACCTTTCGCCCGAAAGCTGAGTAACTGAATGTGGGGGACTCTAAAGACTCATCAACACCTTGGTTGTGGATTTAACCACTAGCACGTCAGAGGTATAAGCCAATACGTAACGGGCTACCAGGTACTGACTAAAAGGGATGTCTGTGAGTGAACTCAGCCTGACAACCCTACTGAGCCTGTCAGTGACAATATCCGTGCAGTCCGGTCCGTTCGTCTATGAGTATCGCATGGCGGGCCTAGGGGGTTGGTAAAAGTCAGACCCCCAAAAGCGGTACAAGTCGTGTCGGAGTGTAGCCCAGAACACCCTGAGATACTACTGGAATACCTACCAGTAAATCTCCTTGCCTTGGCCAAGGACTTTGTGTAATGGCTCTCCTAGACACAGCACGACCTCACCCCCAATACCGGGAGAGACGAACCCCTGAAGATACGCTCACTGCCTCCATGTGGCTCGGGACTGTACCCAACTAAAACCTGTTTGCACGACTTCTTTGAGCCGTGGTAGGGTAGTAATCAAAGTACAGTGGGAACTCACACGAGACAAATGACGATCCCCAGGTCGATGAACTAACCTGCACACATGTCACCAGGGAACTGCCATCTGACGTCTGGTATTATGACCAACTAGCATGTTCCCGGCGAGTCATGTCCGGTGTACTCATAACCCAATGAGCACCTGTATACATCTTAGGTGATCCAACTGACACCAGTGGCTTGTGAGACCGGCCACCGCCCCTCGTCGAGGTCTCGACTGTATACACTAGTCTACTATGGAGAATCGATGCCCTGTCTCGAAACTCTCATGACTAGAGACCTTTTAAGGATATGCTTATAGACCCCCAGCTCCCACTTATATGATCGCCCTCATACTGCTGGTGGTCAAGCAAGAATCCTAGGGGCTCTATCAACGTGTAATAGCGACGTGTCAGGTCATCTAAAGCAGTACACGATGATAAAGGTAAACCAGATAGCATACTATCATCTCGAGTAAGACTGTCCTACCGGGATAGGTCCTCCTTCAATCATTACAATCACGTACCTGTGACCTAATAATTGACTCTGAGGGCACTATCTCCAACACTGCTGTCGCCGCCGCCTCCCACCGCCGACGACGTCGACTTCCTCCCTTCACCCTCGTCCTGACCTCTTCACCGTCTTCCTCGTTCCCTCGCCGGGCCACAACAGAACCCGAGCCTAACCCTACCACCTTCTCCGGTCGCCGGAAAAGCCACCGTCGACCCTCCTCGTCGTCTCCAGCGCACCGCCGACCACCTCCTCTCCCCCCTGCAACCCAGACCAGGCCAGTACCTCTCCCCTACTCACTGCACCCCCGATCCAACCACCTCCAAACCCTTGCCGCGTTCACTGTTCCTCGCCGGCGCCCCATCGCCGTCGAACCCGTCGCGGTTGACACCCGTGCCATCCCTGTAAGCATCTATTTACTTTCTCCCTTCATGTTAACCCCTCGCTGGTCGTTCGTGTCCATGTGTTGTATTTTGCTAACTTCGTCGCTGTTTGACATTTCGCCGGATTCCGGCAGTGCCGACGACTTGACCCGACTCTCCAGCGAAGTACTCCGGTCCGCGTGGTCCCGCCGTTTGTTGTTTGGACTCGATCCGTGGCCCGTGCAACCGTCGCGTGTTTTCTGCCGACGCTGCGTTCGTGTTTTCCGGTTTGCGAAACCGTCGAGGCAAGTATTACTTGCTACATGCTACGTTATACTAATTAAGTGTGCTTGACTCATAAAACTTGCAATATTAACTAAATATAGTTACTTTTCTCATTGGACGAAATATGATATATATCATGATACTGCCACCTAAATCGTATTTTGCCACTGTAACCTTAATAACAAACTACCGGTTAATCATTTTGTTATTTAAGGGACGATAGCCGTACACATATATCTTCATTACTTTCTGTTATTAATATTGCGCTACCCTGTGATTATTGCACCCCAGGGGTGCTCGAACCTGTTAATATAATACAACTGCACCATTGTGATTAGATGAACTGTTATCGTTGTTTACTTTATTTCCTGCTGTGATTCCTTATTCGATTATATATCTGTTGTGAGCACGCCCTCGATTGCGTCATATATTGACCCGACCTTGATATACATGACATATATACATACCGATGCACCGGACATGGTACCCTTTACTACCAACTCAACCTGTTGTACCATGACCTAACCTGTTACCTGATCTCATGCCTAATGCCAACAAACCTGACTTGGGGTCCTCATGGACCATTCCTGTTGTCTATCCAGACAGACCTGCTTTTACCTGATCCTATGTTGGCATTAGTTCTTGATTACTGAATACCTGACCTGATATACATAACTTGGGGGTATGGGGAAATCAAAGGTGAAACCGACTTGTAACTCAACAGTTCGATACCTGTTCTGATCAGTCTTACGGGCTTGGCCAGCCCCGGAGTGATGATGCTAACATCACTCGCCCATCCTGCTACTTGTTACTGCCTAGCGGCACGTCTCAGATTCAGCCCCGAGAATCTTGACCGTGGTCCCGGGCACGCACGGGATACTATTGAGTTACATCGACGAGTCACCAATTGATTTCAAAGACTTTAGAATAGAAACCCGATAGAACAATTTAGTTACCCACTGCACACTACCCTGCACTACTTGTTTTATATTATTGTTTGATTCATGTTCATCCCTGCATTGCTTATTACCATGTTTATATTATATTACTGGTTGACATGACGCGCTGACGTCTGGGTTTTGCATGGCCCAGATTCTTTACCACTGTCAACGACCGAGCAGGAGTACTTCAGCCAGCAGGCTGATCTGTGAGTTCTATAGTGATTAGTTCATTTATTTCATTTCATTTCCAGATGTGAGCCCGCATTATGGGACGTACTATTTATTTATTGTATTGGATCATTTGCTTCCGCACTTATTGTTCATTGACTCTTGTTTTTATGGATTTGGACATGTGTTAGATTAGTTTATTTATCTTGTTCTTGATATCTCTACAGCCGTAATGTGACTGTGGATGGATACTTCCTACCCACAGGTAGCATGGTTGGCTATGTCACGTGCCCAATCTTGCGTACTCTGGGAAGCGGGGCGTGACACGGTGACATCTTCAAGAATACTAAATCACCATCAGCGAACTCCAGAGGTCTTCTCGATGTAACTGCCCAACTCTTTGTCGGCCCCGTGCTACATTAATATGATTCCAGAATCTATTAACCTTCTCAACTGTCTACATAACCAAATCTGATCCCACCAATATCGTCCCAACAACAGGGGAACGACACTTGCGACCATAAAAAGCTTCGAATGGAGCCATCTGTATGGTCACCTGGAAACTGTTGCTGTAAGAACACTCTGCCCAATGTAAATGATCCTCATATGAACCCTGAAGTCCAATTTGCAAACTCTCGGCATACTTCCAAGAGTTTGAATCGTTCTTCCAGCCTGGACATCTGTTTGAGGATGGTAAGCTGTACTATTCTCAATCGAGTCCCCAAACTTCCCTTTAACCTCCTCCAAAAGTGTGATAAGAAACGAGCGTCACTGTCGGGAACGATGCTCACCGGTACTCTATGCAATCTTACAATCTCCTGTACGCACTATTCTGCCAAGCTTCCATTGTTTGACCAACTCGAAAATGGTATGAAATGAGCTGCCTTGGTCAAACGATCAATCCATCACCCAAACGGCATTGTTGCCTTTTGGACTCCGCGCTAAAGCCTTCACTAAACCATGGTTATGTGTTCTCACTTCTACTAAGGAATTAGAAGTGGTTGCAATAGACCGGAAATCCTTCGATGCTCGACCTTAACTTGCTGACACACCAAGCACTTTGCCACAAACAGGCAATCTCCTATTTCATGCCTTCCTACTAAACGCTGTCGTATATCACGGTACATCTTCGTGCCTCCTGGATGTACAGGATACGTGTAACTGTGCACCTCTTTCATAACTTCTTCACGAATACTTCCATTGGCACACACAAACAACTATCACAACGAACCATCTTCATGAACCACTAAGCCCGTTCGAAGTCCAACTTCAACCTATTCTGGAAACTTCTGCAATCATGGGTCCTGCAATTGCACTGCTTCAAAATCCTCGATCAACGATGATCGTACTTACAGTTGAATCATCTATCCCAAAGAACGCGGGTACCACGGTCTCCAACTCGAATCTCCGAAAGTCTTCAATAAGTCCCCTTTGTGCGGTCAACATCAGAATTTCTGGCAACCGACTAAGCGCTTCCGGCACAACATTAACTTTCCCGGGTGGTACTCAAGATCAAGATCGTAGTCAGCCATCAACTTCAACCATCTTCGCTGTCTCACAATTATCTCCTTCTGAGCGAACACATACTTTAGGCTTTTGTGATCGGTGAATATTTCGACCCCTTCCGCCCAATAAGTAGTGTCTTCAAATCTTCAAGCGAAAATCCCAGTCGCAAGCTCCAAGTTATGAGTTGAGTAATTCTTCTTATGGGTCTTCAACTGTCTCAACGCGTAAGCTACAACCTTCTCATGCCGTATCAAAATACATCCCAAACCTTTCCCAGATGCGTCGCTGTGAATCACCAATCCTCCGAAACCGTCTGGTACGGTCAAAACAAAAGCGGTCATCAACCCTGCTCCAACGCCTCAAAGACTGATGCACACTTATTTGTCCACACAAATGGTACTTTCTTGTGCATAAGCTTGGTCAGAGGCTCAGCCAAACGAGCAAAATTTCTTCACGAACCTTCTGTAGTATCCTGCAAGTCCAAGAAACTTCTGATCTTTGCAACGTTCTTCGGAATCGACCGGTCTTGAACTGCTACAATCTTCCCTGGGTAAATGGCGATTCCATCTCCAGCTACGATATGTCCCAAAACTTTACTTCTTCAAGCCAAACTCGCACTTACTCATCTTTGCATATAATCTTTCTTGCTTCCAAGTCTGCAGTGCGATCTTCAAGTGTTCTGCATGCTCTTCAATGCTCCTCGAATAGACCAGAATATCTTCCATGAACATTACTAAAACTGGTCCAAGGATGGTGGGAAGATTCAGTTCATCAAGTCCATCAATATTGCCGGTGTATTCGTTACTCGGAAGGGCATCACTAATACTCGTAATGTCCATACTGAGTTCGGAACGCAGTCTTGCAAATATCTTCTGATTTAACTCAGACCTGATGATATCCGAACCGCAAATCCAGCTTCGAGAATACCCTCGCGCCACTAAACTGCTCAAACACTTTTCCAATGCGAGGGATCAGGTACTTGTTCATAATAGTCACCCGGTTTAATTCTCGATAATCCACGCACTTCTCCCTTGTGTCATCTTTCTTCTTTACTAGAAGAACTGGAGCTTCCCCAGTTAAGTTGCTGCGGCGAAACCAATCCTTCTCAAGTAATTCAGCAACCTACTTCTTGACTTCTTCCAACTCCACTGGTGCCATCGGGTAATACGACTTTGAGATTGGCGTTGCACCAGGAACAAGTTTAATTGCAAACTCCACGTCTCGTCTCGGCGGTAAACCTGATATGTCTTCACACTTCCATGAAACTCTCCAATATAGTCAGCGCTTCTTCCTTATCCACTGCCATTGACGAAAGAACCTTGTTTGTCGGCCTAGCCCTAACTCGACTGGCCCGACAGAACTGCTTCCTCTAGCAAAACGACTTCCGAATGTCCAGGAAACTAGAGAATCACCTTCCCTTCCTTACAATCAATATGAGCGTGAAAAGTGCTGCGAAAACCCATTCCCAAGACAATAACAACAAGGAAATGCACCAAGATTGAATAATCCTAACGCGGGGAAAAATAAGAACGAGTAAGATACCAAGATGACTTCATCCGAACTCAAGATACTGAAGAGGGTTAACCACGGTAAACATGATTCAAGCTGGAGATAAAACAATAACTGGTAAGCAATGAAACCGGGAGAAGTGGGGTAATATAACGATCATGGAATACGAAAGTGAATCAAGACCAGAACTCCAAGTTACTTAAATAGAGTACCGCATTGTAACCATGCTGCAGTTCATGGGCACAATTACAAAACTCCGCCCAAGTCGCCTAAGTCCTAGAGATAACAAGGAATCAGGTTTTTGAGTCGATATGCAAAGGAAGTTTGCACATCGTAAAAGATATAATCAGGAAGAACTTGATTCAAAAACGGTAAAACGGCAAAGTGGCAGGACATGTTTCCTAAATACGGGTATTCTGATCGTGTATTGGGTACAATACCCAACTACAAAGGAATCAACCCGATTAACCCATGGCTCTGATACCAAAAGAACCATGTCACGCCCCGCTTCCCAGAGTACGCTAAGATGGGCACGTGACATAGCCAACCATGCTACCAGTGGATAGGAAAAATCCCTCCACAGTCATATTACGGCTGTAGAGATATCAAGAACAGAAAAGTAAACTAAACTATCTAGTATATGTCTATGAGCCAGAATGAATGAGTCAAGAAATAATGATATGCGGAAGCAAAAGATACAATAATGAAACACCTAGAAAGTAAAACTACATACCGACAGGAACTTCACCGCTCGGTCTAACAACGGCAATACTCCTGATCAGTCTCCAACAAGGTAAAAGGATCTGGGCCATGCAAAACCCAGACGTCAGCGCGTCATGACATCAAGTAATAAAGGGTAACATGGTAACAAGCAATGCAAATATAATCATGAGTTATAAAGCATGTGTAACAGTGATATAAATCAGGACAGTGAAGGGTAGTGTGCAGTGAGTAAACTAAACTGGTCTATTGGGTTATCTATTCTAAAGTCTTTGAAATCAATTTGATGAATCATCGATGTAACTCAATAGTATCCCGTGCATGCCCGGGACCACGGTCAAGATTCTCGGGCTGAATCCGAGACATGCCGCTAGGTACTAAAACAGGAGATATGTACAGATGAATGATGTCAGCAGCATCATTCCAAGGCTGGCCTAGCCTCTAAAACTGATCAGTAAAGGTAGTACACTGTCGAGTTACAAGTCAGGTTTCATCATTGATTTCCCCATATCCCCAAGTTATATGTGTAAGTCAAGTCAGGTATTCAGTAATCAAGAACTAATGCCAACACAAGATCAGGTAAGCAGGTTTGTCTGGATAGACAACAGGAACGGTCCATGAGGACTACATGTCAGGTTTGTTGGCATCAGACACAAGATCAGGTAACGGGTCAATCCATCGTACAACAGGTCAAGTCAGGTAGTGTACGGTACCATGTTATAGGTGATGTATAAAGGTGTCATGTCATGTCAGGAGTGTACAAGATATCATGTGGGTGCTCAAAATCAAACTAGCATAATCCTGGCATACAGAACAAGCATGTGTACTAAAAGAATCAACAAGCTGGAACTTATAACGTGAAATGCAATCGGGTACAGATTAAGGTATATAGATGCACAGTTATCTGTTTGTATTTAATAGATGGTTTCAACATTCTATGAATACAGTAAAATACATATGGATGTTAACATCATGTTAATACGTACTAAATACTCTAGAGATGCAAGGATATATAAAATACATTCAAAAGATGCCACTGGGTATTCGGGGTAGAAACCTTTAACGGTGCTATGAGTTTTGCAGTTAATTAGTCAGCAATTTAGACACGGAGGTGGGTATACGATATGGTGCTCTAACATGCAACAAATTATAATTTAAGATCCGAGTCTACCATGATATAATCTGACATCGAAATGCAATAATGAAAATCAATAGCCTTAGATTCCATTTACAGTTTTAAACATGAAATAAATATGTATAGATGTTATAGTAGCATGTAGCAAGATTAACTTGCCTTATGGATCACGATGCGGATATGCTGCAACGTACAAAGTCGGTAAAAGCTGCGATGCATCTATGAGTGCCGGGAACGGAACCAGCCAATGCAAGAAGTGACCACACTGTACGAGAATGTCTTCTGGGTCGTCCGGATCGTCGGCGACGGTACAGCTTCGGCAATCACTCAAAACAAGATCGGGAACAAAAAAGAGAAGAAGAATAAATAAGAAGAAGAAGAAGAAGGATAGGGGCTGGTGCTCAGTTTGCTCTGGGGGGTCAGAGGCAAGGGCGAGGGAATGACGACGCTGGGTCATCGACGGCGATCACCGGAACAACAACCTCAAGAAAGAGGAAAAGAAGAGAAAGGAGAAGAAGAAGAGGAATAAGAAGAGAGAGGGTAAGGCTCTTGGTTTGTGGTTCACGCTCCTTGGATTTACAAGGAGCAGAGAGAGAGAGAGAGGTCGGGGAGAGGAAGTCGATGGCATGGGCGTCGGTGAGGTCAAGTTGTGTAGTCGGCAAGGTGGTGTTGGTGGTGATGATCTGAAGAGAGGGAAGAGAGGGTGAGTTGATGGTGTGAAGCGAGGGTGATGAGGCAAGAATAGGAGGAGGTGGTTGAAGTGGTGACGGCAAGGGATGGCCGCTGGAGGTGGGTGCAGATGAAGGAGGAGATGAGTTCGTGGTGGATTCGTTGGTTGTAGTCATCGTGGGTTTGTGGGGAGAGAGGAAGTGAGGTCGAAGGGATGGAGGTGCCAGTAGAGAAGATGGTGGCGAGCACGAGCGACGCTGGGTGGTGATCGGCTCCAGGGTTAGAAGTCGTGGGTTGCAGGTGAAGACGAGGCGGGGCAAACAAAATGAATAGAAGATGAGGGAGAGGGCGATGGTGTGAATGAGGTGAGCACGAGGGGTTGAGGAGTTAGGGTTAGGGTTCGAGGAGGCGGCGGAGTCTGCAAGGGTTTTCTCGTGCTGAAGGTGCATGGGTTTATAGGAGAAGAAGAAGAAGAAGAAGAAGATGCAGGAGGGAGGTGACGGGATCCACGCAGCGGTGAGCAGAATCGAGGAGCGAACAGTGTTTGCAAGAGTTGAGAGAGTGTGCGCGAGAGGAGAGAGAAAGAGAAGGAGAGAGAAAGAGAAAGAGAGAGAGGGCTGCGTCGCTCAGAAGAGAAAGAAATGGGAAGAGAGAGAAAGGGAGAAATTAGTGGGGCCCAATGATTTATAAAAGAATCCCTGATTGGTTGAGGAAAACCGGGGAGAGAGAAATGGAAAAGATTTTTAGAGAAGAGGGAAAGAGACGTGGGGCCCGGTGAACAAAGAAGGGGATTGGCTTGTGGAGAGAAATACGTTGTGAAAAAAATATAAAAAGATATTTAAACCACTTTAATAGGATTTCCTAGGCTGAAAGATTTAAGTTAGGTAAAATTAAATATTAAATAATTAGAATTTTCGGGAATACAAAATATATCAGAAATGCACCCGGGTCGGGTCCAAAATTTTGAATTTGAAATAAGGAAATTATTAGCCAAAAATCAAAATGAAGGATTTAATAACCAAAATGAATACCCCCAAGAACATACGCAGGGATGTGCGCGTAGCCGTCCAAACACGTCCGTTTCACTGAACGGGACGAGAACACGATGCAAGGACGCTACCACAGGGTTAGGGGTATCATGCAGGCCATGAAATGTAATTTTAATTTATTTTACATGATTTAAACTATTATATGCAAAAGATGTGATACAAGACAAATACCAGTATATACTAAATTATGAAATGAACTAGTCCATGTAACAAGTCAAGGTAACCTATAAATGAGAGTTACACAGGTTCAAGCAAGCGGGTCGGGTCGAATGCCCAGTGACCTATGAAGTACTATTCGCACCCAAATACGCTAAATCAGGATTAGGCCATGGATAAGTAAAATACTGAAACTGAATTGGTATAAATGAACTCGGGTGTTACACAGGTGCTCGTTGGGTTACGGTACACCGGACAGGACTCGCAGGGAACTGTTGGTTGGTATTATACCCGTCGCCAGTTAACTGTTCCTAGGTGACAAGAGTACAGCCTAGTCCATAGACTTGACACTGCTGCTTCGCCTCGAGTGTGTTCCCACTGTTCTTAGATTGCTACCCTACCACGGCTCGACTAAGTTGTGCAAACAGGTAGTAGTTCGGTGCAGTCCCGAAGCACTTGGTGGCAGTGGCGGTTAGATAGGATTCATCTTTCCCGGTATTGGGGGTTGATATCGCGCTGTGTTTGGAGAGCCATTACGCAAGGTCCCTGGCCACGGCAAGCGAGATTTACTGGTAGGTTTTCCAGTAGCTTCTCAAGAAGTAATAGGCTTCACTCCGACACGACTTATATCGCTTTTAGGGGACTGACACTTGCCGCCCCTAGGCCCGATATGCGATAGTCTTAGACGAACAGACCGGATAGTACGGAGATTGTCACATCAGGCTCAGTAGGAGTTCGAATGGGTTTCCTCATCGGCCTTCTTATCGACATCTATCTGGGGACCGTTACGTACAGCTAGTACCGCTTGCGGCCTGTGGTTAAACCCACTATCAGCGTAGTGTCGAGTCTTTAGAGTCCCACACAGAGGGTTTCCCTGCTTCAAGCGAAACGATATAGAGGTCATAAGGTTTTACGACAGGGTTCGGACATATACGTGTACTTGTACATGTGTGATGTTCGGACAGATTATACTAGCGGGCTTTGGTTTAAGCCAGATTCTAGTATTAGATTATTGGATTTATACAGTCTCAGTATATCCGTGTTTTTCGTAAATACGGATGGGAGGGGCATTCTCGTAATTAGCCGAGAAGCTTCTAGAAGAAAGATGACTCATTTAGTTTTAATTCATTTATGAATTAAACTTAATGAGGTGGAGAGGTGATGTGTAATTTTCATTAATTACACCATGAGTCATGAGGTGATTCACCTCAAGGTAATTAATGAATCATGGTTGTTGAATATATTTATTATTGTTTAGATATTTTTCATGCTTCATAATTATCTAAGAGACTCAAGATTTAATTCATAATCACAAACACATTCTCTCTCCTCAAGCTCTCATCTTCTTTATTCTAACCCTAATCCTCTTATGTGTTGAGAACCCTAGGGTTAGCAAGACTAATAGATCCTTAATCTATCTCTATATCCTCTAGGTCACTTGGATTAGCAATCCTAGCCACTTAGTTACCTCAAGTTAGAGGTTAAAGCTTGAAGAAGGAACTCTCGGGTGGATCTTCTATTACATCGAAGAGGTCGACGAGGAGGTGAACAATAAGAACAGGAAGGACTAGTATCTTGAGGTATAATCATCTATCATAGTAGTTAACTACTTCTAAATAGTTTGTTAGTTAGGGTTTAGCAAAGATCCGTTTGATAGTCGATGTTACTTTGAACAAAATGATTGTTTTACCTATTCCGCCTCCCCGCATCTTGTGGGGTGTGTAACGTTGACTTACACACAATACCTTTCGGGAACATAGAATACGGGAAAACGAAACATTTCAAATAAATACCATTACTATTAAAACCGTTTTTTTAAAAGATTAGTATTTTACACAAATCTTTGCAAAGCGCCGCTACAACCGATTTTGGGGAACCCTACTGGGATGGTGCGGATTATCACACATTCCTGGGCTTAGTAGTGCGAGATAGAGAGCTCTGCAAGGAGCATTCGATCTCGAGAGATTTAAAATACAACATCTTAAGAAAATGAGATTTTTAGAAATATAAAATATATATTAAAAATTATTTTTATATAATTATGTATATATGTAACATTAAAAATATCTATTTTGAAATAATATAAATATTCCAAATCTTTTCAAAAATCACAAGAATCACTTTACTTTAATATACCATGAATCCCATACAAGTCAATATTACAAATAAATACCCTTTATTATGAATTTAGGATATTTTCACTAGAAATATCACAATTATAAAATCTACATTCATGATAACTCTAAAGACGATAACTAAATACTTGGGGAGTATTTTGAAAAGTAAATAAAATTATTTTTACATAAAATCCCTCAAGTTCTATAAATTACGCTAAGGACCCTAGTAAACATAGGTTTAAGCGGGACCAATCTCTTGAGCCTCAGGGAGCCGGATAAGTGGGTGCTTGCCTATCAAAGGTAGACAACTTAACAATGGTGTTATCAATACGGTAATCGTCTTTGAAAAAGACACAAATCCTGCGCCCATGTGCAGCGGTTACCGATAATATCAAAACCATCAGGACTTCAATTTACTTTACTAATTGTCTGACTCAGACTGAGTCTCATTAATAAACTGACTTGAATATGATTCAAGTACAATCTAAAATCTGCAATCTACAATATTACAATTCAACATGAATCCATTCAAATCTATATTGACTGAACCGAACCATGGATATACTTCCATTTACATGATTCTCCAGTTACATCCATGATTCTATAGTTACATCCATTTACTGATAGAATGGTTTCGGTAAGTCATCCAATTATTCAATCTATACAGTTTACAATACAATACAACTATACAAACAAGACATCTCGGGGTTTAAGGGGTAGATTGGTACGGAAGGTGTTAGAAGTGGTACGAAACAGTAAGATTAAGACACCTAACCTATATTCCGTTGCTGTTGTACCGTGGCCCAACGGTTCCTTGTACATTCCGTTTTCCTTAGTCTCTAGCATATAGAGACTCCTCTCGTATACACTGGCATCCTTCTGTACCAAGCTACAAACAACAGCGTTAACACCACATTATAACAATATGATACAACTTTAAAAGCTACCTTCTTATTCTGTATATTCTATTTCTCCCTTATCTTTGGGATTTACCGAGCAATCTGTTCGCTGACGACATTCTCTTCTTTCTTCTTTGAATGTCGTTAGGTGATCTGGACACGTGATTGGATGATTTTCCGATTGTGTATGTTTGTAAAAATAGTATAGAAATCACAACCAAAAATATTTTTTTTGACCGCAATCAATAACGGTGTCGGATGTAGCGCCTTAGTAAGTGCGGATCGTCCACAGGGAAAGTGAGTTCCGTTCAATTTCCGAATTAGATGAGTTGAAAATTTAGGGCAGAGAAAAGAAAACAATTCATGATTTGCATTTAAAGATCAAGAAATAAGAAAAATCTAGATCTAGAAAAGACATTAAAAGCAAGAATTGAGATGTGTGATAATTTCCAACCAACAATCAAGATTAGAAGTATGGCTCGTAGGAGTAGATCGGATCTATAGATGTGATGAGATCTAAAGATTACTAATTCTTATCCATTAATGAATTGTTACTAGATCGATGCAAATTCATCGAGGTTTAAGGATCTTTGCGAGAAAATTAGGGATTCCGCAACTCATCTTTTGTCCTTTCGATGGATCGCATTCAAATTCTAGCTTCTAGTTAATCAAATGTTTAATAGTTGTTCCCTAGTTTCGAGTGAACACGATCAAGAAAGCATCATCTCGAAGCTAGGTTATTAATCATTTGATTGACTAGAATTTCCAAACATTATAGGATTTAAGAATTGTAAAAATATCTAAATCATCATCATCTAAAGATCGTCACAACTCCTACACGAGCGGAGATTACTCAAACATCATGATCACAAACACAATCACAAATTGAGATCTAACCATTATGCTTGAATTAAAAGATAAGCAAGAATATAGAAAATTCACCTTTATTTATCGACAAATTTCGGTACAACTCTCTTGAATTTACAAAAGGAAGAAACTAGATCGTCGATTTCGGCTTTGCTCGGCTCCTTGAATCACGGATCGGCGTGGATCTCTTGCTCCGTTGGAAATCCGGCGTCGCTTGCTAAAGGTTGAAGGCTCTCTTGCTCAAATTGATCTCGGGATCTTGATCTTGATTTTGAATTGGAGATGGGAATTGAATTTGGCACAAGCTTTTGTCACTAAACTTGTGGGTAGAAGATGGTGGTGATTCTTGAACAATTTCCCCTCTAGATATAGGCTCCTTTTTTATAGACTTTCCAAATCTTAGATCTAGAATTGAAATTTGAATTCCCCCCACAAGTTAGTTATCAAATAATTTAAATTTCCCTCCAAAAAGTTAGTTAAGCTTTAAATTTTGAATTTCCCTCCAAGAGTTTGTTGAGCCGAGCCTTCTAGATGTGCCACGTGGAGCTTCTGGGGTCTTCTGGAAGCTTTGGCCGTTATAATTGAGCATGTGACAAAATTGGGTGAATTGATCTCCTCAAAAGGCCGCGGATCCGCCAAACAAAGGGGGCTTAGGCCGCGGATCCGCGGTCCTTTGGTGGCCTTGCTGCTTGTATTTTCTTCTGTGGGCTTGGGATATCATATGGGCCTTATCCTGATGTGTTGAATTTTATTTGGCCTTTTGAATTACTACCAGATCTTCAGCCTTTGAGTTGGCGCATCTTTTATCAGATCTTTTCCCAATTTTGGGCTCTGCTTCCGGAATTTCCTGCATAGACTCCAAGACAAGAGTTGCGCAATACAAGGATAATGCGATGCCATGAAAAACACACAATTTCCCTAAAAATGCTGGTTTTAGTACACAGTACAAGTAATCCCGTATTTTACATGTGTTTTGCAAATATGTGTGATATGAATACCGGATACCTCTACTTGACTGCAAAAAGGTAGGGAAATTGCTGTGTTAGAAATGCAGTATTTTCGACTGATCAAATTCCCCCAGACTTATTTTCGATCGTCTCGATCGAACAGTTTTATTAAAAAAAAAGAAGGAGAAAACAAAGAAAGAGAAAAGAACACTTTCGTAGGCAACACGATTGCACTGAGCACGTGCAACAAGCCTTTAAACCTCTAAGTGTCCCTAGTAGGAGGAGTGTTGTCTCCTGAGGGTTTTCAGCGGATTACACCCACAAAATCCAATAATAAAATAAAGATCATGAATATTACATTTAAAGAAAAGAATTGTAAAAGAAAAGCTTTGAAAATTAGGGTTTCCAACTAAGCTAGCTTTTCGGTTGTTATGAGCCCTATCTTAATGGTCATGAAAAGATGTCAGAAATTACGTCCTCCCTCAATAAAACATCGTCTTATTCTTCATTCCTATCTTTATTCCAAACATCGATCATATCACCCTGCGTGTGTGTAAAGGACATCCCTACACCCGGAGAATTCAATTCAAGCTATCATACTCTTGCCCATCAACCTCAGTACTTTTGGATTAATGAATATCTAGATGTGCTTACACACTTTCATGCGACCGTTAATACTTCTTGAGGTTCTAACCGACCGATTACTCATGTGCTTGCTTATTTGGTGTATTTTTCTCGTCTTGCACCACCTCAGGCATAGCAGTGACTCCCAGACCAGTTGGCCTTAGGGCACTAGGTGAAAAGGCACCCTTGCTATATATTTTTTATTGCCCTCGGTGATAACAAAACCAGTGTCCATTTTTGTCACCACTTTATATTTTTTTCATCATTTTTTTTTATTTCCTTCATACATCGGCTTTAAGACAAGAGCATTTCAAGGTATCCTCTACTATCCCGGGCTTTAAGACGTGTGTAAGTGCGAATAGAAGGGTATCAACGTTCAAAATATTTGGCTTTCCAGACTAGAAACTATTGTTCAGACTTATTTTTATCCTCAGATTAGTGACTTCCTCCATCTTACTAACCCTTGGGACAACGGCTCATAACTACTTATTACTAGTTCGTATAAGAAAACTTCTAATTTTCTTAGTTTTCTTAAATTTTTCTAATCTCATGGATGTAATTGTTCACTATCTAATCTTTCATTATTATAAATATTAAATATTTTTATATTTTGAAAATTTTTAACTTTTTATAGATTTTGAAACTTTTTAAATTTTTATAGGTTTTGAAACTTTTTAAATTTTTATAGGTTTCCAAAGAAATGGGTTTTGAAAAGCTATTTACAAAAATTGATGAACCAAAAGAAAAATATTTACAAAAATTTTTTTATGGGTTTTGAAAAATTTTAAATTTTTATGGTTTTAAAGAAATGTTTTGTACTTATGCAAATGATATGCACATGATGCAAAACTAAGCACAAACATCCCCCAAACTTGTTTTCAACAGTGTCCTCACTGTTGCCATCCGCTATATCTACAAAAACCTGTAAGCCTGGGAGGAATGATTAGTGGGGGCAGAATATATAAGTGAAAACCCTCCCCCAAACTCATTCTTTTCACTCACCTTCATTCAACAAGATGATGCAAAGATATACTGGACATGAAGGCGAGACGGAGGAATTTTAATCCAAATAAACTAGCTCCTGTAAGAACAGGAGCTCCTCCGTGGGGTCAGTGGAAAAATACGGCTTTAGTCTATGTCCATTCACTTTGAAAAATGTGCCGTTTTTAACATTTTCTACCTCTACTGCCCCGTGCGGGTATACAGACCGCACAACAAAAGGTCCCTTCTACCGAGATCGAAGCTTACCCGCATGAAGGTGTAGTCGTGAATCATAAAGAAGGACTTGTTGACCAGGTGAAAATGTTTTCCTCAAAATATTTTTATCGTGAAAAACCTTGGTCCTATTCTTTATGATTACAGCGTTATCATAAGCTTCATCGCGGAGTTCGCTTAGCTCATTAAGTTGCAGCTTCCGAAAGTTGCAGGCTTGGTTTAAGTCAAAATTGATTTCCTTAATAGCCCACAATGCTTTATGCTCTATCTCGACGGGTAAATGACATGCCTTCCCAAACACTATCCTATATGGAGACATCCCTAGGTCGGTTTTAAATGCAGTTCGGAATGCCCAAAAAGCATCTGTTAGTTTGGTCGACCAGTCTTTTCTATTTTTAGCAACAGTCTTCTCCAGGATTAGTTTGATCTGTCTATTCGAAATCTCAGCCTGCCCGCTCGTTTGGGGATGATAGGGTGTAGAAAGTCGGTGGTTGATTCCGTATTTCCGCATCAGAGTCTCAAAAGACCTGTTGCAGAAATGTGTCCCATTATCGCTAATGATAGCGCGTGGGTGTCCAAATCGCGAAAAGATATTCTCTTTCAAGAACTTAATGACAACTTTCCTGTCATTAGTGCGACATGGAATGGCTTCTACCCACTTTGAGACATAATCAACCGCCAGCAGTATGTACAAATTCCCAAAGGAGTTGGGAAAGGGACCCATAAAATCAATGCCCCAAACATCGAAAATTTTAACAACCAAAATGGGTTGCTGAGGCATTTCATTTCTCCTAGAGATTCTACCCATGTACTGGCATTGTGTACAGGTTTTGCAATAGTCAAATGCGTCCTTGAATAAGGTCGGCCAATAAAATCCACATTGCAAAACCTTCTCCGCCGTCTTTTTAGGACCGAAGTGACCCTCACAGGCCTGATCATGACAAAAAGAAAGAACACTCTTGAACTCTTCTTTCGGGACACACCGGCGAATGATCTGATCAGGACAATACTTAAACAAATATGGATCATCCCAGTAAAAGTGTTTTACTTGGGATAGGAAACAGTATTTGTCCTGTTTTGACCAATCGCTGGGTGTAAGTCCCGTGACAAGATAGTTCACAATATCCCTGAACCATGGTTCATTGGATACGCTCAAGAGTTGTTCATCAGGAAATGAGTCATTGATCGGCAGGGTCACAGGGGAAGAAGAGATGCGTGAAAGATGGTCGGCTACTACGTTTTCACATCCTTTCTTATCTTTGATAACAAGATCAAACTCTTGTAACAGAAGGATCCAACGTATCAACCGACCTTTTGCATCTTTCTTCGCCAGAAGATGTTTCAAGGCGGAATGGTCTGTGTACACAATTATTGGAGAGCCGATTAAGTAAGGCCTGAATTTTTCTAATGCAAATACAACCGCTAAAAGTTCCTTCTCGGTGGTTGTATAATTGATTTGTACATCATTCAGGGTCTTACTTGCATAGTATATCACGTGTGGCATCTTTTCAATGTGCTGTCCTAAGACAGCACCTACTGCAAAGTCGGATGCATCACACATCAGCTCAAAGGGGTAGTCCCAATTTGGAGATGATAGAACGGGGGCTGAAGTGAGTGAGTTTTTAAGTGAGTCAAAAGCTGTCTCACAGTCCGAGTCGAAGTGGAAGGTCGTATCCTTGGCCAGGAGAAGAGTTAAAGGTCTAGCAATTTTGCTAAAGTCCTTAATGAATCTCCTATAGAAACCCGCATGTCCAAGGAAAGATCGAATATCTTTGACGCTTTTGGGATGAGGGAGGTTTTGAATGACATCTATTTTAGCTCTGTCAACCTCAATGCCTTTCTGTGAAATGACATGTCCAAGAACAATTCCTTCTCGGACCATGAAATGGCATTTTTCCCAGTTCAAAGTCAAGTTCTTCTCTTTGCAACGAGTAAGAACAGCGTCAAGATTCAATAGGCAATCGGAAAAAGAGTCTCCAAAAATCGAGAAATCGTCCATAAAGATCTCCAGAAAATTCTCTACCATGTCAGAGAATATCCCTATCATACACCGCTGAAAGGTAGCGGGAGCATTGCATAACCCAAAGGGCATGCGACTGTAAGCAAAGGTACCAAAAGGACAAGTAAAAGTGGTTTTATCTTGATCCTTTTTGGCTATGGGGACCTGATTATAGCCAGAGTATCCATCCATAAAGCAATAATACGCACGTCCAGCTAAGCGTTCCAGCATCTGATCAATGAATGGTAGAGGAAAGTGGTCTTTCCTCGTGGCGGCATTGAGTTTACGGTAATCAATACATACACGCCACCCAGTTTGGGCGCGTGTCTGAATCAACTCATTTGCCTAATTGGTAACAACAGTGATGCCGGATTTCTTAGGGACGACATGTATAGGACTCACCCATTGGCTATCGGAGATTGGGTATATGATACCACTATCAAGGCATTTGACGATCTCTTTCATCACCGCTTCCTTCATGACGGGGTTCAACCGTCTCTGTGGTTCTCGGGTTGGTCTGGCATCATCCATCAAGTGTATATGATGTTCGACAATCAAGGGACTAATCCCTTTGATGTCCGCCATGGTCCAACCAAACGCCTCCTTATTAGATCTCAGTACCGATAAAAGTGCATTCTCTTGCTCTGATGCTAGAGAAGCGGAAATGATAACCGGTAAAGACTCATTCTCACCTAAATATGCATATTTAAGGTGAGAAGGTAAAGTTTTGAGATCTAATTCGGGCGGAGAAATAATAGAAGGTGGGATCATTGAATGATTTTCGGAGTCGCGGAGAAGCTCATAGCCTGTAAAAGATACAGACTCGGATGGTGGTGAGTCAGGAGTGGCAGACTCAAGCATGAAAATGGTGTCCTCACTAAGATCATGTGTCAGGTCAAACAGTGATGTGGAAGTGTCGTCGAGATCTGTAAAGCAAAGTTCCTCAACTCCGCAACTTTCGGGAGCAATCTCGTGGACAGAGCACACATCGAGGATATGAGCAGAGGGTTCTGATGGCTGACTTCCAATTCTGTAAATGTTTAGTTCAATGGTCATATTTTCAAATGATAAGTTCATTGAACCATTTCTACAGTTGATGACAGCATTAGAAGTGGCAAGGAATGGCCGACCCAGAATCACCGGAATTTGGCTCCGGGGGTTTGCTACAGGCTGTGTATCGAGAACAATGAAGTCTACAGGGAATACAAATTCCCCGACCTTTATCAACACATCCTCTAGTTCACCCCTAGGTTTGGTGATAGATCGGTCTGCCATTTGGAGAGTACAGTGAGCAGGTTTCAACTCTCCAATCCCTAGCTGCTCATAGACAGAGTATGGAAGTAGGTTAACACTTGCGCCAAGGTCTAAAAGAGCACGATCGATGTTTTTACCCCCAATAGAAATTGATATCGTAGGACATCCTGGGTCCTTACGTTTCTTTGGTAGCTGAGGGATAAAAGAAGTGCTAATGTTATTGGACATGAAGACCTTCTTCGGCACTTGAGTCTTCCTCTTCCTAGTGCACAAGTCCTTGAGAATTTTCGCATAAGCGGGGACTTGTTGAATTGCATCTAGGAGAGGGATGTTGATGTTAACCTGCTTGAACATTTCCATAATTTTCTCTATATGAGGACTCGATTTGTTAGCCCTTAACCGGTTCGGGTAAGGTGCTTTAGCAATGAGCACTGGGTCCATCATAGGAGAAGGAAGAGGGGGTAGACAAGATCCCGAAAGAGGAGTGGGGATCGTCTGTGGAGGGATAGAAGAAGTGGGCTGAGGTGTCGAGCCTAGAGCGAAATGGAGAATAGGCTCGCGAGAAGGTGGTGGGGTAGGAGAACAAGAGTCAGACGTAGAAGTGTGTGTGTGAGGAAAGATCTCAGCCGGGACGTTGATAGGATTTTCAGTATCATCAACTTCTTCCCCAACATGGTTATCCAGCGCTCTCCCAGATCTCAACGTTGTGACGGCATTTACATTGTAATGCCCAGGATTCGGTAGGGGTTGAGACGGGAGTTTCCCTTTTTCTCTCGCACTTAATTCGGCCTTAAGTCGTGCAATCTCAGCTTCCATCGTTTTGATACTCTCAGCTTGGGACGCTGAGTTTTTCTTTATCTCGCCAACAGAAGACTTAACCTCGGCCGACACTTCCATGAAATTTGACATGAGTGATTTCATGGTTTGAGCGAATTGAGAGAACTCGTCAGAACAGGTCGACTGCATAGGATTAGAAGGTGCAGGAGTGTTGACCTGGTTTTGAAAATTTTGTGACTGGTAGGGGTGCTGGGTGAGGTGAAGTGGTTGCTGTTGTGGAGGAAGAGCCCGTTGGAATTGATTAGGATTTGGAACCGTGTTTTGGGATTGGTTCCAGGTAAAATTCGGGTGATTCCTCCAACCCTGATTGTATGTGGAAGAAAAAGGGTCGTTTCTAGGTCTTTGGAATGCGGCATTGGTATGCTCGAGACCTTGAAACTGAGAGTTTAATGGACATTCTTCTGTCAAGTGAGAAGGGTCTGAACAGCACCCACAAACGGTTTTGGGGAGCGGCATTGGGTTTAGGGAGGCTACTAGGAATTTGTGTTCCATAGCGTCAAGCTTCTTTTGCATTGCTGCCATCTCAGCTCGGACACCTATGGACACGTCTATTTGGTGTACGCCACCCCTACTCGATGGCTGGGTTCCAGTCTCCCACTGAAGTGACTTTTCAGCGAACTCTTCTAAAAATTTCCACGCTTCCCCATCATCCTTGGTCATAAAGGTGCCTTGACACATGTTTTCAAGGTTTTGTTTAGTGGTAGGGTTACTGCCCTCATACATGATTCGGCAAAGTTCCTATCTCGGGATGCCGTGATGTGGGCATTGAACCAAAAGATCCTTGAATCGGTCAAAGTATTTTGAAAATGGTTCAGCCGGAAGCTGGGAGAATTGATAGAGTTCGCTACGGATTCGAGCTGTCTTTTGCATAGGGTAGAATTTCTTAAGGAATGCTGCAACGAATTCTTCCCAATTCGTGATGGAATGTGCGGTGGTGTTATACAGCCACTTCTCGGCTATATCGCACAAGGTAAATGGAAGAAGTCGTAGACGCATGGCATCCACAGAAAGTTGTGATGTACCCATCATTGCGCATACGTTTTCAAATTTGGTAATAAAAACGTACGCGTCTTCAGTCTCGAGACCGTGGAATTTGGGTAGAAGGTTGATGTACTGGGGCTTAATCTCAAAGTTATCCCCGTTGGCTGGTGGAATTGATAAGCAGGTCGAGAGAGGACCTCGCAAAGGGTAACACCTCTCTTGGAGAGAGATGCGGGGAGGAATCTGCGCATCAACGGACGGCGGCAGAGTAGCGGCAAAGAGGTTTGATGGAGACTGATCCATCGGTGTAGGTGTGGTGGGGGGTAAAAGAAAGGTAAATGGAGAAATACCAACTTCGGAGTCGATCGAGGGGACGCGGACAAGACGGGCACTAGAATCCCGTGTCCAGCCTATCTTGCACTAAAAGGGGTTAGTACAAGTGGCAGCGTGATTTATAATTAGGGGAATGAAGTGAGTGTAGTGTTTGTTTTGAAAAATGATACGGATTTTGAAAAAATAATGCAACAAGCAATACCCTAAAATTTATGGTCACCTAGGTCCAATCTCTAGACCGCTCCTAACTGCCAGAAGACAAGACGCAGGATAGAATCCTCCACTGCCTCTTTGTCCCTCCTGTGGCCAGGTAAGTGCCAGGTAAGTGGGAGGTTCTCCACTACGTAAGTAGTGGGCCTAATTAAGTAACCACTAGCCTTCGACACACTTGCCTAGGCACCACAAGAGAAACGCGGATAAGCAATGAATTACCCACGGCCTTCTTCTGTCCTAAGTGAGCGCGACGGTCCTTGGAGTCATCTCTAGATATTTTTTAATTAATGAGGGTAATGCGGATGCAGGTTTATGATTTTTGGGGCCTAGGAAGGGTAATGAACTCCCCACCTAATCTGGATTTGGCCGTGCCCCTTAATGTCCGTATTAATTATGCAAACAACCACAAAATCAAAAACAAGCACACTTTATTTTGCTTTTTGCGCGCTGCGAATATTTGCAAAGAATCCTGCAACAAATTGTTAATTGGAGCAGATTTTAGGAAGGAGATAAGAAAGTTAGAGATTACCAGAAAAAGATTTTCCAGAGAACCCCTTGACCCGCCGCGATTCCGCCGCGATTAGCTCCTAAGGCCGCGGTTCCGCCGCATCTTGAGCTCCTCTCTGCACTGAAAAATTTGGTAATGCTCCTGTTCAGCTCCTGAGCTCTCTGGAATTCTCCAAATAATTTTCCAATTTCACAGTAAGCTCCAGATCTCCTTGCAATTAACCACAACAACAAGTATTAGTATTTTGCGCGAGTTTTGATCTTTAAAATTTTTAGATGGAATAAACTTTTCAACTCAAATTTCAAAAAATGAACAAATAGCACACGATCCCCGGCAACGGCGCCATTTTGATTGGATGATTTTCTGATTGTGTATGTTTGTAAAAATAGTATAGAAATCACAACCAAAAATATTTTTTTTGACCGCAATCAATAACGGTGTCGAATGTAGCGCGTTAGTAAGTGCGGATCGTCCACAGGGAAAGTGAGTTCCGTTCAATTTCCGAATTAGATGAGTTGAAAATTTAGGGCAAAGAAAAGAAAACAATTCATGATTTGCATTTAAAGATCAAGAAATAAGAAAAATCTAGATCTAGAAAAGACATTAAAAGCAAGAATTGAGATGTGTGATAATTTCCAACCAACAATCAAGATTAGAAGTATGGCTCGTAGGAGTAGATCGGATCTATAGATGTGATGAGATCTAAAGATTACTAATTCTTATCCATTAATGAATTGATACTAAATCGATGCAAATTCATCGAGGTTTAAGGATCTTTGCGAGAAAATTAGGGATTCCGCAACTCATCCTTTGTCCTTTCGATGGATCGCATTCAAATTCTAGCTTCTAGTTAATCAAATGTTTAATAGTTGTTCCCTAGTTTCGAGTGAACACGATTAAGAAAGCATCATCTCGAAGCTAGGTTATTAATCATTTAATTAACTAGAATTTCCAAACATTATAGGATTTAAGAATTGTAAAAATATCTAAATCATCATCATCTAAAGATCGTCACAACTCCTACACGAGCGGAGATTACTCAAACATCATGATCACAAACACAATCACAAATTGAGATCTAATCATTATGCTTGAATTAAAAGATAAGCAAGAATATAGAAAATTCACCTTTATTTATCGACGAATTTCGTTACAACTCTCTTGAATTTACAAAAGGAAGAAACTAGATCGTCGATTTCGGCTTCGCTCGGCTCCTTGAGTCACGGATCGGCGTGGATCTCTTGCTCCGTTGGAAATCCGGCGTCGCTTGCTAAAGGTTGAAGGCTCTCTTGCTCAAATTGATCTCGGGATCTTGATCTTGATTTTGAATTGGAGATGGGAATTGAATTTGGCACAAGCTTTTGTCACTAAACTTGTGGGTAGAAGATGGTGGTGATTCTTGAACAATTTCCCCTCTAGATCTAGGCTCCTTTTTTATAGACTTTCCAAATCTTAGATCTAGAATTGAAATTTGAATTCCCCCCACAAGTTAGTTATCAAATAATTTAAATTTCCCTCCAAAAAGTTAGTTAAGCTTTAAATTTTGAATTTCCCTCCAAGAGTTTGTTGAGCCAAGCCTTCTAGATGTGCCACGTGGAGCTTCTGGGGTCTTCTGGAAGCTTTGGCCGTTATAATTGAGCATGTGACAAAATTGGGTGAATTGATCTCCTCAAAAGGCCGCGGATCCACCGCACAAAGGGGGCTTGGGCCGCGGATCCGTGGCCCTTTGGTGGCCTTGCTGCTTGTATTTTCTTCTGTGGGCTTGGGATATCATATGGGCCTTATCCTGATGTGTTGAATTTTATTTGGCCTTCTGAATTACTACCAGATCTTCAGCCTTTGAGTTGGCGCATCTTTTATCAGATCTTTTCCCAATTTTGGGCTCTGCTTCCGGAATTTCCTGCATAGACTCCAAGACAAGAGTTGCGCAATACAAGGATAATGCGATGCCATGAAAAACACACAATTTCCCTAAAAATGCTGGTTTCAGTACACAGTACAAGTAATCCAGTATTTTACATGTGTTTTGCAAATATGTGTGGTATGAATACCGGATACCTCTACTTGACTGCAAAAAGGTAGGGAAATTGCTGTGTTAGAAATGCAGTATTTTCGACTGATCAACACGTCAGAGATCGAGCCCAGCGCTGAAGACTTGGACCATTTTGTTGAAGACCCAGAGCTTTAGTTCATTGTACACTATTATTTCAGTACCTTTCCTTTTCTGTTATGCCATTGTTTAGGCATTGCTTTATTTCAATTGTATTTACATTTCCATGCATTGTACAGAAAGAATGTGAATAAATAAAGTTGATGTTTTATTATATCTTGTCTATTATGCATTTACTTTTATATTGCTTAGATACGCTTAGCGTATTTACTTCACAGTAAATACGTAGCGTCCCCGTCGCGTCCTATGCCCGTATACTGGGAAGCGGGGCGTGACATACACAAACTATAGCTGATGATTTGGTAGAACTAGAGGATTCGATAGTCCCTAATGAACCTCAGTCACTCCGTAGATTTAGTAGGGTTCCTCATCCAACTGAGAGATACTACGGTTTTCTTATAGATGGTGGAATCGAGGTTGCATCATGGAAGATGATGACCCAACTATTTTCGAACAGGTCATCACAAGTGGCGACTCTGTGAAATAGCTGGATGCAATCCGATCTGAGATGGAATCCATGTATACTAACAAAGTATGGACTTTGGAAGTTTCTCCTGAAGGGGTAAAACCCATCGGGAGCAAGTGGATCTTTAAGAAGAAAATAGGTGTAGATGGAAAAGTTGAGACTTTCAAAGCTAGACTTGTGCAAAAGGTTTTTTCAACGACCTGGTGTCGATAATGATGAAACATTTTCTCCAGTAGCTATGCTTATGTCCATCCGGATCCTACTTGCCATCGCTGCATACCATGATTACGAAATCTGGAAAATGGACGTCAAGACCGCTTTTCTAAATAGTGATTTAGAAGAGAGCGTGTACATGAAAAGCTAGAGGGCTTCGTAGACAATAGGAGCAGCGGAAAGGTGTGCAATGTGTTTAAATCAATCTACGAATTAAAGCAGGCATCATGGAGTTGGAACATCTGTTTTGATGTAGCAGTCAAAGAGTTTGACTTCATAAAAAATATAGATGAACCTTGTATATACAAGAAGGTTGTAAAGAGTAAGGTTATCTTCCTCATATTGTACGTAGATGGCATACTCTTGATAGGAAACGATATTCCTATGCTACACTTTGTCAAGCTCTTCTTATCACACAGGTTCTCCATGAAAGATCTAAGTGATACCTCCTATATCCTGGGGATTAAGATCTATAGAGATAGATCTAAGCGGATATTAGGATTGTCCCAATCCAGGTACATTGACACCATAGTAAAGAGGTTTAGTATGGAAGATTCTAAGCGTGGTAATTTACCCACTTGCTCAGGAATCACTCTCTCCAAAGAGATGTCTCCTAAGACTGATTTGGAGATGGCTCGCATGCAAGGGATACCCTATGCTTCGGCAGTCGGGTCTATCATATATGCGATATTATGTACCAGACCGGATGTAGCTTACGCACTTAGTGTAGTAAGTAGGTATCAATCAGATCCTGGGGAGAATCACTGGAAAGCTGTGAAGAACATTCTTAAATACTTGAGAAGGACTAAAGAAATATTATTGGTGTATGGTAACGGTGAACTCCAGGTGGAGTCCTTTACCGATTCAAACTTCTAGAGTGATAAGGGCGACAGTAAGTCGGTCTCGGGTTTTGTCTTCACCCTCAATAAAGGGGTGGTATGTTGGAAGAGTTCCAAGCAAGATACCGTGGCAGACTCGACGATGGAGGCTTAATCCATCGCTGCCGACGATGCTGCCAAAGAGGCTGTCTGGATAAAGAATTTCATGAGATGAACTTGGTGGGGTTCCTACCATTGAGCATCCAATACTTGTGTATTGTGATAACAATGGAGCTATGGTTTTGGCCAAGGAACCCCAGTCCCATCAGTTATCTAGACATATTCTTAGGCGGTATCACCTGATCAGGGAGATAGTTGATATCCGGGAGATCGAGGTCAGGAGAGTTGACACGAAGAATAATACGGTGGATCCACTCATGAAGGCCATTCCCTATATACAATTTGAGAGACTTTTTGGGATGTTGGGTATGAGATACTACAACAACTGGCCTTAGTGCAAGTGGGAGATTGTTAGTTATATGTATGCTTTAGAAGCCATTATTGTACATGATTGTATATTATAGTGGATGCTTGGACATATATAGAGAGGACTTTCTTGCTCGACATGATAGTATGCTATCTGGTTGCTTTTTATCTTAACATGTACACTTGTATCATTATACTGTCTCTCCGTTACATGGTGATAAAGATCTTAGGATGTGTACTTGAGTACCAGGACTATGATGCAGATCATACTAGTAGGGCCAGGGTAGTCCACAAGTACATCCTTTAATTATTCCTAGTCGAGAGAGTATCGAGACAAGGCATCGATGTTCCAGAGTAGACTAGTGTGTAAGTTTCTTGACCCTATATGGGGCGATGGTTGATCCTACAGCCATTGGTATTTGACATCAAAGATTGTACACAAGTGCTCATTGGAGAATGGGTACACTGAACAGGACTCACCGAGAACTCCTAGATGGTATTATACCTAACGTCAGATAGCAGTTCTCTGGTGACACTGGTACAAGTTAGTATTTAGACCCAAGATCATTATAGAGACTTGTGTGGTTCGCACTATGCTTTGATTTTCTCCCTACCACGGCTCAAAGGAGTCGTGCAAACAGGTGGATTTTTGGTACAGTCCCGAGTCACATGGAGGCAATGAGCGATAGGGGGTTTCGTCTCCCTCGGTATTGGGAGTTGATGTTGTGCTATGCTCGATTGGCTATAACAGGAAGTCCCTGGCCAGGGCTGTTGATGAGATTTACTGGTAAGTGTTATCAGTAGTTTCTCGACCCGTTATGAGCCTCACATCGGCATGACTTATCAAGTTATTAGGTTCTGACGATTCCACCCCCAGACTCGATATGCGATATATCGGACGAAGAGACCGGACTGTATGGTAGTGTTACTTATAGGCTTTGCAGGAGTTTGGACAAGCTT
This sequence comes from Agapanthus africanus, assembly GCA_030015575.1. Taxonomy (NCBI): domain Eukaryota; kingdom Viridiplantae; phylum Streptophyta; class Magnoliopsida; order Asparagales; family Amaryllidaceae; genus Agapanthus; species Agapanthus africanus. Next base: position 352,869,752 of record CM057347.1, on the reverse strand, counting down.
GCTTGCTGATCTTCTGATCACTCAATATCTGGGTAGCCATTACATCCAGCTAGTATCGCTGACGGCCTTTGGGTAACTAATATGATCATTACCTACTGCTGGCGCATTGACGAGTCTTTAGAGTCCCACGCAAAGCTTTCCTAGCTCAAGCGAAATGAAGTAGGGCACATATAAGATATGTGCGTGACTTTGATTAAATACGTGTATGTGATACCGTATTCTAATTTTGCGATATAGGTTATATGTGATATAACCAGATTATTGAATCAAGTGTTGATTCAATGATTTGTTATATGTATATTTGATATACATAAAAATGATATTAGTCTGTTATATATGATATAGCCAGATTATTAAATCAAGTGTTGATTTAATAATTTAATATATAATTATATATTTGATATATTAACTAATATTAGCTTACTAAAGAATTTCTTCTATTGATTTGTATATATGATGATATATACATTTATGTGATGTATATATGTGTGTGTGTGTGTGTGTGTCATATATACTATTGTGTCATGCTAAATGATACATTGGACATGGGTGTATGAGACTCACACCAAACTAAAGATAATTTGGGTGATTTAATTATTAAAGGAAAAACCAAAATTAGGTGGAAATTAGCATGGCTTAAGATATTTGTGGAAGCATGTAGAAGCCTTGACTTTTTCCACTAATTTTGTATTACTCTAGATATTTATTAACCCAACCATTATCTTTAGCCATAGTTAACTCTCTACTAATATCTATGAGATATTTTTCCACCCATGGTTCACTACTTGTTTTATCTTCTTCATCTCATTTTTGCTCTCTAGCTTTGAATGAGGTGAGAAAAGAAAAAGAGAAAGAGAATTCTAAAGTGAGCAAAATTCCTACTTCATCAACCTACTCTTATATAGCCCATTATTGTAGGTTGTTTGCTTCACTAATTCCTTAGTTAGTGAAGCGGTAGCTTGAGTTAGAGATTCTTCAAGGTGGATCATCCTCGACCTCGAAGATCCTTAAGCAAGTTTGTTCCTTTCACTAAGTGGAGCTTACGAAGAGTTTGAGGGACCATTACTTGGAGCTAAGGGACTACTACATGGAGCTTTAGAAGTAAAGGACCGGTTTACAAAGGTTGTATTCCTTATTCACTTAGTATAAAGTTTGTTTACATGCATAGAAACCCTAATTCTCTAGTTCGATTCTAGGTTAGTATAGCTTAGCACACTAGATTTTTTAAAATTACATACTTGATACCTCTAGAAACCTAGTAGTGGTGCTAAGAAATACTTTCACCCTAGGCATATTGTCGGCACAGGAGAATGATCAAGGAAAAGAGAGAGCTCTATACTATCTAAGTTGAGTTCTCCTGGGGGCAGAAAGCAACTATTCCCCCTCGTAAAGTATTTCCTGGCGCTAATCTTCGTAATAATGAATCTCAGACATTACGCCTTGGCACATGAGGCCCACCTCATATCAAAAATGGATCCTCTCAAATATCTAATGTTGAAGGCCATATTGACAGGAAGGCTTGCCAAATGGGCCCTCCGTCTTATGGAGTTCTCAGTAACGTATCAACCTCTTAAAGAAGTGAAAGAACAAGCCATAACCGACTTTCTAGCGGAGCATCTGATACCAGCCGACTCCCCTTTAAATTATGAGTTGCTGGATGAGCACGTATTCGATGCAATCGAAGAAGAAAGAGAAGAAGATAAGTCTCGGTGGGAGCTTTACTTCGATAGAGCATCCTCTATGAAGAGGCGAAAGAAAAACACCCTCATAATCAAAGCTGGGGTGGGCCTTATCTTCGTCACCCAGCAAGGAGGGATATTGCGTTACGCCCTCTCTTTAATGGAGCTAAGGACTAACAATGAAGCTGAATATGAAGCTTTAATAGCCGGTCTTGAGATCGCTATCGATATGGGAATGAAAGACCTCGTCATATACGGTGACTCCCAACTAATCAGTCAAGTAAACGGCGATTATAAAACATGTAAGCCAGAGATGATAAGGTACGGTGAAAAGGTGTTGCAACTGTTAACACAAATCTCTTCCTATATCGTAGAGAGCATACCGCGAGCGAAAAATAGTAAGGCGGATGCGTTGGCCAAATTGGCTAAGGAATTGGTTGATGAAGACCTTGATGATATAAGGATCATTGTGCAAAGCCGGAGGGTCCTCACACTAAAAAATACATCCCCGAAAGACCTGATAGAGACATCTGAAAGAAAGAAATGGCCAAACAAGTAGCCCTTCAAATAGAGGACAAAAAAAGGCCAAGGACTAAAGGGAAGTCTTCATAGACTACTTCAAGTTCCAACAAACACCCGAAAATGCGTCGTGTAGACATCAGCTCATAAACGAGCCTTGTATTTCGCCTTCGTCAATGTTAATTTATATAAGAGATCGTTCGACTGCCTATGGCTGAAATGCCTGGGGCTGGAGGAAGTAAAGAAAGTCATCCAAAAAATACACGATGGACTTTGTGTCTCCCATCAGACGGGTCTGAAGATGAAGCTGAAGATAAAAATAATGGGTTACTATTGGTCCACGATGATTCAGGACTACCTCGAACATGCGAAGCAGTGTCACTCATGCCAAATTCATGGGGACTTCATACATCGACACCCAAATCCACTGCACCCGACAGTGGCCAGCTGGTCGTTCAAAATGTGGGGAACCGATATAATTAGCCCCATCGAACCAGCGTCCTCCTAAGGACATCGGTTTATCTTGGCAATGACCGATTACTTCTCTAAGCTGGCAGAAGCAGTACCACTAAGGGAGGTGAAGACGGAGAATATCCTCCACTTCTTCAAAACGCATGTCATTTATCGGTTCAGCACTCCGCTACGCATTATCTCGGATAATGGACCAGCTTACAGAAGCCATAAAATCGGTCGCTTCGCACAGCAGCATATTATAGATTAAGATATTCTTTAGTCTATAATCCTCAGGCCAACGGTCTAACTGAAGCCTTCAACAAGTCCCTGACTAAGATTTTAAAAAAACAGTGTCCGAAAACAGAAAGACTGTTACGAAAGGCTGCACGAAGCTCTCTGTGCATATCGAACAACGTTCAAGATGGCCATGAATACAAAACCATATGCATTGGTGTTCGGCATGGAAGCAGTGCTCCCATTGGAAATAGAACTCCCCTCTCTACGAGTAGCGGTTCGATACGAGCTGACAGATGAAGAAAATGCACATCTTAGGCTTGAGGAGCTCGATGTACTTGACGAAACCCGCCTTATAGCATAGAAAAATTTAGAGGCTTATAAGGAAAGGATGAAATGGTCATATGAAAGATTGAACAGGCCGAGAAAATTCCGCCAAGGCGAACTCATGCTAGTTATCAAAAGACCAATGATCCCCAATCATGCAAATTAGGGGAAGTTCAATCCAAACTATAAAGGCTCGTACATCATAGACAAAGTCTACCATGGTGGAGCGTACCTGCTTATGGATATGCATGGCAAAAGACCCTTCCGGCCAATAAACGGCCAATTCCTCAAAAAGTACTATGCTTGACGAGTCATAACTTAGGTCAATGATAGATGACGAGCTTGTGTCCGCTCTCTATCTTCCTGAATCAGAACTCTGAGAGTAGTACCAAAAAAGCCATGTCGCTTCAAAAAACGGCAATAATGGACTGAGACGTCCCTAAACTAATAATGGATCGAGAAGTCTTTAAACTAATAATGGACCGAGAAGTCCCTAAACTAATAATGGACTGGAACGTCCCTAAACTAGTGCGTTCACCCAAACACGGGAATAATGGACCAGAACGTCCCAAAACTAGTATTTCATCCTAAAACACGGCGATATTGGACCAAAAGTCCTTAAACCAGAAACTCGCCACAAAATACGGCGATAATGGACCGTCGTGTCCTTAAACTAATACGTTGAACCCTACGGTAGATCCCCATATTGATTACCGTATACAATCCACGGGCATAAACGATTTATTGGATATGTATGCCCCAGAGGCCTATATTGTATAGGATGCTACGTATGTACAGGACAATCTTGCTCAGTTGTATATAGTATATAATTTTAGATGTCACTGTCTAAATATGTATATTTCTTTCCCTTTTTGCTTTATATTGCTTATACATATTGATAAAGACTCGATACAGTAATATACTATTTTGGTTTGTCTTTATCTTAACATGTGCATATGTAGGGTTCCTTGGCACTCTCAAGAGGTCTCACAAGGCATCAACCATGCCAATTTCAAATTTTTAGGGTGCCGAGAAAACCTAATACGGATCGTTGGCTAGAGTTTAGGCGAAAAACGAAAACTAGTTAACATCTTAACTAAAGGAGAAAGGCTACAACCTTTGTAGATCCGTTTCTCCACTTCCTTAGATCCACGTAGGCGTCCTCTCGCTGTCCATCTTCAATCCCGAACTCAATCGTCGGCTTCATCGGGGAAATGGGCGGACTAGGTCGTCGGCTTCGTGCCAAAGATGATCTACGTCGAGGCATCACAAGTTCAAGCTCCAACTTCACCAAGTTGTGAAACTTGTGAAGAAAACACCCTATACTACTTGGCAAGAGGTAGAGGGTGAAGAAATAGGAGGTGGGTTCACTTTAGAATTGGATTTCTCTCACTTTTGCTCAAGTTGCCATTGATGGACTTAAGCTTTTCTTGAAGAAGAAGATGATGAAGAAGAAGAAAGAATATCATAAGCCTTGTTAAAAGAATAATAAAATGAATACTTATCATCTTCTAACCTTGGTTAAGTGTAGAGAATAGACCATAGTTATTTTGGAATGGTTAGGGTTAAGCATGAAGACAAAATGGTCACATTAGTCAAACCTTCTTGAAGCTTCAACAAGCTTCATGTTAGAATGAAACCATTTTGTTTTCTTTTATTTATTTATCAAGAAAGAATAGATAAATAAATAAGTAAATAAATCAAAACCCTAACTATTATCATAACCATGGTTTAATTCTTAACACAAAACCAATTTACATGCATCATCAAACATGACACATTGTAGTGCACAAAAGTATATCACATATACAACTTGTGAACTACAAGTGAGAAAATCCTTTTAAAGTGAACCAATACTAGCTAATGCAAAGTAATATATCAAATATATAATTATACATTAAATCATTAAATCAACACTTGATTTAACGATCCGGTCATATCGCATATAACCGACTAGTATCCTATGTATCGTCTTATCGAATCAATCCTTGATTCGATATCTAGGTTATATCGTATATAACCAATCGATACATTCATCGCGAGAATTGAATACGGTATCACATACACGCATTATTCTCGGTCCTGCACATATCTCATATGCGCTCTTATTTCGTTTCGCTTGAGCCAGGAAACCTCTGTGTAGGACTCTAAAGACTCGTCAATACGCCGGTAGCAGATGATGATCATATCAAGCACCCACAAGCCGCAAGCGGTCTGCTAAACGTAACGGCCATCCGGGTATTGAGCGATCAGAAGATCGACGAGCTAGCCCGCTCACACTCCTGTGAATCCAACCAGTAACACTTACCATACAGTCCGGTCTCTTCGTCTGATATGTCGCATATCAAGTCTAGGGGTGGTAAATGTCAGACCCCAATAACCGATAAGTCGTGCCGATGTGAGGCTCATAACGGGTCGAGAAACTACTGGTAACACTTACCAGCAAATCTCTGATCAGCCCTGGCCAGGGACTTCCTTGTTACGGCCAATCGAGCACTGTGCAACATCAACCCCCAATACCGGGAGAGACGAAACCCCTCCTATCGCTCATTGCCTCCATGTGACTCGGGACTATACCCAAAGACCACCGTTTTGCACGCCCTCATGGACGTGGTAAGGTGGAGATCAAAGCACAGTGGGAATCACACAAGACTCTATGACGATCTCGGGTCTACAGACTAACCTGCACAAGTGTCACCTGAGAACTGCCATCTGACGTGAGGTATAATACCATCTGGGAGTTCTCGGCGAGTCCGTCCAGTGTACCCAGTCTCCACTGAGCACCCGTATACCATCTCTGATGTCAAACACCAATGGATATGGGATCATCCATCGCCCATCTCATGGGTCGAGAAGCGTATACGCTAGTCTACTCTGGTATATCGATGCCCCGTCTCGATACACCCATGACTAGGGACCTTGAAGGATGTACTTATGGACTACCATGTCCTCACTAGTATGATCTGCATCATAGTCCAGGTAGTCAAGTACACATCCTAAGGGCTTTACCAACATGTAACCATAAGACAGTTTAAAGAGACTAGTATACATGTTAAGATAAAGAGTAACCAGATAGCATACTATCATATCGAGCAAGAAAGTCATCTCTATATATGTCCAAGCATCCAATATAATATACATCATCTGTACAATACTGGCCTCTAGGGCATACATACAACTAACAATCTCCCACTTGCACTAGGGCCAGCTGCTGTAGTATCGCATACCGAGCATCCCGAAGAGTCTCTCAAACTGTATCTGGGGAATGGCCTTCGTGAGTGGATCCGCCGTGTTATTCTTCGTGTCAACCCTCCTGACCTCGATCTCCCGGCGATCAACTATCTCCCGGATCAGGTGATACCGCCTCAGAATATGCCTGGATCGCTGATGGGACCTGGGTTCCTTGGCCAAAGCTACCGCTCCATTGTTATCGCAATACAAAGGTATTGGATGCTCAATGGATGGAACCACTCCAAGTTCAGTAATGAACTTCTTGATCCAGACAGCCTCTTTGGCAGCATCGTTGGCAGCGATGTATTCAGCCTCCATCGTCGAGTCTTCCACAGTTTCCTGCTTGGAACTCTTCCAGCTAACCGCCCCTCCGTAAAGGGTAAAGACAAATCCCGACTGCGACTTAGAGTCGTCCTTATCACTCTGGAAGCTCGAATCGGTAAAGGACTCCACTTGGAGTTCTCCGTTACCATACACCAAGAGCATCTCTTTAGTCCTTCGTAAGTACTTGAGAATGCTCTTCATAGCTGTCCAGTGACTCTCTCCAGGATCAGCTTGATACCTGCTCACTACACTTAGTGAGTATGCTACATCGGGTCTGGTACATAGCATCGCATTCATGATAGAGCCTACAGCCGAAGCATAAGGTATCCCTTGCATGCGAGCTCTCTCCAAATCAGTCTTGGGAGACATCTCTTTGGAGAGAGTGACTCCAGAGATCGTGGGCAAGTTCCCACGCTTGGATTCTTCCATACTAAACCTCTTTAGTATGGTGTCAATGTGCCTGGATTGGGACAATCCCAATATCCGTTTGGATCTATCTCTATAGATCCTGATTCCCAATATGCAGGAGGCATCACCAAGATCTTTCATTGAGAATCTTTGTGATAAGAAGAGCTTGACCGATTGCAGCATAGGAATATCATTTCCTATCAAGAGTATGTCGTCCACGTACAATATGAGGAAGACAACTTTACTCTCTACCACCTTCTTGTAGATACAAGGTTCATCTGGGTTTTTGACGAAATAAAACTCTTTGATAACGACGTCAAAGCAGATGTTCCAACTCCGCGATTCTTTCTTTAATCCATAAATGGATTTAAGCAGCTTGCACACCTTCCCGCTGCTCCCACTATCTACGAAGCCCTCTGGCTGAGTCATGTACACGCACTCTTCTAAATCACCATTTAGAAAGGCGGTCTTAAAATCCATTTGCCAGATTTCGTAATCATGATATGCAGCAATGGCAAGCATGATCCGGATGGATTTAAGCATAGCCACTGGAGAAAAGGTTTCGTCATAGTCCACACCTGGTCTTTGACGAAAACCCTTTGCAACAAGTCTAGCTTTGAAAGTCTCCACTTTCCTATCTACACCAAGTTTCTTCTTGAAGATCCACTTGCTCCCAATGGGTTTTACCCCTTCAGGAGCAACGTCCAAAGTCCATACTTTGTTGGTGTACATGGATTCCATCTCGGACCGCATTGCATCCAGCCATTTCACAGAGTCACCACTCGTGATGGCCTGCTCGAAACTAGTCGGGTCATCATCTTCCATGATGCAATCCTCGCTTCCACCATCAATGAGAAAACCGTAGTATCTCTCAGGTGAACGAGAAACCCTACTAGATCGGCGGAGAGGCTGGGGTTCGTCGGGTACTACCGAATCTTCTGGTTCCACTAAATCTTCAGTTATAGTTTGTGTTTCTGGAACTTCTTCCAGTTCTACCTCATAGCCACTAATCTCTTTTGCAAGAAATTTCTTTTCTAAAAAGGTGGCATGTTGAGCAATAAACACTTTTTGTTGTTCACTGTGGTAGAAAAAATATCCATTTGAATGTTTAGGATATCCCACAAACTGACATAGAACTGACCGTGCCTCGAGTTTGTCTGGATTTTGCCTTTTGACATAGGCCAGACAACCCCATATCTTAACTCGTTTAAGACATGGTCTCTTCCCACTCCATATCTCATATGGTGTGGTAGGTACAAATTTAGTTGGAACTTGATTCAATAGGTATGCTGCTGTCTCAAGCGCATACCCCCAGAAGGAAATAGGTAACTCAGCTGTACTCATCATAGAGCGCACCATATCTAATAGGATGCGATTCCTCTGCTCCGATACACCGTTGTGCTGTGGTGTATAAGGAGGAGTAAGCTGAAAGAGAATCCCATTCTCTTTTAGGAAGTCCAAGAATTCATTGCTCAAGTATTCACCTCCTCGATCAGATCGAAGGATTTTAATACTTTTTCCGGTTTGGTTTTCGACTTCTTGTTTATATTCTCTAAATTTCTCAAAAGCTTCAGACTTGTGTCTTATTAAGTACACATGTCCGTATCTTGAGAGATCGTCAGTGAATGTAATGAAGTACGAAGAACCATCCCTGGCATGTGTAGACATGGGACCGCATACATCACTATGTATCAGTCCCAAGAGTTCGGTAACTCTTTCTCCGTGTCCCGTAAACGGAGTTTTGGTCATCTTGCCTTTGAGACATGACTGGCAAGTGTCATACGATGAAAATTCGAATGGTTTCAAATATCCATCCTTATACAACTTAGCTAGTCGTGTCACATTGATGTGACCCAGTCTACAATGCCACAAGTAGGATTCGTTCAATTCTGAACTCTTCCTCTTGTGTGTGTTTGTTATGCTCAGAACTGTTGATTGATTTAGAACATAAATGCCATTGCACAACGTGCCTGATCCAACCAACTTTTGGTTACGGAAAATGTTCATAACATTGTCCTGTAATACAAAATTATATCCCTCTTTACTCAACAAAGAAACCGATATAATGTTGCATATCAGGTTCGGCATGTAATAGCATTCGTTCAGAACCAATGTATTACCAGTTGGTAATGCAAGGTGATATTCCCCGACAGTCTTAGCTGCAACAATTGCACCATTTCCAACTCTAATGTCTTTATCACCTTCTCCAAGTTCTTTACCTTTCCTGAGCCCATGTAACTGATTACATATATGGGATCCTGACCCGGTATCTAATACCCAGGACGTAGAGCAAATGGAGAAACAGTTCTCTGTAACGAACACACCCGAAGAAAATGCATCATTATGTACTTTCTTCAATCGGGTGGCATGGGAATCCTGGTATTCCCCTATGTCCTGTTCATTCCTATAACTCTTATAAGAAAGAACGGAACCAACGTTCCCCAGCACAGTATAACATGCGGGTTCGGTCAATACATCCATATTATTATCTTTATTAAGGCATGACATGGTCGCTACCTGGAGAGAGAGAGAAGAAAACACTTTAGCGTATGCTCGTGCAAGATCAGATTGGTTATTATCTTATCTAATCAGGATGGCTCCCACTGTTTTTATCAAATCTTCCTTCAAACCCTAAAAGGAAAGACTAGCCGGGATTAATTACACACTACAAGTTCGTCGATCTTTCAGCCAGGCCAGTGTCGGTACTTTGAGGGAGGTCCCCCGTGCTTTCGCACGAACCTAATTAATGTAAACCTCGTTTTTCCAGAGGCGTAACCCCGTTGACACCTTTCTAGACACCTACTTGATCGGCTAATTGTAATGTGTAAAACTCTCCCAGGAGTAACTCTTTCTCGCAGTGGGTATCGAGATCCAACTATCTCATAGAAGGTATGCAATCTCATTGCAAATTTCAACACTTGAAATTCCCGATAATATTTTGCCCCTAGTGTGCCATGACCTTGACAGAGGTCAACAAACCATAGTGCACTAGTCAAGTTCAACCCGTCATTTCTTGATTGAATCAAACCCACCCGCACGACCCTTTATAGAGGTCAACAAGGTCATACGACTACCCTAATCCAATCACATCACATGCTTTACAGATAATTACTAGTTAGCTACCGCACACTACGCCTTGACAGAGGTCAACAAACGCAGCACGAATACTAAATAGTCTTTATCTGAAATGACGGAGGGCTACGTCAGGTTTTTCTGAAAACCTATTGCGTAATGAACTTGATATCGTTGTAGAATCAAATGAAGTTTTGAAATGGAGTGATTTTGAGGCCTTTCTAGTTTTGCTAAAGAGGTCACTCCCGGTGAAGAGATCGTCGGCCCTTTCCTCGTCGAATGAGGTGCGGGATATATCATATATATCACTGTGCAAAGCAAAAACTCTTAAAAGCAATCAAAAGACAAACCGAGTGTGTAGCATCAGCCAGTTATTGCTAAAGGAGTCACTCCCGGTGAAGGGATCTCGGTCCTTTCCTCATCGAATAAGGTGCAGGGTATATCATATATACCGCTACGCAAAGCAAGAACTGTAGCTACCTGTTTTGTTTAAAATTTGATTCTACAACATCTTAGGTTTCTTTTCTTTCATTAATCACATTAATGAAGTCCCATCATTTAAGTCACCTAAACATCACAGATAAATACGACGTACACTTATGCCATCCGCATTCGCCTGGATGTCCCCTCGTGCACCGTTAGGTTAGGTAACTAACGGCAGAGCGGGGCAGGGCTAGTACGGGTGTAAAACATAAGTAACGTCTATATAATATATCATATATACTATATGCAGTATCTATCACAGAACATCACATGATCACATCATAGATATCGCAGCAGAAGAATCATATGAAATATTGGATATACTAGGACGTCCGTGTTTTCAATACGAGCCAGTACAAAACACGGATTCCACGGTCGCGATGAATAGCCAAACCCACACCCCAAGACCCCTACGAGAGCGGCAAGCAACCCTACCAATTCTAGGGTTAGGAGACCCGGACTCGACTCCTCGAGTTGGTCTCCCACTGGACTCCAGAACCCGGTTACTTGTGCTCCCCTCCTTGGGTCTATCCTAGTGCAGAAAAGTAAATAATATACATCAACGGTGACAACTTCCGCAACCTGGAAGCGCCCTAATAAAAGAATATTACATACAAGTTTTTACATGAATGAAAATGAAAAACACTCATCTCACATAAAAAACCCCGGCTATTCAAACACGACGATCCAATATAACATATTCAGCAACACATAACATCACATGTCATCAACGTACGTAAATATGCGCATCCCAATTGTCGTTGACATATAGCAACGAAACCGGCGATATCACATATTACACTTACGGTCACAGAAAAGAAAGTGTAAAACTACAACAGTTGGAATCCGCAACCACCTCAGACATCGCATGCCTGACCAAATGAATTACTTAGACATCGCATGCCTAACAATTATAAACCCCGCATTTTAGTCTCAAAATCGAAAACACTTTTCAATATCAAGTCGGGAAATTCAACAAGATTCCCGACATCCTGATCGAATGCTCGTCGCAAACTTCAGTAGACGGCTGCACCCCCGATACCGTCGACGAAGTGCACCAAGGCGGAACACCGCTACCGCGAGCACCCGGACGGATGCTTTCGGCGACGGGGTTCTCCTACAGTCACTTGGTCGGGGCTATGGGGTGAGGCAGTCTATTAAGTTTATCCGGCGAGTATCCGCGTACCCTACGTGATTGCGACGGACTTTAGATCACATCAAAATTATGTGGCAACCGATCAAGTGAGACTAAAGTGCTATGTTTATAACATTCATTCAGTTATCTCATAACTATTTATGAATTCCAATTATTGTATCACATTCCAGGTAATTAGAAAATGTTAAACTTTCCGATCGAACATTCAAACACCTAAGTTTTCCCGATACAGATCAACACATGAAACAAGTCTAAAAACATTCAGTCCGTGCCTCAGTACCAACAGTCCAGCCGTAGAAGGGTCAAGCTAACGCCTCACATGTGGCATGCCGTACTGCCCCAAACCCGAAGGTTCAAAGGGCAGTTCAAGACGGTCACATAATCGAGTTAAGGTTTGTTGTCTTCTAGAGGGTCCATCGCGTTACTTGCACTACATAGAACGTCGTTAAACTACGGAAAAATCCAACACTTGGAAATTTCCCGACAGGGCAAAAATTGGGTATTTATATTCGGTCGAACTTTTTAACACATAGACAAAATCTGATACTCCGATCGAAACACCGAATCCCCAAAACAACCCCAGAAAATTCAACTCTTGAATAAATATTAAAAATTCCCAGAAAATCCAGCATAATAAAATAGGAGTTACTGTGCAAACAGGGGAGGATGACGTCATCATGTTGCCGCGGAACCGCCGCAGAAGCCAGGCTTCTGCCGCGGTTCCGCCGCCGTTTGGACTGTTCATGAGTCAAATTTTGCACCGTAATTCTTAGAATTCTCTGCTGAATTTTTTAAGCATTTTTAATCTGGAAAAAACCCAGTTTTTAGAAAAAGTCCAGAGAGCACTTGCGGGTTAGGGTTTCGGGTTGATCGGGTTTCAAACTTCGTCTACGCATCGCCCAAGGCTCTAGCTAGGCTCTGATACCACTGTAGGGTTCCTTGGCACTCTCAAGAGGTCTCACAAGGCATCAACCATGCCAATTTCAAATTTTTAGGGTGCCGAGAAAACCTAATACGGATCGTTGGCTAGAGTTTAGGCGAAAAACGAAAACTAGTTAACATCTTAACTAAAGGAGAAAGGCTACAACCTTTGTAGATCTGTTTCTCCACTTCCTTAGCTCCATGTAGGCGTCCTCTCTCTGTCCATCTTGAATCCCGAACTCAATCGTCGGCTTCATCGGGAAAATGGGCGGACTAGGTCGTCGGCTTCGTGCCGAAGATGATCTACGTCGAGGCATCACAAGTTCAAGCTCCAACTTCACCAAGTTGTGAAACTTATGAAGAAAACACCCTATACTACTTGGCAAGAGGTAGAGGGTGAAGAAATAGGAGGTGGGTTCACTTTAGAATTGGATTTCTCTCACTTTTGCTCAAGTTGCCATTGATGGACTTAAGCTTTTCTTGAAGAAGAAGATGATGAAGAAGAAGAAAGAATATCATAAGCCTTGTTAAAAGAATAATAAAATGAATACTTATCATCTTCTAACCTTAGTTAAGTGTAGAGAATAGACCATAGTTATTTTGGAATGGTTAGGGTTAAGCATAAAGACAAAATGGTCACATTAGTCAAACCTTCTTGAAGCTTCAACAAGCTTCATGTTAGAATGAAACCATTTTGTTTTCTTTTATTTATTTATCAAGAAAGAATAGATAAATAAATAAGTAAATAAATCAAAACCCTAACTATTACCATAACCATGGTTTAAGTCTTAACACAAAACCAATTTACATGCATCATCAAACATGACACATTGTAGTGCACAAAAGTATATCACATATACAACTTGTGAACTACAAGTGAGAAAATCCTTTTAAAGTGAACCAATACTAGCTAATGCAAAGTAATATATCAAATATATAATTATACATTAAATCATTAAATCAACACTTGATTTAACGATCCGGTCATATCGCATATAATCGACTAGTATCCTATGTATCGTCTTATCGAATCAATCCTTGATTCGATATCTAGGTTATATCGTATATAACCAATCGATACATTCATCGCGAGAATTGAATACGGTATCACATACACGCATTATTCTCGGTCCTGCACATATCTCATATGCGCTCCTATTTCGTTTCGCTTGAGCCAAGAAACCTCTGTGTAGGACTCTAAAGACTCGTCAATACGCCGGTAGCAGATGATGATCATATCAAGCACCCACAAGCCGCAAGCGGTCTGCTAAACGTAACGGCCATCCGGGTATTGAGCGATCAGAAGATCGACGAGCTAGCCCGCTCACACTCCTGTGAATCCAACCAGTTACACTTACCATACAGTCCGGTCTGTTCGTCTGATATGTCGCATATCAAGTCTAGGGGTGGTAAACGTCAGACCCCAATAACCGATAAGTCGTGCCGATGTGAGGCTCATAACGGGTCGAGAAACTACTGGTACCACTTACCAGCAAATCTCTGATCAGCCCTGGCTAGGGACTTCCCTGTTATGGCCAATCGAGCACTGTGCAACATCAACCCCCAATACCGGGAGAGACGAAACCCCTCCTATCGCTCATTGCCTCCATGTGACTCGGGACTGTACCCAAAGACCACCGTTTTGCACGCCCTCATGGACGTGGTAAGGTGGAGATCAAAGCACAGTGGGAATCACACAAGACTCTATGACGATCTCGGGTCTACAGACTAACCTGCACAAGTGTCACCTGAGAACTGCCATCTGACGTGAGGTATAATACCATCTGGGAGTTCTCGGCGAGTCCATCCAGTGTACCCAGTCTCCACTGAGCACCCGTATACCATCTCTGATGTCAAACACCAATGGATATGGGATCATCCTGTAAGTCCATGCTACCTCTCCCGGTACTTTCGGGCATGCGGAATTTGATAAAAAACGATTTTTATAGAGGTGGTAACATGGACTTAAAACCCGGATCTTTGTTAAACATCTAACTAACAACCTAACTACGAGTTACTAACTACTCGGTTAGGGGGTTATACCTTTCTTGTCTTGAACTCCATCGTCTTCAAACTCCGATGGTGGTCCGGATCGGCTTCTTCCCGTCGTCTCCTTACGCCGAAGATAGATCCACCTGAAAGCTTCAACCTTTTGGCTCTTTCTTCGATCTTTGAAGAAACTAGTTCACTCGGTTTGCTAAACCTTGTGAACTAGAGTGAGTAGAGAAGAGTTTGTATGGGATTTTATCTATGGTTCTTGGTTCTCAACTCATGAGACAAGTGAACCATAGAGTCAAGAGAGGAAGCAAGAGGAAGAGGGTGAGAGCAAAAGCAAGAGAGCTCAAAAACAAAGAGAGAGAAAGGTCAAGCAAGAATGAGCCTCTCTTTTGTCTTTCACCCTCTCATAATCCATAACCATCATAACTCATCATACCAATCAAGTGTTATGTGATAGTTGAAGCAACCATAACCATATCATTTCATGCACTCATTTTGCACAAAGGAGCAAGCAAGCAAAAGTCTTTGCCATGAAATGATAGCTATGGTTATCATGATGGTCAACTAGTCAAGTCTAGTCAACCGGTCAACAAAGTCAACAAGTCAACAAAAGTCAACAAGTCAACAAAGTCAACAAGTCAACAAAAGTCAACAAGTCAACAAAGTCAACAACTCAACAACCATGTCACCATAATACTTAATTAATATAATTGTTAATCACATATCATATTCTCATTAGGGTTGAGCAAAAAGTCAATAGTCAACGGTCAACAACCCTAATGAGAATCCTCTGCCTCTGTCTCTCCGTCAACTGTGCATACACACCCGCATCCGCGTTCCGAGGAACACGAATGCATACTGGATAAATCCAATCCCAATAAATACACTAGGATCTGGCTTAAACCAAAGCCCGCTAGTGTAAACTGTCCGGACACTGTACGTGCATAAGTGCACGGATGTGACCGAACCCAATAAAACCATGCGACCTGCCGCAAAACCATGCGACCTCTTCTCTTTTGCCTAAAGGCGAAAAGATTTCTGTGTGGGACTCTAAAGACTCGACACTACGCTGGCAGTGGGTTTAACCACAGACCGCAAGCGGCACTAGCTGTGCGTAACGGTCCCCAGGTAGTGCCGACAAGAAGACTGACGAGGCAAAACCCATCTGAACTCCTACTGAGCCTGAATGTGACATTCTCCGTACAGTCCGGTCTGTTCGTCTGATACATCGCATGGCAGGCTTAGGGGGCGGTAAACGTCAGTCCCCCAATAACGGTACAAGTCGTGTCGGAGTGAAGCCCAAAACACCCTGAGATAACACTAGAAGCCTACCAGTATATCTCGTTTGCCCTGGCCAGGGACTACTCGTGTAATGGCTCTCCTAGACACAGCGCGATGTCAACCCCCAATACCGGGAGAGACGAATCCTGTCTAATCGTCACTGCCTCCAAGTGCTTCGGGACTGCACCCAACCACTACCTATTTGCACGACTCCTTTGAGCCGTGGTAGGGTAGTGATCAAAGTACAGTGGGAACACACTCGAGGCGAAGTGTGTAGGGTTCCTAGGCACTCTTGTGAAGGTTCATGAGGCATCAAACATGCCCGGATTAAATTTTAGACGTGCCGAACAACCCAAAGCCGGGATCTTTGCTAGATTATTAGGGTTTAACATGCAAGAAGATAACTTTTATCTAAGTGTGAGGGATTACAACCTTTGTAGTCCGCTCCTTCGCTTCACAAGCTCCGAGTAGAAGTCCCTTTGCCGCGATCCACGATCTCCCGGACTCATGAGAGGCTCCACGACTCGAACGATCCATTCTAGCTTGTCGTATTCCAAATCTCCGATGATCTACCTCGAGGTTTCAAAGAACTCAAGCTATCTCACTCTTAAAGAAGTGAACACACTAATCCCATGGGCTAGATGAGATGAGGATGAGGGAGTAGTATTTTTGCTTTCTTTTTTTATATCATTTTCTCATATTTTATCATCACTAAGGATTTTCAAGAGAGCTTCTTCAAGAGAGAAGAAGAAGAAGATAATGGATAATGATAATATGAATTAATCCTTTTATGATGAATAGAAAATAAAGTATATGATTGATATGTAAACCATGGTCAAGGATGAATGGATAAGAATGAGTAGAGAGTTAACTAGAGTTAGGGTTTGGTTGGGTTAAATGAATGTGTCATTCTAAATATCTTAAGAATGACAAAAGAAGAAAGCTTCTAGAAGGAACTTGAAGCATCCAACCCTAATCAAACCTTAACCTCAATTAATCATCCTTAAACATGTTTAACAATTAATCATATCATGTCACAATAATATATATCACATATATATTATATATTTGCAACAAAAGAAAATAATACAATTAACATATATCGCATATATATCAATGTATCATCCACTGAGAAAATGAAATAATAAAGCGAGCCAATATTAGATAATGCAATACAATATATCATATATATTATAATACATTAAATCATCGAATCAACACTTGATTTGACGATCCGGCTATATCGAATATTACCGACTAATATATCATGTACCGATTCATCGAATCAACACTTGATCCGATGACCCGGTTCATATCCATATATCGCGAGAATATAATACGGTATCCCATATCGCATTATTCACGCTCCTGCGCATATCACATATGCGCCACTACTCCGTTTCGCCTGAGCCAAGAAACCTCTGTGTAGGACTCTAAAGAATCGTCAATACGCCGGTAGCAGGTGATGATCATATCAAACACCCACAAGCTGCAAGCGGTCAGCTAAACGTAACAGCCACCCAGGTATTGAGCGATCAGAAGATCAACAAGCTAGCCTGTGCGTTCTCCTGTGAATCCAACCAGTAACACTCCCGTACAGTCCGGTCTGTTCGTCTGATATGTCGCATATCAAGTCTAGGGGTGGTATACGTCAGACCCCAGTAACCGATAAGTCGTGTCGATGTATGGCTCATAACGGGTCGAGAAACTACTAGTAACACTTACCAGTAAATCTCCATATCAGCCCTGGCCAGGGACTTCCAGTTATAGCCAATCGAACACAGCACAACATCAACTCCCTATACCGGGAGAGACGAATCCCCTCCTATCGCTCATTGCCTCCATGTGATTCGGGACTGTACCCAAAAGCCACCGTTTTGCACGCCCTCTTGGACGTGGTAAGGTGGAAATCAAAGCACAGTGGGAATCACACAAGACTCCATGACGATCTCGAGTCTACAGACTACGCTGTACCAGTGTCACCGGAGAACTGCCATCTGACGTGTGGTATATCACCATCTGGGAGTTCTCGGCGAGTCCGTCCAGTGTACCCAGTCTCCACTGAGCACCCGTATACCATCTCTGATGTCTAACACCGATGGATATGGGATCATCCTGTTAGTTATATGTATGCCCTAGAGGCCATTACTATACATTGGATGTATATTGTAGTGGATGCTGGGACATATATAGGAAGGACTTTCTTGCTCGACATGATAGTACGCTATCTGGTTGCACTTTATCTTAACATGTATACTTTCTGTCTCTCTGATTACATGTTGATAAAGCCCATAGGATGTGTGCTCGACTTCCAGGACTATGATGTAGATCATACTAGTGGGGCCTGGGTAGTCCAAGAGTACATCCTTGAATTGTTCCTAGTCGTGGGAATATCGAGACGGGGCATCGATATTCCAGAGTAGACTAGCGCATATCTTCTCGACCCATGCGATGGGCAATGGATGATCCCATATCCATTGGTGTTTGACATCGAAGATGGTATGCGGGTGCTCAGTGGAGACTGAGTACACTGAACGGACTCGCTGAGAACTCCCAGATGGTATTATACCTCACGTCAGATGGCAGTTCTCTGGTAACACTGGTACAACTTAGTCTGTAGACCCGAGATCGTCATAGAGTCTTGTGTGTCTCCCACTGTGCTTTGATTTCCACCCTACCACGGCTCTACTGAGTTGTGCAAACAGGTGGTTTTTGGGTACAGTCCCGATTCACATGGAGGCAATGAGCGATAGGAGGGGATTCGTCTCTCCCGGTATTGGGGGTTGATGTTGTGCTATGCTCGACTGGCCATAACAGGAAATCCCTGGCCAGGGTTGCAGTGATATACTGGTAAGAGTTATCAGTAGTTTCACGAATGTTATGGACCTCAAGTCGGCATGACTTATCGAGCTACTGGGGTCTGACGTTTACCACCCCTAGGCGAGATATGCGACATATCAGACGAACAGACCGGACCGTACGGTAGTGTTACTGGTCGGATTCGCAGGAGTGTGAGCGGGCTTGCTCGTCGATCTTCTGATCGCTCAATACCCGGGTGGCCGTTACATTTAGCAGACCGCTTGCGGCTTGTGGGTGTTTGATATGATCATCATCTGCTGCCGGCGTATTGACGAGTCTTTAGAGTCCTACACAGAGGTTTCCTAGCTCAAGCGAAACGAAATAGGAGCGCATATGAGATATGTGCGGGACCGAGAATAATACGTGTATGTGATACCGTATTCTATTCTCGCGATCTATGTATCGATTGGTTATATGCGATATAACCTAGTTATCGAATCAAGGATTGATTCGATAAGACGATACATAGGATACTGGCCGGTTATATGCGACATGACCGGATCATTGAATCAAGTGTTGATTTAATGATTTAATGTATAATTATATATTTGATATATTACTTTGCATTAACTAGTATTGGTTCACTTTAAAAGGATTTTCTCACTTGAATTGTGCAAGTTGTATATGTGATATATTTCTTTGTGCACATGATTGTATCATGTTTGATGATACATTCTTGTTTGGTTTTGTGTAAAGTATTAAACCATGGTTAGTTAGTGATTAGGGTTTCATCTTATTCATTTATCTTTTTATTTTATTTATTTCAAAAGAAAAGAAAAAGAGAAATGAATGGTGGCTATATTTGTTTTTAGTTGAAGATTCATGAAGCATTGACTTAGTCACCATTCTTGTCTCATGCCTAACCCTAACCACTCATCTAACCTAAGTTAAGTCTCTACACTAAACCATGGTTGAAGATATGATAAGTATTGTATTTTCTTTTCTATTTTAATTTAACTTATCATATCTTCTTCTTCTTCTTCATCTTCTTCAACATTGAAGAAAGCTTGCTACTCCAATGGCAAGTCATGAAGTCTAGTGAGAAATCCAAAACTAAAGTTTACCCACTTCCTATTTCTTCATCCTCTACCTCTTGTCAAGTAGTATAGGGTGTTTCCTTCACAAGTTTTTCCGACTTGGTGAAGTTGGAGCTTGTTCTAGCGATGCCTCGACGTAGATCATCTTCGGCATCGAACCGACGATCAAGCCCGCCCATTCTTCGATGATGCCGACGCTAGAGCCCAAGACATGATTTGGACAGCGAGGGGACTTCATTGCGGAGCCGTGGAGGTGGTGGACCGGATCTACAAAGGTTGTATATCCGTTCCCTTAGTTAAAATGTTAACTAGTTTATGTTTTCGCCTAAATATCTAGTAAACGATCCGTAGTCGGGTTTGTAGGCACCCGTAAAATTTGATTTGTGCATGTTTGATCACTTGTGAGGCTTCACTAGAGTGCCTAGGAACCCTACAGTGGTATCAGAGCCTAGCTAGAGCCTTAGGCGATGCGTAGACGGAGTTAGAAGTCCGATCGACCCGAAACCCCGACTTTAAAATGCTCTCTGGACATTTTTGTAAAATGTGGATTTTTTCAAATTAAAAATATGCAGAAAAACAAGCAGGTAAATCTAAGAATTACGATGCAAAAATTACCTAATGATCTTTCTAAAGTGCGGCGGAACCGCGTCATTAGCGTGCTAATGCGGCCCTTCCACCGCACTTTTGTCTTATCTGCCATTGAATTTTGCACAGTAACTCCTATTTTTCAGTGCTGGTTTTCCTGGGAACTTTTAATCTGAAATCAAGAGTTGAGTATTTTGGGTTGTATTGGGAGTTCATACATTCGATCGGATTGTCAAACTTTGTCTATGTGTCGTTCCGGATAATTTTTTGAATATGTTAAAAAGTTCGACCGGATATAAATACCCAATTTTTCCCCTGTCGGGAAATTTCCAAGTGTTGGATATTTCTGTAGTTTAATCACGTTCTAAGTAGTGCAAGTAACACGATGGTCCCTCTAGAAGACAACAAACCTTAACTCGATTATGTGACCGTCTTGAACTACCCTTTGAACCTTCGGGTTTGGGGCAGTAGGGCGTGCCACATGTGAGGCGTTGGCTTGACCCTTCTACGGCTGGACCGTTGGTACTGAGGCACGAACTGAATGTTTTTAGACTTGTTTCATGTGTTGATCTGTATCGGGAAAACTTGGGTGTTCGATTGTTCGATCGAAAAGTTTAGCATTTTCTATTTATCCGGAATGTGATACAATAATTGGAATTCACAAATTGTTATGAGATAACGGAATGAATATTATAAACATAGCAGTTTAGTCTCACTTGATCGGTTGCCACGGAATTTTGATGTGATCAAAAGTCCGTTGCAATCACGTTGTGAACGCGGATACTCGCCGGTAAACTTAATAGACAGCCTCACTCCATAGCCCCGACCAAGTGACTGCAGGAGAACCCCGTCGCCGAAAGCATCCGTTCGGGTGCTCGCGGCAGCGGTGTTCCGCCTTGGTGCACTTCGTCGACGGTTTCAGGGGTGCGGCCGTCTACTAAAGTTTGCGACGAGCATTCGATCAGAATGTCGGGAATCTTGTTGAATTGCCCGACTTGATATTGAAAAGAGTTTTCGATAATGAGACTAAAATGCGGGGTTTATAATTGTTAGGCATGCGATGTCTAAGTATTTCATTTGGTCAGGCATGCGATGTCCGAGGAGGTTGCGGATTCCAACTGTTGTAGTTTTACATTTTTTTTTCTGTGACCGTAAGTGTAATATGTGATATCGCCGGTTTCGTTGCTATATGTCAACGACAATTGGGATGCGCATATTTACTTACGTTGATGACATCTGATATTATGTGTTGCTGGATATGTTATATTGGATCGTCGTGTTTGAATAGCCGGGGGTTTTTATGTGAGATGAGTGTTTTTCATTTTCATTCATGTAAAAACTTGTATGTAATATTCTTTTATTGGGGCACTTCCAGGTTGCGGAAGTAGTCACCGTTTGTATATTATTTACTTTTCTGCACTAGGATAGACCCAAGGAGGGGAGCACAAGTAACCGGGTTCTGGGGTCCAGTGGGAGACCAACTCGAGGAGTCGAGTCCGGGTCTCCTAACCCTAGAATTGGTAGGGTTGCTTGCCGCTCTCGTAGGGGTCTAGGGGTGTGGGATTGGCTGTTCATCACGACCGTGGAATCCGTGTTTTATACTGGCTCGTATTGAAAACACGGACGTCCTAGTATATCAAATATTTCATATGTTTCTTCTGCTGTGATTTATCTGTGATCATGTGATGTTCTGTGACAGGTATTATATATAGTATATATGATATATTATATAGACGTTGCTTATGTTTTACACCCGTGCTTGCCCTGCCTCGCTCTGGCGTTAGTTACCTAACCTAACGGTGCAGACGGGACATCGAGGCGAATGCGGATGGCATAAGCGTACGTTATATTTATCTGTGATGGTTAGGTGGATTTTAATGATGGGATATTCATTAATGAGATTAATGAAAGAAAATAAACCTAATTGATGTTGTGGAATCGAATTTCAAAATAAAACAGGTAGCTACAGTTCTTGCTTTGCATCGTGGTGTTCATTATAGAACATCCTGCACCTTATTCGATAAGGAAAGGACCGAGATCCCTTCACCGGGAGTGACTCCTTTAGCAATAACTGGCAGATGCTACAACCCTCGGTTTGTCTTTTGATCGCTTCTATAGTTTCCGCTTTGCACAGTGATATATATGATATATCCCGCACCTCATTCGACGAGGAAAGGGCCGACGATCCCTTCACCGGGAGTGACCCCTTTAGCAAAACTAGAAAAGCCTCAAAAACATTCCATTTAAAAACCATTTGATTCCGCAACGAGATCAAGTTCAAAGCGTTAAAGGTTTTCACAAAAACCATTCGCAACCCTCCGTCATTTTAGGAAGTAGAGTACTTAGTATTCGTGCTGTGTTTGTTGACCATAGTCAAGGCACAGTGTACGGTAGCTAAGTGATGTCTTCCTACACAGCATATGATGCGATTAGTTAGGACAGTCGCGTGACTTTGTTGACCTTAGTTAAGGGTCATGTGGGTGGGTCTAATTAATCACGAAATGACGGGTAGAACTTGACTAGTACTTATGATTTGTTGACCATAGTTAAGGTCATGAGTGCTAGGGGTAAAAACCATTATCGGGAGTTTCAAGTGTTGAAACTTGCAATGAGATTGCATACCTTCTATGTGATAGTTGGATCCCGATACCCACTGCGAGTAATTGTTACTCCTGGGAGAGTTTTATACATTACAATTAGCCGATCAAGTAGGTATCTAGAAAGGTGTCAACGGGGTTACGCCTCTGGGAAAACGAGGTTTACATTAATTAGGTTCGTGCGAAAGCACGGGGGACCTCCCTCAAAGTACCGACACTGGCCTGGCTGAAAGATTGGCGAACTTGTAGTGTGTAATTAATCCCGGCTAGCCTTTCCTTTTAGGGTTTGAAGGAAGATTTGATAAAAAGCAGTGGGAGCCATCCTGATTAGATAAAATATATAACCAATCTGATCTTGCAAGAGCGCACGCAGAGTGTTTTCTTCTCTCTCTCTCCAGGTAGCGACCATATCACGCCTTAATCAAGATAATAATATGGATGTATTGACCGAACCCGCTTGTTATACTGAGCTGGGGAACGTTGGTCCCGCTCCAACTTATAATTGTTATAAGACAGAGCAGGAAATAGGGGAATACCAGAATTCCTATGCCGCCCAAACGAAGAAAATGCATATGATGCATCTGCTTCGGGTGTGTTCATTACAAAGAACTGTTTCTCAGTATCCTCTGCATCCTGGGTATATGATACCGGATCAGGATCCCAGATATGTAATCTGTTACATAGGGCTACAAAAAGGTGGAAAAACTGAGAACGGGTGATAAGTTTCATGAGACAGAAAACGGGGCAAGTGTTGCAGCCAAGTCTGTCGGTCACTGTCACCCTGTATTACAAATACATTGATTCTAAAAAAATGCTATTAGATACCGAACCTGATATACAAAATCATATCAGTCTCTTTATTAGTAAAGAAAGGATATAATTTTGTATTGATGGATAATGTTTTGAACATTTCCTATATCAAAAGTTGATCGGTTCAGGCACGTTATCTAAAAGCATTGAAGTTCTAAATCAAACCACAGTTCCTAGTATACAGAACACACACAAGAAGGAGAGTTCAGAAATGAACGAATCTTTCTTGAGGCATTGTAGACTAGGTCACATCAATGCGACCCGACTGGCTGAAGTTACATTTTAGATGCATATTTAAATCAGTTTGAATTTACATCTTGTGAAACTTGCCAGTCATGTCACAAAGATTAGATGACCATAGCTCTGTTTATTAGAAACAGAGAAAGAGTTAGTAAACTCTTGGGACTGATACATAATGATGTATGTAAAGTCTCCAGTCTACACATGCCAGGACTGGTTCTTTGTACTTCATTATATTCTCTGATAATCTCTTAAGATTCAGTCGTATGTTCCTGCTGAAATATAAGTCCGAAACTTTTGAGGTATTCACACAATATAAATTAGAAGTAGAGAACCAATAACCGGGTATAAGTATTATGTCCTTTGATGAGATCAAGGAGGAGAATACTTGTGCATGGAATTCCTGGATTATTCTAAAGGAGAATGAGATTCTCTCTCAGCATTACTCCTCCAAATAACCATAGCACATTGGTGTGTCAGGGCGGAGCAATCACACCCTATATGATAAGGTGTGCTCTATGATGAGTACTACTGAGTTACCTGTTTCCTTTTTGGGAGTTATGCGCTTAAGAAGCTGCATACCTATTGAATTAGGTTCGAATCAAATCACTGCCTACCATTCCATATGAGATATGGTATGGGAAGAGCCTATCTCTTAAGTGAGTTAAGATTTGGGGTTGTCCGGCCTATGTTTAAAGCAAAATCCGGACAAGATCGAGGCAGGATCAGTTCTGTAGAACTGGAAAGGTTCCAGCTATACAAAACTGCAGTTGATGATTTGACTGAACCATAAGTTCTATAGTTCCCGACGAACCTCAGCCTCTCCGCCGATCTAGTAGGGTTCCTCATCCGTCTGAGAGATACCTCGGTTTCTCGATGACAGTGGGAGCAAGGATTGCATCATGAGATGATGACCCAACCAGTTTCGAGCAGGCCATCGAGAGTAGGGACTCTGTAAGAATGGCTGGATGCTTAGTGATCTGAGATGGAATCCTTATACACCAACAAAGTATGGACTTTGGTTGCTATATCTGAAGGGTTAAATCCCCATCAGGAGCAAGTATATCTTGAGAAGATTACTTGGTATACATGGAAAAGTTGAGACTTTCAAAGCTAGACTTGTTAAAGGTTTTCGTCATCAACCAGGCACGGATAATGATGAAACCTTCTCCAGGGACTATGTTTAAATCCATCCAGATCCTACTTGCCACGGCTACATACCATAACTACGATATCTGGTGGTTGGGTGCCATGACTACTTTTCTAAATATTGATTTAGAAGAGAACGTCTATAAGAACACAGCCAGAGGGCCTCGTAGACAGTGGGAGCAGCGGAAACGTGTGCAAGATGCTTTATGAGATGAAGCAGGCATCGCGAAGTTGGAACATCTATTTTGATGTGGTAGTCAAAGTATTTGACTTCATCAAAATATTACATGAACCTTGTATATACAAAATGGTAGTAGAGAGTAAGGTACTTATCCTCGTATTATACGTGGACAACATACTCTTGATAGGAAAAGAGTTTCCTATGCTACGATCGGTCGATCTCCTATTATCACAAAGATTCTCCAATAGGATCAAAGTGATACCTCCTAAATCCTGAGTTTTCATCTATGAGATAGATGTAATTGGATGCAAGGATTCTCACTAAATGTAGTAAGATGGTATCAATCGATCCTGGGGAGAATCTCTGGAAGGGTTCCAGGGTGATAAATGACGACTGAATGTCAGTCACAGGCACTGTCTTTACCCTCAGTAAAGGGACGGTATGTTGGAAGAGTTCCAAACTCGATACCGTGGCAAACTAGACGATAAAGGCTGGTAACATCGCTATTAAAGATACTACCAAAGAGGCAGTTTGGGTGTATATTGGTTCATAAGATGAACTTGGTTCCTGCCATTATATGACAATGGAAGTGTGGCTTAGGCCCTGGAACCCTGGTCCCATCAGTGACCCAGACATATTCTGAGGAAGCATCACCTGATCATGGAGATAGTTGATCTCCAGGTTGATCGAGGTTAGGAGAGTAGACTCAGAGGACAACACGGCGGATCCACTCACGAAGGCCTTTTTCCCAAAGAGAGACTTTTAGGGGATGGTTGAGTATATGATACTGCAACCACTGCTGCAGATGGCCCTAGTGCAAGTGGGAGATTGTTAGTTATATGTATGCCCTAGAGACCATTACTATACATTGGATGTATATTGTAGTGGATGCTGGGACATATATAGGAAGGACTTTCTTGCTCGACATGATAGTACGCTATCTGGTTGCACTTTATCTTAACATGTATACTTTCTGTCTCTCTGATTACATGTTGATAAAGCCCATAGGATGTGTGCTCGACTTCCAGGACTATGATGTAGATCATACTAGTGGGGCCTGGGTAGTCCAAGAGTACATCCTTGAATTGTTCCTAGTCGTGGGAATATCGAGACGGGGCATCGATATTCCAGAGTAGACTAGCGCATATCTTCTCGACCCATGCGATGGGCAATGGATGATCCCATATCCATTGGTGTTTGACATCGAAGATGGTATGCGGGTGCTCAGTGGAGACTGAGTACACTGAACGGACTCGCTGAGAACTCCCAGATGGTATTATACCACACGTCAGATGGCAGTTCTCTGGTGACACTGGTACAGCTTAGTCTGTAGACCCGAGATCGTCATAGAGTCTTGTGTGTCTCCCACTGTGCTTTGATTTCCACCCTACCACGGCTCTACTGAGTTGTGCAAACAGGTGGTTTTTGGGTACAGTCCCGATTCACATGGAGGCAATGAGCGATAGGAGGGGATTCGTCTTTCCCGGTATTGGGGGTTGATGTTGTGCTATGCTCGACTGGCCATAACAGGAAATCCCTGGCTAGGGTTGCAGTGATATACTGGTAAGAGTTATCAGTAGTTTCATGAATGTTATGGACCTCAAGTCGGCATGACTTATCGAGCTACTGGGGTCCTAGGCGAGATATGCGACATATCAGACGAACAGACCGGACCGTACGGTAGTGTTACTGGTCGGATTCGCAGGAGTGTGAGCGGGCTTGCTCGTCGATCTTCTGATCGCTCAATACCCGGGTGGCCGTTACGTTTAGCAGACCGCTTGCGGCTTGTGGGTGTTTGATATGATCATCATCTGCTGCCGGCGTATTGACGAGTCTTTAGAGTCCTACACAGAGGTTTCCTAGCTCAAGCGAAACGAAATAGGAGCGCATATGAGATATGTGCGGGACCGAGAATAATACGTGTATGTGATACCGTATTCTATTCTCGCGATCTATGTATCGATTGGTTATATGCGATATAACCTAGTTATCGAATCAAGGATTGATTCGATAAGACGATACATAGGATACTGGCCGGTTATATGCGACATGACCGGATCATTGAATCAAGTGTTGATTTAATGATTTAATGTATAATTATATATTTGATATATTACTTTGCATTAACTAGTATTGGTTCACTTTAAAAGGATTTTCTCACTTGAATTGTGCAAGTTGTATATGTGATATATTTCTTTGTGCACATGATTGTATCATGTTTGATGATACATTCTTGTTTGGTTTTGTGTAAAGTATTAAACCATGGTTAGTTAGTGATTAGGGTTTCATCTTATTCATTTATCTTTTTATTTTATTTATTTCAAAAGAAAAGAAAAAGAGAAATGAATGGTGGCTATATTTGTTTTTAGTTGAAGATTCATGAAGCATTGACTTAGTCACCATTCTTGTCTCATGCCTAACCCTAACCACTCATCTAACCTAAGTTAAGTCTCTACACTAAACCATGGTTGAAGATATGATAAGTATTGTATTTTCTTTTCTATTTTAATTTAACTTATCATATCTTCTTTTTCTTCTTCATCTTCTTCAACATTGAAGAAAGCTTGCTACTCCAATGGCAAGTCATGAAGTCTAGTGAGAAATCCAAAACTAAAGTTTACCTACTTCCTATTTCTTCATCCTCTACCTCTTGCCAAGTAGTATAGGGTGTTTCCTTCACAAGTTTTTCCGACTTGGTGAAGTTGGAGCTTGTTCTAGCGATGCCTCGACGTAGATCATCTTCGGCATCGAACCGACGATCAAGCCCGCCCATTCTTCGATGATGCCGACGCTAGAGCCCAAGACATGATTTGGACAGCGAGGGGACTTCATTGCGGAGCCGTGGAGGTGGTGGACCGGATCTACAAAGGTTGTATATCCGTTCCCTTAGTTAAAATGTTAACTAGTTTATGTTTTCGCCTAAATATCTAGTAAACGATCCGTAGTCGGGTTTGTAGGCACCCGTAAAATTTGATTTGTGCATGTTTGATCACTTGTGTGGCTTCACTAGAGTGCCTAGGAACCCTACACATCCATCGCCCATCATATGGGTCAAGATGCGTATACGCTAGTCTACTCTGGCGTATCGATGCCCTGTCTCGATATACCCTCGACTAGGAACAGTTATACGATGTACTCATCGACTACCGCGGCCCCACTAGTATGATCTCATCATAGTCCCAGTAGTCGAGTACAAGTTCTAAGGGCTTTATCAACATGTGAGAGTAAAACAGTAAACCAATACAAGTCAACACGTTAAGATAAAGTGAAACCAAATAGCATACTATCATGACGAGCAAGAAAGTCATCACTATATATAACCAAGCATCCATTATAATATACATCATATGTACAACAATGGCCTCTAGGGCATATACATAACTAACAAAGTGACAGTGTCAAGTCAGCGGACTAAGCTGTACTCATATCACCTGGGAACTGATAACTGACGATAGGCATAATACCAACTAGTCAGTTCCCGATGAGTCATGTCCAGTGTACCCGTAAACTAACGAGCACCCGCATACTATCTCAAGTACGACGCACTGACGGCTGTGGGACAGACCGTCTCCCACACTGGGATGAGAAGCGCATGCGCTAGTCTACTCCGGAGTATCGATGCCCTGTCTCGATAGTCCTACAACTAGGGACCTGCATAAGGATGTGCTTATAGATTACCCAGCCCCACTAGTGTGACTGCCATCACATCGCTGGTAATCAATTAAAGATCCTAAGAGCTCCACTAATGTGTATAGGTGATATACTAAAATAAACACATGTACACATTGAAGTAGAAACAAACCAAGTAGCATAATACTATTTTGAGCAAGATTGTATATACAAGGTGAATATCCCAAGCTTCCATTAAGTAATATACAAACTAGTATGATACAGTAATGGCCTCTAGGGCATATACACTAACAATCTCCCACTTGCACTAAGGCCATGTACTGGCGTATCGAAGACCTATCATCTCGATCAGCCGCTCGAACTGAGTCTGGGGCAGGGCCTTGGTGAATGGATCTGCAGTGTTATCTTCTGAAGCGACTCTCCGAACCTCGATCTCCTGGCGATCTACGATCTCCCTGATCAGGTGATACCGCCTCAAGATGTGCCTGGATCTCTGATGGGACCTGGGTTCCTTCGCTAAGGCTATAGCCCCGTTGTTGTCACAATACAGAGGTATTGGATCAACAATGGACGGAACCACCTGAAGTTCTTTCAAGAACTTCCTCATCCAGATAGCTTCTTTTGCGGCATCAGATGCAGCGATGTATTCAGCTTCCATCGTCGAGTCTGCAACGGTTTCTTGTTTGGAACTCTTCCAACACACCGCCCCTCCATTGAGGGTAAAGAGAAAACCCGACATGGACTTAGAATCATCCTTGTCCCTCTGGAAGCTGGAGTCAGCAAAGGCCTCGATCTGGAGATCTTTTCCGCCATACACCAAGAACATCTCTTTAGTCCTTCTCAGGTATTTGAGAATGTTCTTTACTACTATCCAGTGTTTCTCCCCAGGGTTTGACTGATACCGGCTTACCACACTCAGTGCATAAGCTACATCCGGTCTGGTACACAACATCGCATACATTATAGAGCCTACCGCAGAAGCGTAGGGTATAATAGACATGCGATCCCTCTCCAAATCAGTCTTGGGAGACATCTCTTTAGAGAGGGTGATCCCGTGACAAGCCGGTAGGTTACCGCGCTTGGAATCTTCCATACTGAATCTTTTTAGTATGGTGTCGATGTACCTGGACTGTGAAAGTCCTAATATCCTCTTGGATCTATCACGATGGATCCGGATCCCCAGGATGTATGAGGCATCACCCAGGTCTTTCATGGAGAAGCTGTGCGACAAGAACCCCTTGACAGATTGTAGCATAGGAATGTCATTTCCTATTAAGAGAATGTCATCCACGTATAAAACGAGGAATACTACAGTTCTCGCTACAAATCTACTATAGATGCATGGTTCATCTGGATTTTTGATAAAGCCAAATTCCTTGACCGTCTCATCAAAACAGATGTTCCAACTCCGCGAGCCTGCTTTAGTCCATAGATGGACGGACTTAAGCAACTTGCACACCTTTCCGCTGCTCCCATTCTGAATGAAACCCTCTGGCTGGTCCATATAGACACACTCCTCAAAATTTCCATTTAGAAAAGCTGTCTTTACGTCCATCTGCCAAATCTCATAATCGTGGAAGGCAGCAATGGCAAGAAGGATCCGAATGGATTTCAGCATGGCTACTGGAGAAAAGGTTTCGTCATAGTCCAAGCCAGGTCTTTGACGAAAACCCTTTGCTATCAGTCTAGCTTTATAGGTCTCAACCTGTCCATCTACACCAATCTTCCTTTTGAAGATCCACTTGCATCCTACGGGTTTTACCCCGTCTGGAGCAATGTCCAACGTCCATACCTTGTTGGTGTACATGGACTCCATTTCGGTCTGCATTGCATCCAGCCATTTTACTGAGTCAACGCTCTGAACGGCCTGCTGGAAGCTAGTAGGCTCATCATAATCTATGATGCAATCCTCTCTATCCCCATCTATGGGAAAACCGTAGTATCTCTCGGGCGGATGAGACTGCCTACTACTTCTGCGGAGCGGCGTAGGAATGTCCTGTTCTTCCGAACCCTCTGGTTCCACTAAACTTTCAGTAATAGTCCGTGGTTCTGGAATTTCTTCCAGTTCTACTGCGCTCCCACTTATTTCCTTTTCCAAGAACTGGTGTTCTAGAAAGTGGGCATTACAAGAAACAAGGACTTTTTGTTCCTCTGCGTAGTAGAAAAGATACCCCCTGGTGTTCTTTGGGTATCCCATAAACTTGCACAGTACTGAGCGTGCCTCGAGTTTGTCCGCATGCTGCTTTTTGACAAAAGCTGGACATCCCCAGATCTTCAGATATTGAAGATAGGGTTTCTTCCCACTCCATAACTCATATGGTGTGGTAGGCACAGTCTTAGTAGGAACTCGGTTCAAAAGGTATGCGGCTGATTCTAGCGCATATCCCCAGAATGATCGCGGTAACTCAGCGTTACTCATCATGGACCGTACCATATCCAATAGGGTGCGGTTCCTTCTCTCCGATACACCATTATGTTGCGGAGTGTATGGAGGAGTAAGCTGAGAGAGAATTCTATTCTCTTTTAAATAGTCCAGGAACTCGGCACTTAAGTATTCTCCACTTCGATCCGATCTTAGAATCTTAATACTTTTGCCGGTTTGTTTTTCTACTTCATTCTTATATTCCTGGAACTTTCCAAAGGCTTCGGACTTATGTTTCATTAAGAAGACATAACCGTACCTTGAATAGACATCTGTAAAAGTAATGAAGTAAGAATAACCGTTTCGTGCATGTGTAGACATTGGACCGCACACGTCACTGTGTACGAGTCCCAAGAGCTCGCTCGCTCTTACTCCGTGTCCAGTAAACAGAGTCTTTGTCATCTTTCCTTTGAGACAGGATTGACAAGTGGCATACGATTGATATTCGAACGGATTCAAATATACTTCTGTATGTAACTTAGTCAACCTTCTCTCATTGATGTGACCCAGTCTACAATGCCATAAGAAAGTCTGATTTATTTCCGGAGACTTTCTTTTGTGTGTATTCTGGACATTGAAAATCTGTGGTTGGTTTAATACGTATATACCATTACTCAATGTACCTGACCCAATCAGAACTTGATTAAGGTGAATGTTTACAACATTGCTTACAAACGCAAATTCATAACCTTCTTTAGAAACTAAAGATACAGAAATGATATTAAAAGTTGCGTTGGGTACAAAAAAGCAATTACGCAAAACCAAAACATGTCCATCTGACATTCCAGGTGATAGTCCCCCTCGGCTTTAGAATCCATGCCAGCTCCGTTCGCAACTCTGAGGGTCATGTCACCTGTCTTCAAAACCCTACGGTTTCTCAACGCCTGCAAAGAATTACAGATATGAGATCCTGATCCGGTATCCAATACCCAGGAAGTAGAGTTTATTGAAAGACAGTTTTCAATAACATACACACCTGAAGCTGAAGCTGCAACCTGCTTCAATTCCTGTGTTCTGGCCTTCCAAGCCCTGCAATCATTCTTCCAGTGTCCTTTCTTATGACAATAGAAGCATTCTTCCTTATCCACAAGCTTCCCCGCTTTCTTTATTGCTTTAGCTTTTCCCTTCGTATCCACTTTACTAACACCGCCCCTTGGTTTGGCGGGGGCTTTCTTCTTCTTTCCCTTGGCTTTCGCCTTGGACCTAGAAGAAGATGATCCTCCTACAAACAAAGTGGATGTTTCCCTACCTTTCTGTAGGGTGCCCTCTGCGCTCCTCAGCATGTTGAGGAGCTCTGAAAGTTCAACTTCTTTTTCTTGCAAGTTGAAGTTCAGTATAAACTGGGAGTAAGTGGAAGGAAGGGACTGGAGAACTAAGTCCGTATAGAGCTCACTCTCCATTGTGGTTCCTAGGTCCGCGAGCTCCTCAATGTAGCCGATCATCTTAAGCACGTGCTCTGCTACTGATGATCCGACGGCCATCCTTGCCGAAAATAACTTTTTCGACGCTTCGTATCTTGCGATACGAGACTGCTCTCCATACAGTTCTTTTGTATGAAGAAATATGGATTCCAGGTCCATATTCTCGTGCCTCCTCTGATGTTCATTGTCCATAGAGGCAAGCACGAGGCACTTGGCCTTCGCGCTATCAATCTCCCAAGTCTTACGGATTTCCTTATCCGCGACGCTGGAAGTGGGACCAGGGACAGGGGGAGCTTTGGTGGTAAGAAGATACCCCAGCTTGTCGTAAGTGATTGCCATTTTGACATTCCTGAGCCAATCTTTGTAGTTTGGCCCTGTCAGTATGTTTTTATCTAGAAGTAACTTAAGTCCAGTCATGTCGATTGGTCGCTGCAATTAGGAGAGAGAAGAAGAAACACTCAGCATGATGCTCTTGCAAGTTTAGAGTGGTTTTTAGTTTGTCTAAATAGGATGGCTCCCACTGTTTCTCGAATCCCTCCTCAAACCATAAAGGAAGAATTAGTCGGGATCAATCCCACCGCACAATACTTGCTTAACCGTTCAGCCAGGCCAGTGTCGGTACTTCGAGGGAGGTTTTCCAACGCTTTCGCGAAGTTCCTTAATTAAAGAACCTCTTTTCCCTGGGGGCGTAGCCCCGCTAACACCTTTCTAGACACCTACTAGGTTTATAGCATTGATCGTTTAGTGAGAAATTTCCCGAGGAGTATCATATACTCACAGTAGGATCGGGATCCAAATATCATCGCGTGACGAAACTGAAGGAATCCTACCAGAATCATCACACTCCAAATGGTATGCAAATCTAGCAAGTTTCAGTACTTATGAAACTCCCGATGTGGATTTTTGCCCCATGCTCTTATGACCTTGGCGTGAGGTCAAAATGTCATAAGTCACATGTCAAGTTCTTCCCATCATTATCCAGGTTAATTTGAACCCACCCGTACATACCCTTGACGTAGGCCAAAATGGAAGTACGGCTGTCTCAAACCAACGCATTCTATCTATGCAACAGATAAATATCCGGCAGCTACCAATCACTATGCCTTGGCGTGAGGTCAAAATATATAGCTTGAATACTACCGAATATTTAACTGAAATGATGGAGGGCTACGGATGGTTTTGGCAAAACCGTAAACGTAGTGAACTTGATACAGTTGATGGAACGAGATAGCTTTTAAAAGGAGTGGCTCAAGCTCCGCATTTAAAAGTTAATTTTGAAAAGAACCGAGTGGTTTTTCGAAAGTGTTCCAACGACTTCAACTTGGTTTATTATCTTGCATTAGTTCTTTTAATGCGTGATATTCTTGCATTAGTTCTTTTAATGCGTCCCATCATTTAATCCTACCATTGTAGAAAACAACCAAAATATGACGTACGCTTATGCCATTCGCATTCGCCACTGGGCCCCGTCATTACCCGTTAGGTTACTTAACTAACGACAGAGCGGGGGCTGGGCTAGCGTGGCTGTAAAACATAAGCAACGCCTAAATAATATCATATATAGATATATTGCAATGATAGCCATTTCAGATCACAGATGAACACATTGGATATACTAGGAATCTGTAATTCGTACGAGCCTGTAACGAAAAGCAGATTATGTTAGTGTATATGCCCTAGAGGCCATTACTGTATCATACCAGTTTGTATATTACTTAATGGAAGCTTGGGATATTCACCTTGTATAAACAATCATGCTCAATATAGTAGTATGCTACTTGGTTTGTTTCTACTTCAATGTGTACATGTGTTTATT
Organism: Agapanthus africanus; assembly: GCA_030015575.1. Classification (NCBI taxonomy): domain Eukaryota; kingdom Viridiplantae; phylum Streptophyta; class Magnoliopsida; order Asparagales; family Amaryllidaceae; genus Agapanthus; species Agapanthus africanus. The sequence continues at coordinate 352,834,919 of CM057347.1, read as the reverse complement.
TTGCGATATCACCTATACGCATTAGTGGAGCCCTTAGGATCTTTGCTTGATTACCAGCGTTGTGATGGCCGTCACACTAGTGGGGGCTGGGTAATCTATAAGCACATCCTTATACAGGTCCCTAGTCGCAGGACTATCGAGACAGGGCATCGATACTCCGGAGTAGACTAGCGTATGCGCTTCTCATCCCAGTGTGGGAGATGGTCTGTCCCACAGCCATCAGTACGTCGTACTGGAGATAGTATACGGGTGCTCGTTAGGTTACGAGTACACTGGACAGGACTCGTCGGGAACTGACAGGTTGGTATTATACCTATCGTCAGTTATCAGTTCCCAGGTGACATGAGTACAGCTTAGTCCGCTGACTTGACACTGGCACTTCGCCTCGAGTGTGTTCCCACTGTACTTTGACTACTACCCTACCACGGCTCAAAGGAGTCGTGCAAACAGGTAGTGGTTGGGTGCAGTCCCGAAGCACTTGGAGGCAGTGACGGTTAGACAGGATTCGTCTCTCCCGGTATTGGGGGTTGACATCGCGCTGTGTCTAGGAGAGCCATTACACGAGTAGTCCCTGGCCAGGGCAAGTGAGATATACTGGTAGGCTTCCAGTGTTATCTCAGGGTGTTTTGGGCTTCACTCCGACACGACTTGTACCGCTATTGGGGGACTGATGTTTTTACCGCCCCCTAGGCCCGACATGCGATGTATCAGACGAACAGACCGGACTGTACGGAGAATGTCACATTCAGACTCAGTAGGAGTTCAGATGGGGTTCACCTCATCAGCCTTCTTGTCGGCGTCTACCTGGGGACCGTTACGCACAGCTAGTGCCGCTTGCGGTCTGTGGTTAAACCCACTGCCAGCGTAGTGTCGAGTCTTTAGAGTCCCACACAGAGGGTATTCGCCTCTGGGCAAAACAGAGTAGAGGTCGCATGGTTTTGCGACAGGGTTCGTTCTCATCCGCGCACTTGTGCACGTTTGGAGTCCGGACGGATATTGCCAGCGGGCTCTGGTTTGAGCCAGATACTGGTATATGTTTTGGGGGTTGCTTTTATATCTCGGTATTCTTGTTCCTCGGAACGAGAATGCAGGTGTGTATGCACAGTTGCTTGAGGCGGAGGATGAGGTATTTCATTAGGGTTTCGGAACGGGTGCGTATGCACAGCCGACAGTCGTCATTTTCCAAACCCTAATAGATTTATGAAATATCAATTAATAATAGTAATTAAATGAAATATTGTTATGGTTGATTTTGTTGACTTGTTGACCATGGTTGACTTGTTGACCATGGTTGAATGTTGACTACCATCATGCTTTGCAAGGATTCTCCTTGATTCTTGCTTACACTCATTTATTGAAAGTATGATAGTGGTCATTCCAAAACAACCATCAACTATTCTCATTTCAATTATTATTATTAATTAGATAATTCCTTTTCTTTTAGTTATGGTTGCAAAAGAAAAGAGCTCATTTCTATCATAATCATTCTCTCTCCTCACTTCATCTTCTTCTTCCTCTAGCCAAAGGAGAATCCTTCTCATGTGTTGAGAATCCCTCTCCTTAAAAGAAAAGCACCCCTTAGACACTCTCTACTCACTCTAGGATCAAGGGTTTAGCAAGCCGGAGATTCTAGTTCACTCAAAGTTCGAGAAAGAGCCCGAAGGTTGAACCCTCAGGTGGATCCATCTTCGACGGAAGAAGGCGACGAGAAGAGAACCATCAACCTCTACAAGGTTTCAAGAAGAAGGAGTTCAAGTTTAGGTATAACCATCTTTCCGAGTAGCTAACTCTCTTTAGCTTGTTTGCTAGCTTTAGTTTAGGAAAAGATCCCGACTTTGTTAGTCCATGTTGCCCCATGCGCTAAAAATTTGATTTTTATACCGTTTCCGCCTCCCCGTAAGAACCGGGGGTCGCAACATGGACTTACAGTGGTATCAGAGCCTAACTAAACTTAAACTAGCTTGGTAGTGAAGTGTAACGAAGTTCGGAACCGAAAAAATCCAAAAACCAAACTTTTGCAAAACCCTAGTTTCTGTTAAAAAATTTTCTGGTCAAAACAAGATTTGTTATACACCTAAATTCGGCTCAGGGTTTTGTGTGAACACCCAAGAAAAACGATCCCCTAATTCATTCAAACCGCCGCGGATCCGCGGCCTCACCTATTCTTAGCGCCGCGGATCCGCCGCCGTTTGGAGTCTTCTGGTGATCGGGTTTCGTGCAGTGTGTTTCTGTGTTGGTTTTGGGATTTTTAAAATATGTTATATGTGCCCAGATTTTCCAGAACAGAAATTTACTTTTGGGGTCCTATAATTCCGTATTTTTTTCCGAACTTCACTGCACTTTGACTATGATGGTTATATCTGTGATGTTTGCATGTATTGAACGTCGGCTAATCGCTATAAGTCGATTAGTCGGGGTTATACATCTCTGTGATCTGTGTTTGATATTGGAATGTGTATATGAATGTGTTGGACTGTCGCGGGTGAATAGCCGGGGTGGATGTGAGATGAGCTTTTGTTTTTCTTTCATTCATTTGTAAATGTAAATTGATGTAATAATATTATTTGTATGGCCGCACAACCGGGTCGGGGTTGTAGCCGTCATTGTATAATTCTTTTTACTGTTTTTGCTCGTAGGATAGACCCATGGAGGGGTGCTCAAACTACCGGGTACTTGGCGGGTAGTTTGCCGCACCCGTAGGGGTCTTGGGTGGGGTATTTGCTATTCACCGCGACCGTGTAATCCGCTTTTCGTTGCAGGCTTGAACGGATTGCGGATTGCTAGTATATCCAATGTATTCATCTGTGATCTATAATGTCTATCATTGCTTTATATTTAGGCGTTGCTTATGTTTTACAGCCGCGCTAGCCTAGCCCCCGCTCTGTCGTTAGTTAAGTAACCTAACGGGTGATGACGGGACCCCGTGGCGAATGCGAATGGCATAAGCGTACGTCATATTTTGGTTGTTTTCTGCAATGGTAGGATTAAATGATGGGACGCATTAAAAGAACTAATGCAAGAATATCACGCATTAAAAGAACTAATGCAAGATAATAAACCAAGTTAAAGTCGTTGGAACACTTTCGAAAAACCACTCGGTTCTTTTCAAAACTAACTTTTAAATGCGGAGCTTGAGCCACTCCTTCTAAAAGCTATCTCGTTCCATCGATTATATCAAGTTCACTACGTTCACGGTTTTACCAAAACCATTCGTAGCCCTCCGTTGTTTCACATGAATAGTCAATAGTATTCAAACTGTGTTTGTTGGCCAAAGTCAAGGCATAGTGATTGGTAGCTATTGGATATTCATGTGCAGCATAGATAGATGCGTTGATTTGGAACAGTCGTACTGCCTTGTTGGCCAAAGTCAAGGGTATGTACGGGTGGATTCAAATTAACCTGGAGAACGACGGGAAGAACTTGACATGTGACTTATGATTTGTTGGCCAAAGTCAAGGTCATAAGAGCATGGGGCAAAAAATCCACATCGAGAGTTTCATAAGTACTGAAACTTGCTAGATTTGCATACCATTTGGAGTGTGATGATTCTGGTAGGATTCCTTCAGTTTCGTCACGCGATGATATTTGGATCCCGTTCCTATTGTGAGTATATGCTACTCCTCGGGAAATTTCTCACTAAACGATCAATGCTATAAACCTAGTAGGTGCCTAGAAAGGTGTTAGAGGGGCTACGCCCCCAGGGAAAAGAGGTTCTTAAATTAAGGAACTTCGCGAAAGCGTTGGAAAACCTCCCTCGAAGTACCGACACTGGCCTGGCTGAACGGTTAAGCAAGTATTGTACGGTGGGATTGATCCCGACTAATTCTTCCTTTGTGGTTTGAGGAGGGATTCGAGAGACAGTGGGAGCCATCCTGTTTAGACAAATTAAAAACCATTCTAAACTTGCAAGAGCATCGTGCTAAGTGTTTCTTCTCTCCCCCTGCAGCGACCAAATCGAAATGACTGGACTTAAGTTACTTCTAGATAAAAACATACTGACAGGGCCAAACTACAAAGATTGGCTCAGGAATGTCAAAATGGCAATCACTTACGACAAGCTGGGGTATCTTCTTACCACCAAAGCTCCCCCCGTCCCAGGTCCCACCTCCAGCGTCGCGGATAAGGAAATCCGTAAGACTTGGGAGATTGATTGCGCGAAGGCCAGGTGCCTCGTGCTTGCCTCTATGGACAACGATCACCAGAGGAGGCACGAGAATATGGACTTGGAGTCCATATTTCTCCATACAAAAGAACTGTATGGAGAGCAGTCTCGTATCGCAAGATACGAAGTGTCGAAGAAGTTATTTTCGACAAAGTTGGCCGTCGGATCATCGGTAGCGGACCACGTGCTTAAGATGATTGGCTACACTGAGGAGCTCGCGGAACTTGGGACCACGTTGGACAGTGAACTTTATACGGATTTAATTCTCCAGTCCCTTCCATCCACTTACGCCCAGTTCATACTGAATTTCAACTTGCAAGAAAAGGAAGTTGAACTTTCAGAACTCCTCAACATGCTGAGGAGCGCAGAGGGCACCCTACAGAAGGGTAGGGAAACACCCGCTTTGTTTGTAGGAGGATCTTCTTCCTCTAGGTCCAAGGCGAAAGCCAAGGGAAAGAGGAAGAAAGCCCCCGCCAAACCAAGAGGCGGTGTTAGTAAAGTGGGTACGAAGGGAAAGGAAAATGCAACAAAGATTGCGGGGAAGCTTGTTGGTAAAGAGGAATGCTTCTATTGTCACAAGAGTGGACACTGGAAGAAAGATTGCAGGGCTTGGAAGGCCAGGACACAGGAACTGAAGCAGGTTGCGGCTTCAGCTTCAGGTGTGTATGTTATTGAAAACTGTCTTTCTATAAACTCTACTTCCTGGGTATTGGATACCGGATCAGGATCTCATATCTTTAATTCTTTGCAGGCGTTGAGAAACCGTAGGTTTTTGAAGGCAGGTGACATGACCCTCAGAGTTGCGAACGGAGCTAGCATAGATGCTAAAGCCATGGGGGACTATCACCTGGGAATGATAGATGGGCATATTTTGGTTTTGCATAGTTGCTTTTTTGTACCCAACGCAACTTGTAATATCATTTCTGTATCTTTGGTTTCTAAAGAAGGTTATGAATTTGCGTTTGTAAGAAATATTGTAAACATTCACCTTAATCAAGTTCTGATTGGGTCAGGTACATTGAGCAATGGTATTTACGTATTAAACCAACCACAGATTTTCAATGTCCAGAATACACACAAAAGGAAGTCTCCAGATATCAATCAGGCTTTCTTATGGCATTGTAGACTGGGTCACATCAATGAGACACGGTTGACCAAGTTACATAAAGAAGGATACTTGGATCCGTTCGAGTATCAGTCTTATGCCACTTGTGAATCTTGTCTCATGGGAAAGATGACAAAGACTCCGTTCACTGGACACGGAGTAAGAGCGAGCGAGCTCTTGGGACTCATACACAGTGACGTGTGTGGTCCAATGTCTACACATGCGCGAAGCGGTTATTCATACTTCATTACTTTCACAGATGATTTCTCTAGGTATGGACATGTCTTCTTAATGAAGCACAAATCCGAGGCCTTTGAGAAATTTCGGGATTACAAGAATGAAGTTGAAAAACAGACCGGCAAAAGTATCAAGATTCTAAGATCGGATCGAGGTGGAGAATACTTAAGTGCCGAGTTCCTGAATTACTTAAAAGAGAATGGAATTCTCTCTCAGCTCACTCCTCCATACACTCCGCAACACAACGGTGTATCGGAGAGACGGAACTGAACCCTATTGGATATGGTACGGTCCATGATGAGTAACGCTGAATTACCGCGATCTTTCTGGGGCTATGCACTAGAATCAGCTGCATACCTTTTGAACCGAGTTCCTACTAAGACTGTGCCTACTACACCGTATGAGATGTGGTGTGGGAAGAGGCCCCATCTCAGTCACATTAAGACTTGGGGATGTCCAGCTTTTGTTAAAAAGCAGCATGCGGACAAGCTTGAGGCACGCTCAGTACAGTGCAAGTTTGTGGGATATCAAAAGAAATCCAAGGGATATTTCTTCTACTGTGAAGAGGAACAAAAAGTTCTTGTTTCTCGTCATGCCTACTTCTTAGAAACTGAGTTTTTGGAAAACCAGATAAGTGGGAGCACAGTAGAACTGGAAGAAATTCCAGAACCTCAGACTATTACTGAAAGTATAGTGGAACCAGAGGGTTCGAAAGAACAGGACATTCCTACGCCGCTCCGCAGGAGTAGTAGGCAGTCTCATCCGCCCGAGAGATACTACGGTTTTCTCATAGACGGGGATAGAGAGGACTGCATCATAGATTATGATGAGCCAACTAGCTTCCAGCAGGCCGTTCAGAGCGTTGACTCGGTAAAATGGCTGGATGCAATGCGGACCGAAATGGAGTCCATGTACACCAACAAAGTATGGACGTTGGACATTGCTCCAGACGGGGTGAAACCCGTAGGATGCAAGTGGATCTTCAAAAGGAAGATTGGTGTAGATGGACAGGTTGAGACCTATAAAGCTAGACTTGTAGCAAAGGGTTTCCGTCAAAGACCTGGCTTGGACTATGACGAAACCTTTTCTCCAGTGGCTATGCTGAAATCCATTCGGATCCTTCTTGCCATTGCTGCCTTCCACGATTATGAGATTTGGCAGATGGACGTAAAAACCGCTTTTCTAAATGGAAATTTAGAGGAGTGTGTCTATATGGATCAGCCAGAGGGTTTCATTCAGAGTGGGAGCAGCGGAAAGGTGTGCAAGTTGCTTAAGTCCATCTATGGACTAAAGCAGGCATCGCGGAGTTGGAACATCTGTTTTGATGAGACGGTCAAGAAATTTGGCTTTATCAAAAATCCAGATGAACCATGCATCTATAGTAGATTTGTAGCGAGAACTGTAGTATTCCTCGTTTTATACGTGGATGACATTCTCTTAATAGGAAATGACATTCCTATGCTACAATCTGTCAAGGGGTTCTTGTCACAAAGCTTCTCCATGAAAGACCTGGGTAATGCCTCATACATCCTGGGGATCCGGATCCATCGTGATAGATCCAAGAGGATATTAGGACTTTCACAGTCCAGGTACATCGACACCGTACTGAAAAGATTCAGTATGGAAGATTCCAAGCGCGGTAACCTACCGGCTTGTCACGGGATCACCCTCTCTAAAGAGATGTCTCCCAAGACTGATTTGGAGAGGGATCGCATGTCTATTATACCCTACGCTTCTGCGGTAGGCTCTATAATGTATGCGATGTTGTGTACCAGACCGGATGCAGCTTATGCACTGAGTGTAGTAAGCCGGTATCAGTCAAACCCTGGGGAGAAACACTGGATAGCAGTAAAGAACATTCTCAAGTACCTGAGAAGGACTAAGGATATGTTCTTGGTGTATGGCGGAAAAGACCTCCAGATCGAGGCCTTTGCTGACTCTAGCTTCCAGAGTGACAAGGATGATTCCAAGTCCATGTCGGGTTTTGTCTTTACCCTCAATGGAGGGGCGGTGTGTTGGAAGAGTTCCAAACAGGAAACCGTTGCAGACTCGACGATGGAAGAGGAATACATCGCTGCATCTGATTCCGCAAAAGAAGCTGTCTGGATAAGAAAGTTTTTGAAAGAACTTCAGGTGGTTCCATCCATTGTTGACCCAATACCTCTGTATTGCGACAACAACGGGGCTATAGCTTTAGCAAAGGAACCCAGGTCCCATCAGAGATCCAGGCACATCTTGAGGCGGTATCACCTGATCAGGGAGATCGTGGATCGCAAGGAGATCGAGGTTCGGAGGGTTGCTTCAGAAGAAAACACTGCAGATCCATTCACCAAGGCCCTACCCCAGACTCAGTTCGAGCGGCTGATCGAGATGATAGGTCTTCGATACGCCAGTACATGGCCTTAGTGCAAGTGGGAGATTGTTAGTGTATATGCCCTAGAGGCCATTACTGTATCATACCAGTTTGTATATTACTTAATGGAAGCTTGGGATATTCACCTTGTATAAACAATCTTGCTCAATATAGTAGTATGCTACTTGGTTTGTTTCTACTTCAATGTGTACATGTGTTTATTTTGCGATATCACCTATACGCATTAGTGGAGCCCTTAGGATCTTTGCTTGATTACCAGCGTTGTGATGGCCGTCACACTAGTGGGGGCTGGGTAATCTATAAGCACATCCTTATACAGGTCCCTAGTCGCAGGACTATCGAGACAGGGCATCGATACTCCGGAGTAGACTAGCGTATGCACTTCTCATCCCAGTGTGGGAGATGGTCTGTCCCACAGCCATCAGTACGTCGTACTGGAGATAGTATACGGGTGCTCGTTAGGTTACGAGTACACTGGACAGGACTCGTCGGGAACTGACAGGTTGGTATTATACCTATCGTCATTTATCAGTTCCCAGGTGACATGAGTACAGCTTAGTCCGCTGACTTGACACTGGCACTTCGCCTCGAGTGTGTTCCCACTGTACTTTGACTACTACCCTACCACGGCTCAAAGGAGTCGTGCAAACAGGTAGTGGTTGGGTGCAGTCCCGAAGCACTTGGAGGCAGTGACGGTTAGACAGGATTCGTCTCTCCCGGTATTGGGGGTTGACATCGCGCTGTGTCTAGGAGAGCCATTACACGAGTAGTCCCTGGCCAGGGCAAGCGAGATATACTGGTAGGCTTCCAGTGTTATCTCAGGGTGTTTTGGGCTTCACTCCGACACGACTTGTACCACTATTGGGGGACTGACGTTTTTACCGCCCCCTAGGCCCGACATGCGATGTATCAGACGAACAGACCGGACTGTACGGAGAATGTCACATTCAGACTCAGTAGGAGTTCAGATGGGGTTCACCTCGTCAGCCTTCTTGTCGGCGTCTACCTGGGGACCGTTACGCACAGCTAGTGCCGCTTGCGGTCTGTGGTTAAACCCACTGCCAGCGTAGTGTCGAGTCTTTAGAGTCCCACACAGAGGGTATTCGCCTCTGGGCAAAACAGAGTAGAGGTCGCATGGTTTTGCGACAGGGTTCGTTCTCATCCGCGCACTTGTGCACGTTTGGAGTCCGGACGGATATTGCCAGCGGGCTCTGGTTTGAGCCAGATACTGGTATATGTTTTGGGGGTTGCTTTTATATCTCGGTATTCTTGTTCCTCGGAACAAGAATGCAGGTGTGTATGCACAGTTGCTTGAGGCGGAGGATGAGGTATTTCATTAGGGTTTCGGAACGGATGCGTATGCACAGCCGACAGTCGTCATTTTCCAAACCCTAATAGATTTATGAAATATCAATTAATAATAGTAATTAAATGAAATATTGTTATGGTTGATTTTGTTGACTTGTTGACCATGGTTGACTTGTTGACCATGGTTGAATGTTGACCACCATCATGCTTTGCAAGGATTCTCCTTGATTCTTGCTTACACTCATTTATTGAAAGTATGATAGTGGTCATTCCAAAACAACCATCAACTATTCTCATTTCAATTATTATTATTAATTAGATAATTCCTTTTCTTTTAGTTATGGTTGCAAAAGAAAAGAGCTCATTTCTATCATAATCATTCTCTCTCCTCACTTCATCTTCTTCTTCCTCTAGCCAAAGGAGAATCCTTCTCATGTGTTGAGAATCCCTCTCCTTAAAAGAAAAGCACCCCTTAGACACTCTCTACTCTAGGATCAAGGGTTTAGCAAGCCGGAGATTCTAGTTCACTCAAAGTTCGAGAAAGAGCCCGAAGGTTGAACCCTCAGGTGGATCCATCTTCGACGGAAGAAGGCGACGAGAAGAGAACCATCAACCTCTACAAGATTTCAAGAAGATGGAGTTCAAGTTTAGGTATAACCATCTTTCCGAGTAGCTAACTCTCTTTAGCTTGTTTGCTAGCTTTAGTTTAGGAAAAGATCCCGACTTTGTTAGTCCATGTTGCCCCATGCGCTAAAAATTTAATTTTTATACCGTTTCCGCCTCCCCGTAAGAACCGGGGGTCGCAACGTGGACTTACAGATTACACGGTCGCGGTGAATAGCTAATACCCCGCCCAAGACCCCTACGGACGCGGCAAACTACCCGCCAAGTACCCGAAGCGAAGCAACCTCCCTCATCTCCATGAGTAGGCCACTCGGCACTTCGGCATACCCGGTAGTTTGTGCACCCCCTCCATGGGTCTATCCTAGGAGCAAAAACAGTAAAAAGAAATTATACAATGACGGCTACAACCCCGACCCGGTTGTGCGGCCATACAAATAATTATTACAACAATTTACAAATTTACATGAATTGAAAGAAAAGAAAAACTCTCGTCTCAGAACCCCCCGGCTATTCACCCACGACAATCCAACATATTCATATACACATTCCAGCAACATTACAGATCACAGATTTGTATAACCCCCACTAATCGACATATAGTGATTAGTAGACGTTCAATACAAATATCACATTACAGAAAAACCCGTCAGCTAAAGTCTTTTAGAAGTTCGATCAAAAATACGGATTTTTAGGACCCCAAAAATAAAATTTTCGTTCTGGAAAATCTGGGCTGAAAACACATATTCCAAAAATCCCAAAACAACCCCAGAAATACACTGCACCAACTTTGGACCCCGACCGAGTCAACTCGGCCGTGGAACCGCGGCGGGAGCGTGCTCCCGCCGCGTTTCCGCGGCGCTTTGAATCGTTCGTGGGACCAAATTTTGTGGTTATTCAAACAAAAGCCTGAGCTGATTTTAGGGATGAAAATTATCAACTTTTGAATAGAATAAAAATCGGCAGAAACTTGACAGTTTTGGGTTCGTTTTGCGACTTTTCTTTGATCGATCTTCTAGCTAGTTTGCTAACATGTTAGATAGAGTTTAACCAGTCTCTGATACCACTGTAAGTCCATGCTACCTCTCCCGGTACTTTCGGGCATGCGGAATTTGAAAAAAAAACGATTTTTATAGAGGTGGTAACATGGACTTAAAACCCGGATCTTTGTTAAACATCTAACTAACAACCTAACTACGAGTTGCTAACTACTCGGTTAGGGGGTTATACCTTTCTTGTCTTGAACTCCTTCGTCTTCAAACTCCGATGGTGGTCCGGGTCGGCTTCTTCCCGTCGTCTCCTTACGCCGAAGATAGATCCACCTGAAAGCTTCAACCTTTTGGCTCCTTCTTCGATCTTTGAAGAAACTAGTTCACTCGGTTTGCTAAACCTTGTGAACTAGAGTGAGTAGAGAAGAGTTTGTATGGGATTTTATCTATGGTTCTTGGTTCTCAACTCATGAGACAAGTGAACCATAGAGTCAAGAGAGGAAGCAAGAGGAAGAGGGTGAGAGCAAAAGCAAGAGAGCTCAAAAACAAAGAGAGAGAAAGGTCAAGCAAGAATGAGCCTCTCTTTTGTCTTTCACCCTCTCATAATCCATAACCATCATAACTCATCATACCAATCAAGTGTTATGTGATGGTTGAAGCAACCATAACCATATCATTTCATGCACTCATTTTGCACAAAGGAGCAAGCAAGCAAAAGTCTTTGCCATGAAATGATAGCTATGGTTATCATGATGGTCAACTAGTCAAGTCTAGTCAACCGGTCAACAAAGTCAACAAGTCAACAAAAGTCAACAAGTCAACAAAAGTCAACAAGTCAACAAAGTCAACAACTCAACAACCATGTCACCATAATACTTAATTAATATAATTGTTAATCACATATCATATTCTCATTAGGGTTGAGCAAAAAGTCAATAGTCAACGGTCAACAACCCTAATGAGAATCCTCTGCCTCTGTCTCTCCGTCAACTGTGCATACACACCCGCATTCGCGTTCCGAGGAATACGAATGCATACTGGATAAATCCAATCCCAATAAATACACTAGGATCTGGCTTAAACCAAAGCCCGCTAGTGTAAACTGTCCGGACACTGTACGTGCATAAGTGCACGGATGTGACCGAACCCTGTCGCAAAACCATGCGACCTGCCGCAAAACCATGCGACCTCTACTCTTTTGCCTAAAGGCGAAAAGCTTTCTGTGTGGGACTCTAAAGACTCGACACTACGCTGGCAGTGGGTTTAACCACAGACTGCAAGCGACACTAGCTGTGCGTAACGGTCCCCAGGTAGTGCCGACAAGAAGACTGACAAGGCGAAACCCATCTGAACTCCTACTGAGCCTGAATGTGACATTCTCCGTACAGTCCGGTCTGTTCGTATGATACATCGCATGGCGGGCCTAGGGGGCGGTAAACGTCAGTCCCCAAATAGCGGTACAAGTCGTGTCGGAGTGAAGCCCAAAACACCCTGAGATAACACTGGAAGCCTACCAGTATATCTCGTTTGCCCTGACCAGGGACTACTCGTGTAATGGCTCTCCTAGACACAGCGCGATGTCAACCCCCAATACTGGGAGAGACGAATCTTGTCTAACCGTCACTACCTCCAAGTGCTTCGGGACTGCACCCAACCACTACCTGTTTGCACGACTCCTTTGAGCCGTGGTAGGGTAGTGATCAAAGTACAGTGGGAACACACTCGAGGCGAAGTGACAGTGTCAAGTCAGCGGACTAAGCTGTACTCATGTCACCTGGGAACTGATAACTGACGATAGGCATAATACCAACTAGTCAGTTCCCGACGAGTCCTGTCCAGTGTACCCGTAAAATAACGAGCACCCGCATACTATCTCAAGTACGACGCACTGACGGCTGTGGGACAGACCGTCTCCCACACTGGGATGAGAAGCGCATGCGCTAGTCTACTCCGGAGTATCGATGCCCTGTCTCGATAGTCCTGCGACTAGGGACCTGCATAAGGATGTGCTTATAGATTACCCAGCCCCACTAGTGTGACTGCCATCACATCGCTGATAATCAAGCAAAGATCCTAAGAGCTCCACTAATGTGTATAGGTGATATACTAAAATAAACACATGTACACATTGAAGTAGAAACAAACCAAGTAGCATACTACTATTTTGAGCAAGATTGTATATACAAGGTGAATATCCCAAGCTTCCATTAAGTAATATACAAACTAGTATGATACAGTAATGGCCTCTAGGGCATATACACTAACACATCCATCGCCCATCTCATGGGTCGAGAAGCGTATACGCTAGTCTTCTCTGGTATATCGATTCCCCGTCTCGATACACCCACGACTAGGGACCTTGAAGGATGTACTTATGGACTACCATGTCCCCACTAGTATGATCTGCATCATAGTCCAGGTAGTCAAGTACACATCCTAAGGGCTTTACCAACATGTAACCATAAGACAGTTTAAAGAGACTAGTATACATGTTAAGATAAAGAGTAACCAGATAGCATACTATCATATCGAGCAAGAAAGTCATCTCTATATATGTCCAAGCATCCAATATAATATACATCATCTGTACAATACTGGCCTCTAGGGCATACATACAACTAACAGCATATGTTTTACTCGATATCACATATGGTGAATACATGTTGATAAAGCCCATAGGATTTTGCTTGACGACCAGCGTAATGAGGGCGATCATACTTGTAGGAGCTGGGTAGTCCATAAGCACATCCTTAAAGGTCCCAAGTCACAGGAATATCGAGACCGGGTATTGATATTCAAGAGTAGACTTGTATATACGTTTCTAAACCTCGACGAGGGGAAGTGGTTGGTCCCATAGCCATTGGTGTAATCTCCTAAGATTGTATATAGGTGCTCACTGGAGTGAGTACACTGGACAAACTCACCGAGAACCTTTAGATGGTATTATACCTAGCGTCAGATAGCAGTGTAGGGTTCCCTAGGGCGGCAGCAAGGTTTCGGGAGGCAACGTCCATGCCGTTTTCAAATTTTTGTCGTTCTAAAGAATCCTAACCCTAGAATCTTAACTAGAGAATTAAACAATACAACATGCAAACATCTTTACATACTAAGTGGATGAGGAATACAACCTTTATAGACCAGTCCTTCACTTCTAAAGATCCGTGTAGTAGTCCATTCGCTCGAAGTAGTGAACACCCGAACTCTAGTAAGGGTTCACATGAAGAAATGAACAAGCCTGCTCGAAGTTTTACAGGCCGAAGATGATCTACGTCGAGGAGACTCAAGCTCATGCTACCTCTTCACTAATTATAGATTAGTGATGTCACGACCCGAAATGGCACGTGACTGGCCCTTGAATCATATGAAGTCTATAGGACCCCATCTAATTCAAGTAAGCCAAAAGCCAAGAAATCTAAAACCATTTTAAAAAATAAATGAAGGAAAACTGGTTTTAAAGAAGTGGTTTTAATAGCATAAGCCGAATTATGCATTTTTAAAATCCCAAGTCTTTTCTGAAAATTTCGGCAAAGTTTCCTTTGTAAATACTGGCCCCGAACGGGGTACAACATGAATAATATTGTTTCCCCCAATCAGAGCAAAGCTCTGTTTGAATTTAAAAAATTCAAAATTAAAAGCAACGCTTCAAATTCCTTACGCTGCGTGCAACGCGCCACGTGTCAGAAGTTGATACGTCAGGCGCAGCGCCCAAGGCCGCGCACTTAATCAGAGCAAGGCTCTATTTAAAACAAAAATTAAAGGAAACAACGCTTCGGTTGCGCAAGCGCTGCGCTGCGCGACACGTGTCAGCGCAGTTGCGCTGCGCTGCGCGACACGTGTCAGCGCAGTTACGCAAGCGCTGCGCGACACGTGTCAGCGCAAACGCAGTTGCGCTGCGCGACACGTGTCAGCGCAGTTGCGCTGCGCTCTGCGCTGCGTGACACGTGTCACGCGCTGGGGCGTTTGCGCCAAACAGAATTAAAATTCTAGTAAGATCTTTCTGTTCTTGTTAAAACAAGAAGATTGCCTTCTGTAAAACAGAAGCCCTTGGATCAAAGGTGTCCAACGGTGGGGAAAATTCTCCAAATCACTCAGAGAATGATCTCTTTAACAAACTTAACAAATCTATGGGCACTATATAAAGACCCCTAGACCCTAACTCAAAGGAGGATCAACATTGTGAGAGATCAAGAACATCAAAAACAGAGAGAACTCTGAAGAAAATTCAAGAAAAAGGTAAAAAAAACCTTTATAAAATAGAAGAATTTCTTCTGAATGGATCATTGATCTAAAAACAAGATCAATGATCTTCAATAAAAAAACAAATAATAATAGTGCCTTGCACTTTTTATGAACCATTGATTCTGGAATCTTAAAGATTCTTTTCTTGAATCCAAAATTGGATCAAGTTATTGAAACAGTGCCTTGCACTTGCAAAACTACACTCTTGCGCTCCTGGGTTGGCGCAAGCCACCAGAGAGGGCCACATGTCAGCACCAGAACCACTTGCGCTATGCGCTTTTAAGATAGAGCATTGCTCTCTGAAATTGGCGCAACTTACCAGAGCGCGCCACGTGTCAGCAGCGCAACAGCGCAGCGCACTGCGCTTGCGTGACACGTGTCACCACCACAAGCGCTTACGCTCAATGATTGGCGCAAAGCGCCGGACAAATGCACTGCATTGTTTACTGAAGGGCCAGGCCCAAATCAAAAGGGCCTAGCAGGCCAAAATAAAATGCAATGCATTAAAAGGGCAGAGCCCAAACAAAATAGATGCTATGCATCATTTATAAAAGGGCAGAGCCCAAAAAAAATAAAAATGCAATACATTAAAAGGGCAGAGCCCAAACAAGATAGATGCACTGCATCATTTATAAAAAGGGCAGAGCCCAAACAAAGCAGATGCTCTGCATCATTTATAAAAGGGCAGAGCCCAAACAAAACAAAATGCAGTGCATTATTAAAAAGGGGCAAAGCCCAAGCACAGGCCTAATAGACCAAAGATAAATAAAAACGTTGAATATTCCCAACTGGACTTAGCCCAATCATGGCCGTAAGTCCTCAAATTAAATTGACTGAGCACGGCTGCTCTCCTAAATCAATTTATATCTGGTTCGAGGGTACACCTCCGAACTCCTCTGACTCCTATCGTTGTAATCCTTCAACGACGTCAGAGAGGTGACGGGTCCCGACAACCACACATCAACACAGACTGTGGGGTCCTTAAACTCATGGACTTATGCGTCCTTAAACCAAAACATGGACTGTGGGATCCTTAAACCCACGGACTTATGCATCCTTAAACCAAAACACGGACTGTGGGGTCCTTAAACCCACGGACTTATGCGTCCTTAAACCAAGATACGGACTGTGGGGTCCTTAAACCCACGGACTTATGCGTCCTTAAACTAATGGACCGCAATGTCCTTAAACTACCAATGGACCAAAACGTCCTTAAACTACCTATGGACCACTATGTCCCTAAACTGGAACAATACAGCCAATTGCTCTCTTGTCGGATCCAAACGATCCCGTTAAGTTGATCTTAGTCTGGAGATTAGGCTAACGTATCCTTAACAAAAGTTTAAGTTGATCTTAGCCTCGATATGGCTAACGTATCCTTAAACTAAAACACCAAACCCAAATCTAAGTAAACACGGATTTGGACTAATCCACGTCCTACAGGTGACGACATCACTTAGTCTCCGTATACAATCCACGGGCAACCACAAACAAAACAAACACACACGACACGAAGTGAACATCTGGAGAAGGAGAAAGTGGCTATCGTGATGCGGTAGCGTAATTAACTGCAGGGGCTTGCGCCTGCAGGGAAAAGCGTCCCCACAATCAAAAACCCCTCAAACGAGGGGGAATCTGACGAAGTCTGCTACATCGGCCGCAACCGTCTAAACCTCCGATACATGGTGACATAAATCAACTTGGCATCTTCGGAGAGATAGACGGATCAAACCAAATAGCATCTGCCCCGAATCTCAGGCAAGACGCCCTCACGTCGTCGCCGCCATTCGGAGGGAAACAGATTCTGGCATGCCCGGTGTGACCTTTTCCTCTTTCTACTCCACACTTCGTGTGGCGTCTTCGTGAACGAATCGTGGTTTGTTAATGGTTGCCTTTGGGTTGCAAGTTACTAAGATTTGGTTTTTAGCCTGGCGCAGAAATCAAGCATCGCTGGCCTCTAACTGCTCGAACTGCTCCAAGTACCAATGCAACCGACGTTCCACCTCACCTGGAGGTGTAGCAAATAGGCCTCAAGCGGCCTCCGTCCTTACTATGCCTGTGGAGAAAGTAACTCAGGCCACCACCGGCCTGTTTTTCGGGACCATGATCCCTCCTGCAAGCTTCACCCTGCTAATACCCATACCGGAAGCTTCAAAGAAGTAGATCTTCGATCGACTTGCTAATCTCACGGCCCCTCTCAACGGGTCTTCCAACTCCTCGGTCTTCACCAGACTGAGCCTGAACTCCAAAGGGCCCGCCGAAAAGCCCATGATACCTGAGAAGGCCGTCCCAAAGAAGACGGCTGCTCCCGAAGTCGCCAAAGCGGCTTCTTCTATCAAGGAGTCGGTCTTTTCAAGGCTGACTATTCCAGCTCCTGCCCCTGCTCGAGGATCTGTCTTTGATAGATTGAATATTGCCACTCAAAGGACGACCTCATTCTTTAAGAGGCTGGCACCAGCAGTGCCTCATTCGGACAGGGGGCAAGATGAAGCAGTCCCTATCGCCGAGCCAGTCCCAACGGCTCGTCATGCTCGACGTTGCCATTGGCGCCGAGTAAGGAAGGCGGGGGCAACTCCCCCTCGGGACTAACTCCACCCGCTGTAATGGTGGAAGTTGATGCTGCTGTTCCAACTGGGAACAGCTTTGAACCGTTAAGGAGGGTGCATAAGAACTCTCCAACTGCTATGCTGAAAAGATATCCTCCATCTGCGGAGAGGGTTCCGGAAACGAAGATGGAGCAGCCCCCTCAACGGCTGTCCTCTAGGATTTATAAGGTCTGGTGGAGAGTTCAGGACTCGGTAATCGACCAAAATCACTTTCGCCAACAGAAAAGGGCAAAAGTGCAAGATGAAAAGAACCTTCCAGACAAAGAGCAAAAGGACGACCACCACCAGGGTGCCTGCTGCAACAGCCCCCTCAACTTCAATGACCCATAAGAGAAGGAGGCCAGAGAAAATTCCCACGCCCGCAGCCAATGCCAAGGGCGGCGAGTCCAAACACCCTAAGTCTGGGGGCATGGTGGTTCATACCGTCTACATGGCGTCTGGTAAAGAGGACAGCAGTGCATCTACAGGTCATCGACCGCTTATACGATCAGTGACCAAAGCTCAGGAGCAACAGCAGAAGCTCCAAGAAATGATGAACGTGATGGCCGCACTCACTAGGCCAAAAGAAAACCCTGAAGCGTCCTCAGATGAACGCCAAGAGCAAGAAACTGACGCTGAATTCCTTCGTCGGATATTGGAGAAGAAGGATAAAGAGGCTGCTGAACAAGCAGCCAACATAAAGTGAATGGCCCTCCTGTTCCAGGACATGGTGGGAATGATGATCCAACAAGATTCTCCAGCTGAAGATCCCCCGATCGTCCTTGAAGACGATAGGGGAGAAACGTCAAATCCTCCACCGGCTCTGTCAACATCCAAGGAGGAGACAATCTCCAAAGCTGACTTGGACGAGTATATATCCCAACAAATACGGGTTCATCATGCGACTGAGGCAGCCGGTCAGGTCGTAAAAACAGGAAGACCATATCCGAGCTGGTACGATCAGATAAAGTACCCGCCGGGCTACACAATTCCTAAATTCCATGTCTATAAAGGGACGGGCAATCCCCACCAGTATGTTGCCCAGTTCAGGGCGCTTTGCGAAAACACCGGCAGTGATGATAAATTGTTGATTCGCCAGTTCGTCGGTAGCTTGTCGGATACAGCGTTCGAGTGGTACTCTGAGCTCCCAAACGACTCTATCAAGACATTCGCGGAGATGGAGCTGCTGTTTACCCAGCGTTTTGCAAGTGCCAGCGAACACACCCCGATGACGGCATTGATTAATGCCAGGGTGAAGCCGGGCGAGACATGGGTCCAATATGCTAGACGGTGGAGGAACTTATGGTCAAAATGCGAGCAACGCATTGAAGAAGCTCCTGCAGTGGGTATGTTTGTGGGAACCCTTGATCCGCAAGCAACAATCTCACAATTTATGATGTTCTTCAAGCCGACTACCTTCCAAGCCCTAATCGACAAGCTAGCGCAAATTGATCAGATGGGCCATAGACCCCCTCTTCCGAAGCCGGACTCCCGAAATGAGAAGGGGAAGGGGAAAGCGACCGTTGTCGCTAATGCTCAACAACAGCCGAGCAACTCAAAGCCGGTTGTTCGTCAAAATAATATGCGTCTACACGTACCCCTTGAGGAGAGGCTAGGACGTCCTTACTCGTTTCCCCGAGATAAAACGAGAAGATTATTCGAGCTGGCGTTGCGCAACCGGCTCATAAGTCTGCCGAATCCAAAACGTCCGTTGCAACCAAATGATGTCAATGAGCCCAACTACTGTCCCTATCACCGAGTACTGGGTCATCCGATCGAAGATTGCTACGTCTTCAAAAATTGGCTTGAAGACCAGTACCAACAGGGCAAATTCGCGTTGTCCGACAAATGGAAGGTGAGTCCGCCGCAACCTCACGCCTCTAAAAGGATGAATACACCGGGGGCAACGTGCTCTCTCGTCGAAGAAGCCCCATGGGAGGTTGTGCTGTCAGCCAAGACAAAGAGGATGCTGAACGATCTTCAAACATGCCCAGCGATCAAGTGGAAGAACCCATTGGAACCGCAGGTCATTGAAGGGATGCTGAAGCCACGTCCAACTCCAAAGACCGATGGTGGTGGCCCAAGCACATACAACCAGCCGTCAAAATCTTCGAAGAAGAAGAAGAAGAAATCCAAGAAGCCCGTGAAGCCTGGAGACAAGCGCACGAACTTACAAAAACAAATTGACGCGTTGGAAGAATACAACCAGAAAGCACGGACTCCCATTACACTCCAAGAGTTTCTCAACCACGTCTTTCAAGAGGAAGATGAGGAAGAAAGTTCGTCGGATGAATCTGAAGAATACGTAGCGAGCTGTCATATAATTTCCCATTCGTTCACGGATGATGAGGAGATTCCTTGCACTGAAAAGTTGGGGGCAGATCCTGAACCAAAAATTCTGGGGCCATCGGATGAAGTAATTAACGCATTCCTCAACGAAGCTCTGTTGAAAAGTAAAGCTGATCGGGAACGCGAGACGGCTTTATTTGAAAGGGCCAAGCGCCAGTGACTTGATGAAAGAGCTGAGACGCTCCTGGTAGAGCAAAATACCTCCACCGCAGATAAAAGCAAATTCAAGACGAGGAAAAGGTTTGCTAAGGCCATATCAATTGGCATGAAGCTACCATCCTCTGAAGGAAACATTACTGGTGAAGTGGAAATGCACCCCTCTTACTGCTTGTATCATCGGAAGATTTCGCACCCCACCGAAGAGTGCAAAGCTTTCGATAGATGGTGGCAAGGATATGTTGCTCACCGACAACATTTTAAGCGGGAGAAGCGCAAAACTCGTCGGGAGCGGAAAAATACGACCGAAGGGCTTAACAGAACTACCGGCGATTGTCGCATGGTTAACATCGGGGGATCACAAGTGCTTACATTCAGGAGCGACTCCGACGGGGAGCTGGCTCTTAGCCCCCTCTTTAAAGAGTCCACCTCGGGAAAAGAAGAAGAGCCGAAGGTCTGCGAAAATATCCGGCTGCGCAATCGGACGCTGCCCGAAAAGAATCTCGGGCCCTCAAACAAAAAAGATAAAGAGAAAGAAAAGGTCTCTGAGGATATCGCCCTAGATGACCAATTCATGGAAGAGCTAACTACCATGGACCCGTCGAAGAAAAATAAGGTGGATTACAACGTTCTAGCGCATCTGAGGAAGCTACCCTCGCAGCTAAGCATCCTTGACGCCCTTTTACTATCAAAAGAGGCAAGGGATTCATTAATCAAGGCACTACAGGACCCCGAGCAATTCCAAGCTTTCCTGGCCGAAGAAAAGATGAAGGATGAATTGGAGGAAGTGCATACGGCCGATGTCACTTTTGGCGATGAAGACCTTCTCCTTGGGACATGCGAACACAATCGCCCCCTTTATGTCTCAGGATACTGCCATGATATAAAAATAAGCAAGATCCTGGTCGACAATGGATCCTCCGTTAATCTCCTCAATGTGCGGGTGTTAAAAGAAATCTGCATGAGCGTCCAGCACCTTGCTCGGGACAAGATCACCATCTCCGGGTTCGACTCCCAATCATCAAGAACTCTTGGGGCTGTGATACTGACGCTACGCTTCGGGCTACTCGTCATAGATATTAAGTTCCACATCATAGATGCCAAGACGTGCTACAATGCTCTGCTCGGCCGACCATGGTTACACGAGTACAACATCATCCCTTCTACACAACACCAGTGTATGAAATATTTTAAGGATGGTCTCGAGTATACCGTGACGGAAGAACTGAATTTGTTCTCTATGAACGAGGTCCGCAAATATGAAGATGCCAAATACTTTTTACCGGATTTTGAAGACACGGAGAGGTGTCACATGCCGGAGAATAAAGCTAATGCCACCATTCCTGTCTTCGGGAGTGATACTGAAGAAGAGGAAGAGATGATTTATTCGGGTCCACCCCAACACAACAAGCCGGGACAGTCCGCTCCCACATTGATCTTTGGTAGCGACTCGGAAGATGAGGTCCATGCTGTATTCTCTGCTCGACCTTCAATACAAACGTCCGCTGACGAAGAGCAAAGTCTACAAATCTCCATGGTTCCACCTAAACACCATAAAGAACTGGATGCACTTGATATCTACAGTGTAGAGGAGCTGCGGACGTTCTATGTCCCTCCCAGGCGAGGAAGCGAAAAGGCAATTCTATTCTACCGCTCTAAAGAAAACAAGGTGGAGAAAGAAACCTGGCACGGTACGGATCCTACGCTTGACAGGCTTCAGCCCATCCGTCTGCCCAGATATTATACAGAAGGCTTGAAGAGGTTGCTGAAGCGCCATGGGATATCCTTTAAACAGACCGCTCGAAAAGCCAAATTCTATGACAGGGTCTGGAACGTTCCCGGGACTCAGCACAAGATACCTAATGGGAGAATGGAAACAATCGGGCTTGGATACATCCAGTCCAAGAAACGAAAGCTACTCCACGGTTGCTACGTCGTGCATGACTTCGATGAAGAAGCGAATGCTCAATGGGAAGATGTTAATCCTGAACCAGTAAAAGTTCCTGATGCAAAAGTGCCCAGTCTATCGTTCGAAGAGCAAATGGACAAGCTTATAAGGGAAGCTGGTCAAAAAGTCCGAGACGATCATAACCACGAAATGGCCATCTATGAGAAAGCCATAACGCAACGCCTCCTCCAACAGGCTGTGAAAGATGAAAATGCCGCCCCCTGTCAACCTGTCATAAAAAGGGCTCGACGCAGAGGCAGAAACAAGTCGAAACGCGAAAAAGGCGCTCAACAGCAACAAAGCAAGACTAAAAAGCCAAGCAAGCAGGAATCGAGCGGTTCCGATCTATCCCTCATGAGGAAAATGGGTCGGGCATATTCTTTTCCTCGAGACAAGACGAAGAAAATACTTGATCTCGCTCTAAAACATCATATGCTTGCACTGCCAGAGTCTAAACACCCCGAACAAGCAAGCGAAGTCTCTCACCCAGACTATTGCCCTTATCACCGAGTGATAGGGCACCCTCTCGAAGACTGCTTCACCTTTAAGAATTGGGTCGAAGATCAGTATCAGCTCGGCAAATTTGCTTTATCTGACAACTGGAGGGTAACGCCACCACAGAAGCACGAACTCAAAGCCACGAGAGCAGAACCAGTTCCATATTGGGCTTGGAAGCGAATTCGTACTTGTCACATGATAACAATATCAAAAGAAGAGCTCGAGAACATGGATGACCTTCCTTGGTGCTTCGAAAACAGCAACGATGAGGTGATCTCAGAATTTCCTCCAGCACCGAAAGAGCTGGACGATGGAATACATACCACTGCGGATATCCTTAAGAAAATTGAGTTGGGAACGGCGAATGACCCGCGACCGACATTCATTAGTGAGCTGCTGTCTGAAGAAAGGGTGGCTGCGTTAAAAGACGTGCTGATACAGCATAGAGATTTCTTCGCATGGAACTATTCCAAAATGCCGGGATTAGATCCAGAAATTGCCGTGCACAACTTGGCGATATCCCCGAACGTCAAGCCAGTCAAACAGGCACCAAGAAGAATGCGGCTCGAGCTTGAGATGAGTATCAATGCTGAGGTCAAGAAGCTGATCGACTCTAGCTTCATCTAAGAGGTCCAGTATCCCGAGTGGATCGCCAACATCGTCCCGGTGATGAAGAAAAATGGGACGGTGCGCATATGCGTGGACTTCCGGGATCTCAATAAAGCTTTCCCGAAGGACGATTTCCCAGTGCCAGTCACCGAACTGATGATAGACAATATGTCCACTCACGAGGTTTTCTCCTTCATGGACGGCTCATCAGGGTATAATCAGATAAAGATGCATCCCGAAGATCAGAAGCACACCGCTTTCAGGACCCCTTTGGGTATATTCTGCTACAAGGTGATGCCATTCGGTCTAAAGAACGCCGGTACCACCTATCAGAGGGCCATGACGAAGATCTTCGATGACCTTATACATGAAATTGTCGAATGTTATATCGACGACCTCGTGGTGAAAAGCAAATCATACGAGGAGCATCTCGAGCATCTAAAGACCGTATTTCAACGCCTTCGACAATACAACTTGAAGATGAACCCTCTCAAGTGCGCATTCGGAGTTTCCTCAGGCAAATTCTTAAGATTCATCGTCCGACACCGAGGTATTGAGATAGATCCGTCAAAGATCAAGGTGATCATGGAAATGCATCCGCCAAGGACTCTTAAACAGCTGTGGTCTCTCCAAGGGAAGCTCGCGTATATACGGCGATTTATAGC
Organism: Agapanthus africanus; assembly: GCA_030015575.1. Taxonomy (NCBI): domain Eukaryota; kingdom Viridiplantae; phylum Streptophyta; class Magnoliopsida; order Asparagales; family Amaryllidaceae; genus Agapanthus; species Agapanthus africanus. The sequence continues at coordinate 352,811,074 of CM057347.1, read as the reverse complement.
CAACCTTTCAGGCAAGTGCCTTCCTTACAGCCACCTGATGAAGAAGGGAACCCCGTTCGTCTGAGATCATAAATGCCAAGACGCGCTGGACGAAATCAAGCAGTACCTACAGAACCCGCCAGTGTTGGCTGCTCCGGTCAAGGGAAAGCCCCTCATTCTTTAGACAACCGCCCTCGAAGATTCCTTAGAGGCATTATGGGCGCAAGAGAACGAGCAAGGGAAATAAAGAGCACTCTACTATTTGAGTCGAGTTCTACAGGGGGCAGAAAGCAACTATTCCCCTATTGAAAAACACTGCTTGGCGTTGATCTTTGCGATAACGAAACTCAGGCACTATGCGTTGGCGCATGAAGTCCGTCTCATACCGAAGGTGGACCCCCTTAAGTACTTGATGTCGAAGGCCATATTGACAGGACGACTCGCTAAATGGGCCCTGCTCTTGATGGAGTTCTCGATAACGTATCAACCTCTCAAGGCAGTGAAAGGCCAGGCCATCGCCGACTTCCTCGCTGAGCATCCGATACCCGCCGATTCTCCTTTGAATTGCGATCTTCCAGACGAACATGCATTTGATGCGATCGACGGTGGTGATACCCGATGGGAGCTTTATTTCGATGGAGCGTCTTCCATGAAGAAGCGCAAACAAAGTACACCTATAATCAAATCGGGGGTAGGACTCATCTTTGTAACTCCACAAGGAGGGATAATGCGCTTTGCTTTCTCCCTAACAGAACCGAGGACAAACAATGAAGCCGAATACGAAGCATTAATAGCAGGCCTCGAGATCGCCATCGACATGGGAATTGAGAACCTCCTCATATATGGAGATTCTCAATTGGTCGTTATCCAAGTAAATGGCGACTACCAAACGTGCAAACCAGAGTTGGTGAAGTACGGCGAAAAGGTGCAGCAACTGTTGACCCAAATTCCCTCCTACACTTTGGAAAACATACCGCGCACGGAAAACAGCAAAGCGGACGCGTTGGCCAAGCTTGCTAAGGAACTGGCTGACGAGAACCTCGATGACGTAAGAATCGTCGTACAAAGCCGTCGGGTGCTTGCCCCAGCAGAAATATCTCCGGAATCACCCAAAGAGAAGGGAGCGACTGAGCAGACGACCCTGCAAATAAAAGATCGGGAAAATACCGAGGATTGGAGAGAAGGCTTTATAGACTACTTCAAATACCATCGAACGCCCTAAGATGCGTCCTCAAGACATCAGCTCATGAAACGAGCTCTGTCTTTCGCCTTCGTCAATGATACTCTATACAAGAGGTCATTTGATTCTCTGTGGCTGAAATTTCTGGGACCCGACGAAGCAAAAAAAGTCGTTCAGGAAGTTCACGACGGACTCTGTGGTTCTCACCAAGCAGGCCCAAAGATGAAGTTGAAGATCAAACGGATGGGCTACTACTGGCCCACGATGATTCAGGACTGCCTCGAATATGTGAAGCAGTGCCACTCATGCCAAATCCATGGGGACTTCATCCACCAGCATCCAAATCCACTCCATCCAACGGTGGCTAGCTGGCCATTCAAAATGTGGGGAACTGACATAGTCGGCCCTATCGAACCAGCATCGTCCAGGGGACATCGTTTCATCCTGGCGACAACTGATTACTTCTCCAAATGGGCAGAGGCAGTACCGCTGAGGGAAGTGAAGACAGAGAATATCCTCCATTTCTTCAAGACGTACGTCATATATCGGTTTGGAACTCCGTAACGGATCATCTCCGATAATGGGCCAGCTTACAGAAGCCATAAGATCAGTCGCTTCGCGCAGCAGCATAATATAGACTGGAGATATTCCTCAGTTTATAATCCGTGAGCTAACGGTCTAGCTGAGGCCTTCAACAAGACCTTGACAAAGATCATGAAGAAGACGGTGTCCCGAAATAAGAAGGACTGGCACGAGAGACTGCAAGAAGCTCTCTGGGCGTATCGAACTACGTTCAAGACGGCCACGAACACAACGCCATATGCGTTGGTATTCGGTACAGAAGCAGTACTCCCCCTCGAGATAGAGTTACCCTCTCTACGAGTGGCAGTCCACTATGAGCTGACGGACGAAGAAAATGCTCACCTTCGGCTTGAAGATCTTGATGCCCTTGATGAAACCCGGCTCATAGCGCAACAAAATCTGGAGGCCTATAAAGAAAAGATGACGCGCTCATATGAAAGATTGACCCGGCCGAGGACATTCCGTCAAGGAGAACTCGTGCCAGTGGTCAAAAGGCCTATGATCCCCAATCGCGTCAAGCGAGGAAAATTCGAGCCAAACTATGAAGGCCCGTACATCATAGACAAGGTCTACCATGGTGGAGCCTATCTACTCATGGATATGCACGGTGAAAGGCCTTACAGGCCAATAAACGGTCGATTCCTAAAGAAATACTACGCTTAGCGAGTTATTGCCTAGGTCAATGATAGATGACGACGACTATGTCCGCTCGCTATCTTCCTAAGCTCAAACTTTATAAGCAGTAGCCAGCCTTCTCCTGGACGGACCGAAACGTCCTTAAACTAATAGCGGACCGAAACGTCCTTAAACTAATAGCGGACCAAAACGTGCTTAAACTAATGACGGACCGAAACGTCCTTAAACTAATGACGGACCGAAACGTCCTTAAACTACTACCGCAGCATCCTTAGGCTGACGAGATGAATAAAAAAAAGAGAGAAAGAAAAAAAATATAAATATAATTAAAAAAATAATAATAAAAACGGTATGTCCATAAGAAAAAGGGCACGGATGAAAACCCGAAAGGGCTCCATGAGTAAGAACAGCAGGGCTACCGGCGAGTGTTCGTGAAAACCCGAAAGGTGTTAGTAATATGTATGCCCTAGAGGCCATTACTGTACATAGGATGTATATTGTAGTGGATGCTGGGACATATATAGGGAGGACTTTCTTGCTCGACATGATAGTATGCTATCTGGTTGAACTTTACCTTAACGTGTATACTGATTGTCTCTCTGTTACATGTTGGTAAAGCCCTTAGGATGTGTGCTTGACTACCTGGACTATGATGCGGATCATACTAGTGGGGACATAGTAGTCCATAAGTACATCCTTCAAAGTCCCTAGTCGTGGGTGTATCGAGACGGGGCATCGATATACCAGAGTAGACTAGCGTATACCTTCTCGACCCATAAAGATGGGCGATGGATGATCCCATATCCATTGGTGTTTGACATCAGAGATGATATACGGGTGCTCAGTAGAGACTGGGTACACTGGACGGACTCGCCGAGAACTCCCAGATGGTATTATACCTCACGTCAGATGGCAGTTCTCTGGTGACACTGGTACAGAGTAGTCTGTTGACCCGAGATCGTCATAGAGTCTTGTGTGGTTCCCACTGTGCTTTGATTTCCATCTTACCACGTCCAAGAGGGCGTGCAAAACGGTGGTTTTTGGGTACAGTCCCAAGTCACATGGAGGCAATGAGCGATAGGAGGGGATTCGTCTCTCCCGGTATAGGGGGTTGATGTTGCGCTGTGTTCGATTGGCTATAACAGGAAATCCATGGCCAGGGTTGCTGAGATTTACTGGTAAGTGTTACCAGTAGTTTCTCGAATTGTTATAGACCTCATATCGACACGACTTATCGAGCTATTGGGGTCTGACGTTTACCACCCCTAGGCGAGATATGCGACAGATCAGACGATCAGACCGGACTGTACGGTAGTGTTACTGGTCGGATTCACTGGAGTGTGAGCAGGCTTGCTCGTCGATCTTCAGATCGCTCGATACCCGGGTGGCCGTTACGTTTAGCAGACCGCTTGCGGCTTGTGGATGTTTGATATGATCATCATCCGCTGCCGGCGTATTGACGAGTCTTTAGAGTCCTACACAGAGGTTTCCTGGCTCAAGCGAAACGAAATAGGAGCGCATATGAGATATGTGCGGGACCGAGAATAATGCGTGTATGTGATACCGTATTCTATTCTCGCGATAAATATATCGAATGGTTGTATGCGATATAACCTAGTTATCGATTCAAGCGTTGATTCGATAAGTCGATATATTGTATACTAGTCGGTTGTGTGCGACATAACCGGGTCATTGGATCAAGTGTTGATTTAATGATTTAATGCATATTTATATATTTGATATATTACTTTGCATCAACTAGTATCGGTTTACTTAAGATGGATTTTCTCACTCGGGTGTGCGCATTACATATGCGATATGATTTTGTGCACTTGATTGTATCATGTTTGATGATACATGTTTACTTGGTTAAGTGCAAAGAATTAAACCATGGTTAAAAGAATGGCTAGGGTTTCATTTCCTTTATTTATTCATTTATTTATTTATTTATTCATTTTGGAAAAGAAGAGAAAAGAATGGTTGCTAGATTTGGAGTTTAGTTGAAGCTTCATGAAGCTTTGATAAAGTCAACCATACTTATCTCATCCTTAACCCTAACCATTCCCACTAACCATGATTCATTCTCTACACTTGACCATGGTTAAAATTATGATAAGAATTCATTTTCTTTTCTTTTTACAATTAACTTATCATATCATTTTTCTTCTTCTTCTTCCTTGCTTCAAGTGAAGAAGCTTGAGGTCATCAATGGTGATTGATGTTTTTGAGTGAGAAATCCAATTCTAAAGTTAACCCACTTCCTATTTCTTCATCCTCTACCTCTTGCCAAGTAGTAGAGTGTGTTTTCTTCACAAGTTTCATGACTTGGTGAAGTGAGAGCTTGATCTTGCGATGCTTCGACGTAGATCATCTTCGGCATGGACATCGACGACCTAGCTTGCCCATTCTCCGACGAAGCCGATCCTAGAGCCCGGATTTGACTTGGACAGCGGAGAGGACCTCGTTGCGGAGCTATGGAGGTGGAGCACCGGATCTACAAAGGTTGTATTTCCGTTAAACTTTTAGTTAAGTGTTAACTAGTTCATTGTTCGCCTAGACATCTAGTTATCGATCCGTAGTTTAGGGTTTGTAGGCACCATAATTTTTGAAATTGCCATGGTTGATGGCTTGGGAGACCTCACTAGCGTGCCTAGGAACCCTACAGTGGTATCAGAGCCTAGCTAGAGCCTTAGGCGAAGTCCAGACGGAAATTGAAGTCCGAACGAACCCGAAACCCCGAACCAATATTGCTCTCTGTCCAATTTTTAAAATCTGGGATTTTTCAACATTAAAAATATTCAGAAAAACATGCAGGAAAATCTAAGATTAACTGTGCAATTCGTAGCCCTGATTTTATTAAAGCGCCGCGCTTCCGCGGCACGAGCATGGCTCGTGCCGCGGAAGAGCGGCCGTTTTGTCGTTTTCTGTGGTAAAGTTTGCACAGTAACTTCTATTTAACTGTACTGAGTTCTCTGGATATTTTAAAATTTTATTCAAGTGTTGAATAATCTGGAATGTTTTGGAGCTTCGGTGTTTCGATCGGGGTATCAAATTTTGTCTGTGTGGCTTTCCGGATAAATTTTAGAATATGTTAAAAAGTTCGACCGGATATAAATACCCAACTTTTCCCCTGTCGGGAAATTTCCAAGTGTTGGATTTTTCCGTAGTTTAACGACGTTCTAAGTAGTGCAAGTAACGCGATGGTCCCTCTAGAAGACACAAACCTTAACGCGATTATGTGACCGTCTTGAACTGCCCTTTGAACCTTCTGGTTTGGGGCAGTACGGCGTGCCACATGTGAGGCGTTGGCTTGACCCTTCTACGGCTGGACCGTTGGTACTGAGGTACGAACTGAATGTTGTTAGACTTATTTCATGTGTTGATCTGTTTCGGGAAAACTTGGGTGTTCGATTGTTCGATCGAAAAGTTTAACATTTTCTGTTTATCTGGAATGGGATACAATAATTGGAATTCACAAAAGTTATGTGATAACTGAATGAATGTTATAAACGTAGCAGTTTAGTCTCACTTGATCGGTTGCTACGGAATTTTGATATGATCAAAAGTCCGTCGCAATCACGTAGCGTACGCGGATACTCGCCGGGTAAACTTAATAGACAGCCTCGCTCCATAGCCCCGACCAAGTGACTGTAGGAGAACCCCGTCGCCGAAAGTATCCGTACGGGTGCTCGCGGTAGCGGTGTTCCGCCTTGGTGCACTTCGTCGACGGCGTCGGGGGTGCGGCCGCCTACTGAAGTTTGCGACGAGTATTCGATCAGGATGTCGGGAATCTTGTTGAATTGCCCGACTTGATATTGAAAAGAGTTTTCGATTTTGAGACTAAAATGCGGGGTTTATAATTGTTAGGCATGCGATGTCTAAGAAATTCATTTGGTCAGGCATGCGATGACTGAGGTGGTTGCGGATTCCAACTGTTGTAGTTTTACACTTTCTTTTCTGTGACCGTAAGTGTAATATGTGATATCGCCGGTTTCGTTGCTATATGTCAACGACAATTGGGATGCGCATGTTTACTTACGTTGATGACATGTGATGTTATGTGTTGCTGGATATGTTATATTGGATCGTCGTGTTTGAATAGCCGGGGGTTTTTATGTGAGATGAGTGTTTTTCATTTTCATTCATGTAAAAACTTGTATGTAATATTCTTTTATTGGGGCGCTTCCAGGTTGCAGGAGTTGTCACCTGTTGTATATTATTTACTTTTCCGCACTAGGATAGACCCAAGGAGGAGGGCACAAGTAACCGGGTTCTGGAGTCCAGTGGGAGACCAACTCGAGGAGTCGAGTCCGGGTCTCCTAACTCTAGAATTGGTAGGGTTGCTTGCCGCTCTCGTAGGGGTCTAGGGGTGTGGGTTTGGCTATTCATCACGACCGTAGAATCCGTGTTTTATACTGGCTCGTATTGAAAACACGGACGTCCTAGTATATCCAATATTTCATATGATTCTTCTGCTGCGATATCTGTGATGTGATCATGTGATGTTCTTTGATAGATACAGTATATAGTATATATGATATATTATATAGACGTTACTTATGTTTTACACCCGCGCTAGCCCTGCCCTGCTCTGCCGTTAGTTACCTAACCTAACGGTGCACGAGGGGACATCGAGGCGAATGCGGATGGCATAAGTGTACGTCATATCTATCTGTGATGATTAGGTACTTAAATGATGGGACTTCATTAATGTGATTAATGAAATAAAAGAAACCTAAGATGTTGTAGAATCGAATTTCAAAATAAAACAGGTAGCTACAATTCTTGCTTTGCACAGTGATATATATGATATATCCCGCACCTTATTCGATGAGGAAAGGACCGAGATCCCTTCACCGGGAGTGACTCCTTTAGCAATAACTGGCAGATGCTACACACTCGGTTTGTCTTTTGATTGCTTTTAAGAGTTTTTGCTTTGCACAGTGATATATATGATATATCCCGCACCTCATTCGACGAGGAAAGGACCGACGATCCCTTCACCGGGAATGACTCCTTTAGCAAAACTAGAAAAGCCTCAAAAACACTCCATTTCAAAATTCATTCGATCCTACAACGATATTAAGTTCATTACGCAATAGGTTTTCAGAAAAACCTGTCGTAGCCCTCCGTCATTTCAGATAAGTATTAGTTAGTATTCGTGCTGCGGTTGTTTGGCCTCCGTCAAGGCGTAGTGTACGGTAGCTAACTAGTGCTTATCTGCTAGCATATGATGCGATTGGATTAGGGTATTCGTACGGCGTTGTTTGGCCTCCGTCAAGGGTCGTGCGGGTGGGTTTAATTCAATCAGGAAATGACGGGTTGAACTTGACTAGCGGACTATGGGTTGTTTGGCCTCCGTCAAGGTCATAGCGAGCTAGGGGCAAAATATTATCGGGAATTTCAAGTGTTGAAATTTGCAATGAGATTGCATACCTTCTATGAGATAGTTGGATCCCGATACCCGCTGCGAGTAAGAGTTACTCCTGGGAGAGTTTTATACATTACAATTAGCCGATCAAGTAGGTGTCTAGAAAGGTGTCAACGAGGTTACGCCTGTGGGAAAACGAGGTTTACATTAATTAGGTTCGTGAGAAAGCACGGGGGACCTCCCTCAAAGTACCGACACTGGCCTGGCTGAAAGATTGGCGAACTTGTAGTGTGTAATTAATCCCGGCTAGTCTTTCCTTTTAGGGTTTGAAGGAAGATTTGATAAAAAGCAGTGGGAGCCATCCTGATTAGATAAAATAATAACCAATCTATTCTTGACAGAGCGCACGCTGAGTGTTTTCTTCTCTCTCTCTCCAGGTAGCGACCATATCACGCCTTAATCAAGATAATAATACGGATTATTGACCGAACCCGCTTGTTATATGGAGCTGGGGAACGTTGGTCCCGCTCCAACTTATAATTGTTATAAGACAGAGCAGGAAATTGGGGATTACCAGAATTCCCGTGCCGCCCAAACGAAGAGAGTGCATGCTGATGCATCATCTTCGGGTGTGTTCATTATACAGAACTGTTTCTCAGTATCTTTTACATCCTGGGTATGTGATACCAGATCAGGATCCCAGATATGTAATCTGTTACATAGGGCTACAGAAAGGTAGAGGACTGAGAACGGGTGATAAGTTTCATGAGGCAGAAAACGGGGCAAGAGTTGCAGCCAAGTCTGTTGGTCACTGTCACCCTGTATTACCAATACATTGATTCTGAACGAATGTTATTAGATACCGAACCTGATTTACAAAATCATATCAGTCTCTTTATTAGTAAAGAAAGGATATAATTTTGTATTGTTGGATAATGTTTTGAACATTTCCTATATCAAAAGTTGATCGGTTCAGGCACGTTATCTAAAAGCATTAATGTTCTAAATCAAACTACAGTTCTTTAGTATACGGAACACACACAAAAGGAAGAGTTCAGAAATGAACGAATCCTTCTTGAGGCATTGTAGACTAGGTCATATCAATGCGACCCGACTAGCTAGAGTTACATGTAGATGCATATTTAAATCAGTTTGAATTTACATCTTGTGAAACTTGCCAGTCATGTCACAAAGATATAATGACACCAGCTCTGTTTATTGGAAACAGGGAAAGAGTTAATGAACTCTTGGGATGATACATGTTGATGTATGTAGGTCCCCTGTCTACACATGCCAAGATCGGTTCTTTGTACTTCATTACATTCTCTGATAATCTCTCGAGATTCAGATCTATGTTCTTGTTGAAACACAAGTCCGAACCTTTTGAGATATTCACGGAATATAAGTCAGAAGTAGAGAACCAAAATACGGGTATAAGTATTATGTCCTTTGATGTGATCAAGGAGGAGAATACTTGAGCACGGAAATCCTGGACTATTCTAAAGGAGAATGAGATTCTCTCTCAGCATTACTCCTCCGAATACACCATAGCACGATGGTATATCGGGGCGGAGCAATAACACCCTATATGATATGGTGTGCTCTATGATGAGTACTACTGAGTTGCCTTTTTCCTTTAGGGAGTTATGCACTTGAGAAGATGCATACCTATTGAATAGGGTTCAAATCAAATCAGTTGCCTACCGCTTCATATGTGATATAGAAAGGGAAGAGCCCATATCTTAAGTTGGTTAAGATTTGGGGTTGTCCGGGCTTTGTCTAAAAGCAAAATCCGGACAAGCTCGAGGCGAGGTCTGTAATGTAGAACTGGGAATGTTCCAGCTACACAAACTACAGTACATGATTTGATAGAACCAAAGGATTCAGTAGATTCCAACGAACCTCAGCCTCTCCGCCGATCTAGTAGGGTTCCTCACCCACCTGAGAGATACTTCGGTTTCTCTATGACAGTGGGAGCGAGGATTGCATCATGAGATGATGACCCAACTAGCTTCGAGCTGGCCATCGAGAGTAAGACTCTATAAGAATGGCTGGATGTTTAGCGATCTGAGATAGAATCCATGTACACCAACAAAGTATGGACTTTGGTTGCTATATCTGAAGGGTTAAATCCCTATCAGGAGCAAGTATATCTTGAGAAGATTACTTGGTGTAGATGGAAAAGTTGAGACTTTCAAAGCTAGACTTGTTAAAGTTTTTCGTCATCGACCAGGCGTGGATTATGATGAAACCTTTTTCTAAAAAGCTATGCTTAAGTCCATCCAGATCCTACTTACCACGGCTACATACCATGACTACGATATCTGGTGGTTGGGTGCCATGACTGCTTTTCTAAATGTTGTTTTAGAAGAGTGCGTCTATAAGTACACAGCCAGAGGGCTTCGTAGACAGTGGGAGCAGCGGAAACGTGTGCAAGATGTTTTATAGGATAAAGCAGGCATCGCGGAGTTGGAACATCTGTTTTGATGGATAAGTCAAAGAGTTTGACATCATCAAAATGGTAGATGAACCATGTATAAACAAAAAGGTAGTAGGGAGTATGGTGGTGATCCTCGCAGAGTACGTGGATGACATACTCTTGATAAGAAAAGAGTTTCTTATGCTACGCTCGGTCAATCTCCGCTTATCACTAGGATTCTCCATATAGGATCAAAATGATACCTACTAAATCCTGGATTTTGGATCTATGAGATAGATTTAATTGGATGTTAGGATTCTCACTAGTTGTAGTGAGATGGTATCAATCGATCCTGGGGAGAATCACTGGAAGGGTTCCAGGGTGATAAAGACGACTGAATGTCAGTCACAGGCATTGTCTTTACCCTCAGTGGAGGGACGGTATGTTGGAAGAGTTCCAAGCTAGATACCGTGACATACTAGACGATAAAGGCTTGATACATCGCTACTTAAGATGCTACCAAAGAGGATGTTTGGGTGTATATTTGTTCATGAGATGAACTTTGTTCCTCCCATTGTGTGACAATGGAGTTGTGGCTTATGCCAAGGAACGCCGGTCCCATAAGTGATCCAGACATATTCTAAGGAAGTATCACCTGATCATGGAGATGGTTGATCTCCAGGGGATCGAGGTCAGGAGAGTAGACTCAGAGGACAATACAGCGGATCCACTCACAAAGGCCTGTTCCCAGAGAGAGACTTTTATGGGATGATTGAGTATGAGATACTGCAACCACTGCTATCAAATGGCCCTAGTGCAAGTGGGAGATTGTTAGTAATATGTATGCCCTAGAGGCCATTACTGTACATAGGATGTATATTGTAGTGGATGCTGGGACATATATAGGGAGGACTTTCTTGCTCGATATGATAGTATGCTATCTGGTTGAACTTTACCTTAACGTGTATACTGATTGTCTCTCTGTTACATGTTGGTAAAGCCCTTAGGATGTGTGCTTGACTACCTGGACTATGATGCGGATCATACTAGTGGGGACATGGTAGTCCATAAGTACATCCTTCAAAGTCCCTAGTCGTGGGTGTATCGAGACGGGGCATCGATATACCAGAGTAGACTAGCGTATACCTTCTCGACCCATAAAGATGGGCGATGGATGATCCCATATCCATTGGTGTTTGACATCAGAGATGATATACGGGTGCTCAGTAGAGACTGGGTACACTGGACGGACTCGCCGAGAACTCCCAGATGGTATTATACCTCACGTCAGATGGCAGTTCACTGGTGACACTGGTACAGAGTAGTCTGTTGACCCGAGATCGTCATAGAGTCTTGTGTGGTTCCCACTGTGCTTTGATTTCCATCTTACCACGTCCAAGAGGGTGTGCAAAACGGTGGTTTTTGGGTACAGTCCCAAGTCACATGGAGGCAATGAGCGATAGGAGGGGATTCGTCTCTCCCGGTATAGGGGGTTGATGTTGCGCTGTGTTCGATTGGCTATAACAGGAAATCCCTGGCCAGGGTTGCTGAGATTTACTGGTAATGTTGGAGATAGTGCCCTCAGAGTCAATTATTAGGTCACAGGTACGTGATTGTAATGATTGAGGGAGGACCTATCCCAGTAGGACAGTCTTGCTCGAGATGATAGTATGCTATCTGGTTTACCTTTATCATCGTGTACTGTTTTAGGTGACATGACACGTCGCTATTACACGTTGATAGAGCCCCTAGGATTCTTGCTTGACCACCAGCAGTATGAGGGCGATCATATAAGTGGGAGCTGGGGGTCTATAAGCTTATCCTTAAAAGGTCCCTGGTCGTGGGAGTTTCGAGACTGGGCATCGATACTCCATTAGTAGACTAGTGTATACAGTCGAGACCCCGACGAGGGGCGGTGGCCGGTCTCACAAGCCACTGGTGTCAGTTGGATCACCTAAGATGTATACAGGTGCTCATTGGGTTATGAGTACACCGGACAGGACTCGCCGGGAACATGCTAGTTGGTCATATACCAGACGTCAGATGGCAGTTCCCTGGTGACATGTGTGCAGGTTAGTTCATCGACCTGGGGATCGTCATTTGTCTCGTGTGAGTTCCCACTGTACTTTGATTACTACCCTACCACGGCTCAAAGGAGTCGTGCAAACAGGTTTTAGTTGGGTACAGTCCCGAGCCACATGGAGGCAGTGAGCGTATCTTCAGGGGTTCGTCTCTCCCGGTATTGGGGGTGAGGTCGTGCTGTGTCTAGGAGAGCCATTACACAAAGTCCTTGGCCAAGGCAAGGAGATTTACTGGTAGGTATTCCAGTAGTATCTCAGGGTGTTCTGGGCTACACTCCGACACGACTTGTACCGCTTTTGGGGGTCTGACTTTTACCAACCCCCTAGGCCCGCCATGCGATACTCATAGACGAACGGACCGGACTGCACGGATATTGTCACTGACAGGCTCAGTTGGGTGTCGGGGTGAGCTTCCTCATCGACGTCCCATTTGGTCAGTACCTGGTAGCCCGTCACGTATTGGCTTATACCTCTGACGTGCTAGTGGTTAAATCCACAACCAAGGTGTTGACGAGTCTTTAGAGTCCCCCACATTCAGTTACTCAGCTTTCGGGCGAAAGGTTGTAGAGGCCGTATGGAGATATGGCAAGGTCCGATCAGATACGTGCGGTATTGCACGGATCAGGATCGGACAGTTTGTACTATAGGCCGTATGGTTATATGGCAGGGTTCGATCAGATACGTGCGGTATTGCACGGATCAGGATTGAACAGATATTACTAGCCGGTTTTGGTATAAGCCGGATTCTAGTATAGTACAGTGGAGATTTTGTCTCATTGCATTTGTATTTCGGTCGGAATACAAATGCGGGTGTGTATGCACAGTATCGGGGTTTTCCTGTAATTTATTACGGGACCAGTTTTTTGGAGTTGCCAGTTTGCTTTCCGTTTCGGCCGATTTCCATTGTTCCGTTCATTGGCCGAAGATTGGTGGAGGAGGGTTTATTTGCATTGTTGCAAATAAGCTTTTATGGAGGGGGTCTTTGTATATTATCATGTCATGATACTTGTCCCATCATTTGACTTCATATCTTCATGATGGCTTGACTTTATGTAACCATCATGGTTGTTGATGATGGTGGTGTTGGAGTGAGGGTTTTCTTGTGATCATTGGTTTTTCTTTCATCATCTCTTGCTTGCATCATTGCTATCCAACCACTCTCTTGACCTTACTTTTTCTCTCTCCAATCACACATGGTGGGGGGGGGGGCCGGCCATTCCTAAGAGGAGGAATGGGGATTCATTTTCATGTGGAGAAAAATGTTACTCTTATTTCCCTTTGTATGCTACATTTTTCCTCACCCCTCTCTAAGATCTTTTTCCTCCACCACAAAGGCAACTCCACATAAACCCAAATGAGACTTCTTCTCTAGATATTCTACAACGAATCTTGGGCACGTCGAGTAGCCGGCTTCGTGCCCGAGTTGCCTCGGCATAGAGGTGGGAGCCCGTAAACGATGTAGGCAACGTGGTGCACTTCCGGCGACGAGGATGAGACGGACGGAGATCCCGCGAGGAGATCGGATTGGAGATGAAGACCGGAGGACTTGGATCGTCGGTATATCTCTTTCCCATCTTGTTAAGTAGCTTAGACTAGTTAATGGTAACGATCCGGTGTTTAGTGCGCGGTGGTGCCGGTTTGCAAAGTCCGCAAAATTTTAGTTATTCACCGCTTCCGCATTCCGGCGTCGGATTGACGGCCGGGGCGCCGCCGTGCACTTACAGTGGTATCAGAGCCTCCCCATTAACTTAGTCTAGCTTTGTGTAATGTGTTTTTCTGTTCCGATCGATCGAAATGTCCGAAAACCCCAATACACCCACATCAGTTTTCTGTTAAGATTTTTTGGTGTCCAAAAATTTTTCAGGTTGTAAAATATTGATGTACGAGAAAATATAAGAGTTCTGTAAAAATTCGATGATGTAACGCTACAGTGTGAGCGCGGAACCGCCGCGGAAATACCATACTTGCCGCCCTTCCGCGGTGCACTGTGCACGTCACATCACCAAATTTTTACAGATGCCTTCTGGGTTTATTTCAGGGGTTTTGGAACATTAAAATTGGGCCCATATTTTCTGTAACTGCTACAGTTTTCTTTGGGGCCCACTTGTTAATTGTTTGATCAATCGGAAATTTTTTAAACACATTTTTCACAGTATTTACATTATATCTGCGACCGTGAATGTCACTCGATCGGTAAATCCGGTCTAACTGCTATAGCTCGGTTAGACGGATTTGCGAACGTGACTTTCACGTTGATGTTCTATGTATTTGCTGTGATGTTGCGGATCGGTCGTGGGGGATAGCCTGGATGCAATGCTAGTACAGTTTTGTTGTATTATGTACATTTGATATTGCGGGGCGAGCGTCCGACATGTGGACTGCCGTCACTGCCTGATTGTATTATTATTTTGGGGCACGACCTGGTTGCGGTCGATGTACCCGGTGTATGTATATTTTACTTTCTGTACTAGGATTACCCCGCGGAGGGGTGCACGGATAGCCGGGTTCTGGAGGGCAACAAGCCCGCATCTCATGGCATTGAGACGGAGGGGGCTTCACTCTAGGATTGGCGGGCTATTCGCCGCACTCGTAGGGGGTACAGGTTGACCCAGGAGGGGTGCCCAAGTTGCCGGATTCCGTGAAGTGCTGGGTGGTCCATTCACGGCGCTGAAGGGGGCTGCCTCGCTTCAGGTTTTGGCGGGTGACTTGCCGCGCCCGTAGGGGTCTAGGATTTCATTGCACAGGCTATCCACACGACCAGGGGAACGTCGGGTTTCAGCGGCTCTGTGAAACCCGGGGATCCCAAATATCTGTATTGTTTCTGTGATGCTGTTCATTATCTGTGATGTTGCATTTTATTCACGCCTTGAGCGAATATAATATATTGGTATATATATTAGTAGATGTTGTATATGTTTTGCATCCGCGCTAGTCCAGTCCCCGCTCTGTCGTTAGTAAGCTAACCTAACGGGTAATGACGGGACCCAGTGGCGAATGCGGATGGCATATACGTACATCAGTATATTTTCGTTCTTTGTGGTGTGATCAATTGATGGGACTGCATTGATTCGGATCAATGCAAGTTAAAAACAAACCTAATCTGATGTTGTTGGAACACTTTTCAAAAAGCTGTTATTGCAAGGACGTTTACTTTTGTTTTGCATCGTGGTATTCATTGGAATATCCTGCTCCTCAGTCGACGAGGCAAGGGCCGAGATCCCTTCACCGGGAGTGACCCCTTGGACAAAAGTTTGCGTCAGGGCAATGACTTCACTATAGCCGATTACTTTTGCTTTGCACCGTGGTATTCATTTGGAATATCCTGCACCCCATTCTACGGGGAAAGAGCCGAGATCCCTTCACCGGGAGTGACCTCTTTAGCAACGGTTTTCGTCACTATATTTTCAAAAAGCTATCCGTTCCTTCAACGATATCAAGTTCATTACGTTAAAGGTTTTCGCCAGAAACCATTCGTAGCCCTCCGTCGTTTCATATGGGTAGTCAATAGTATTCAAGCTGTGTTTGTTGGCCTTAGTCAAGGCACAGTGTTTGGTAGCTATTGGGTATTCATATGCTGCATAGATAGATGCGTTGGTTTGGGACAGTCGTATAGCCTTGTTGGCCCTAGTCAAGGGCTTGTACGGGTGGATTCAAATTAACCTGGATAATGACGGGTAGAACTTGACATGTGACTTATGATTTGTTGGCCTTAGTCAAGGTCATAAGAGCATGGGGTAAAAATCACATCGGGAGTTTCAAAAGAACTGAAACTTGCCAGATATGCGCATACCTTCTGGAGTGTGACACCGTGAGCGGATTCCGTCACGTTGTCATGCGATGAGAGTTGGATCCCGATTCCCACTGATGAGTTAGTTTACTCCTCGGGTAACCCCGACTAATTCTTCTTTCAGGTTTGGAGGAGAATTTGAGGTACAGTGGGAGGATTCCAGATTAGATAAATTGGTAACCATTCTGATCTAGGTTAGAGTGCACGCTGAGTGTTTCTTTTCTCTCTCTCTTTGGCAGCGACCATTGACCCGACCCTAAGACTTTGACTCAGTGACCAAGTTGACCGAACCTTCTTAAACACCGGCTTTTGGATTGTCAGAGTTGCAAACCTCATTGCCACTCCTACTTTTACCCTTTTCTCCAGGACACCCCGTTTTACTACGAACGTCCACTTCCATTGGACAAAACCATCGTATGGTTAGATACGAACTCGACAGATTTATTCGAGGATGGTTTCCGGTTCTGGAGAAAACGGATAGGATTATTCAGTTGTCTTTTCTTTTCACCCTCTCTCAGGTTGCGAGTACTCCTTGGTTTAGGAGTAGTACACCTATTACGCAAATTGGATAGTCTTCTTCCAAACCATAGGCTGGTGCCGACCGGTAGGGAAGGAAGAAAACCAGTTAGCCTAAACGGTGTACAGAAGGTATTAAGTTCAGACAAAGCAAGGGATTAGTAAGAGGGCAAAGTAAATTGCGATTGCTATTCACGACCAAACCAAGTATTTCTTCGCCAATCCTAAATCACCTTTGTATTTCTCCAGGACACTCCGTATCACTACGAAGATCCCATTTTATTGGATAATCCATCGTATGGTTATATACGAACTCGAAAGGAACTTGTTCCAGTTCGGGGATGGATCCTGGTTCAGGAGAAATAGGAATAAAGTACATTCAGGTGTCTTTTATCTTCACCTTCTCTCGTGTTGCGAGTGTTCCTAGGATTGGGACAGTACACCCATTATGCTTATTGGATAGTCTTCTTCCAAACCATAGGCTGGTGCCGAACGGTAGGGAAGGAAGAAAACCATTTGGCCTAAAGGGGTGTGCAGAAGGTAAAGACTAAAGACATATGAAGGGATTTGGAGAGGTGGCAAAGAATTATACGGTTACAGTTGTGAATCTGGATAATGGAAAGGGCATTACTATGAATACCGGGATACCCCATTGGAACATTTTAATGTTTCAGTTTCACTGTGTAATGTTAAAGGAAAACTGATTTCCCGATTAGATACTTACTCCAGGGTATGTATTTACCAGGTACGATTCTCACATCTGTATGGTTTTACAGATGATGAGTGGGAGTAAGTTATTGGGAATTGGGTGATTATCCTCATTATATCGGGATTCGTTGTAATCAGTGATATTTGAGGAAATCACCTGGGCTGTTTGCCGGTCGGCAAATATTTGGTTTTGAATATCCGCTGTTATGCACCAATTTCAAATTGATATATCTGTACGTCTATTTTCATAGAGTGAGATATACCTTTCTGAAATTATGTCTACGACATTTACCTATATCAGTGGATGGTTAGGTAAGGAGCATTAAACAGCGGTGTAATTCTTCTTAACCATAAGTACAGTTTTCAACCTACGACACACAGTGAATGAGTTATCAGACTCAAGGGACTTATACAGAGTATTGTATGTTGTCCAGGGTCCATCAGGACAGAGGGGTTGGTCCTCGTACTACATTCAGTTTACTTATGACTTCTCTAGTTTTTAGACAGGTGTTTCGTGGAAACACAGGGTCTGAATTTGGAGAAGTTATATGTATTTGAATAGAGTAGAGAACCAGGTATAGCAAGTATCGGGATTCTTCAAAGAGATCGAAGATGTAGATACTTGTGTATGGTATTCAGTTGATAGTAATGATAAAGAGAACTTGCTTCTCTTTCAGGTTACTCATAATTGGAAGCATTCCTAAGTTGAGTTACGCTGATCAGCCTTCTTCCATTTAGTTGACATGCGCTGGGGACAGCTGCATGATTTGAATCTGGTTCAATTAAATCAGTGCCTCTGTTTCTATATTGGATATAGAACAGTTCATATCTTAACGATGTTAAGGTACGGGGAGTTGTCCGGTTTATGATTAAAACCAGACACTGGACGACTCAAGGCACGTTTCTGTAATGGCTGTTTGTGGGTTGACCCAGGCTATGACGAGGGTTGACTTTCTACCATCTGGATGAACAATAGCGATATTGTTCTAGACTCGCCACAGTTTTATTAAAGATGGATTTTTTCAGAAAACAGTAGTGGGAGTATGGTAGAACTGGAAATGATTCCAGAACCACAAACGATTACTGAAGATTTGATAAGGAACCTAAAGATTCAATCTGGATTGACATTCCATTGGCCACTCCGCAGACATGGTGGGTAACTTCAGGCACCCGAGAGGTACTACGGTTGCCTCAAGGACGGTGACAGGGAAGTTCTTGTTTACCCACAATTACCATTGCTGTTGTTCCAGGCTGCGAGACCCGGCGGGAGGATGAGTATAGCGTCATTCTAAACTTGCTTTAGAAGTATACGTCTATATGACTCTGCCAGAGGGTTGTCGTTGTCAGTGGGAGCAGCGGAAGCATTGGTGGACAGGTAGCTTATGTCTATTTATAGACTAAAGCAGATGTAGCGGAGATAGATCATCTATTTCTGACGTGACAGTCATGGGTTTGACGTCATCAGAATAGGGGATGGATCTGTTGAGAAGGTAGTAGGGTGTGATGTCCTGGTATCTGGATGACATACACAGAATAGGAAAGGAAACTCCTATACTACAATCGGTTATATTTTGGTCGTCACACAGTAGTTTCTCCATATAGGAATTGGGTATTATATCAGACATACTGGTTACTAGGTCTATGGTCTTAGATCTAGATTTGGGTGGTTTCCCAATCAGGGTACTTGACAGCATTCTAAGAGTATTTAGGATGGACGACTCCTGGCACGGTAGTGTACCTGCAGGTAATGGAGTCACCCTCTCCAAAGGTGTCTTACAGACTAAAGGGGAGAGGGACGTGCATGATTGGCAGATCACTTGCTTAGGCAATTGAGTCAATCATGAGATGTCAAGTACCACACCAGATGTTGTTCTTGCACTAGATGCAATAAGTTGACATTAATCCAATCCTGGAGAAACAGTCGGAAGCAGTTTTAGAACATAAGTGGATGTTCTAGGGATATGATAACGACAGCCTCATTCAAAAGACGGTTATCATTCCAGGCTTCCAAGGTGACATGGACGACAAGGAGGTTGTCAGAGTTATAGTTTTCCCTCAGACGAGGGGCGGTATTTTGGACAGGTGATCCAAGGCAATACTGAGGGAGGCATGGCGCGCAGGATACTGATTAAGTTCAGTTAACGATACAGTCTAAGAAGTTTGGATTTGGAGTTCATTTATGAGCTATGTCCCATCAGACATCCAGACACATTCTAAGACAGGTATTGCTCATTTCGGGAGATGGGTTTCTCCGCGAACTTGAGATATAGAGAGACATAGAAAGAAACAACTAAGCGGATCCACTCACTGAGGCTATTCCTCGAACGCAATAGTTCCGCAAACGAGCTTTGTGAGACTGACTAGTAGAGGAGTTGGGTGTTCGGTATCACACGGGCTGTGAGTATGCGACATCGCAATAATTAGCCTTGAGTGCAAGTGGGAGATTGTTGGAGATAGTGCCCTCAGAGTCAATTATTAGGTCACAGGTACGTGATTGTAATGATTGAGGGAGGACCTATCCCAGTAGGACAGTCTTGCTCGAGATGATAGTATGCTATCTGGTTTACCTTTATCATCGTGTACTGCTTTAGGTGACATGACACGTCGCTATTACACGTTGATAGAGCCCCTAGGATTCTTGCTTGACCACCAGCAGTATGAGGGCGATCATATAAGTGGGAGCTGGGGGTCTATAAGCTTATCCTTAAAAGGTCCCTGGTCGTGGGAGTTTCGAGACTGGGCATCGATACTCCATTAGTAGACTAGTGTATACAGTCGAGACCCCGACGAGGGGCGGTGGCCGGTCTCACAAGCCACTGGTGTCAGTTGGATCACCTAAGATGTATACAGGTGCTCATTGGGTTATGAGTACACCGGACAGGACTCGCCGGGAACATGCTAGTTGGTCATATACCAGACGTCAGATGGCAGTTCCCTGGTGACATGTGTGCAGGTTAGTTCATCGACCTGGGGATCGTCATTTGTCTCGTGTGAGTTCCCACTGTACTTTGATTACTACCCTACCACGGCTCAAAGGAGTCGTGCAAACAGGTTTTAGTTGGGTACAGTCCCGAGCCACATGGAGGCAGTGAGCGTATCTTCAGGGGTTCGTCTCTCCCGGTATTGGGGGTGAGGTCGTGCTGTGTCTAGGAGAGCCATTACACAAAGTCCTTGGCCAAGGCAAGGAGATTTACTGGTAGGTATTCCAGTAGTATCTCAGGGTGTTCTGGGCTACACTCCGACACGACTTGTACCGCTTTTGGGGGTCTGACTTTTACCAACCCCCTAGGCCCGCCATGCGATACTCATAGACGAACGGACCGGACTGCACGGATATTGTCACTGACAGGCTCAGTTGGGTGTCGGGGTGAGCTTCCTCATCGACGTCCCATTTGGTCAGTACCTGGTAGCCCGTCACGTATTGGCTTATACCTCTGACGTGCTAGTGGTTAAATCCACAACCAAGGTGTTGACGAGTCTTTAGAGTCCCCCACATTCAGTTACTCAGCTTTCGGGCGAAAGGTTGTAGAGGCCGTATGGAGATATGGCAAGGTCCGATCAGATACGTGCGGTATTGCACGGATCAGGATCGGACAGTTTGTACTATAGGCCGTATGGTTATATGGCAGGGTTCGATCAGATACGTGCGGTATTGCACGGATCAGGATTGAACAGATATTACTAGCCGGTTTTGGTATAAGCCGGATTCTAGTATAGTACAGTGGAGATTTTGTCTCATTGCATTTGTATTTCGGTCGGAATACAAATGCGGGTGTGTATGCACAGTATCGGGGTTTTCCTGTAATTTATTACGGGACCAGTTTTCTGGAGTTGCCAGTTTGCTTTCCGTTTCGGCCGATTTCCATTGTTCCGTTCATTGGCCGAAGATTGGTGGAGGAGGGTTTATTTGCATTGTTGCAAATAAGCTTTTATGGAGGGGGTCTTTGTATATTATCATGTCATGATACTTGTCCCATCATTTGACTTCATATCTTCATGATGGCTTGACTTTATGTAACCATCATGGTTGTTGATGATGGTGGTGTTGGAGTGAGGGTTTTCTTGTGATCATTGGTTTTTCTTTCATCATCTCTTGCTTGCATCATTGCTATCCAACCACTCTCTTGACCTTACTTTTTCTCTCTCCAATCACACATGGTGGAGGGGGGGGGCCGGCCATTCCTAAGAGGAGGAATGGGGATTCATTTTCATGTGGAGAAAAATGTTACTCTTATTTCCCTTTGTATGCTACATTTTTCCTCACCCCTCTCTAAGATCTTTTTCCTCCACCACAAAGGCAACTCCACATAAACCCAAATGAGACTTCTTCTCTAGATATTCTACAACGAATCTTGGGCACGTCGAGTAGCCGGCTTCGTGCCCGAGTTGCCTCGGCATAGAGGTGGGAGCCCGTAAACGATGTAGGCAACGTGGTGCACTTCCGGCGACGAGGATGAGACGGACGGAGATCCCGCGAGGAGATCGGATTGGAGATGAAGACCGGAGGACTTGGATCGTCGGTATATCTCTTTCCCATCTTGTTAAGTAGCTTAGACTAGTTAATGGTAACGATCCGGTGTTTAGTGCGCGGTGGTGCCGGTTTGCAAAGTCCGCAAAATTTTAGTTATTCACCGCTTCCGCATTCCGGCGTCGGATTGACGGCCGGGGCGCCGCCGTGCACTTACAGGTAAGTGTTACCAGTAGTTTCTCGAATTGTTATAGACCTCATATCGACACGACTTATCGAGCTATTGGGGTCTGACGTTTACCACCCCTAGGCGAGATATGCGACAGATCAGACGATCAGACCGGACTGTACGGTAGTGTTACTGGTCGGATTCACTGGAGTGTGAGCGGGCTTGCTCGTCGATCTTCAGATCGCTCGATACCCGGGTGGCCGTTACGTTTAGCAGACCGCTTGCGGCTTGTGGATGTTTGATATGATCATCATCCGCTGCCGGCGTATTGACGAGTCTTTAGAGTCCTACACAGAGGTTTCCTGGCTCAAGCGAAACGAAATAGGAGCGCATATGAGATATGTGCGGGACCGAGAATAATGCGTGTATGTGATACCGTATTCTATTCTCGCGATAAATATATCGAATGGTTGTATGCGATATAACCTAGTTATCGATTCAAGCGTTGATTCGATAAGTCGATATATTGTATACTAGTCGGTTGTGTGCGACATAACCGGGTCATTGGATCAAGTGTTGATTTAATGATTTAATGCATATTTATATATTTGATATATTACTTTGCATCAACTAGTATCGGTTTACTTAAGATGGATTTTCTCACTCGGGTGTGCGCATTACATATGCGATATGATTTTGTGCACTTGATTGTATCATGTTTGATGATACATGTTTACTTGGTTAAGTGCAAAGAATTAAACCATGGTTAAAAGAATGGCTAGGGTTTCATTTCCTTTATTTATTCATTTATTTATTTATTTATTCATTTTGGAAAAGAAGAGAAAAGAATGGTTGCTAGATTTGGAGTTTAGTTGAAGCTTCATGAAGCTTTGATAAAGTCAACCATACTTATCTCATCCTTAACCCTAACCATTCCCACTAACCATGATTCATTCTCTACACTTGACCATGGTTAAAATTATGATAAGAATTCATTTTCTTCTTTTTACAATTAACTTATCATATCATTTTTCTTCTTCTTCTTCCTTGCTTCAAGTGAAGAAGCTTGAGGTCATCAATGGTGATTGATGTTTTTGAGTGAGAAATCCAATTCTAAAGTTAACCCACTTCCTATTTCTTCATCCTCTACCTCTTGCCAAGTAGTAGAGTGTGTTTTATTCACAAGTTTCATGACTTGGTGAAGTGAGAGCTTGATCTTGCGATGCTTCGACGTAGATCATCTTCGGCATGGACATCGACGACCTAGCTTGCCCATTCTCCAACGAAGCCGATCCTAGAGCCCGGATTTGACTTGGACAGCGGAGAGGACCTCGTTGCGGAGCTATGGAGGTGGAGCACCGGATCTACAAAGGTTGTATTTCCGTTAAACTTTTAGTTAAGTGTTAACTAGTTCATTGTTCGCCTAGACATCTAGTTATCGATCCGTAGTTTAGGGTTTGTAGGCACCATAATTTTTGAAATTGCCATGGTTGATGGCTTGGGAGACCTCACTAGCGTGCCTAGGAACCCTACAAAAGGGTGCGACCTCGTAAAACATATATAAAAATAGAAAGAATAAAAAAAAAGGTATGCCCGTAAGCAAAAAGGGCACGGACGAAAACCCGAAAGGGCTCCGTGAGTAAAAACAGCAGGGCTACCGGCGAGTGTTTGTGAAAACCCGAAAGGGCGCAACCTCGTTAAAGGACACTTACAAGGTCCTCTCGACCTTGTAAGGAGAAACCACCCGCGTGAGATCTGTTAGTTGTATGTATGCCCTAGAGGCCAATATTGTACAGATGATGTATATTATATTTGATGCTTGGACATATATAGAGAGGACTTTCTTGCTCGATATGATAGTATGCTATCTTGTTGCACTTTACTTTAACACGTATATTTGTCTCTTTATACTGTTTTATAGTTACATGTTGGTAAAGCCCTTAGGATGTGTACTTGACTACCTGGACTATGATGCGGATCATACTAGTGGGGACATGGTAGTCCATAAGTACATCCTTCAAGGACCCTAGTCGTGGGTGTATCGAGACGGGGCATCGATATACCAGTGTAGACTAGCGTATACGCTTCTCAACCCATGAGATGGGCGATGGATGATCCCATATCCATTGGTGTTTGACATCAGAGATGGTATACGGGTGCTCAGTGGAGACTGGGTACACTAGACGGACTCGCCGAGAACTTCCAGATGGTATTATACCTCACGTCAGATGGCAGTTCTCTGGTGACACTTGTGCAGGCTAGTCTGTAGACCCGAGATCGTCATAAAATCTTGTGTGATTCCCACTGTGCTTTAATTTCCACGTTACCACGTCCATGAGGGCGTGCAAAACGGTGGTTTTTGGGTACAGTCCCGAGTCACATGGAGGCAATGAGCGATAGGAGGGGTTTCGTCTCTCCCGGTATTGGGGGTTGATGTTGCGCTGTGCTCGATTGGCCGTAACAGGGAAGTCCCTGACCAGGGCTGATTTAGAGATTTACTGGTAAGTGTTACCAGTAGTTTCTCGACCCATTATAAGCCTCACATCGGCACGACTTATCGGTTATTGGTGTCTGACGTTTACCACCCCTAGACTCGATATGCGACATATCAGACGAGGAGACCGGACTGTACGGGAAGTGTTACCGGTAGGCTTTTACAGGAGTTGGAGCGGGCTTGCTTGCTGATCTTCTGATCGCTCAATACCCGGGTAGCCGTTACGTCCAGCTAGTACCGCTGACGGCTTGTGGGTGTTTGATGTGATCATCACCTACTACCGGAGTATTGACGAGCCTTTAGAGTCCTACATAGAGCTTATACTGGCTCAGGAAAAACGAAATAGGGGCGCATATGTGATATGTGCGGGACCGAGAATAATGCGTGTATATGATACCGTATTCTGTTCTCGCGACTTTTTTTATCGGTCGGTTATATATGATATAGCCGGGTTATCGAATCAAGTGTTGATTCGATAAGTCGATACATTGAATGTTAGTCGGTTATATGTGATATGACTGGATTATTAAGTCAAGTGTTGATTTAATAATTTATTGTATAATTTTATATTTGATATACTAGTTTACATTAACTAACACATGTTCACTTAGGGTTTTTTCTCACATGTACACATCTTTACTATATATATGATATATATTAAAATGTGTTATATTTTTGTATCATGGTTGATGATACATCATCCATGGGTGTATGAGACTTACACTATGCTAATTTTTAGTTTGGGTTTTTAATATTTAAAGTAATTACAAAATCAAGTGGAGGATTAGAAAATGCATGAAGCTTATGGAAGCTTGTGGATGCATTGACTAATTCAACTTGAATTTGTTTTTACTATGGATTTTATTAACCCAACCATAACAATTAGCCTAGGGCTAAATCTCTACAAGAGTTAGTATATGATACTCACTCACCATGGTTAGCCTACTTACTTGATCATTATCCTCATATCTTTCTTTTCTCCTTCTTCTTCATTGTTAAGAAAGAAAAAGCTTACTAGGGTTTGATCAAAAGTGAGAACTAAAGTGAGAAATAAAAATCCAAAGAGAACCCACTTCCTATTTCTCCATCCTCTACTAGACTAGCACTTTAGTATAGGGTGTTTGCTTCACTAATTCTCAAATTAGTGAAGTAGTAGCTTGAGTCGGAATTCCCTCGACGTAGATCATCTTCGGCCTCAGAGACTTCAAGCAAGGTCGCATCTTTCGCCTCGTGAAGCCATGCAAGAGCCCGGGAGAACCTTGATCGCAGTGAAGGGACTTCAACCAGGAGCTAAAGAAGTAAAGGACTGATCTACAAAGGTTGTATATCGTGATCCCTTAGAAGTAAAGTTGTTTACTTACTGTTTGTTTCGCCTAAACTCTAGTATACGATCTTGCTTAGGGTTGTTCGGCACATAAAAATTTAATTTTGGCATAGTCGATACCTTGTAGAGCCTTGTTAGTGTGCCTAGTAACCCTACAGTAGTATCAGAGCCTAGCTAGAGCCTTATGCGAAGTGTAGACGAAGTTAGAAACCCGATCGAACCCCGAAACCCTAATCGATACCCTTCTCTGTACTTTTACTGAAACTGTGGATTTTTCCAAATTAAAAATATCCAAAAAATTCAGCAGGGTTTTCTAGGAGTTACTGTGCAGCACGTGACCCCAAGTCGACAATTGCGCCGCGGAACCGCGGCCCCACCCTGGCTTGCGCGGCGGTTCCGCGGCCATAATGATGAATCATGGCACGTGATTTGCACAGTAATTTCTTTCTATAGTTCTTGTGTTTTCTGGGAATTTTTAATTTATACTCAAGAGTTGAGTTTTCTGGGTTGTATTGGGGACTCGATGATTCGATCGGATTATTTAACTTGGTTTATTGTATATTCCGGATAATTTAGAAAGTATTAAAATGTTCGAACGGATATCATTAACTCGATTTTTCCCGGCACGAAAAACATTCAAGTGTTGAATTTTTCTCGGGTTTAAATCTTTCGAAAATACGTGCATGTGACATGATGGACCCTCTAGAAGACAACAAACTTTAACTCGATTATGTGACCGTCTTGAACTTCCCTTTGAACCTTAGGGTTTGGGGCAGTACGGCATGCCACATGTGAGGCGTTGGCTTGACCCTTCTACGGCTGGACCGTTGCTACTGTGACGTATTCTGGAATATTTGAACTCCGCTCAAGTGTTGAGCTATTTTGGAAATCTTGGGTATTTGATTATTCGATCGGAAAGTTTAATACTGTCTATTTATCTGGAATGTGATACAATATGTGGAATTCATACAGTTAGGCATGAAATGCGAAATATGTGATATTTCGGATTTACGATGTCTAAAGAGATTGTGGATTCCAAATGTTTTAGTTTTACACTTTCTTTTCCGTGACTGTAAGTGTAATATGTGATATCGCCGGTTTCGTTGCTATATGTCAACGATAATTAGGATGCGCATATTTACTTACGTTGATGACATGTGATGTTATGTGTTGCTCGATATGTTATATTGGATCGTCGCGTTTTGAATAGCCGGGGGTTTTTATGTGAGATGAGAGTTTTTATTTTCACTCATGTAAAATAATATGTATGTAATATTCTTTTATTGGGGCATTTCTGGGATGAGGTTGATGTCACCTTTTGTATATTATTTACT
This sequence comes from Agapanthus africanus, assembly GCA_030015575.1. Lineage (NCBI taxonomy): Eukaryota > Viridiplantae > Streptophyta > Magnoliopsida > Asparagales > Amaryllidaceae > Agapanthus > Agapanthus africanus. Next base: position 352,784,026 of record CM057347.1, on the reverse strand, counting down.
TTTCCGCACTAGGATAGACCCAAGGAGGAGAGCACAAGTAACCGGGTTCTGGAGTCCAGTGGGAGACCAACTCGAGGAGTCGAGTCCGGGTCTCCTAACTCTAGAATTGGTAGGGTTGCTTGCTGCTCTCATAGGGGTCTAGGGATATGGGTTTGGCTATTCATCGCGACCGTGGAATCCGTGTTTTATACAGGCTCAAAATAAAACACGGACGTCCTAGTATATCCAATGTTTTATATGTTTCTTCTGTTGTGATATCTGTGATGTGATCATTTGATGTGCTGTGATAAATACTGTATATAGTATATATGATATATTATATAGGCGTTACTTATGTTTTACACCCGCGCTAGCCCTGCCCCACTCTGCCGTTAGTTACCTAACCTAACGGTGCACGAGGGGACATCGAGGCGAATGTGGATGGCATAAGTGAACGTCGTATTTATCTGTAATGTTTAGGTGACTTAAATGATGGGACTTCATTAATATGATTAATGAAAGAAAAGAAACCTAAAAGATATTGTAGAATCAAATTTTTCAAAAAGGGTAGCTACAGTTTTGCTTTGCATAGTGATATATATGATATATCCCGCACCTTATTCGATGAGGAAAGAGCTGAGATCCCTTCACCGGGAGTGACCTCTTTAGCAAAACTGGCAGATGCTACAACACTCGGTTTGCTTTTGACTGCTTTTGGAGTTTTGCATTGCATAGTGATGTATATGATATATCCTGCACCTTATTCCATAAAGAAAGAGCCGAAATCCCTTCACCGGGAGTGACCTCTTTAGCAAAACTAATAAAAGCCTCAAAATCACTCCATTTCAAAATTCACTAGATTCTACAACGATATCAAGTTCATTACGCAATAGGTTTTCAGAAAAACCTGTCGTAGCCCTCCGTCATTTCAGATAAGTCCTACTTAGTATTCGTGCTACGTTTGTTGGCCTGCATCAAGGCGTAGTGTGCGGTAGCTAACTAGTATTTATCTGTTTATGCATATGATGCAGATTGGATTAGGGTAGTCGTGCGACTTTGTTGGCCTGCGTCAAGGGTCGTACGGATGGGTTTAATTCAATCAAGAAATGATGGGTTGAACTTGACTAGCGCACTATGGTTTGTTGGCCTGCGTCAAGGTCATAGGACGCTAGGGGCAAAATATTATCGGGAATTTCAAGTGTTGAAATTTGCAATGAGATTGCATACCTTCTATGAGATAGTTGGATCCCGATACCCACTGCGAGTAATTGTTACTCCCGGGAGAGTTTTACACAGGACAATTAGCTGATCAAGTAGGTGTCTAGAAAGGTGTCAACGGGGTTACGCCTCTGGGAAAACGAGGTTTACTTTAATTAGGTCCGTGCAAAAGCACGTGGAACCTCCCTCAAAGTACCGACACTGGCCTGGCTGAAAGATTGGCGAAGTTGTAGGGTGTAATTAATCCCGGCTAGTCTTTCCTTTTAGGGTTTGAAGGAAGATTTGATAAAAACAGTGGGAGCCATCCTGATTAGATAAAATAATAACCAATCTGATCTTGCAAGAGCATACGCTAAAGTGTTTTCTTCTCTCTCTCTCCAGGTAGCGACCATATCATGCCTTAATAAAGATAATAATATGGATGTATTGACCGAACCCGCATGTTTTACTGTGCTGGGGAACGTTGGTTTCGTTCTTTCTTATAAGAGTTATAAGACTGAACAGGATATAGGGGAATACCAGGATTCCCATGCCACCCGAATGAAGAAAGTACATGTTGATGCATTTTCTTCGGGTGTGTTCGTTACAGAGAACTGTTTCTCCATTTGCTCTACGTCCTGGGTATTAGATACCGGGTCAGGATCCCATATATGTAATCAGTTACATGGGCTTAGGAAAGGTAGAGAACTTGGAGAAGGTGATAAAGACATAAGGGTTGGAAATGGTGCAATTGTTGCAGCTAAAACCGTCGGAGAATATCACCTTGTATTGCCAACTGGTAATACATTGATTCTGAACGAATGCTATTTCATGCCGAACCTGATATGCAACATTATATCGGTTTCTTTGTTGAGTAAAGAGGGATATAATTTTGTATTACAGGATAATATTATGAACATTTTCCTAAACCAAAAGTTGGTTGGATCAGGCACGATGTGCAATGGCATTTATGTTCTAAATCAATCAACAGTTCTGAGCATAACAAACACACAAAAGTGGAAGAGTTCAGAAATGAACGAATTCTTCTTGTGGCATTGTAGACTGGGTCACATCAATGCGACACGACTAGCTAAGTTGCATAAGGATGGATATTTAAATCCGTTTCAAATTTTATCTTATGACACTTGCCAGTCATGTCTCAAAGGCAAGATGACCAAAACTCCGTTTACGGGACACGGAGAAAGAGTTACGGAAATCTTGGGACTAGTACATAGTGATGTATGCGGCCCCATGTCTACACATGCCAGGAATGGTTCTGCGTACTTCATTACATTCACTGACGATCTCTCTAGATTCGGATATGTGTTCCTGATGAAACACAAATCAGAAGCTTTTGAGAAATTTAGAGAATATAAACAAGAAGTCGAGAACCAAATCGGAAAAAGTATTAAAATCCTTCGATCTGATCGAGGAGGAGAATACTTGAGCAATGAATTCCAGGACTTCCTAAAAGAGAATGGGATTCTCTCTCAGCTAACTCCTCCATATACACCACAGCACAACGGTGTATCAGAACGGAGGAACCGCACCCTGTTAGATATGGTGCGCTCTATGATGAGCACAGCTGAGTTACCTATTTCATTCTGGGGGTATGCACTGGAAATAGCTGCAGACCTATTGAATATGGTTCCCACCAAATCTGTGCCAACCACTCCATATAAGATATGGAAAGGAAAGAGACCATGTCTTAATTATGTTAAGATATGGGGTTGTCCGGCCTATGTAAAAACACAAAATCCGGACAAACTCACGGCAAGGTCCATTCTGTGTAAGTTTATTGGATATCCCAAACATTCGCGCGGGTATATCTTCTACCAAACCGAGGAACAAAAAGTGTTTGTTTCTCGACATGCCACCTTTTTAGAAAAGAAATTTCTTGAAAAAGAGATTAGTGGCATGGAGTTAGAACTGGAAGAGGTTCCAGCAATACAGACTACGACAGAAGATTTGGTTGAACCGGAGGATTCAGTAGTTCCCAACGAACCTCAGCCTCTCCGCCGATCTAGTAGGGTTCCTCACCCACCTGAGAGATACTACGGTTTTCTCATGGATGGTGGGAGCGAGGATTGCATCATGGTTGATGATGACCCAACTAGCTTCAAGCAGGCCATCACGAGCGGGGACTCAGTGAAATGGCTGGATGCAATGCGGTCCGAGATGGAATCCATGTACACCAACAAAGTATGGACTTTGGAAGATACTCCTGAAGGGGTAAAACCCATTGGGAGCAAGTGGATCTTCAAGAAAAAATTTGGTGTAGATAGGAAAGTAGAGACTTTCAAAGCTAGACTTGTTGCAAAAGGTTTTCGTCAAAGACCAGGTGTAGACTATGAAGAAACCTTTTCTCCAGTGGCTATGCTTAAATCCATCCGGATCATGCTTGCCATCGTTGCATATCATGACTACGAAATCTGGCAAATGGATGTTAAGTCCACCTTTCTAAACGGTGATTTAGAAGAGTGCGCGTACATGACTCAGCCAGAGGGCTTCGTAGATAGTGGGCGGGAAGGTGTGCAAGCTGCTTAAATCCATTTATGGATTAAAGCAAGTATCGCGAAGTTGGAACATCTTCTTTGACGTCGTTATCAAAGAGTTTGATTTCGTCAAAAACATAGATGAACCTTGTATCTACAAGAAGGTGGCAGAGAGTAAGGTTGTCTTCCTCGTATTGTACGTAGACGACATCCTCTTGATAGGAAATGACATTCCTATGCTGCAATCAGTCAAGTTCTTCTTATCACAAAGATTCTCAATGAAAGATCTTGGTGATGCCTCCTGCATATTGGGAATTATGATCTATAGAGATAGATCTAAACGGATATTGGGATTGTCCCAATCCAGGTACATTGACACCATACTAAAGAGGTTTAGTATGGAAGAGTCCAAACGTGGGTTTTTACCCACGATCTCAGGGCTCATGTTGTGCCACGGCAGCGCCCCGGCCGTCTACTTGAGGCCAAAATGCGGAATCAAAAATTTTCTTAACTTTAAACCGGCGCTACCGCGGACAATAAACCCGGATCGTAACCATTAACCTAATCCTAGCTATCAAGAGAATGGGGAGAGAGTTATACCGAGCGATCCGTGTCCTTCGGTCTTCTCGTCGTCGTCCCGATCTCCTGCGGAATCATCGTTCGTCACCTCCTCGTCGTAAAGGGCACCACATAGCCGATTTCTTTTACGGGCTCCCACCTCTGGACCGAGGCAACTCGGGCGTGAAGTTGGCAAGTCGACGCGTCCAAGGGTACTGTAGGTGTAGTGTAGAATCTTTACCTCAATGGGATTTATGTTGCCATTTGATGGAGAAGAGAATGAACTATGAACTTTGGAGATAATGAGTTTTGTGGCAAGTAGAAAAAATGAGATATGAATCATTTCCCACACAAAATGAATCCCCTTCTTCCTAGCAATGCGGCCGGACCCGCCTTTATCAAAATTGGTGGAGGAATCAAAACATGAAGGAAGGTGAGAGTAGCAAAAGCAAAGGGGTGACCACATCCAAAAGCAATGATAACCATATCATATCAATTTCTAATCTCATTTAATGCAAAGGAAGAGACTAATAAAGAATCTCATGATGGTAGAACCATCATGAAGCCACAAATGCAAGTAACACCTCCACAAAAGATAATTTGTACAACTGCAAATAACCCCCTCCATCGGAAAAGTCCGGCCGGGAAGGAACAAAGGAAAACTGGACGGAACGGAATATAAACTGGCAACTTCAGAAAACTGATCACGTAATAAATTACAGGAAAACCCCGCTACTGTATATACATACCCGCATTTGTATTCCCACAGAACACAAATGCAAAGAGACAAAATCTACACTGTCTAATACTAGGATCCGGCTTAAACTAAAGCCCACTAGTAAAATCCGTCCGATCACGATCCGTGCAATACCGTACGTATCTGATCGAACCCTGCCATATCTCCATACGGCCTATACAGCGTTTCGCCCGAAACTTGAGTAACTGTGTGTAGGGGACTCTAAGACTCGTCAATACTATGGCTGTGGATTTAACCACTAGCACGTCAGAGGTATTAGCCATACGTAACGGGCTGCCAGCTATTGACCAAAAGGGTCGTCGATGAGCGAACTCATCCTGACACCCTACTGAGCATGTCAGTGACAATATCCGTACAGTCCGGTCCTTTCGTCTATGAGTATCGCATGGCGGGCCTAGGGGGTTGGTAAAAATCAGACCCCCAAAAGCGGTACAAGTCGTGTCGGAGTGTAGCCCAGAACACCCTAAGATACTACCGGAATACCTACCAGTAAATCTCCTGCCTCGGTCGAGGGCTTTGTGTAATAGCTCTCCTAGACACAGCACGACCTCACCCCCAAACCGGGAGAGACGAACCCCTGCAGATCCGCTCACTGCCTCCATGTGGCTCGGGACTGTACCCAACTAAAACCTGTTTGCACGACTCCTTTGAGCCGTGGTAGGGTAGTAATCAAAGTACAATGGGAACTCACACGAGACAAATGACGATCTCAGGTCGATGAACTAACCTGTACACATGTCACCAGGGAACTGCTATCTCACGTCAGGTATAATACCAACTAGCATGTTCCCGGCGAGTCCTGTCTGGTGTACTCATAACCTAATGAGCACCTGTATACATATTAGGTGAACCAACTGACACCAGTGTCTTGTGAGACCGGCCACCGCCCCTCGTCGGGGTCTCGACTGTATACACTAGTCTACTAATGGAGTATCGATGCCCAGTCTCGAAACTCCCACGACTAGGGACCATTTAAGGATGTTCTTATAGACCCTAGCTCCCACGTATATGATCGCCATCATACTGCTGGTCGTCAAGCAAGAATCCTAAGGGCTCTATCAGCATGCAATAGCGACCTGTAAGGTCACCTAAAGCAGTACACGATGATAAAGATAAACCAGATAGCATACTATCATCTTGAGTAAGACTGTCCTACCGGGATAGGTCCTCCCTCAATCATTGCAATCACGTGCCTGTGATCCAATAATTGACTCTGAGGGCACTATCTCCAACAATCTCCCACTTGCACTCAAGGCTAATTATTGCGATGTCGCATACTCACAGCCCGTGTGATACCGAACACCCAACTCCTCTACTAGTCAGCCTCACAAAGCTCGTTTGCGAAACTATTGCGTTCGAGGAATAGCCTCAGTGGGTGGATCCGCTGTGATGTTTCTTTCTATGTCTCTCTATATCTCAAGTTCGCAGAGAAAGCCATCTCCCGAAATGAGCAATACCTGTCTTAGAATGTGTCTGGATGTCTAATTGGACCTAGCTCATAAATGAACTCCAAATCCAAACTTCTTAGACTGTATCGTCAACTGAACTTAATCAGTATCCTGCGTCATGCCTCCCTCAGTATCCCCTTGGACTACCTGTCCAAAATACGGCCCCTCGTCAGAGGGAAAAACTATAACTCTGACAGTCACTCTGCCATCCAGGTCACCTTGGAAGCCTGGAATGATAACCGTCTACTGAATGAGGCTGTCATTATCATATCCCTAGAACATCCACTTATGTTCTAAAACTGCTTCCGAATGTTTCTCCAGGACTGGATTAATATCAACTTATTGCATCTACTGCAAAAACAACATCTGGTGTGGTACTTGACATCTCATGATTGACTCAATTGCCTAAGCAAGTGATCTGCCAATCATGCACATCCCTCTCCCCTTTAGTCTGTAAGACACCTTTAGAGAGGGTGACTCCATCCCCTGCAGGTACACTACCGTGCCAGGAGTCGTCCATTCTAAATACTCTTAGAATGCTGTCTAAGTACCCTGATTGGGAAACCACCCAAATCTAGATCTAAAACCATAGATCTAATAACCAGAATGTACGATATAAGATCCAATTCCTATGTGGAGAAACTACTGTGTGACAACCAAAATATAACCGATCGTAGTATAGGAACTTTACTTCCTACTCTGTGTATGTCATCAAATAGCAGGACATCACACCCTACTACCTTCTTAACAGATCCACCCCTATTCTGACGAAGTCAAACCTATGACTGTCACATCAGAAATAGATGATCTATCTCCGTTATATCTGCTTTAGTCTATAAATAAACATAAGCCACTTGTCCACCAATACTTCCGCTGCTCCTACTGACTACGAAAACCCTCTGGCAAAATCATATAAACGTACACTTCTAAAGCCAGTTTAGAACGACGCTATATTCATGCTCCTGCCGGGTCTCCCAGTCTGGAACAACAGCAATAGAAAGTCTGGGTAAACAAGAACCTCCCTGTCACCGTCCTTGAGGCTACCGGAGTACCTCTCGGGTGCCTGAGGTTACCCACCATATGTGCGGAGTGGCCAATGGAATGTAAAATCAGATTGAATCTTTAGGTTCTTATCAAATTTTCAGTAATCATTTGCGGTTCTGCAATCACTTCCAGTTCTACCATACTCCCACTACTGTTTTCTGAAGAAGAAAAAAATTATTAAAACTGTGGCGAGTCAAGAACAATATCACTATTGATCTTCCAGATGGTAGAAAATCAACCCTCGTCATAGCCTGGGTCAACCCACAAACAGCCATTACAGAAACGTGCCTTGAGTCATCCAGAGTCTGGTTTTAAGTATAAGCTGGACAACTCCCCGTATCTTAACAATGTCAAGATATGAACTGTTCTATATCCAATACAGAAACAGAGGCACTGATTTAATTGAACCAGATTCAAATCATGCAGCTGTCTCCAGTGCATGTCATCTAAATGGAGAGAGGCCGATCAGCGTTACTCAACTTAGGAATGCTTCCAATTATGAGTAACATGAAAGAGAAGCAAGTTCTCTTAATCATTACTATCATCTGAATACCATACACAAGTATCTACATCTTTGATCACCTTGAAGAATCCCGATACTTGCAACACCTGGTTCTCTACTTTATTCTTATACCTATAACTTCTCAAAACTTAGACCCTGTGTTTCTACGAAACACTTGTCTAAGAACCAGAGAAGTCATAAATAAACAGAATATAGTACAAGGACCAACCCCTCTGTCCTAATGGACACTGGACAACATACAATACTCTGTATAAGTCCCGTGAGTCTAATAACTCATTCACTGTATGTCGTAGGTTGAAAACTGTACTATGGTTATGAAGAATTACACCACTGTTCGATGCTCCTTACCTAACCATCCACTGATATAGGTAAATATCATAGACATAATTTCAAAAAGGTATATCTCACTCTATAAAAATAGACGTACAGATATATCAATTTGAAATTGGTGCATAACAACGGATATTCAAAACCAAATATTTGTCGTCCGGCAAATAACCCAGGTGAGTTCCTCAAATATCACCAATTACAACGAATTCCGATATAATGAGGATGATCACCTAATTCCCAATAACTTACTCCCACTCATCATCTGTAAAACTATACAGATGTGAGAATCATACCTGGTAAATACATACCCTGGAGCAAGTGTCTAATTGGGAAATCAGTTTTCTTTTAACAGTACACAGTGAAACTGAAACATTGAAATGTTTCGATGGGGTATCCGGGTATTCCTAGTAATGCCTCTTCCATTATCCAGATTCACAACTGTAACCGTATAATTCTTTGCGATCTCTCCAAATCCCTTTATATGTCTTTAGTCATTACCTTCTGTACACCCCTTTAGGCCAAATGGTTTTCTTCCTTCCCTACCTTTCGGCTCCAGCCTATGGTTTAGAAGAAGACTATCCAATAAGCATAATGGGTGTACTGTCCTAATCCTAGGAGCACTCGCAATGAGAGAGAAGGTGAAGACAAAAGACACCTGAATAAACCTTATTCTTATTTCTCCTGAACCAGAATCCATCCCCGAACTGGAACAAGTTCCTTTCGAGTTCGTATATAACCATACGATGGAGTATCCAAATAAACTGTGGATCTTCGTAGTGATATGGAGTGTCCTGGAGAAATACAAAGGTGATTTAGGATTGGTGAAGAAATACTTGGTTTGGTCGTGAATAGCAGTCGCAATTTACTTTGCCCTCTTACTAATCCCTTGATATGTCTTTACTTAATACCTTCTGTACACCATCGTTAGGCTAATTGGTTTTCTTCATTCCCTACCGGTCGGCACCTGCCTATGGTTTGGAAGAAGACTATCCAATTTGCGTAATAGGTGTACTATCTCCTAAACCAAGGAGTACTCGCAACCTGAGAGAAGGTAAAAGGAAAAGACAACTGAATAGTCCTATTCGTTTTCTCCAGAACCGGAAACCATCCTCGAATAAATTCTTTCGAGTTCGTATATAACTATACGATGGTTTTGTCCAATGGAAGTGGACGTTCGTAGTAATACGGGGTGTCCTGAAGAAAAGGGTAAAAGTAGGAGTGGCAATGAGGTTTGCAACTCTGACAATCCAAAAGCCAGTGTATAAGAAGGTTCGGTCAATTTTGGTCACTAAGTCATAATCTAGGGTCGGGTCAATGGTCGCTGCCAAAGAGAGAGAGAAAAGAAACACTCAGCGTGCACTCTAACCTAGATCAGAATGGTTATCACTTTATCTAATCAGGAAAACTTCCCACTATAACCTCAAATTCTTCTCCAAACCTGAAAGAAGAATTAGTCGGGATCACCCAAGGAGTAAACCAACTCATCAGTGGGAATCAGGATCCAACTATCATCGCATGATAACTTGACGGAATCCACTCAAGTCACCACACTCCAGAAGGTATGCGCATGCCTGGCAAGTTTCAGTTTCTTTAGAAACTCCCGATATGTGTTTTTACCCCTAGGACCCAAGTGACCTTGACTGAGCCAACATATCAAAGGATCCTAGTCAAGTTCAACCCGTCATTATCTTGATTGCATTAGACCCATCCGCACGAGTCCTTGACTGAGCCAAAATGACCGTACGACTATCCTAACCAATCACATATCCATAAGACAGAAAAGCATTACAGAGCTACCGCACACTACGCCTCGGCTGAGCACGACATACGTAGCACGAATACTAAGCAATACTAATCTGAAATGACGGAGGGCTACGGCTGGTTTTTGGCGAAAAACCTTTAACGTAATGAACTTGATATCGTTGAAGGAACTGCATAGCATTTTATAAAAATATAGTGGCGAAAACCCTTTGCTAAAGAGGTCACTCCCGGTGAAGGGATCTCGGCTCTTTCCCCATAGAATGAGGTGCAGGATATTCCAAATGAATATCACGATGCAAAGCAAAAAGTAATCGGCTATAGTGAAGTTATTGCCCTGACGGAAACTTTTGTCCAAGGGGTCACTCCCGGTGAAGGGATCTCGGCCCTTGCCTCGTCGACTGAGGTACTGGATATTCATAACCGAATACCACTCCGCAAAACAAAAGAAAACGCCCTTGCAATAACAGCTTTTTGAAAAGTGTTCCAACAACATCAGAATAGGTTTGTTTAGCTTGCATTGATCCGAATCAACGCAGTCCCATCAATTGATCACTCCAATAAAGAACGAAAATAATGATGTACGTATATGCCATCCGCATTCGCCACTGGGTCCCGTCATCATCCATTAGGTTACTTAACTAACGACAGAGCGGGGACTGGACTAGCGCGGATGCAAAACATATACAACATCTACTAGTATATATATCAATATATAATATTTGCTCACGGCGTGATAAAATGCAACATCACAGAAATGTAACCAGCATCACAGAACAATACAGATATCTGGGATCCCCAGGTTTCATAGAGCCGCTACTGAAACCCGACGTTCTCCTGGTCGTGTGGATAGCCAGTGCAAAGAGATCCTAGACCCCTACGGGCGTGGCAAATTACCCGCCAAAACCTGAAGTGAGGCAGACCCCTTCAACGACGTGAATGGACCACCCAGCACTTCACGAAATCCGGTAACTTGGGCACCCCTCCTGGGTCAACCTGTACCCCTCTACGAGTGTGGCGAATAGCCCGCCAATTCTAGAGTGAAGCCCCCTCCGTCTCAAAGCCATGAGATGCGGGCCCGTTGCCCTCTAGAACCCGGCTATCCGTGCACCCCTCCTTGGGGTAATCCTAGTACAGAAAGTAAAATATACATACAACGGGTACATCGACCTCGACCCGGTCGTGCCCCAAAAGAATAATACAAACAGGCAGTGACGGAAGTCCACATGTCGGACGCTCGCCCCGCAATATCAAATATACATATAAAACAAAACTGTACTACCACTGCAGCCAGGCTATCCCCCACGACCAATCCGCAACATCACAGCACAACACAGAACATCAACGTGAATGTCACGTTCGCAAATCCGTCTAACCGGGCTATAGCAATTAGACAGGATTTACCGATCAAATGACATTCACGGTCGCAGATATAATGTAAATACTATGAACTAACATATTTAAAATTTTCGATCGATCAAATTTTACCAAGTGGGCCCCAAGCACTACTGTAGCACTCAAAGAAAATCTGGGCCCAAACAGAATATTCCAAAACCCCTATTTTCAAGTCCAAGAGCCTCTGGAAAAATTTGGTGCCACGTGGAGTTATTATGGCCGCGGAACCGCGGCCAAAGCATGGGTTTGGTCGCGTTTCCGCGGTGGAAAGGTAAGTTTAGGCCACCAAATTTTTGCAGAACCCTTATAATTACCTGCATGTTCCTCTGCAATGTACTGAAAAAATTTTGGAGCTAAAAAAATTTCGACAGAAAACTGATGCGATGAAAATACGGTTTTTGGAAATTTCGATCGATCAAACTTGTAAACATGTTAGAGCAAGCTAGACTAGGTTAATGGCGTGGCTCTGATACCATATTGTGACACGGCAGCGCCCCGGCCGTCTACTCGAGGCCAAAATGCGGAATCAAAAATTTTCTTAACTTTAAACCGGCGTTACCGCGGATAATAAACCCGGATCGTAACCATTAACCTAATCCTAGGTATCAAGAGAATGTGGAGAAAGTTATACCGAGCGATCCGTGTCCTTCGGTCTTCTCGTCGTCATCCCGATCTCCCGCCGAATCATCGTTCGTCACCTCCTCATCGGAAAGGGCACCACGTAGCCGATTTTTTTTACGGGCTCCCACCTCTGGACCGAAGCAACTCGGGCACGAAGTTGGCAAGTCGACACGTCCAAGGATACTGTAGGTGTAGTGTAGAATCTTTGCCTCAATGGGGTTTATGTTGCCATTTGATAGAGAAGAGAATGAACTATGAACTTTGGAGATAATGAGTTTTGTGGCAAGTAGAGAAAATGAGATATGAATCATTTCCCACAAAAAATGAATCCCCTTCTTCCTAGCAATGTGGCCGGCCCCTCCTTTATCAAAATTGGTGGAGGAATCAAAACATGAAGGAACGTAAGAGTAGTAAAAGCAAAAGGGTGACCACATCCAAAAGCAATGATAACCATATCATATCAATTTCTAATCTCATTTAATGCAAAGGAAGAGACTAATAAAGAATCTCATGATGGTAGAACCATCATGAAACCACAAATGCAATAAACACCTCCACAAAAGATAATTTGCACAACTGCAAATAACCCCCTCCATCGGAAAAGTCCGGCCGGGAAGGAACAAAGGAAAACTGGCCGGAACGGAATATAAACTGGCAACTTCAGAAAACTGATCCCGTAATAAATTACAGGAAAGCCCCGCGACTGTATATACATACCCGCATTTGTATTCCCACTGAATACAAATGCAAAGAGACAAAATCTACACTGTCTAATACTAAGATCCGGCTTAAACCAAAGCCCACTAGTAAAATCCGTCCGATCACAATCCGTGCAATACCGCACGTATCTGATCGAACCCAGCCATCTCTCCATATGGCCTCTACAGCGTTTCACCCGAAACTTGAGTAACAGTGTGGGGAGGACTCTAAAGACTCGTCAATACTATGGCTGTGGATTTAACCACTAGCACGTCAGAGGTATTAGCCATACGTAACGGGCTACCAGCTATTGACCAAAAGGGACGTCGATGAGCGAACTCATCCTGACACCCTACTGAGCCTGTCAGTGACAATATCCGTACAGTCCGGTCCGTTCGTCTGTGAGTATCGCATGGCGGGCCTAGGGGGTTGGTAAAAATCAGACCCCCAAAAGCGGTACAAGTCGTGTCGGAGTGTAGCCCAGAACACCCTGAGATACTACTGGAATACCTACCAGTAAATCTCCTGCCTCGGCCGAGGGCTTTGTGTAATGGCTCTCCTAGACACAGCGCGACCTCACCCCCAATACCGGGAGAGACGAACCCGTGCAGATCCGCTCACTGCCTCCATGTGGCTCGGGACTGTACCCAACTAAAACCTGTTTGCACGACTCCTTTGAGCCGTGGTAGGGTAGTAATCAAAGTACAGAGGGAACTCACACGAGACAAATAACGATCTCAGGTCGATGAACTAACCTGTACATATGTCACCAGGGAACTGCTATCTGACGTCAGGTATAATACCAACTAGCATGTTCCCGGCGAGTCCTGTCCGGTGTACTCATAACCTAATGAGCACCTGTATACAGCTTAGGTGAACCAACTGACACCAGTGGCTTGTGAGACCGGCCACCGCCCCTCGTCGGGGTCTGGACTGTATACACTAGTCTACTAATGGAGTATCGATGCCCAGTCTCGAAACTCCCACGACTAGGGACCATTTAAGGATGTGCTTATAGACCCCAGCTCCCACGTATATAATCGCCATCATACCGCTGGTCGTCAAGCAAGAATCCTAAGGGCTCTATCAGCGTGCAATAGCGACCTGTAAGGTCACCTAAAGCAGTACATGATGATAAAGATAAACCAGATAGCATACTATCATCTTGAGTAAGACTGTCCTACCGGGATAGGTCCTCCCTCAATCATTCTAATCACGTGCCTGTGATCCAATAATTGACTCTGAGGGCACTATCTCCAACAGCAAACTCTCTTCAAAGAGATGTCTCCCAAGACTGATTTGGAGAGAGCTCGCATGCAAGGGATACCCTATGCTTCGGCAGTAGGCTCTATCATGTACGCGATGCTATGTACCAGACCCGATGTAGCATACTCACTAAGTGTAGTGAGCAGGTATCAAGCTGATCCTGGAGAGAGTCACTGGACAGCTGTGAAGAGCATTCTCAAGTACTTGCGAAGGACTAAAGAGATGCTCTTGGTGTATGGTAACGGAGAACTCCAAGTGGAGTCCTTTACCGATTCGAGCTTCCAGAGTGATAAGGATGACTCTAAGTCGCAGTCGGGATTTGTCTTTACCCGTTACGGAGGGGCGGTTAGCTGGAAGAGTTCCAAGCAGGAAACCGTGGCAGACTCAACGATGGAGGCTGAATACATCGCTGCCAACGATGCTGCCAAAGAGGCTGTCTAGATCAAGAAGTTCATTACTGAACTTGGAGTGGTTCCATCCATTGAGCATCCAATACCTTTGTACTGTGATAACAATGGAGCGGTTACTTTGGCCAAGGAACCCAGGTCCCATCAGTGATCCAGGCATATTCTGAGGCGGTATCACCTGATCCAGAAGATAGTTGATCGCCGGGAGATCGAGGTCAGGAGGGTTGACACGAAGAACAACACTGCGGATCCACTCACGAAGGCCATTCCCCAGATACAGTTTGAGAGACTCTTCGGGATGCTTGGTATGCAATACTACAGCAGCTGGCTCTAGTGCAAGTGGGAGATTGTTAGTTGTAAGTATGCCCTAGAGGCCAGTATTGTACAGATGATGTATATTATATTGGATGCTTGGACATATAGAGAGAGGACTTTCTTGCTCGATATGGTTTTATAGTTACATGTTGGTAAAGCCCTTAGGATGTGTACTTGACTACCTGGACTATGATGCGGATCATACTAGTGGGGATATGGTAGTCCATAAGTACATCCTTCAAGGTCCCTAGTCGTGGGTGTATCGAGACGGGGCATCGATATACCAGTGTAGACTAGCGTATACGCTTCTCAACCCATGAGATAGGCGATGGATGATCCCATATCCATTGGTGTTTGACATCAGAGATGGTATACGGGTGCTCAGTGGAGACTGGCTACACTGGACGGACTCGCCGAGAACTCCCAGATGGTATTATACCTCACGTCAGATGGCAGTTCTCTGGTGACACTTGTGCAGGTTAGTCTGTAGACCCGAGATCGTCATAAAGTCTTGTGTGATTCCCACTGTGCTTTGATTTCCACCTTACCACATCCATGAGGGCATGCAAAACGGTGGTTTTTGGGTACAGTCCCGAGTCACATGGAGGCAATGAGCGATAGGAGGGGTTTCGTCTCTCCCGGTATTGGGGGTTGATGTTGCACTGTGCTCGATTGGCCGTAACAGGGAAGTCCCTGGCCAGGGCTGATTTAGAGATTTACTGGTAAGTGTTACCAGTAGTTTCTCGACCCGTTATGAGCCTCACATCGGCACGACTTATCGGTTATTGGGGTCTGACGTTTACCACCCCTAGACTCGATATGCGACATATCAGACGAGGAGACCGGACTGTACGGTAAGTGTTACCGGTAGGCTTTTACAGGAGTTGGAGCGGGCTTGCTTGCTGATCTTCTGATCGCTCAATACCCTGGTAGCCGTTACGTCCAGCTAGTACCGCTGACGGCTTATGGGTGTTTGATGTGATCATCACCTACTGCCGGCGTATTGACGAGTCTTTAAAGTCCTACATAGAGGTTATACTGGCTCAGGCAAAACGAAATAGGGGCGCATATGTGATATATGCGGGACCGAGAATAATGCATATATGTGATACCGTATTCTATTCTCGCGACTTTTTGTATCGGTCGGTTATATATGATATAGCCGGGTTATCGAATCAAGTGTTGATTCGATAAGTCGATACATTGAATGTTAGTCGGTTATATGTGATATGACCGGATTATTATGTCAAGTGTTGATTTAATAATTTATTGTATAATTGTATATTTGATATACTAGTTTACATTAACTAACACATGTTCACTTAGGGTTTTTTCTCACATGTACACATCTTTACTATATATATGATATATATTAAAATGTGTTATATTTTTGTATCATGGTTGATGATACATCATCCATGGATGTATGAGACTTACACTATGCTAATTTTTAGTTTGGGTTTTTAATATTTAAAGTAATTACAAAATCAAGTGGGGGATTAGAAAATGCATGAAGCTTGTGGAAGCTTGTGGATGCATTGACTAATTCAACTTGAGTTTGTTTTTACTATGGATTTTATTAACCCAACCATAACAATTAGCCTAGGGTTAAGTCTCTACAAGAGTTAGTATATGATACTCACTCACCATGGTTAGCCTACTTACTTGATCATTATCCTTATCTCTTTCCTTTCTTCTTCTTCTTCATTGTTAAGAAAGAAAAAGCTTGCTAGGGTTTCATCAAAAGTGAGAACTAAAGTGAGAAATAAAATTTCAAAGAGAACCCACTTCCTATTTCTCTATCCTCTACTAGACTAGCACTTTAGTATAGGGTGTTTGCTTCACTAATTCTCAAATTAGTGAAGTAGTAGCTTGAGTCGGAATTCCCTCGACGTAGATCATCTTCGGCCTCGGAGACTTCAAGCAAGGTCGCATCTTTCACCTCGTGAAGCCATGCAAGAGCCCGGGAGAACCTTGATCGCAGCGAAGGGACTTCAACCAGGAGCTAAAGAAGTAAAGGACCGATCTACAAAGGTTGTATATCATGATCCCTTAGAAGTAAAGTTGTTTACTTACTATTTGTTTCGCCTAAACTCTAGTATACGATCTTGCTTAGGGTTGTTCTGCACATAAAAATTTAATTTTGGCATGGTCGATGCCTTGTAGAGCCTTGTTAGTGTGCCTAGTAACCCTACAAGATCCTTACGACTCACAAGGGAGCAACACACTTAGGGTTCCTTACGATTCCTAAGGAGAAAATACACTTTCGAGATCCTCACGACTCGTAAGGAGAACTCTCTTATGGGACCCTCACGGCTCATAAGATTTGAAAGTCTTAAGTTACAGAGACCTAAACCTGTGCTTAAGCAAACCCCCCCCCCCACACACACAACCTACGATATGGCCCTACAAGCGGCTCAGTATTGACCCTTGTATACAATCCACGGACGCGAATAAACATTTCCCTAACCAAGTCCCATCCGTGACTGGGGATATGTACGCATGATGAACAACCCTTGTAAGTCCTCTCGACTTACAAGGAGAAAGCCCTCTTGTAGGATCCTTACGACTTACAGAGAAACGTGCACTTAGGAATCCTCACGATTCCTAAGGAGAAAGTACACCTACAAGATCCTCACGACTTGTAGGGAGAAATACCTTTGTGAGACCCTTACGGCTCATGAAGTCAAAAGCCTTAGTCGACAGGACCTTAACCCTGCTCGCTAAGCCATCTTTGTTCGACATCAACAGAGGCAAATGATGATTCGCTCCTGGCAATATCTCAGTTGTAGCGGTGCTGATGCCAAAAATGGTGTCTAATTTCAGGTTTACAGCGAAAAGCCAGTAGGCCGCATATGCATACGAAATAGCCGAAATGATGGGGCAACTTGCAATAAAAAAGCAGCAAGCAAAAACGTATGCACACAAAATAGCCAAAATGATTGGGTAATTCGCAATAAAAAGCAGCGAGTAAAAATAAAATAAACAGCCGAAACGATTGGGCACCAGGAAAAATAGCCGAAATGATTGGGCAATCGCGACCTTCGCGATATAAAAGCTGAAATGATAGAGCATCGCGGAAATAAAACAATAAAAAAAAATATGATGAAACTTTTGCCCTACAGGTGAGATCACATCAATCCCTGTATACAATCCAAGGGCAAAAACAAAGAAGGAACCACACCTTCCCAACAAGCTCCGCCAGAAAGCAAAGACAAATCTTGACGGTTCGCCAACAACGTAGAGACAACCATGACATTCGTCTCGATACAGCAGACACAGTGCCAGCAAACAAAGCGAAGATCAAATTCCTAGCTTCACGGTTTTGACGGTAACTTATCTAAAACCTGAAAGACCACCACAGATCAGTTCAACTTCCAGGGAAACAAGTGTCCTTGGCAAATCCTCAACTCAGGGAAACTAGCGTCCTTGATGAGAGCCTCCTGATTCGCGTCGACCCGCAGAGAAACCAGTGTCTCCGCGAGAAATTCTTGATTCGTCTCAACCCCAGGGAAACAAGTGTCCTTAGCAAACTCCTCAACTCAGGGAAACTAGCGTCCTTGACGAGAAAATCCTGATTCGCGTCGACCCGCAGAGAAACCAGTGTCTCCACGAGAAATTCTCGATTCGTTTCAACCCCAGAGAAACAAGTGTCCTTAGAAAACTCCTCAACTCAGGGAAACTAGCGTCCTTGATAAGAGCCTCCTGATTCGCGTCGGCTCGCCGAGAAACCAGTGTCTCCGCGAGAAATTCCCGATTCGTCTCAACCCCGAGGAAACCAGTGTCTTCAGTAAAATCCTTCGACTCAGGGAAACCAGTGTCCTTGACGAGAAAATCCTGATTCGCGTCGACCCGCAGAGAAACTAGCTTCTCCGCGAGAAATTCTCGATTCGTTCCAACCCCAGGGAAACAAGTGTCCTTGGAAAACTCCTCAACTCAGGGAAACTAGCGTCCTTGATAAGAGCCTCCTGATTTGCATCAGCTCGCAGAGAAACCAGTGTCTCCGCGAGAAATTCCCGATTCGTCTCAACCCCGAAGAAACCCGTGTCTTCGGCAAAATCCTTCCACTCAGGGAAACCAGTGTCCTTGACGAGAAAATCCTGATTCGCGTCGACCCGCAGAGAAACTAGCGTCTCCGCGAGAAATTCTCGATTCGTTTCAACCCCAGAGAAACAAGTGTCCTTGAAAAACTCCTCAACTCAGGGAAACTAGCGTCCTTGATAAGAGCCTCCTGATTCGCGTCAGCTCGCAGAGAAACCAGTGTCTCCGCGAGAAATTCCCGATTCGTCTCAAACCCAAAGAAACCAGTGTCTTCGGCAAAATCCTTCGACTCAGGGAAACCAGTGTCCTTAACGAGAAAATCCGGATTCGCGTCGACCCGCAGAGAAACTAGCGTCTCCGCGAGAAATTCTCGATTCGTTTCAACCCCAGGGAAACAAGTGTCCTTGGCAAATACCTCAATTCAGGGAAACTAGCGTCCTTGATGAGAGCCTCCTGATTCGCGTCGGCTTGCAGAGAAACCAGTGTCTCCGTGGGAAATTCCCGATTCGTCTCAACTTGCAAGATAAAGCCTCAGGCAGCAGGGATTAAAAACTTGTTTCCTGAGCACTGGGACCCTGCAAGTCGGTCTAAAATGGTCTCTTGCATACTATTCACGGGTCTCACTCTCCAAAGTCGAATTTCGACAAGGAGGGAAACAACCGCTTACGGGTCCTCTCGACTCGTAAGAGGGAAAATTCTCTTATAGGATCCTTATGACTTATAAGAGAAAACGCACTTAGGAATCCTCATGATTCCTAAGGAGAAAATCCACCTACGAGATCCTCTCGATCCGTTGGGAGAAAAATCTCTATGAGACTCTCACGGCTCATAGAGTTGAAAAGTCTTAGGCGGCAGATCTGAACCTGCGGCCTAAGCCATCGCCATTTCTAAAAAAAAAAACTAAGATGTTTACTCTATTATCTGTCAACCGTGTTTATTAAGACAGCACGCTGATAATAAGAGAAAGGGAGAAAACCAAAGAGCATACAAGACATTGCAAAGAAAAAATGTGTATCTTTATTTATTAATTCAATCAAGTACAGGGTGAATCGTACAAAAGAATAAAGAATGGATACATATTATTTGAAAAAAGAAAAATTTTACAAGTGTATTGATACAAAGGCAGCTACTGGGAAGGAAGCGTCTTAAATAGCCCTAACAGTTGTTCGCATACTTCCTTCCACGCCTTTTCCTGATCGGCCACCACCGCCAGTTCTGCCTCCACTTGAGCCCGTTACTGCAAGAGGGATGCAAGCTGCTCCCCAACGGCCTGCTGAACTGCTTCGCGGCCTTGGGCATTACGCTCGGCAGTGTCAAGTTTCTGCTTCAAGTTCAGTCCATTTGAGATGCGTTCCAGGAGACCCTCGAAGATAGCCTTCACCTGGGCAGCGTTCGCTTCAACTTCAGCACATAGGCGAGCAGTCTCACTTGAAGACTCTTGACATTCCCTCAGCCTTAAAGCCGCTTCTTGTTCCAAGTGGTGGACGCAAGAAGCGCTTTGCTCAATCCACGCTGCTCTTTGATGGCTTGCGGCTAAGGTCTCGGGAGCAGGGCGCATGAACTCCAGTTGATGCAGGCAAGCCTCGATCTCCCTGCAGTGATTAACCCAAGACGCGACGATGCCCTCGTTATGGAAGTTTACGAGTATCACCAGCATTGGGTTAACCGCTGTAGAAAAATCTGTGGCGGATGTAGGAGTCTCGACGTCGAGTTTCTCAATGTAGTCGCTCAACATGCGCAGACTATTCACGGCGCCTTTCGAGGACGGACGTCTCAGGAAAGGGCCTGCCGGCATTGTGACACGAGACTCGAAAGGCGCCGAGATCGGAACGACAGCTGAAAAAACAAGATACGATTAGATGACAGTACAAGAAAAAAAAAAGGGGGGGTTATCAATGCGATAGTTTGCTATACCAGCTGCAGCAGGTGGCAAGGCCGGAAAGGCCGGTGGCGCGGCCGATCTTTCATTCCCTCCTTCAATTTGTAGCACTGCGATCAGGACGAGAGAAAGTTAGAAATAATTCCATTACTGAAAAAGAAAGATATCAGTTGGAAACTATACTTACCAGCACCACTAGAGGAAGAAGCGAGTTCAGATGGGAAGGAGAAGTGTGGGAGCAACACCTGGTAGAGATGGTCAAAAAGCACTCCTGAAATGACACAACAGTACGACTTTAGTACATAAATTATGCGTCTGAAGGATAAAACTAATAACTTGCAAACCCATACCTTCCAACATCTTTGATAGTACAAGGGAGGGTTGAGAGGTGACCACCGTCAAGGCAGTAGTTGACGGCGCTCCCTCGAGCAATGGAGCATCGGCACTGGCCGCACCTGCGTTAAAAACAAGGATAAACCTGTCAGGAAAGATTGCAATGTTAGTGTATATGCCCTAGAGGCCATTACTGTATCATACTAGTTTGTATATTACTTAATGGAAGCTTGGGATATTCACCTTGTATAAACAATCTTGCTCAATATAGTAGTATGCTACTTGGTTTGTTTCTACTTCAATGTGTACATGTATTTATTTTGCGATATCACCTATACGCATTAGTGGAGCCCTTAGGATCTTTGCTTGATTACCAGCGTTGTGACGGTAGTCACACTAGTGGGGGCTGGGTAATCTATAAGCACATCCTTATACAGGTCCCTAGTCGCAGGACTATCGAGACAGGGCATCGATACTCCGGAGTAGACTAGCGTATGCGCTTCTCATCCCAGTGTGGGAGATGGTCTGTCCCACAGCCATCAGTACGTCGTACTGGAGATAGTATACGGGTGCTCGTTAGGTTACGGGTACACTGGACAGGACTCGTCGGGAACTGAAAGGTTGGTATTATACCTATCGTCAGTTATCAGTTCCCAGGTGACATGAGTACAGCTTAGTCCGCTGACTTGATACTGGCACTTCGCCTCAAGTGTGTTCCCACTACACTTTGATCACTACCCTACCACGGCTCAAAGGAGTCGTGCAAACAGGTAGTGGTTGGGTGCAGTCCCGAAGCACTTGGAGGCAGTGACGGTTAGACAGGATTCGTCTCTCCCGGTATTGGGGGTTGACATCGTGCTGTGTCTAGGAGAGCCATTACACGAGTAGTCCCTGGCCAGGGCAAGCGAGATATACTGGTAGGTTTCCAGTGTTATCTCAGGGTGTTTTGGGCTTCACTCCGACACGACTTGTACCGCTATTGGGGGACTGACGTTTTACCGCCCCCTAGGCCCGACATGCGATGTATCAGACGAACAGACCGGACTGTACGGAGAATGTCACATTCAGACTCAGTAGCAGTTCAGATGGGGTTTCACCTCGTCAGCCTTCTTGTCGGCATCTACCTGGGGACCGTTACGTACAGCTAGTGCCGCTTGCGGTCTGTGGTTAAACCCACTGCCAGCGTAGTGTCGAGTCTTTAGAGTCCCACACAGAGGGTATTCGCCTCTGGGCAAAACAGAGTAGAGGTCGCATGGTTTTGCGACAGGGTTCGTTCTCATCCGCGCACTTGTGCACGTTTGGAGTCCGGACGGATTATACTGGCAGGCTCTGGTTTGAGCCAGATACTGGTATATGTTTTGGGGTTGCTTTTATATCTCGGTATTCTTGTTCCTCGGAACGAGAATGCAGGTGTGTATGCACAGTTGCTTGAGGCGGAGGATGAGGTATTTCATTAAGGTTTCGGAACGGGTGCGTATGCACAGTTGACAGTCATCATTTTCCAAACCCTAATGGATTTATAAATTATCTATTAATAATAGTAATTAAATTAGAATTATGTTATGGTTGATTTTGTTGACTTGTTGACCATGGTTGACTTGTTGACCATGGTTGAATGTTGACCACCATCATGCTTTGAAAGATACTCCTTGATTCATGCTTACATTTCATTTAATGAAGCATGATAGTGGTCATTCCAAAACTACCATCAACTATTCTCATTTTGAATTATTATTATTTAGATAATTCTTTTTCTTTTGGCATTATGGTTGCAAGAAAGAAAAAGATAGCTCATTCTATCATAACCTCTCTCTCTCCTCATTTCATCTTCTTCTTCCTCAAGCTCAAGGTGATTCCTTCTCATGTGTTGAAAATCCATCACCTTGAAAAGAAAGCACTCCATAGATACTCTCTACTCTCTCTAGGGTTCAAGGTTTAGCAAGCCGGAGATCCTAGTTCACTCAAAGTTCGAGGAAGAGCCCGAAGGTAGAACCCTCAGGTGGATCCATCTTCGACGGAAGAAGGCTACGAGGCAAGAACCATCAACCTCTACAAGGTTTGAAGAAGAAGGAGTTCAAGTTTAGGTATAACTCTTCATCCGAGTAGCTAATGCTCCTTTGTATGCGTGCTAGTTTAGTTTAGACACGATCCCGATCTTGTTTAGTCCATGTTGCCCCTTTGCGATAAAAATTTGTTTTTTATACCATTTCCGCCTCCCCGTAAGCACCGGGGGTCGCAACGTGGACTTACAGTGGTATCAGAGCCTAACTAAACTTAAACTAGCTTGGTAGCGAAGTGTATGGAAGTTCGGAACCGAAAAATCGCAAAACCGGAAAAACTAAAACCCTAAGTTTCTGTTGAATTTTTTTATGCTCTAAATGAAAAACTTTATACTCCTAAAATCGGCTCAGGGTTTTCTGAGAACACCCACCAAAAACGATCCCATGATTCCTTCAAAGCGCCGCCCATCCGCGGCCCCACCTGTTCATCTAGCCGCGGATCCGCCGCCGTTTGGGCACTTCATGAGATCGTGTTTTGTGCAGTGTTCTTCTGGTAGGGTTTTGGGATTTTTCAAATATGTTATATGTGCCCAGATTTTCCAGAACAGAAATTTACTTTTGGGGTCCTATAATTCCGTATTTTTTCCGAACTTCACTGCACTTTGACTATGATGGTTATATCTGTGATGTTTGCATGTATTGAACGTCGGCTAATCGCTATAAGTCGATTAGTCGGGGTTATACATGATCTGTGTTTGATATTGGATTGTGTATATGAATGTGTTGGACTGTCGCGGGTGAATAGCCGGGGTGGATGTGAGATGAGCTTTTGTTTTTCTTTCATTCATTGTAAATGTAAATTGATGTAATATTATTATTTGTTTGGCCGCACAACCGGGTCGGGGTTGTAGCCGTCATTGTATAATTCTTTTTACTATTTTTGCTCCTAGGATAGACCCATGGAGGGGTGCACAAACTGCCGAATACTTGGCGGGTAGTTTGCCGCACCCGTAGGGGTCTTGGGTGGGGTATTTGGCTATTCACCGCGACCGTGTAATCCGCTTTTCGTTGCAGGCTCGAAAGGATTGCGGATTGCTAGTATATCCAATGTATTCATCTGTGATCTGTAATGTCTATCATTGCTTTCTATTTAGGCGTTGCTTATGTTTTACAGCCGCGCTAGCCCAGCCCCCGCTCTGTCGTTAGTTAAGTAACCTAACGAGTGATGACGGGACCCCGTGGCGAATGCGAATGGCATAAGCGTACGTCATATTTTGGTTGTTTTCTGCAATGGTAGGATTAAATGATGGGACGCATTAAAAGAACTAATGCAAGAATATCACGCATTAAAAGAACTAATGCAAGATAATAAACCAAGCTAAAGTCGTTGGAACACTTTCGAAAAACCACTCGGTTCTTTTCAAAACTAACTTTTAAATGCGGAGCTTGAGCCACTCCTTCTAAAAGCTATCTCGTTCCATCGATTATATCAAGTTCACTACGTTCACGGTTTCGCCAAAACCATCCGTAGCCCTCCGTCGTTTCGTATGAATATTCAACAGTATTCAAGCTGTGTTTGTTGGCCTTAGTCAAGGCACAGTGTTTGGTAGCTGGTGGGTATTCATATGTTGCATAGATAGAATGCGTTGGTTTGGGACAGTCGTATTGCCTTGTTGGCCATAGTCAAGGGTATATACGGGTGGGTTCAAATTAACCTGGATAACGACGGGAAGAACTTGACATGTGACTTATGATTTGTTGGCCTTAGTCAAGGTCATAAGAGCATGGGGCAAAAATCCACATCGGGAGTTTCATAAGTACTGAAACTTGCTAGATTTGCATACCATTTGGAGTGTGATGATTATGGTAGGATTCCTTCATTTTCGTCACGCGATGATATTTGGATCCCGATCCTACTGTGAGTATATGCTACTCCTCGGGAAATTTCTCACTAAACGATCAATGCTATAAACCTAGTAGGTGCCTAGAAAGGTGTTAGCGGGGCTACGCCCCCAGGGAAAAGAGGTTCTTAAATTAAGGAACTTCGCGAAAGCGTTGGAAAACCTCCCTCGAAGTACCGACACTGGCCTGGCTGAACGGTTAAGCAAGTATTGTACGGTGGGATTGATCCCGGCTAATTCTTCCTTTGTGGTTTGAGGAGGGATTCGAGAGACAGTGGGAGCCATCCTGTTTAGACAAATTAAAAACCATTCTAAACTTGCAAGAGCATCGTGCTAAGTGTTTCTTCTCTCCCCCTGCAGCGACCAAATCGAAATGACTGGACTTAAGTTACTTCTAGATAAAAACATACTGACAGGGCCAAACTACAAAGATTGGCTCAGGAATGTCAAATTGGCAATCGCTTACGACAAGCTGGGGTATCTTCTTACCACCAAAGCTCCCCCCGTCCCAGGTCCCACCTCCAGCGTCGCGGATAAGGAAATCCGTAAGACTTGGGAGATTGATTGCGCGAAGGCCAGGTGCCTCGTGCTTGCCTCTATGGACAACGAACATCAGAGGAGGCATGAGAATATGGACCTCGAGTCCATATTTCTCCTTACAAAAGAACTGTATGGAGAGCAGTCTCGTATCGCAAGATACGAAGTGTCGAAGAAGTTATTTTCGACAAAGTTGGCCGTCGGATCATCGGTAGCGGACCACGTGCTTAAGATGATTGGCTACACTGAGGAGCTCGCAGAACTTGGGACCACGTTGGACAGTGAACTTTATACGGATTTAATTCTCCAGTCCCTTCCATCCACTTACGCCCAGTTCATACTGAATTTCAACTTGCAAGAAAAGGAAGTTGAACTTTCAGAACTCCTCAACCTGCTGAGGAGCACAGAGGGCACCCTACAGAAGGGTAGGGAAACACCCGCTTTGTTTGTAGGAGGATCTTCTTCCTCTAGGTCCAAGGCGAAAGCCAAGGGAAAGAGGAAGAAAGCCCCCGCCAAACCAAGAGGCGGTGTTAGTAAAGTGGGTACGAAGGGAAAGGAAAAGGCAACAAAGATTGCGGGGAAGCTTGTTGGAAAGGAAGAATGCTTCTATTGTCATAAGAATGGACACTGGAAGAAAGATTGCAGGGCTTGGAAAGCCAGGACACAGGACTGAAGCAGGTTGCGGCTTCAGCTTCAGGTGTGTATGTTATTGAAAACTGTCTTTCTATAAACTCTACTTCCTGGGTATTGGATACCGGATCAGGATCTCATATCTGTAATTCTTTGCAGGCGTTGAGAAACCGTAGGTTTTTGAAGGCAGGTGACATGACCCTCAGAGTTGCGAACGGAGCTAGCATGGATGCTAAAGCCGTGGGGGACTATCACCTGGGAATGTCAGATGGGCATGTTTTGGTTTTGCGTAATTGCTTTTTTGTACCCAACGCAACTTGTAATATCATTTCTGTATCTTTGGTTTCTAAAGAAGGTTATGAATTTGCGTTTGTAAGTAATGTTGTAAACATTCACCTTAATCAAGTTCTGATTGGGTCAGGTACACTGAGCAATGGTATATACGTATTAAACCAACCACAGATTTTCAATATCCAAAATACACACAAAAGAAAGTCTCCAGATTTCAATCAGGCTTTCTTATGGCATTGTAGACTGGGTCACATCAATGAGACACGGTTGACTAAGTTACATAAAGAAAGATACTTGGATCCATTCGAGTATCAGTCTTATGCCACTTGTGAATCTTGTCTCATGGGAAAGATGACAAAGACTCCGTTCTCTGGACACGGAGAAAGAGCGAGCGAGCTCTTGGGACTCATACACAGTGACGTGTGTGGTCCAATGTCTACACATGCGCGAAGCGGTTATTCATACTTCATTACTTTCACAGACGATTTCTCTAGGTATGGACATGTCTTCTTGATGAAGCACAAATCCGAGGCCTTTGAGAAATTTCGGGATTACAAGAATGAAGTTGAAAAACAAACAGGCAAAAGTATTAAGATTCTAAGATCGGATCGAGGTGGTGAATACTTGAGTGCCGAGTTCCTGGACTATTTAAAAGAGAATGGGATTCTCTCTCAGCGTACTCCTCCATACACTCCGCAACATAACGGTGTATCGGAAAGAAGGAATCGAACCCTATTGGATATGGTTCGTTCCATGATGAGTAAGGCTGAGTTACCGCGATCTTTCTGGGGATATGCACTAGAAACAGCTGCACATCTCTTGAACCAAGTTCCTACTAAGACTGTGCCTACCACACCATATCAGATGTGGAGTGGGAAGAAACCCTGTCTTAAATCCTTTAAGACATGGGGATGTCCGGCTTTTGTAAAAAAGCAGCATGCGGACAAGCTCGAGGCACGCTCAGTACAGTGCAAGTTTGTAGGATACCCAAAGAACTCCAAGGGGTATCTATTCTATTACGCAGAGGAGCAAAAAGTCCTTGTTTCTCGTCATGCCCACTTCTTGGAAACTGAGTTTTTGGAAAATCAGATAAGTGGGAGCGCAGTAGAACTGGATGAAATTCCAGAACCTCAGACTATTACTGAAAGCTTAGTGGAACCAGAGGGTTCAAAAGAACAGGACATTCCTACGCCGCTCCGCAGGAGTAGTAGGCAGTCTCATCCGCCCGAGAGATACTACGGTTTTCTCATAGACGGGGATAGAGAGGATTGCATCATAGATTATGATGAGCCTACTAGCTTCCAACAGGCCGTTCAGAGCGTTGACTCGGTAAAATGGCTGGATGCAATGCGGACCGAAATGGAGTCCATGTACACCAACAAAGTATGGACGTTGGACATTGCTCCAGACGGGGTAAAACCCGTAGGATGCAAGTGGATCTTCAAAAGGAAGATTGGTGTAGATGGACAGGTTGAGACCTATAAAGCTAGACTTGTAGCAAAGGGTTTCCGTCAAAGACCTGGCTTGGACTATGACGAAACCTTTTCTCCAGTGGCTATGCTGAAATCCATTCGGATCCTTCTTGCCATTGCTGCCTTCCACGATTATGAGATTTGGCAGATGGACGTAAAAACCGCTTTTCTAAATGGAAATTTAGAGGAGTGTGTCTATATGGATCAGCCAAAGGGTTTCAATCAGAGTGGGAGCAGCGGAAAGGTGTGCAAGTTGCTTAAGTCCATCTATGGACTAAAGCAGGCATCGCGGAGTTGGAACATCTGTTTTGATGAGACGGTCAAGGAATTTGGCTTTATCAAAAATCCAGATGAACCATGCATCTATAGTAGATTTGTAGCGAGAACTGTAGTATTCCTTGTTTTATACGTGGATGACATTCTCTTAATAGGAAATGACATTCCTATGCTACAATCTGTCAAGGGTTTCTTGTCACACAGGTTCTCCATGAAAGACCTGGGTGATGCCTCTTACATCCTGGGGATCCGGATCCATCGTGATAGATCCAAGAGGATATTAGGACTTTCACAGTCCAGGTACATCGACACCGTACTGAAAAGATTCAGCATGGAAGATTCCAAGCGCGGTAACCTACCGGCTTGTCACGGGATCACCCTCTCTAAAGAGATGTCTCCCAAGACTGATTTGGAGAGGGATCGCATGTCTATTATACCCTACGCTTCTGCGGTAGGCTCTATAATGTATGCGATGTTGTGTACCAGACCGGATGTAGCTTATGCACTGAGTGTAGTAAGCCGGTATCAGTCAAACCCTGGGGAGAAACACTGGATAGCAGTAAAGAACATTCTCAAGTACCTGAGAAGGACTAAGGAGATGTTCTTGGTGTATGGCGGAAAAGACCTCCAGATCGAGGCCTTTGCTGACTCCAGCTTCCAGAGTGACAAGGATGATTCCAAGTCCATGTCGGGTTTTGTCTTTACCCTCAATGGAGGGGCGGTGTGTTGGAAGAGTTCCAAACAGGAAACCGTTGCAGACTCGACTATGGAAGCGGAATACATCGCTGCATCTGATGCCGCAAAAGAAGCTGTCTGGATGAGGAAGTTCTTAAAAGAACTTCAGGTGGTTCCTTCCATTGTTGACCCAATACCTCTGTATTGCGACAACAACGGGGCTATAGCTTTAGCGAAGGAACCCAGGTCCCATCAGAGATCCAGGCACATCTTGAGGCGGTATCACCTGATCAGGGAGATCGTGGATCGCAAGGAGATCGAGGTTCGGAGGGTTGCTTCAGAAGAAAACACTGCAGATCCATTCACCAAGGCCCTACCCCAGACTCAGTTCGAGCGGCTGATCGAGATGATAGGTCTTCGATACGCCAGTACATGGCCTTAGTGCAAGTGGGAGATTGTTAGTGTATATGCCCTAGAGGCCATTACTGTATCATACTAGTTTGTATATTACTTAATGGAAGCTTGGGATATTCACCTTGTATAAACAATCTTGCTCAATATAGTAGTATGCTACTTGGTTTGTTTCTACTTCAATGTGTACATGTGTTTATTTTGCGATATCACATATACGCATTAGTGGAGCCCTTAGGATCTTTGCTTGATTACCAGCGTTGTGACGGCAGTCACACTAGTGGGGGCTGGGTAATCTATAAGCACATCCTTTTACAGGTCCGTAGTCGCAGGACTATCGAGACAGGGCATCGATACTCCGGAGTAGACTAGCGTATGCGCTTCTCATCCCAGTGTGGGAGATGGTCTGTCCCACAGCCATCAGTACGTCATACTGGAGATAGTATACGGGTGCTCGTTAGGTTACGGGTACACTGGACAGGACTCGTCGGGAACTGAAAGGTTGGTATTATACCTATCGTCAGTTATCAGTTCCCAGGTGACATGAGTACAGCTTAGTCCGCTGACTTGATACTGGCACTTCGCCTCAAGTGTGTTCCCACTACACTTTGATCACTACCCTACCACGGCTCAAAGGAGTCGTGCAAACAGGTAGTGGTTGGGTGCAGTCCCGAAGCACTTGGAGGCAGTGACGGTTAGACAGGATTCGTCTCTCCCGGTATTGGGGGTTGACATCGCGCTGTGTCTAGGAGAGCCATTACACGAGTAGTCCCTGGCCAGGGCAAGCGAGATATACTGGTAGGTTTCCAGTGTTATCTCAGGGTGTTTTGGGCTTCACTCCGACACGACTTGTACCGCTATTGGGGGACTGACGTTTTACCGCCCCCTAGGCCCGACATGCGATGTATCAGACGAACAGACCGGACTGTACGGAGAATGTCACATTCAGACTCAGTAGGAGTTCAGATGGGGTTTCACCTCGTCAGCCTTCTTGTCGGCATCTACCTGGGGACCGTTACGCACAGCTAGTGCCGCCTGCGGTCTGTGGTTAAACCCACTGCCAGAGTAGTGTCGAGTCTTTAGAGTCCCACACAGAGGGTATTCGCCTCTGGGCAAAACAGAGTAGAGGTCGCATGGTTTTGCGACAGGGTTCGTTCTCATCCGCGCACTTGTGCACGTTTGGAATCCGGACGGATTATACTGGCAGGCTCTGGTTTGAGCCAGATACTGGTATATGTTTTGGGGTTGCTTTTATATCTCGGTATTCTTGTTCCTCGGAACGAGAATGCAGGTGTGTATGCACAGTTGCTTGAGGCGGAGGATGAGGTATTTCATTAGGGTTTCGGAACGGGTGCGTATGCACAGTTGACAGTCATCATTTTCCAAACCCTAATGGATTTATAAATTATCTATTAATAATAGTAATTAAATTAGAATTATGTTATGGTTGATTTTGTTGACTTGTTGACCATGGTTGACTTGTTGACCATGGTTGAATGTTGACCACCATCATGCTTTGAAAGATACACCTTGATTCATGCTTACATTTCATTTAATGAAGCATGATAGTGGTCATTCCAAAACTACCATCAACTATTCTCATTTTGAATTATTATTATTTAGATAATTCTTTTTCTTTTGGCATTATGGTTGCAAGAAAGAAAAAGATAGCTCATTCTATCATAACCTCTCTCTCTCCTCATTTCATCTTCTTCTTTCTCAAGCTCAAGGTGATTCCTTCTCATGTGTTGAGAATCCATCAACTTGAAAAGAAAGCACTCCATAGATACTCTCTACTCTCTTTAGGGTTCAAGGTTTAGCAAGCCGGAGATCCTAGTTCACTCAAAGTTCGAGGAAGAGCCCGAAGGTAGAACCCTCAGGTGGATCCATCTTCGACGGAAGAAGGCTACGAGGCAAGAACCATCAACCTCTACAAGGTTTGAAGAAGAAGGAGTTCAAGTTTAGGTATAACTCTTCATCCGAGTAGCTAACGCTCCTTTGTATGCTTGCTAGTTTAGTTTAGACACGATCCCGACCTTGTTTAGTCCATGTTGCCCCTTTGCGATAAAAATTTGTTTTTTATACCGTTTCCGCCTCCCCGTAAGCACCGGGGGTCGCAACGTGGACTTACATGCAAGATAAAGAAAAAGAGGACAGTAATCCGAAATTTACCTGATGAGCCGCCAGCCGAAACGGAGGCGTCTCCCTCCTCCATCGATACGAGTCCACCTCCCGTGGCCTCATCACTGGACTCGACAGGGGCTGTCGTCATACTCGCCCGGCCAGGAGACGACGGAAGACCGTAGACAGGGAGAGCGATGATTGGAGCATTGCCGGACTCTTGAGAAAGAGCGGCTGGCTTTTCCCCAAGAGTCATGCCCGTCTCACCCGCTACTTCTTCGGGCTCGGCGGTCGCCATTGTCTCATCCGCCGTCACCATGGGGTCGCCGGTCTCAGGCGCCTCGTCCGCCGTTGCCTCGGGCTCAATTATAGCGGTCGTCTCATTTGCCGCCATCTCAGGCTCGGCATCAACAACCTTCTTAGGTACAGCTCCCTCAGCCCCCAGCTCAGGTTCGGCAACCCCAGCGACGTTGCCCACCAACGGCTCGGGTTCGGCTGGTGCTTCTTCCTCTGACCCCTTGGGTTCGACGGTCTCCGCCTCCCCCTCGATTGGACTCGGCCCTGCAAGACAAAATATATAAGAACTGACAAGTTTACAATTCTTATAAACAAATCTCGAAAGATACATTACCTGAAGAGGATTTATCGTTAGTACTCCGAACTGCACGCGCCACCTGTCTGCGAGCAGTGGACAAGGCAACCGGAGGCTCTTCTGAGAGGGTATCAGCACGAGGAACGGTGCTTGGGCCTGCTCCCACGGCCAAAGCAGCCATGCGTGCCTTCGCCTCGCGCCTTAGCCGCTTTCTCTCCTCTCGAGCCGTCAAGACGGAGCTCTCCAAGGCTTCCCTCATTGAGACGTCCTCGTCCGTAAACAGGGATGCCTCCAAATCCTTCAAGGCATCCCTCGTCGACTTGTCAAGTTGAGGCTCTCGCGGCGGCTCCGAAGAGACTGGGATTTTAGTTTCAGGCCCGGGGAGAGTCCCCGCATCAGCTGGCGCAGCCCCTATAAAGAAACAAAAGAAGAAGGTTAGGTTGGCCATCAGAAAAGAGGATAAAAACTCAATAAGACAAAACGTACCAACGCTCGTTAAAGCGTGCTTATTTTCCTCCTCCTGGAAGGTTTTCAAAGAAGCAGCGATGGCTTCTTCGGTAGTGACACCTGTTAAAAAAGGAGGAAACGCATTAGTCAAGGATGATGATAAAAATGCTATAAAATGATTAAGAGTACAGCTAATGATTACCTGCTCGAGCAAGTTTATCCAACCACGCTTCAAGTCTGGCTGATCGCTCAGAGGCCGCAATGGCGGACGCCAGATCGGTGTCTGCCGGGTCTACCGAGAAGCCCTTATTGCTGTCATATTCGCTTATACCTTCGGTAAGAGGGGCCTGAGGCTCCTCTAAACCGAGGATAGCATCAAGAGAGAGGAGCGACTTCTTCTTCCTCTTCTGCCCACCAGCCTTGGGTGCACCCGAGATTGACTTGCGCTTGGCAGGCACCCTAGGGCGGCGGGTCCCGATATCCGCGCCCACGCTGGACTCCGGCAAAACCACATCTACCGTCTCCACTGGAGCACGGGGTGCTGGTGGTACATCCGCAGTACCACGGAGTGGCAGTCCAGCGGAGGGCTCAACACGCGCGGTGGCACGGCTCCGGCATCTCTCAGCGGAGGAATAACCGGGGTCCTTGGTTTCAAAGGAGCCTTGCAATCGCCACCGGGAGGCCACCCTTCCGGTCAACCAACATACGCTTCTCCATATGGATAACCGGACCCATTGCATGGGCGTACCAAGCCACGTACGCGTTGAGAACTTTGGGGACGCAGCTCGGCTCGTTGATGAAGAAATAAGAGCCCGTGTTAAGCCACATGAAATGGTGCATCGCATTCCTTATCCCCTCCCGGCTGGACATGGGCTCTTCCAAAAAGGCTACCAGCGGTATCCCCTGGTGATAGCTGGATTGTTGGGCGAACCGGTGAGGGTTATACCTCATGAAAAGCGCCATCTCATTCTGCCTGAACACCAGGTAGCCCGGCCGAATGGAATAGAGGTGGAGGATCTCTCGGGCTTTCAATATGGAGGCCCCATCCTTAAAAACATCGCGCAGCGGCACCACCGACTTAGTGTTTTCTGAGCCTATGGTTATGACCTTGTCCAAAAAAGAAACCTTCGCTCCGACCAGGTATGGACGAAGGAGCAGCCCCCTAGCCTCCCGTGGAGATGCAACCACGATCGAGGCGCCGACCAGCCGCATAACTCTCGGGAGTCTGCACTTTTCAAAAAACGGAGGGATCTTGTGGACGCCGAACACCCCATGCACGTGCATTTCCATCCAAGAGGTGAAGTAGTGCATCGGGAAATTAGCAGGCTGCACCCCGGTTTCATTAGCGTCCGCCGCCACGGTAAGTCCATTATAGAGGTGAGCCAACCCGGCAATTCCTATTGTTAACTGCAGGCCAGCCACCATCCGATGCGCTGGGTAGAAAACGGATGGCCGCATGAGGCGCGGGTGCATGGGGAGCGCAAAGCTGCACAACCACAATCCCAGGAACCCTATAAAAAAGGTTTCTTCATCCATACCCGAGACGACGATCTCCGATAACGGCGTGATGGCGGCGCTGGGGAGATAAAAAATCCTTTTGATCGCCCTCCGATGTTGGTCGACGGTCCAGGCCGAAGCCGAAAGGGTCGTCAAGCTTGGCGAACTTCTCGCACTGTTCCAATAGAAACTCCGGTCGGATGAAGCGGGCAATGAAGTCTGTGAAACTGACTCCCCGGGTGCCCGATTCCAGATAGAGCCCTTCATAGATCTCCAGCACCTTCACCAGGCCCGGAAACTGGTGCTGAATAGCATTCTCCGGCGTCAGGTTGAACACCAACGGCTTGGTGGCAAAGACTTATTCGTCAGGAGGAAGCAGCTCCTCATAATGCTCCCCCCTCATCGGCAAACCTGAGACTTCAGCAAACTCCTCCAAAGAGATAGAGACTTCCCTGTCCGTCATCAGGAAGGTGTGGGTAGGGATGTTCCATTGTTCAATAAAAGCCTTAACCCGCCACGTTGGAGGAGAGGGATACTCGAAGAGCGAGACATAGATGGCCGAATACAAACCAATCTTTTATCAGATAAGTCCTCTTCGCTGACAAGATATACCGGGCCCACTGCAAATATCCGGCGGGCGGTCGCGGCATCAATCCAATATTATAGGCCTGTCCCCAAGGGCGTGCTTCACCTTGACAGATTCGCCTCCCTAAAATATCTATTGCCGGCGGCGGCTGCACGGGAATAGCACCAATCGCGGGTTGGAGGAGGTCATCCGAGTTCCAATTTTTAACCTCCACGGCATACTTCACCGGGGGTTCATCCACGTAAGGGAGTGAAGATATGGGCTCACACGGCATGGTGGAACCGAAACTTCGGCGACCCTGGATGATCTCATTGTACCACCTACCCCATAGGTGAAGGCTCTTATGCTCGGGGTCATGATCCTTGATGAGAGCGAGCACTACTCGGTCCACTGGTGCCTGGGGAAATCCTCCCTCTGAGCGAACAAATGGGAAAGACAGATCAGCAGACATGATTGCCTGCAAAGAAAAAACGAAATTCAGCCGTCAGTGTCATAATTTAATTTTAAAAGCCTGACACTTGATACTACACTGCAATGCAGTGTAGGGGGACCAAAGAGGAACCCACAAAATCTGGATGACAGTGCATCAGTTAATAAGACAAACCCCATCATTGGATGAGACTGTCAGTTAATCCCCAAGAGAAGATTCTCATTAATAATAAAAATCACTAGAGACAATGAGAAAATCTCCTCTTTCAGAGCAAAGCTCTGTCACAGAGTGACACTTGTCAAACTCTGGTCTCAGGGAAATAAAATTCCTTAAAAGAGCCTAGCTCTGTGATAATGATGAGAAAATTTATTTAAAAAAATAAAAAATCTTTAAACTCCTAAGGGTTAAATTTTTTTTTTGGGATCCTAAAGATCCATGAAAACTCTTAGGAGTTCTTCATTTTTAGAACAAAAAGATCTACATTTGGTCCATGAGCAAAGCTCTGTTCATGGGTTAAAAACCCTGAAACAAGATCTCTTCAGATCTATGGATTCTTGAGAGCAAGGCTCTGTTAGTGAAACCCCAAAGGGGTTTTCTTTAGATCAAAGATCTATGAGAGCAAGGCTCTGTTGATTAAAACTAATTTAATTTAATTTAAGTCAAATTTTACCTAAGATGTTCTAAAAGTTTGAACTTTGAAGTTCTTGGAAAAAGAGAGCAAGGCTCTGAAGTTCTTAAAAGAGCAGGGCTCTGGAAAATAAAATCTTGAAAATTGTAAAAATTTTCTAAGGACCAAGGATCCTATTTATAGGCGCCTGCGCCCTTTCACCTCACCGGTTGATCCAATGGCTAGGATCCTGCCACCGCTGCACTCACGTGCGCGCCACGTGAGCGCAACGGTGCAGGGGCATTTGTTTTCCCCAATCAGAGCAAATCTCTGTTTGAATTTCAAAAATTCAAAATTAGAAGCAACGCTTCAAATTCCTTGCGCTGCGCGCAACGTGCCACGTGTCAGAAATTGATACGTCAGGCGCAGCGCCCAAGGCCGCGTGCCCAAACAGAGCAAGGATCTATTTAAAACAAAAATTAAAGGATGCAACGCTTCAGTTGCGCAAGCGCTGCGCTGTGCGGCATGTGTCAGCGCAGTTGTGTAAGCGCGGGTGCGCAAGCGCTGCACTGCGCGGCACGTGTCAGCACAGTTGCGCAAGCGCTGCGCTGCGCGACACGTGTCAGCGCAAGCGCAGTTGCGCTGTGCTGTGCGCTGCGCGACACGTGTCAGCGCAGTTGCGCTCTGCGCTCTGCGCTGCGTGACACGTGTCACGCGCTGGGGCGTTTGCGCCAAACAGAATTAAAATTCTAGTAAGATCCTTCTGTTCTTGTTAAAACAAGAAGATTGCCTTCTGTAAAACAGAAGCCCTTGGATCAAAGATCCAACGGTGGGGAAAATTCCCCAAATCACTCATAGAATGATCTCTTTAACAAACTTAATAAATCTATGGGTACTATATAAAGACCCCTATACCCCAACTCAAAGGAGGTCCAACATTGTGAGAGATCAAGAACTTCAAAAACAGAGAGAACTCTGAAGAAAATTCAAGAAAAAGGTAAAAAAAACCTTTATAAAATAGAAGAATTTCTTCTGAATGGATCATTGATCTAAAAACAAGATCAATGATCTTCAATAAAAAAAACAAATAATAATAGTGCCTTGCACTTTTTATGAACCATTGGTTCTGGAATCTTAAAGATTCTTTTCTTGAATCCAAAATTGGATCAAGTTATTGAAACAGTGCCTTGCACTTGCAAAACTGCACTGTTGCGCTCCTGGGTTGGCGCAAGCCACCAGAGAGCGCCACGTGTCAGCACCAGAACCACTTACGCTATGCGCTTTTAAGATAGAGCATTGCTCGCTGAAATTAGCGCAACTCACCAGAGCGTGCCACGTGTCAGCAGCGCAACAGCGCAGCGCACTGCGCTTGCGTGACACGTGTCACCACCACAAGCGCTTGCGCTCAATGATTGGCGCAAAGCGCATGACAAATGCACTGCATTGTTTACTGAAGGGCCAGGCCCAATTCAAAAGGGCCTAGCAGGCCAAAATAAAATGCAATGCATTAAAAGGGCAGAACCCAAACAAAATAAAAATGCAATGCATTAAAAGGGCAGAGCCCAAACAAGATAGATGCACTGCATCATTTATAAAAAGGGCAGAGCCCAAACAAAGCAGATGCTCTGCATCATTTATAAAAGGGCAGAGCCCAAACAAAACAAAATGCAGTGCATTATTAAAAAGGGGCAAAGCCCTAGCACAGGCCTAATAGGCCAAAGATAAATAAAAACGTTGAATATTCCCAATTGGACTTAGCCCAATCGTGGTCGTAAGTCCTCAAATTAAATTGACTGAGCACGGCTGCTCTCCTAAATCAATTTATATCTGGTTCGAGGGTACATCTCCGAACTCCTCTGACTCCTATCGTTGTAATCCTTCAACGACGTCAGAGAGGTGACGGGTCCTGACAACCACACATCAACACGGACTGTGGGGTCCTTAAACTCATGGACTTATGCGTCCTTAAACCAAAACACGGACTGCAGGATCCTTAAACCCATGGACTTATACGTCCTTAAACCAAAACACGGGCTGTGGGGTCCTTAAACCCACGGACTTATGCATCCTTAAACCAAGATACGGACTGTGGGGTCCTTAAACCCACGGACTTATGCATTCTTAAAATAATGGACCACAATGTCCTTAAACTACCAATGGACCAAAACGTCCTTAAACTACCTATGGACCACTATGTCCTAAACTGGAACAATAGAGCCAATTGCTCTCTTTTCGGATCCAAACGATCCCGTTAAGTTGATCTTAGTCTGGAGATTAGGCTAACGTATCCTTAACAAAAGTTTAAGTTGGTCTTAGCCTCGATATGGCTAACGTATCCTTAAACTAAAACACCAAACCCAAATCTAAGTAAACACGGATTTGGACTAATCCACGTCCTACGGGTGACGGCATCTCTTAGTCTCCGTATACAATCTACGGGCAACCATAAACAAAACAAACACACACGACACGAAGTGAACATCTGGAGAAGGAGAAAGTGTCTACCGCGATGCGGTAGCGTAATTAACTGCATGGGCTTGCGCCTGTAGGGAAAAGCGTCCCCACAATTAAAAACCCCATCAAACGAGGGGGAATCTGACGAAGTCTGCTACATCGGCCGCATCCGTCTAAACCTCCGATACATGGTGCCATAAATCAACTTGGCATCTTCGGAGAGATAGACGGATCAAACCAAATAGCATCTTCCCCGAATCTCAGGAAAGACGCCCTCACGTCGTCGCCGCCATTCGGAGGGGAACAAATATATACATCAATGATAAAAGGCATCCCCAAGCGGGAGCTAGCTCTTCGTCAATCGACGGTTACAACCACGCAAGAAATATAATATACAACGCCGAAGGGCGAGGATTAAAACTCAAAAGGAAACTCAAAATCATCAAGAAAACCATACTAATACAATGCGCGACTCTAAGGTCGAAAGAATATACAACTGGTTTTCTAAGTCTGAAATAAATGTACAAGTCTAATTGATGGAGTTTCTAGATATAACAATGAAAATAAAATACAAGGGTGGTCACGATGCGAGTGAACCCACCTACCAAAGCAATCACCCAGAATGGAAGCAGTGTGCCAGAAAGCCGCAATGAAACCTGTACGGCAAAAACCTGTAAGAACTGTGGCACAACGGGGGTGAGTTGCCAACTTGTGAGTAGAAAACATCACAGAGCAGAAATCGTATGTATGACTCAATCCTAGGTCAAAACAATCATTAATATATATATCCTCAATATGATAAAGTCTGAAGTATGATAAGGTGGAAAGTATAAACATCTATACATAAGTGTAATACCAAGTGCTCGTGTCAGTGGCTCAAGTAACAACATATCATAAATATGAGGTTGTTAGTGTATATGCCCTAGAGGCCATTACTGTATCATACTAGTTTATATATTACTTAATGGAAGCTTGGGATATTCACCATTGTATACACAATCTTGCTCAAAATAGTAGTATGCTACTTGGTTTGTTTCTACTTCAATGTGTGTACATGTGTTTCTTTTACAATATCGCCTATACACATTAGTGGAGCCCTTAGGATCTTTGCTTGATTACCGGCGTTGTGATGGCGATCACACTCGTGGGGGCTGGGTAATCCACAAGCACATCCTTATACAGGTCCCTAATCGTAGGACTATCGAGACAGGGCATCGATACTCCGGAGTAGACTAGCGTATGCGCTTCTCATCCCAGCAGGGGAGACGGTCTGTCCCACAGCCGTCAGTACGTCATACTTGAGATAGTATGCGGGTGCTTGTTAGGTTACGAGTACACTGGACAGGACTCGTCGGGAACTGTTGGTTGGTATTATACCTATCGTCAGTTAACAGTTCCTAGGTGACATGAGTAAAACATAGTCCGCTGACTTGACACTGTCACTTCGCCTCGAGTGTGTTCCCACTGTTCTTTGATTACTACCCTACCACGGCTCTACTGAGTCGTGTAAACAGGTAGTAGTTGGGTGCAGTCCCGAAGCACTTGGAGGCAGTGACGGTTAGACAGGATTCGTCTCTCCCGGTATTGGGAGTTGATATCGCGCTGTGTCTAGGAGAGCCATTACACATAGTCGTCCCTGGCCAGGGCAAGCGAGATTTGCTGGTAGTGTTACCAGTAGTTTCTTAGGGTGTTTTGGGCTATACTCCGACACGACTTGTACCGCTATTAGGGGACTGACGTTTGCCACCCCCTTAGTCCCGCCATGCGATACTCTTAGACGAACAGACCGGACTGTACGAAGATTGTCACATACAGGCTCAGTAGGAGTTCGGATGGGTTCACCTCATCAGTCTTCTCATCGGCATTTACCTGGGGACCGTTACGTACAGCTAGTGCCGCTTGCGGTCTGTGGTTAACCCCACTACCAGCGTAGTGTCGAGTCTTTAGAGTCCCACACAGAGGGTTACTCACCTTTGGGCAAAACTGAGTAGAGGTCGCATGGTTTTGCGACAGGGTTCGTTCACACTCGCGCACTTGTGCACGTTTGGTGACCGGGCAGTTATTACTAGTGGGCTTTGGTTTAAGCCAGATACTAGTATTTGTTTTGGGATTGGTTTTGTCTCATTGTATTCGTGTTCCTCGGAACGCGGATGCGGGTGTGTATGCACAGTTGATAGAGGCGGAGGCAGAGGTTTCTCATTAGGGTTGTTGACCATTTGATTTTGGTTGACTTGTTGACCGTTGACTTTTACCAAACCCTAATGAGAATGATAAATATGATTAATAATGATAATTAAGGATTTTTGTGTGATGGTTAGGTTGACCGTTTGACCATGGTGGACATTTTGACCATTGTTGACATTTTGACCAAAATCATTTCATATCAAAGATGCTTCTTGATCTTTACAAATTGCATTTATTATGAAATAATAATGGTCATTTCATACTCACCGTCACATTTTCCTTTTTAATTATTATTGTTAATCTATTATTCTCTCATATGAGCATGGTTGCAAAAAGAGAGCTCTCATTCTATCATATTTTTTTCTCTCTCTTTGCAAAAGCTCTTCTTCTTCCTCTCTCAAAGCTTAAGTGTTCCATGTGTTGGAAATCATAAGTTTTTGAGACAAAGCCACCATAACACATCTCTACTCATTCTAGGGTACTAGGTTTAGCAAACCAAATACCTTAGTTACCTCTAGGTTGAGATAGGAGCTCAAGTTCGAGGCCCTCGGGTGGATCTATCTTCGGCAAAGAGGAGACGAGAAGGAGGAGCCGTTCAAACTACTACAAGGAGCAAGCAAGGAGGAGAACAACAAGAAAGAAAGGAGTTCAAGACTAGGTATAACCATTCTACATAGTAGTTAGAACTTGTAGATTTTTGTTAGTTTTGTTTAGCAAAGATCCTTAATGAACGGTCCATGTTACCTATCGAGGAAAATTTTGATTTTTACCTGTTCCGCCTCCCCGAAAGAACCGGGGTGGGTAACGTGGACCTAACAGTGGTATCAGAGCCTAGCTAAACACAAACTAGCATATTAGCAAAGTATCTAGAATTTCGATCGGAAAAAAAAATCGCAAAACACGTCCGGAAAAACCATGTTTCTGCCGATTTTTTATACTGCTCTAAAAATGATTTAACATACATGAAAAATCGGCTCAGGGTTTTGTGAGAACACAGAACAAAAACGATCCAGTGACTCGGTCAAAGCGCCGCGGATCCGCGGTAGGAACATGCTTCCTGCCGCGGAACCGCGGCCGAGTTAACTCGGCCGTGGACCGGGTTTTGTGCAGTTTTCTTATTTGGGTGTTTTGGGATTTTTAGTATATGTTGTTTCTGCCCAGATTTTCCAGAGAACAAATTTGTTTTTGGGGTAGTTACAAATCCGTATTTTGATCGAAGTTCTATAGACTTTGGCTAATGGGTTATATCTGTAATGTGATATATGTATTGAACGTCTGCTAATCGCTATACGTCGATTAGTGTTCAGTTGATAAAACTGCACATTTGTTATTACATCTTTTCCTACCATTTCCTTATTAAAAAGGGTCTTTATTATAATATATCATACATAAGAGGGTTTATTTATAAAAATACTATTTTCCATGTGTTGATATATTATAATTAGCATTTGGTTGGAAAATGTATATAATATTATTATTGACCTAATCCTAGTAGAACTAAGTCTACTAAATATTATTTAAGTTGTTGTGCAGAATTTGCAGGTCTAAAATCAAGGAAATCAGGTTGTTGAAGCTAACATGCCTAATTAAGAACTCAAAATGAAGAAATCAAGTCTGGCAGAAGAAAAGAAAAGATTTCAAATTTCTAAAGATACCAGAGATAGACACATGTCACAAGGAGAAAGCCCCAAACTTTTGATGAAGTAATCCCCACCCTTGGCTGCGGATCCGCGGCCAAACCCCCCTGTTGGCCGCGAATCCACCGCAGGGTAGGAGATTTAGGAGATAAGGATTTTGGGGTGAATCTATACTGTTAGCTTCCAATTTTGGAAGCCAACTTTCTGGCTTTGGGACTATAAATAAAGACCGAAATCCTCTTGGAAAAATGATCAAGCCGACGAGATCACGAAGTCCAAGATGGCTCACGCATCCAGGCTGATCATCAACTGTTCGTCTACCTCCTTGGAAGAGATCGAGAAGCAAACTAGTCTTTGTAATCATTTTCTAAGGAATCAAAGTGTAATGAATATTGCTGATTAATAAAGGTAGCTTTCTTTTTCTTATTCTATTTCTTAGTAGTTTAATTATGCATTTTCTCTCCATCTCTCTTTCTCCCAACATGCGCGAGTAATTCTCCGCTTGTTAGGGTTCGTAGGATTAGGGTAGGCTAATGGATGATGAACATCCCTAAACCCTTTTTAAGTCCTATAAAGTTTATGAACTTTATCAAAAGAATCATTAACATCCTAATCGGGCGCGCTAACAATTCTTTATTAGTTCCGACCGCGATTAGAGATTAGATTAATGATTGTTTTGGTAAAGGCTAGATATGAACGGAGTTCCATGTCAAGATAAGGGTTAAGAGTGGGATTCCTTTTCCCTCCAGAAATCCTAATCTACACGCATCACCGTCGTTCTAGCTTTAAATCCATTAAAGGATAAAAAGGGTAACTTTTAATTAATCATCCATAACTACTAAATCCTAACAAACCCTACAAGCCCCCTTATTATATTAACTACATCCATAAATAATCTAGATCTATATTTTTGCATTAGTGCCTAACGTAGATCTAGAAACCATTCCACAAAATTCTTTATCCCTCCTCTCTTTTTCAACACATCTAAAGTAAGAGTAAAAGATTCAACCTTTCCCTGAGGACGACCCGTACTCATCTCGGTCTAGCTACACGCGACACCGTTCTGATTGCGGTTAACTACTACAAAAACACTCTTTCGAATCAATCAAATGGCTCCGTTGCCGGGGATACGTGCATAATTTTTTATTCTTACTATTTGTGTTGAATTCTTACACGATTTATATCATTATTAAAACAAAACTGTAAATTGCATATTTAACGATTTGTGTGTGAATTTTGCGAGGGAATCTGGAGTCACGGACTTGAGGAAACAGGAGATCTAGGGTTTCACATTTCTCTGGTATCTTTCTTAACTCTTTCTCTCTCCTCTAAAATCCAATAAAATCTATTTTCTGCAGGATTCTTTGCAAAATAGCGCCGCTCAAAAATCATTTTGCAAAAGTTTTGTGATTGGTTTTGTTTTGCATATTTTAATACGGACTTTAAGGGGCAAAGACCAAATCAAGATTAGGTGGGGATTTCGTCACCCTTCCTAAGCCCCACAAATCACAAACCGAGCATCTGCATCAACCCTACAATAATTTAAAAAATATCTAGACCAGACTCTAAGGACTGTCGCGCTCATTAAGGACAGAGGAAGGTCGTGGGTAATCTATCGCTTATCCGCATTACTTTTGTGGTGCCTAGGCAAGTGTGTCCAAGGCGAGTGATTACTTAATTAGGACCACTACTTTCGTAGTGGGGAGCCTCCCACTCACCTGGCACTTACCTGGCTACAAGAGTAGTAAAGAGGCGGTAGAGGATTTATCCTGCGGCTTGTCCTTTGGAAGTCTAGGAGCGGTCTAGAGACTGGACCTAGGTGACCTTAGTTCTAGGGTTGCTTATGCATCTTAGGGAGATTTGTCTTGAGTCCTACTTTTTTCAAAACAAGCCAATTTTAAATCACGCACACGCTGCCACTTGCACTAAACCCGCTTAGTGCATGCTTGGCTGGACACGGGATCCTAGTGCCCGTCTTGTCCGCATTCCTGCTATCGACTCCGAAATCAGTACTTCTTCATCTTCTTTTCCCCCACCACACACGACCGAGATGGACGGTACTCCATCAGATTATAACACCACGCTGCCGCCACCCGTAGGTGCGCAGAATCCACTGCGCATCTCTCTCCAAGAGAGATGCTATCCTATCTGTGGTCCTCATCCCACTTGTCTATCTCTTCCACCACCTAACGGGGATAATTTCAAAATTAAACCCCACTACATCAATCTGCTACCCAAATTTCACGGGCTTGAATCGGAAGACGCATACGTTTTCATTACCAAATTCGAAAACGTATGCGCAATGATGGGTACTTCACAATTGACTTTAGATGCTATGCGCTTACGTCTTCTCCCATTCACACTGTGCGACTTGGCAGAAAAATGGCTTTACAATACTGCCGCACACTCTATCACTAATTGGGATGAATTCGTAATAGCATTTCTTAAGAAGTTTTACCCAAACCATAAGACTGCCCGTGTTAGAAGCGAGATCAACCAGTTCACCCAGCTTCCCAAC
Organism: Agapanthus africanus; assembly: GCA_030015575.1. Classification (NCBI taxonomy): domain Eukaryota; kingdom Viridiplantae; phylum Streptophyta; class Magnoliopsida; order Asparagales; family Amaryllidaceae; genus Agapanthus; species Agapanthus africanus. The sequence continues at coordinate 352,739,715 of CM057347.1, read as the reverse complement.
GAACCATTTTGGAAGTGCTTTGAACGTTTTAAGGATCTGCTTGTCCAATGTCCTCATCATGGAATCAATAGATGGGATTTATGTCGGATTATATATGAGGGCATTAATCCAGCGACAAAGCAGATGCTTGAAACAATGTGTCAATGCAATTTCATGTCTAAAGATGACGGTGAAGCTTGGAAGTATCTGGAAGACCTCGCTAAACACACTTTGCAGTGGGAAAGCGTAAGACCACCTTCATCTAGGGGAGGTGTTCACCAGCTCGATATTTCTATCACAGTAAAAGCCGAAATGGCAGCGATACAGAAGAAACTCGACGCTATTGAGAACAGATTCTCACCATTCTCCCTAAATCAGGTCACGCTTCCTAAGACCGTCTGTGGTTGCTGTTCGGATCCTTCACACTTAACGGAAGAATGTCCTATGAATGCACCGTTTCAAGGTCACAAACAAACTAATGCTGCTTTTCAGCAGCGACCTAGAAACGACCCTTATTCTTCCACGTACAATCAAGGATGGAGGAATCATCCTAATTTTTCTTGGAATCAAAACCAACAAAGCAATTATCAAAGACCTCCTTCACAGCAACCATAACCACAGAATCAGCCCCCCTTTCAGTCACAGAATTTCCAAAATCCGGCCAATATTTCTACACAACAAGTGGCCGGTACTGATAACTCACTTGCACAAACTTTGGATATGTTCATGAAACAATCCATGCAATTGTCGGCTGAGATGAAGTCTTCTATTGATACCATAACGAAAAACTCCGCCTCCCATGGTGAGAGTATTAAATCAATAGAAAACCAAATCGCATAGTTAAACGCCGCAATGAGTACGAGAGAGAAAGGGAAACTCCCATCTCAACCCATACCTAATCCTGGCCACTCACAAAGTTATAATGTGAGTACCGTTACCATGTTGAGATCGGGAAAAGTGCTGAAGAACCGAATGGGTGAGCAATGTGATGATAGTGACACCAATGATACCCCAGCTTCTTCTTCTTCCCCTAATTCGTCTAATCTCCCACCTTCACCCGAGCCTATTCTCCGTTTTCCTCAAGGCTCGAAAATTTCACCGAATCTATCTAAGTCGATTCCCACTCCAATTTTGGGATCGAATCCGTCCCCACAGTCTTCTCCACAAACGTTGGACCCAAAACTTATTGATCAAGCACCTTATCCAAACAGGTTAAGGGGCAACAGACCAAGTCCACAAATGGAGAAGATTGTGGAAATTTTTAAGAAAGTTAACATAAACATTCCTCTCCTAGATGCTATTCAACAAGTTCCGTCATATGCGAAAATCCTAAAGGACTTGTGCACTAGGAAGAGAAAAGTTCAAGTACCTAAAAAAGTTTTCCTTGCGAGTAATGTGAGCACAGCTTTTACACAACAACTACCCAAGAAACGAAAGGACCCCGGAAGTCCTACAATTTCAATTTCTATTGGGGGTAAAAATATCAATCGTGCTCTACTCGATTTAAGTGCTAGTGTTAACTTGCTTCCGTATTCTGTTTATGAGCAATTAGGGATCGGAGAGTTAAAACCTGCGCATTGTACTCTTCAGATGGCCGATCGATCTATCAACCAACCTAGGGGTGAGCTAGAGGATGTGTTAATTAAAGTCGGGGAATTCATATTTCCTGTGGACTTTATCGTTATTGATACACAACCTATGGCAAACCCACGCAATCAAATCCCGGTGATACTCGGTCGACCCTTTTTGGCCACTTCCAACGCAGTAATCAATTGTAGAAACGGCTCTATGACCCTATCCTTTGGAAAGAAGTCAATTGAGCTTAACATTTACAAGTTGGGAAGTGAACCCTCCGAACCATATGCTCATGTGTGTTCTGTCGAATTAATGGATGTCGACAGCAGCGAATATGATCAACCTCATAATTCTGACTCTTTTCATATGGTGTTGGTTGACACGGACTCTTCCACCGAGTTGTCCGGGTCAACATCTAACGCTGATAAGGAACTTTTTATAGAGTCTGACGATTACCCTATTTTTTCTGATGACATTATTTTTCGGGGTATCGATGAAAGCTTTGAGGAAATTTTCGCTGATGAACTCGCATTTTTACAAGACACGGGTGTTGAGATGAATCAACTCCAAGATGAAGAAATTGGACCTCCACCCCTTCTTTTGGACAATCATGATAATACGAGTAATCCATCATTACTATCACTGTGTCGTCTCTCCAAATTGAGACGCAATCCTTTTCCATTACACCTCTTATCTCCTCCCCACTTCTTCACGTCGAAAGGTGACATGTTCTTCCACCAACCTTGGTGCTTCATCGATAAAATTTTTAAATGGTTGGTGTTGACCTTCGGTCTTTGCAAAGCTTGGCATTGACCAATAACCTTACCCCCCTCGTGTGATTTTAAAAGATTAACATTGTTTAACTCAAGTTTGGGGGGGTATATTTTGGCTCTTGAAAGAAAATGATTTTTATAAAATTGTGAGCCAAAAATAAGTTTGGGGGAGGATTTCACTTGCATATATTCTTGCCCGCATTAATAATTTCCTCCCAAGTCTACAGGTTTTTGAGCTTAACGGATGACATCAGTGAAGACACTGCTGTAAACAGGTTTGGGGGAGGTTTGTGCTTATTTACACATACTTTGCATTATACTATAAATAAGCACACAAAAAAATTTGATAATAAAAGAATAGAAAGTGAAAAATTATATATGAAAGATAGGAATAGTTTAAGAAAACCAAGAAAATTAGAAGTTTTCTTAAACGAACTAGTAATAAGTAGTTATGAGCTGTTGTCCCAATGGTTAGTAAGATGATGGAAGTCACTAATCTGAGGATAAAAATAAGTCTGAAAAATAATTTCTATTCTGGAAGCCAAACATTTGAATGTTGATACCCTACTATATGCACTTACACGCGTCTTGAAACTCGGGATAGTAGAGGATACCTTGAAATGCTCTTGTCTAAAAGCCAAAGTATGAAGGAAATGAAAAAAATTTTAAAAAAATGAAGAAAATATAAAAATGGTGAAAAGAAAAAAATGAACACTGATTTGTATCGCCAAGGCAGCAATAAAAAAATATAGCGAGGGTGCCTCTTCACCTAGTGCCCTAAGGCCAACTGGTCTGGGAGTCACTGCTAAGCCTTAGGTGGTGCAAGACGAGGAAAATATTATCACCTAATCAGCAAGCACATGAGTAATCGGTCGGTTAGTATCTCAAGAAGTATTAACGGTCGCATGAAAAGGTGTGAGCAAACCTAAGTATTCATCAAATTAAAAAGTACTAAGGTAGATGGACAAGAGTATGATAGCTTGAATTAAATTCTCCGAGTGTAGGGATGTTATATACACACACATAGGGATATATGATCAATGTTTAGAAGAAAGATAGGAATGAAGAATAAAGACTATGTTTTATTGAGGGATAATGTGATTTCTAACATTTTTTCTTGACTATTAAGATAGGGCTCATGACAACTGAAAAGCTAGTGTAGTTGGAAACTCTTATTTTCAAAGTCTTTCTTTTATGGTTCTTATCTTTATATGTAAATTTCACCATCTCTCTTTTGTTATTGGATTTTGTGGGTGTAATCCGCTGAAAACCCTCAGGAGACAACACTCCTCCTACTGGGGACACCTAGAGGTTTAATGGCTTGTTGCACGTGCTCAGTGTAATCGTGTTTGCCTACGAAAGTGTGCTTAGCTTTCTCCTTTCTTTTTTCTCCTTCTCTTGAATAAACTAGTTTGCACGGGACGATCATAGATAAGTTTGGGGGTATTTGTTCAGTTGATAAAACTGCACATTTGTTATTACATTTTTTCCTACCATTTCCTTATTAAAAAAGATCTTTATTATAATATATCATATATAAGAGGGTTTATTTGTAAAAATACTATTTTCCATGTGTTGATATATTATAATTAGCATTTGGTTAGAAAATGTATATAATATTATTATTGACCTAATCCTAGTAGAACTTAGTCTACTAAATATTATTTAAGTTGTTGTGCAGAATTTGCAGGTCTAAAATCAAGGAAATCAGGTTGTTGAAGCTAACCTGCCTAATTAAGAACTCAAAATGAAGAAATCAAGTCTGGCAGAAGAAAAGAAAAGATTTCAAATTTCTAAAGATACCAGAGATAGACACATGTCACAAGGAGAAAGCCCCAAACTTTTGATGAAGTAATCCCCACCCTTGGCCGCGGATCCGCGGCCAAACCCCCCTGTTGGCCGCGGATCCGCCGCAGGGTAGGAGATTTAGGAGATGAGGATTTTGGGGGTGAATCTATACTGTTAGCTTCCAATTTTGGAAGCTAACTTTCTGGCTTTGGGACTATAAATAAAGACCGAGAGCCTATTGGAAAAATGATCAAGCCGACGAGATCACGAAGTCCAAGACGGCTCACGCATCCAGGCTGATCATCAACTATTCGTCTACCTCCTTGGAAGAGATCGAGAAGAAAACTAGTCTTTGTAATCATTTTCTAAGGAATCAAAGTGTAATGAATATTGTTGATTAATAAAGGTAGCTTTCTTTTTCTTATTCTATTTCTTAGTAGTTTAATTATGCATTTTCTCTCCATCTCTCTTTCTCCCAACATGCGCGAGTAATTCTCCGCTTGTTAGGGTTCGTAGGATTAGGGTAGGCTAATGGATGATGAACATCCCTAAACCCTTTTTAAGTCCTATAAAGTTTATGAACTTTATCAAAAGAATCATTAACATCCTAATCGGGCACGCTAACAATTCTTTGTTAGTTCCGACCGCAATTAGAGATTAGATTAATGATTGTTTTGGTAAAGGCTAGATATGAACAGAGTTCCGTGTCGAGATAAGGGTTAAGAGTGGGATTCCTTTTCCCTCCAGAAATCCTAATCTACACGCATCACCGTCGTTCTAGCTTTAAATCCATTAAAAGATAAAAAGGGTAACTTTTAATTAATCATCCATAACTACTAAATCCTAACGAACCCTACAAGCCCCCTTATTATATTAACTACATCCATAAATAATCTAGATCTATATTTTGCATTAGTGCCTAATGTAGATCTATATTTTGCATTAGTGCCTAATGTAGATCTAGAAACCATTCCACAAAATTTTTTATCCCTCCTCTATTTTTCAACACATCTAAAGTAAGAGTAAAAGATTCAACGTTTCCCTAAGGACGACCCGTACTCATCTCGGTCTAGCTACACGCGACGCCGTTCTGATTGCGGTTAACTACTACAAAAACACTCTTTTGAATCAATCAATTAGTGGGGGTTATACATATCTGTGATCTATAATGTTGATGGTTTGTGTATATGAATTCGTTGGATTGTCGCGGATGAATAGCCAGGGGTTGTGAGATGAGAGTTTTCTTTATCTTTCAATTCATGTAATATGTAAATTGATGTAATATTATTTGTTTGGCCGCACATCCGGGATGAGGCTGTAGCCGCCATTGTATAATTTCTTTTTACAGTTTTTGCTCCTAGGATAGACCTAAGGAGGGGTGCACAAACTACCGGGTACCTCGAAGTGCCGAGTGGCCTACTCACGTTGTTGAGGGAGGTTGCTTCACTTCGGGTATTTGGCGGGTAGTTTGCCGCACCCGTAGGGGTCTAGGGTGGGGTAATTGGCTATTCATCGCGACCGTGTAATCTGTCCTTCGTTGCAGGCTCGAACGAAATGCAGATTCCTAGTATATCCAAAGTATTCATCTGTGATCTGGAATGGCTATCATTGCATCTGACGAATGTGAATATATCTATATATAATATCTATTTAGGCGTTGCTTATGTTTTGTATCCGCGCTAGTCCAGCCCCCGCTTTGTCGTTAGTTAAGTAACCTAACGGGTGATGACGGGACCTCGTGGCGAATGCCGATGGCATAAGCGTACGTCATATTTTCGTTGTTTTCTGCAATGGTAGGATTAATTGATGGGACGCATTAATTTAATGCAAGAAAATAAACCTAAAAGACGTTGTTGGAACAATTTTCAAAAATCTGTTATTGCAAGGACGTTCACTTTTATTTTGCATAGAGGTATTCGGTTATGAATACCCAGCACCTCAGTCGACGAGGCAAGGGCCGAGATCCCTTCATCGGGAGTGACCCCTTGGACAAAAGTTTGCGTCAGGGTAATAACTTCACTATAGTCGATTATTCTTGTTTTGCATCGAGGTATTCAGTTTAGAATATCCTGCACCTCATTCGACGAGGAAAGAGCCGAGATCCCTTCACAGGGAGTGACCTCTTTAGCAAAAGTTTTTGCCACTATATTTACAAAAAGGGTATCACGTTCCTTCAACGATATCAAGTTCATTACGTTAACGGGTTTTCGCCAAAACCCAGCCGTAGCCCTCCGTCATTTCCTACAAGTACTACTTAGTATTCGAGCTGCATATTTTGGCATTGTCAAGGCGTAGTGATCGGTAGCTAAGTATTGCTTGTTTGCTGTTTTATTTTTCGGATTATTTAGGACAGTCGCATAGCTATGTTGGCATTGTCAAGAGATATGCGGGTGGGTCTAAGTTAATCAAGATAATGACGGGCCGAACTTGACTAGCGGTTAATGATATGTTGGCATTGTCAAGGTCATAAACCGTTAGGGGCAGAAATCCACATCGGGAGTTTCTAAAGAAACTGAAACTTGCAGATTTAGCATACCTTCTGGAGTGTGGTGACTATAGTGGATTCCATCTAGGTCATCGCACAATGATAGTTGGATCCCGATCCCTCTGATGAGTTGGATTACTCTCGGGAGATTATTTCACTTAACAATCAATGCTATAAACCAAATAGGTGTCTAGAATGGTGTTAGCGGGGTTAAGCCTCCAGGGAAAAGAGGTTATTTAATTAAGGAACTTCGCGAAAACGTTGGAAAACCTTCCTCGAAGTACCAACACCAGACTGGCTGAAAAGTTAAGCAAGTATTGTGACGTGCGATTAATCCTGACCAGTTCTTCTTTTAGGGTTTGAAGAAGAATTTGAGGAAACGGTGGGAGCCATCCTGCTTAGATAAATCAATAAACCAATCTAATCTTGCAAGAGCGCACGTTGAGTGTTTCTTTTCTCTCTCTCCAGGTAGCAACCATTTCACGCCCTAATTAAGATAATAAAATGTATCGCTTGACCGATCTGAATTCTTATTAGGGGCTGGGGAACGTTGGTTCGGCTCTAACTTACGACAACAGTCATAAGTATGAGCAATGCAAAGAGGATTGTATGGATTCCAAGGATACCCAGTTGAAGAAGAAGCATGGTTTTGCATCTACTTCAGGTGTTCTTGTAATTGAGAACTGCTTTACGGTCAGCCCTACCTCCTGGGTACTTGATACCGGATCAGGATCTCATATCTGTAATTTATTGCAGGGACTGAGAAAAAGTAGGAAAGTTGTACCTGGTGATATGTCGCTCAGAGTAGCGAACGGAGCACAAGTTGATGCTGCAGCTGTCGGTGAATATCACCTAGTGTTGCCAAATGGCAATACTATGATTTTGAACGATTGCTACTATGTACCTTCCATGGTTTGCAACATCATATCAGTTTCTTTACTCAATAAAGATGGATATAACTTTGTTCTTGATAGAAATATCATGAACATCTACCTTCATAAGGTACTGGTTGCAGAAAGTACACTGTGTAATGGTATCTACGTTCTAAATCAGAACACAGTTCTCAATATACAAAACACACGCAAGAGGAAGAATTCAGATACGAATGAATCCTACTTGTGGCATTGTAGTCTTGGTCATATCGGAGAGAAAAGACTAAGTAAGTTGCATAAAGATGGACTCTTGAATACGTTCGAGTTTTCATCTTATGAAACTTGTCAGTCTTGTCTCAAAGGAAAGATGACCAAATCTCCGTTCACCGGACATGGAGAAAGGGCAGCAGAGCTCTTGGGACTCGTACACAGTGATGTATGTGGTCCGATGTCTATACATGCAAGGGGTGGGTTCTCGTACTTCATCACATTCACTGACGATCTCTCTAGATTCGGATATGTGTATCTTATGAAACACAAATCTGAAACTTTTGAGAAATTCAAGGAATTCAGAAACGAAGTACAGAACCAGACAGGCAAAAGTATCAAGATCCTCCGATCTGATATAGGAGGGGAGTACTTGTAAGTGCACGGCGGCGCCCCGGCCGTCAATCCGACGCCGGAAAGCGGAAGCGGTGAAAAACTTTAATTTTGCGGACTTAGCAAACCGGCACCACCGCGCACTAAACACCCGGATCGTAACCATTAACAAGTCTAAGCTAACTAGAAGATGGGTTAGAGATATACCGACGATCCAAGTCCTCCGGTCTTCTCGTCATAGTCCCGATCTCCTGCGGAATGTCCCGTCTCCTCCTCGTCGCCGGAAGTGCACCACATCGCCTACTTCTTTTACGGGCTCCCACCTCAATGCCGAGGCAACTCGGGCACGAAGCCGGCTACTCGACATGCCCAAGGTTCGCTGTAGAATATGTAGTCCTCAAGTCTCATTTGGGGTTCATGGAGATGCCTTTGTGGTGGAGGAAAAAGAACTTGGAGAGAGGTGAGGAAAAAAATGTATCATGCAAAGAATGAGAGTGACATTTTTCTCAGTACCAAAAGAAAAGCCCCCACCCTCACTAGTGGCCGGCCAAGCATGATGGTGGTAGGTGGGAATGGAGTGAAGTCAAATGAAAGACAAGGGAGTGGGTGAGCTATGATGAAAAGAAACCAAATGATCACAAGGAAATCCACACTCCATCAACAACATCAACTCAACAAAGTCATGCCATCATGATAGCTAGAAGTCAAGGTCAATGAGAGACTATCATGATACAATAATAAGCAAATACCCCCTCCATAAATACTTATTTGCAACAATGCAAATAAGCCCTCCTCCACCAATCTTCGGCCAATGAACGGAACAATGGAAATTGGCCGAAACGGAAAGCAAACTGGCAACTCCAGAAAACTGGTCCCGTAATAAATTACAGGAAAACCCCGATACTGTGCATACACACCCGCATCTGTATTTCGACCGAAATACAAATGCAATGAGACAAAATCTACACTGTACTATACTAGGATCCGGCTTAAACCAAAGCAGGCTAGTAATATCTGTTCGATCCTGATCCGTGCAATACCGCACGTATCTGATCGAACCCTGCCATATAACCATACGGCCTATAGTACAAACTGTCCGATCCTGATCCGTGCAATACCGCACGTATCTGATCGGACCTTGCCATATCTCCATACGGCCTCGACAACCTTTCGCCCGAAAGCTTGAGTAACTGAATGTGGGGGACTCTAAAGACTCATCAACACCTTGGTTGTGGATTTAACCACTAGCACGTTAGAGGTATAAGCCAATACATAACGGGCTACCAGGTATTGACTAAAAGGGACGTCCGTGAGCGAACTCAGCCTGACACCCTACTGAGCCTGTCAGTGACAATATCCGTACAGTCCGGTCCGTTCGTCTATGAGTATCGCATGGCGGGCCTAGGGGGTTAGTAAAAGTCAGACCCCCAAAAGCGGTACAAGTCGTGTCGGAGTGTAGCCCAGAACACCCTGAGATACTACTGGAATACCTACCAGTAAATCTCCTTGCCTTGGCCAAGGACTTTGTGTAATGGCTCTCCTAGACACAGCACGACCTCACCCCCAATACCGGGAGAGACGAACCCCTGAAGATACGCTCACTGCCTCCATGTGGCTCGGGACTGTACCCAACTAAAACCTGTTTGCACGACTCCTTTGAGCCGTGGTAGGGTAGTAATCAAAGTACAGTGGGAACTCACACGAGACAAATGACGATCCCCAGGTCGATGAACTAACCTGCACACATGTCACCAGGGAACTGCCATCTGACGTCTAGTATATGACCAACTAGCATGTTCCCGGCGAGTCCTGTCCGGTGTACTCATAACCCAATGAGCACCTGTATACATCTTAGGTGATCCAACTGACACCAGTGGCTTGTGAGACCGGCCACCGCCCCTCGTCGGGGTCTCGACTGTATACACTAGTCTACTAATGGAGTATCGATGCCCAGTCTCGAAACTCCCACGACTAGGGACCTTTTAAGGATATGCTTATAGACCCCCAGCTCCCACTTATATGATCGCCCTCATACTGCTGGTGGTCAAGCAAGAATCCTAGGGGCTCTATCAACGTGTAATAGCGACGTGTCATGTCACTTAAAACAGTACACGATGATAAAGGTAAACCAGATAGCATACTATCATCTCGAGTAAGACTGTCCTACCGGGATAGGTCCTCCCTCAATCATTACAATCACGTACCTGTGACCTAATAATTGACTCTGAGGGCACTATCTCCAACAATCTCCCACTTGCACTCAAGGCTAATTATTGCGATGTCGCATACTCACAGCCCGTGTGATACCGAACACCCAACTCCTCTACTAGTCAGTCTCACAAAGCTCATTTGCGAAACTATTGCGTTCGAGGAATAGCCTCAGTGAGTGGATCCGCTTAGTTGTTTCTTTCTATGTCTCTCTATATCTCAAGTTCGCGGAGAAAGCCATCTCCCGAAATGAGCAATATCAGTCTTAGAATATGTCTGGATGTCTGATGGGACGAAGCTCATAAATGAACTCCAAATCCAAACTTCTTAGACTGTATTGACAACTGAACTTAATCAGTGTCCTGCGCGCCATGCCTCCCTCAGTATTGCCTTGGACCACCTGTCCAAAATACTGCCCCTCATCAGAAGGAAAACTATAACTCTGACAACCTCCTTGTCGTCCATGTCACCTTGGAAGCCTGGAATGATAACTGTCTCCTGAATGAGGCTGTCGTTATCATATCCCTAGAACATCCACTTATGTTCTAAAACTGCTTCCGACTGTTTCTCCAGGATTGGATTAATGTCAACTTATTGCATCTAGTGCAAGAACAACATCTGGTGTGGTACTTGACATCTCATGATTGACTCAATTGCCTGAGCAAGTGATCTGCCAATCATGCACGTCCCTCTCCCCTTTAGTCTGTAAGACACCTTTGGAGAGGGTGACTCCATTACCTGCAGGTACACTACCGTGCCAGGAGTCGTCCATCCTAAATACTCTTAGAATGCTGTCAAGTACCCTGATTGGGAAACCACCCAAATCTAGATCTAAAACCATAGATCTAGTAACTAGTATGTCTGATATAAAATCCATTTCCTTTGTGGAGAAACAACTGTGTGACGACCAAAGTATAACCGATCGTAGTGTAGGAGTTTCTTTTCCTACTCTGTGTATATCATCCAAATACCAGGATATCACACCCTACTACCTTCTCAACAGATCCATCCCCTATTCTGATGAAGTCAAACCCATGACTGTCACGTCAGAAATAGATGATCTATCTCCGCTACATCTGCTCTAGTCTATAAATAGACATAAGCAACCTGTCCACCAATGCTTCCGCTGCTCCCACTGACTACGACAACCCTCTGGCAGAGTCATATAGACGTGCACTTCTAAAACTAGTTTAGAACGACGCTATACTCATCCTCCCGCCGGGTCTCGCAGCCTGGAACAACAGCAATGGTAATTGTGGGTAAACAAGAACTTCCTTGTCACCGTCCTTGAGGCTACCGGAGTACCTCTCGGGTGCCTGAAGTTACCCACCTTATCTGCGGAGTGGCCAATGGAATGTCAAACCGGATTGAATCTTTAGGTTCCTTATCAAATCTTCAGTAATCGTTTGTGGTTCTGGAATCACTTCCAGTTCTACCATACTCCCACTACTGTTTTCCGAAAAAAAAATCCATTTTTAATAAAACTGTGGCGAGTGTAGAACAATATCGCTATTGTTCATCCAGATGGTAGAAAGTCAACCCTCATCATAGCCTGGGTCAACCCACAAACAGCCATTACAGAAACGTGCCTTGAGTTGTCCAGTGTCTGGTTTTAATCATAAGCCGGACAACTCCCCGTACCTTAACATCGTTAAGATATGAACTGTTCTATATCCCATATAGGACCAGAGGCACTGATTTAACTGAACCAGATCCAAATCATGCAACTGTCTCCAGTGCATGTCAACTAAATGGAAGGAGGCCTGATCAGCGTTACTCAACTTAGGAATGCTTCCAATTATAGGTAACCTGAAAGAGAAGCAAGATCTCTTTATCATTACTATCAACTTAATACCATACACAAGTATCTACATCTTCGATCTCTTTGAAGAATCCCGATACTTGCTACACCTGGTTCTCTACTCTATTCAAATACCTATAACTTCTCAAAATTCGGACCCTGTGTTTCCACGAAACACCTGTCTAAAAACTAGAGAAGTCATAAGTAAACCGAATATAGTACGAGGACCAAGCCCTCTGTCCTGATGGACCCTGGACAACATACAATCCTCTGTATAAGTCCCTTGAGTCTGATAACTCATTCACTGTGTGTCGTAGGTTGAAAACTGTACTTATGGTTAAGAAGAATTACACCGCTGTTCAATGCTCCTTACCTAACCATCCACTGATATAGGTAAATGTCATAGACATAATTTCAAAAAGGTACATCTCACTCTATGAAAATAGACGTACAGATATATCAATTTGAAATTGGTGCATAACTGCGGATATTCAAAACCAAATATTTGCCAACCGGCAAACAGCCCAGGTGATTTCCTCAAATATCACCGATTACAACGAATCCCGATATAATGAGGATAATCACCCAATTCCCAATAACTTACTCCCACTCATCATCTGTAAAACCATACAGATGTGAGAATCGTACCTGGTAAATACATACCCTGGAGTAAGTATCTAATCGGGAAATCAGTTTTCCTTTAACATTACACAGTGAAACTGAAACATTGAAATGTTCCGATGGGGTATTCTGGTATTCCTAGTAATGCCTCTTCCAGATTCACGACTGTAACCGTATAGTTCTTTGCCACCTCTCCAAATCCCTTCATATGTCTTTAGTCTTTACCTTCTGCACACCCTTTTAGGCCAAATGGTTTTCTTCATTCCCTACCGTTCGGCACCAGCCTATGGTTTGGAAGAAGACTATCCAATAAGCATAATGGGTGTAATGTCCCAATCCTAGGAACACTCGCAATGCGAGAGAAGGTGAAGATAAAAGACACCTGAATAAATCTTATTCCTATTTCTCCTGAACCAGAATCCATCCCCGAACTGGAACAAGTTCCTTTCGAGTTCGTGTATAACCATACGATGGAGTATCCAAATAAACTGTGGATCTTCGTAGTGATACGGAATGTCCTGGAGAAATACAAAGATGATGTGGGAGTGGTAACGAAATATTTGGTTTGGTCGTGAATATCTGTTGCAATTTACTTTGCCCTCTTACTAATCCCTTGCTTTGTCTGAACTTAATACCTTCTGCACACCATCGTTATGCTAATTGGTTTTCTTCATTCCCTACCGGTCGGCACCAGCCTAAGGTTTGGAAGAAGACAATCCAATTTGCGTAATAGGTGTACTACCCCTAAACCAAGGAGTACTCGTAACCTGAGAGAGGGTAAAAGGAAAAGACAACTGAATAATCCTATCCGTTTTCTCCAGAACCGGAAACCATCCTCGAATAAATTCTTTCGAGTTCGTATCTAACCATACGATGGTTTTGTCCAATGGAAGTGGACGTTCGTAGTAAAACGGGGTGTCCTGGAGAAAAGGGTAAAAGTAGGAGTGGCAATGAGGTTCGCAACTCTGACAATCCAAAAGCCGGTGTTTAAGAAGGTTCGGTCAACTTGGCCACTGAGTCATAGTCTTAGGGTCGGGTCAAATGGTCGCTACCAGAGAGAGAGAAAAGAAACACTCAGCGTGCACTCTAACCTAGATCAGAATGGTCACTAATTTATCTAATCTGGAAACCTCCCACTGTACCTCAAATTCTCCTCTAAACCTGAAAGAAGAATTAGTCGGGGTTATTCGAGGAGTAAACTAACTCATCAGTGGGAATCGGGATCCAACTATCATCGCATGATAACGTGACGGAATCCGCTCACATCATTACACTCCAGAAGGTATGCGCATATCTGGCAAGTTTCAGTTCTTTTGAAACTCCCGATGTGATTTCTGCCCCATGCTCTTATGACCTTGGCGAAGGTCAACAAATCATAAGTCACATGTCAAGTTCTACCCGTCATTATCCAGGTTAATTTGAATCCACCCGTACAAGCCCTTGACGAAGGTCAACAAGGCTATACGACTGTCCCAAACCAACGCATCTATCTATGCAACAGAAAGGTAACAAGCAGCTACCATACACTATGCCTTGACGAAGGTCAACAAACATAGCATGAATACTACGTGCTACCCGTCTGAAACGACGGAGGGCTACGAATGGTTTCTGGCGAAAACCTTTAACGTAATGAACTTGATATCGTCGAAGGAACGGATAGCTTTTTAAAAATACAGTGACGAAAACCGTTGCTAAAGAGGTCACTCCCGGTGAAGGGATCTCGGCTCTTTCCCCGTAGAATGGGGTGCAGGATATTCCAACTGAATACCACGGTGCAAAGCAAAAGTAATCGGCTATAGTGAAGTTAATGCCCTGACGCAAACTTTTTGTCCAAGGGGTCACTCCCGGTGAAGGGATCTCGGCCCTTGCCTCGTCGACTGAGGAGCAGGATATTCTAAATGAATACCGCGATGCAAAACAAAAGTGAACGTCCTTGCAATAACAGCTTTTTGAAAAGTGTTCCAACAACATCAGATTAGGTTTGTTTTTAAACTTGCATTGATCCGAATCAATGCAGTCCCATCAATTGATCACACCACAAAGAACGAAAATATACTGATGTACGTATATGCCATCCGCATTCGCCACTGGGTCCCGTCATTACCCGTTAGGTTAGCTAACTAACGACAGAGCGGGGACTGGACTAGCGTGGATGCAAAACATATACAACATCTACTAATATATATACCAATATATTATATTCGCTCAAGGCGTGAATAAAATGCAACATCACAGAGAATGAACAGCATCACAGAAACAATACAGATATCTGGGATCCCCGGGTTTCACAGAGCCACTACTGAAACCCGACGTTCCCCTGGTCGTGTGGATAGCCTGTGCAATGAAATCCTAGACCCCTACGGGCGCGGCAAGTTACCCGCCAAAACCTGAAGCGAGGCAGCCCCCTTCAGCAACGTGAATGGACCACCCAGCACTTCACGGAATCCGGTAACTTGGGCACCCCTCCTGGGTCAACCTGTACCCCCTACGAGTGCGGCGAATAGCCCGCCAATCCTAGAGTGAAGCCCCCTCCGTCTCAATGCCATAAGATGCGGGCTTGTTACCCTCTAGAACCCGGCTACCCGTGCACCCCTCCGCGGGGTAATCCTAGTACAGAAAGTAAAATATACATACACCGGGTACATCGACCGCAACCAGGTCGTGCCCCAAAATAATAATACAATCAGGCAGTGACGGCAGTCCACATGTCGGGCGCTCGCCCCGCAATATCAAATGTACATAATACAACAGAACTGTACTAGCATTGCATCCAGGCTATCCCCACGACCGATCCGCAACATCACAGCAAAAACAGAACATCAACGTGAAAGTCACGTTCGCAAGTCCGTCTAACCGGGCTATAGCAGTTAGACCGGATTTACCGATCAAGTGACATTCACGGTCGCAGATATAATGTAAATACTGTGAAAAATGTGTTTAAAATATCCGATCGATCAAAAAATTAACAAGTGGGCCCCCAATCAAAACTGTAGCACTCACAGAAATCCTGGGCCCAATTTTAATATTCCAAAACCCATATTTTAAGCCCAGAAGGCCTCTGTAAAAAATTGGTGCAGTGATGTCTACAGTGCGCGGCGGAAGGGCGGCGGAATGGGGGTTTGTGCGGCGCTTCCGCGCTCTGACTGTGGAATCACTTCATCGAAATTTTACAGAGTTCTTAGATTTTCTAGTACATCAATATTTTACAACCTGAAAAAATTTTCGAGACCAAAAATTTTCAACAGAAACTGATGCGAAGGTAAAATGCAGTTTTGGAACTTTTTGATCGATCGGAAATGCAAACACATTAAACCAAGCTAGACTAAGTTAATGGCGAGGCTCTGATACCACTGTAAGTGCACGGCGGCGCCCCGGCCGTCAATCCGACGCCGGAAAGCGGAAGCGGTGAAAAACTTTAATTTTGCGGACTTAGCAAACCGGCACCACCGCGCACTAAACACCCGGATCGTAACCATTAACAAGTCTAAGCTAACTAGAAGATGGGTTAGAGATATACCGACGATCCAAGTCCTCCGGTCTTCTCGTCATAGTCCCGATCTCCTGCGGAATGTCCCGTCTCCTCCTCGTCGCCGGAAGTGCACCACATCGCCTACTTCTTTTACGGGCTCCCACCTCAATGCCGAGGCAACTCGGGCACGAAGCCGGCTACTCGACGTGCCCAAGGTTCGCTGTAGAATATGTAGTCCTTAAGTCTCATTTGGGGTTCATGGAGATGCCTTTGTGGTGGAGGAAAAAGAACTTGGAGAGAGGTGAGGAAAAAAATGTATCATGCAAAGAATGAGAGTGACATTTTTCTCACTACCAAAAGAAAAGCCCCCACCCTCACTAGTGGCCGGCCAAGCATGATGGTGGTAGGTGGGAATGGAGTGAAGTCAAATGAAAGACAAGGGAGTGGGTGAGCTATGATGAAAAGAAACCAAATGATCACAAGGAAATCCACACTCCATCAACAACATCAACTCAACAAAGTCAAGCCATCATGATAGCTAGAAGTCAAGGTCAATGAGAGACTATCATGATACAACAATAAGCAAATACCCCCTCCACAAATACTTATTTGCAACAATGCAAATAAGCCCTCCTCCACCAATCTTCGGCCAATGAACGGAACAATGGAAATTGGCCGAAACGGAAAGCAAACTGGCAACTCCAGAAAACTGGTCCCGTAATAAATTACAGGAAAACCCCGATACTGTGCATACACACCCGCATCTGTATTTCGACCGAAATACAAATGCAATGAGACAAAATCTACACTGTACTATACTAGGATCCGGCTTAAACCAAAGCAGGCTAGTAATATCTGTTCGATCCTGATCCGTGCAATACCGCACGTATCTGATCGAACCCTGCCATATAACCATACGGCCTATAGTACAAACTGTCCGATCCTGATCCGTGCAATACCGCACGTATCTGATCGGACCTTGCCATATCTCCATACGGCCTCTACAACCTTTCGCCCGAAAGCTTGAGTAACTGAATGTGGGGGACTCTAAAGACTCATCAACACCTTGGTTCTGGATTTAACCACTAGCACGTTAGAGGTATAAGCCAATACATAACGGGCTACCAGGTATTGACTAAAAGGGGCGTCCGTGAGCGAACTCAGCCTGACACCCTACTGAGCCTGTCAGTGACAATATCCGTACAGTCCGGTCCGTTCGTCTATGAGTATCGCATGGCGGGCCTAGGGGGTTGGTAAAAGTCAGACCCCCAAAAGCGGTACAAGTCGTGTCGGAGTGTAGCCAAGAACACCCTGAGATACTACTGGAATACCTACCAGTAAATCTCCTTTCCTTGGCCAAGGACTTTGTGTAATGGCTCTCCTAGACACAGCACGACCTCACCCCCAATACCGGGAGAGACGAACCCCTGAAGATACGCTCACTGCCTCCATGTGGCTCGGGACTGTACCCAACTAAAACCTGTTTGCACGACTCCTTTGAGCCGTAGTAGGGTAGTAATCAAAGTACAGTGGGAACTCACACAAGACAAATGACGATCCCCAGGTCGATGAACTAACCTGCACACATGTCACCAGGGAACTGCCATCTGACGTCTGGTATATGACCAACTAGCATGTTCCCGGCGAGTCCTGTCCGGTGTACTCATAACCCAATGAGCACCTGTATACATCTTAGGTGATCCAACTGACACCAGTGGCTTGTGAGACCGGCCACCGCCCCTCGTCGGGGTCTCGACTGTATACACTAGTCTACTAATGGAGTATCGATGCCCGGTCTCGAAACTCCCACGACTAGGGACCTTTTAAGGATATGCTTATAGACCCCCAGCTCCCACTTATATGATCGCCCTCATACTGCTGGTGGTCAAGCAAGAATCCTAGGGGCTCTATCAACGTGTAATAGCGACGTGTCAGGTCACTTAAAACAGTACACGATGATAAAGGTAAACCAGATAGCATACTATCATCTCGAGTAAGACTGTCCTACCGGGATAGGTCCTCCCTCAATCATTACAATCACGTACCTGTGACCTAATAATTGACTCTGAGGGCACTATCTCCAACAGTACTTAAGCATGGAATTCCGAGATTACTTAAAAGAGAATGGTATTCTCTCTCAACTTACTCCACCTTATACACCACAGCACAACGGTGTATCGGAGAGAAGGAATCATACCCTATTAGATATGGTTCGATCCATGATGAGTAATGCTGAGTTACCTCTTTCATTCGGGGGACTTGCGCTAGAAACAGCGGCATACTTACTGAATCAGCTTCCGACTAAATCTGTGCCTAAGACTCCATATGAAATATGGAGTGGTAAAAAACCGTATCTTGAACGTATTAAGATATAGGGTTGTCTGGCCTATGTAAAAGTACAAATCCGGACAAGATTAAGGCACGGTCAGTTTTGTGCAAGTTTGTGGGTGAAAGGTTCCTAGGCACCCTAAGGTGGTCTCATAAGGCATCAACCATGCCAATTTGAAAAATTAAAGGTGCCGAGAAACCCTAATACGGATCGTTGGCTAGATATATAGGCGACAAAGCAAACTAGTTAACACTTAACTACAAGAATACGGAAATACAACCTTTGTAGATTCGTTTCTCCACCTCCATAGCTCCGCAATGAAGTGTCCTCGCTGTCCATATCAAATCCCGGGCTCTAGCATCGGCTTCATCGGAGAAAGAGCGGGCTAGGTCATCGACGAGGTGCCGAAGATGATCTACGTCGAGGCATCACTAGATCAAGCTCCGCCTTCACCAAGCCTTGAAAACTTGTGAAGGAAACACACTCTACTACTTGGCAAGAGGTAGAGGATGAAGAAATAGGAAGTGGGTTCACTTTAGAATTGGATTTCTCACTCTTTTTCATCAATCACCATTGATGAAGTGAAGCTTTCTTCATGAAAGAAGATGAAGAAGAAGAAGAATCATCTTATGACAATATTCCAAATAGAAAATAAAAGGAATCCTTATCATAATCTAACCATGGTGAAGTGTAGAGAATCAACTAGGGTTAAGTGGAGTGGTTAGGGTTAAGCATGAGACAAAATGGTGACTTAGTCAAAGCTTCATGAAGCTTCAACATGCAAGTCCAAAATGAGCCACCATTTCATTTCTTTATGCAATTTATTTTCCAAAATAAATAAACAAATAAATAAATGAATAAATAAATAATGGAAAAAACAAAACCCTAATTTCCAACTTAACCATGGTTTAATTCTTTACACTTAACTAAAAAGCATGTATCATCAAACATGATACAATCATGTGCACAAAAGTATATCACATATACAATGTGCACATCAAGTGAGAAAAATCCATTTAAAGTGAACCAATACTAGTTAATGCAAAGTAATATATCAAATATATAATTATACATTAAATCATTAAATCAACACTTGATTTAACGACCCGGTCATATCGCATATAACCGACTAATATTCAATGTATCGGCTTATCGAATCAATACTTGATTCGATAACTAGGTTATATCGTATACAACCAATCGATACATTCATCGCGAGAATAGAATACGGTATCACATACACGCATTATTCTCGGTCCCGCACATATCTCATATGCGCTCCTATTTCGTTTCGCTTGAGCCAGGAAACCTCTGTGTAGGACTCTAAAGACTCGTCAATACGCCGGCAGCAGGTGAAGATCATATCAAACACCCACAAGCCGCAAGCGGTCTGCTAAACGTAACGGCCACCCAGCTATTGAGCGATCAGAAGATCGACGAGCAAGCCCGCTCACACTCCAGTGAATCCAACCAGTAACACTACCGTACAGTCCGGTCTGATCGTCTGATATGTCGCATATCTCGCCTAGGGGTGGTAAACGTCAAACCCCAATAGCTCGATAAGTCGTGTCGATATAAGGTCTATAACAATTCGAGAAACTACTGGTAACACTTACCAGTAAATCTCAGCAACCCTAGCCAGGGATTTCCTGTTATAGCCAATCGAACACAGCGCAACATCAACCCCCTATACCGGGAGAGACGAATCCCCTTCTATCGCTCATTGCCTCCATGTGACTCGGGACTGTACCCAAAAACCACCGTTTTGCACGCCCTCTTGGACGTAGTAAGATGGAAATCAAAGCACAGTGGGAACCACACAAGACTCTATGACGATCTCGGGTCAACAGACTACTCTGTACCAGTGTCACCAGAGAACTGCCATCTGACGTAAGGTATAATACCATCTGTGAGTTCTCGGCGAGTCCGTCCAGTGTACCCAGTCTCTACTGAGCACCCGTATATCTCCTCTGATGTCAAACACCAATGGATATGGGAACATCCATCGCCCATCCGTATGGGTCGAGAAGGTACACGCTAGTCTACTCTGGTATATCGATGCCCCGTCTCGATACACCCACGACTAGGGACTTTGAAGGATGTACTTATGGACTACCGTGTCCCCACTAGTATGATCCGCATCATAGTCCAGGTAGTCAAGTACACATCCTAAGGGCTTTACCAACATGTAATAGAGAGACTATCTGTGTACACGTTAAGGTAAAGGGCAACCAGATAGCATACTATCATGTCGAGCAAGAAAGTCCTCCCTATATATGTCCCAGCATCCACTACAATATACATCCAATGTACAGTACTGGCCTCTAGGGCATACATATAACTAACAATCTCCCACTTGCACTAGGGCCATCTGTAGCAGTGGTTGTAGTATCTCATACTCAACCATCCCAAAAAAGTCTCTCTCTGGGAATAGGCCTTTGTGAGTGGATCCGCCGTGTTGTCCTCTGAGTCTACTCTCGTAACCTTGATCTTCTTGGAGATCAACCATCTCCATGATCAAGTGATACTGCCTTAGAATATGTCTGGATCACTGATGGGACCTGCGTTCCTTGGCATAAGCTACAACTCCATTGTCACACAATGGGAGGAACATAGTTCATCTCATGAACCAATATACACCCAAACAGCCTCTTTGGTAGCATCTTAAGTAGCGATGTATGCTGCCTTTATCGTCTAGTATGTCACGGTATCTAGCTTGGAACTCTTCCAACATACCGTCCCTTTACTGTGGGTAAAGACAATGCCTGCGACTGACATTCAGTCGTCTTTATCACCCTGGAACCCTTCCAGTGATTCTCCCCAGGATCGATTGATATCATCTCACTACAACTAGTGAGAATCCTAACATCCAATTAAATCTATCTCATAGATCCAAAACTCAGGATTTAGGAGGTATCATTTTGATCCTACACGGAGAATCTTTGTGATAAACGGAGATTGATCGAGCGTAGCATAAGAAACTCCTTTCTTATCAAGAGTATGTCATCCACGTACTCTACGAGGATCACCACCATACTCCCTACTACCTTTTTGTTTATACAAGGTTCATCTACCATTTTGATGATGTCAAACTCTTTGACTAATCCATCAAAACAGATGTTCCAACTCCGCGATGCCTGCTTTAATCCTATAAAGCATCTTGCACACGTTTCCGCTGCTCCCACTGTCTACGAAGCCCTCTGGCTGTGTACTTATAGACGCACTCTTCTAAAACTTCATTTAGAAAAGCAGTCATGACACCCAACCACCAGATATCGTAGTCATGGTATGTAGCCGTGACAAGTAGGATCTGGATGGACTTAAGCATAGTTGCTTAAAAAGGTTTCATCATTATCCTCACCTGGTCAATGATGCAAACTTTAACAAGTCTAGTTTTGAAAGTCTCAACTTTTCCATCTACACCAAGTAATCTTCTCAAGATATACTTGCTCCTGATGGGGATTTAACCCTTCAGATATAGCAACCAAAGTCCATACTTTGTTGGTGTATAAGGATTCCATCTCAGATCGATAAACATCCAGCCATTCTTACAGAGTCTCACTCCTGATGGCCAGCTCGAAACTAGTTGGGTCATCATCTCATGATGCAATCCTCGCTCCCACTGTCATCGAGAAACCGAATTATCTCTCAGGTGGGTGAGGAACCCTACTAGATCGGCGGAGAGGCTGAGGTTCGTTGGAATTTACTGAATCCTTTGGTTCTATCAAATCATCAGCTGCAGTTTGTATGGCTGGAACATTTCCAGTTCTACATAACTGACCTTGCCTCGAGCTTGTCCGGATTTTGCTTTTAGACATAGGCCGGACAACCCAAAATTTTAACTAACTTAAGACATGAGCTCTTCCCTTTCCATATCACATATGAAGTGGTAAGCAACTGATATGATTTGAACCCTTTTCAATAGGTATGCAGCTTCTCAAGTGCATAACTCCCAAAAGGAAATAGGTAACTCAGTAATACTCATCATAGAGCACACCATATCATATAGGGTGTGATTGCTCCACCCCGATATACCATCGTGCTATGGTGTATTCGGAGGAGTAATGCCGAGAGAGAATCTCATTCTCCTTTAGAATAATCCAGGAATTCCGTGCTCAAGTATTCTCCTCCTTGATCACATCAAAGGACATAATACTTATACCCGTATTTTGGTTCTCTACTTCTAACTTATATTCTGTGAATATCTCAAAAGGTTCGGACTTGTGTTTCAACAGGAACATAGGTCAGAAAATCGAAAGATCATCAGAGAACGTAATGAAGTATAAAGAACCAGTCCTGGCATGTGTAGACAAGGGACCTACATACATCAACATGTATCATCCCAAGAGTTCACTAACTCTTTCTCTGTTTCCAGTAAACGGAGCTATGGTCATCTTATCTTTGTGACATGACTGGCGAGTTTCACAAGATGTAAGTTCAAACTAATTTAAATATGCATCTTTATGTAACTCTAACCAGTCGGGTCGCATTGATCTGACCTAGTCTACAATACCTCAAGAAGGATTCGTTCATTTCTGAACTCTTCCTCTTGTGTGTGTTCTATATACTAAGAACTGTAGTTTGATTTAGAACGTCAATGCTTTTAGACAACGTGCCTGAACCGATCAACTTTTGATATAGGAAATGTTCAAAACATTATCCAACAATATAAAATTTTATCATTTCTTTACTAATAAAGAGACTGATATGATTTTGTATATCAGGTTCGGTATCTAATAACATTCGTTCAGAATCAATGTATTGGTAATACAGGGTGACAGTGACCAACAGACTTGGCTGCAACTCTTGCCCCGTTTTCTGTCTCATGAAACTTATCACCCGTTCTCAGTTTTTCTACCCTTTTGTAGCCCTATGTAACAGATTACATATCTGGGATCCTGATCCGATATCATATACCCAGGATGCGGAGGATACTGAGAAACAGTTCTGTATAATGAACACACCCGAAGATGATGCATCAGCATGCACTCTCTTCGTTTGGGCGGCACGGGAAATCTGGTATTCCCCAATTTCCTGCTCTGTCTTATAACAATTATAAGTTGGAGAGGGACTAACGTTCCCCAGCTCAGTATAACAAGCGGGTTCGGTCAATAATCCGTATTATTATCTTGATTAAGGCGTGATATGGTCGCTACCAGGAGAGAGAGAGAAGAAAACACTCAGCGTGCGCTCTTGCAAGAATAGATTGGTTATTATTTTATCTAATCAGGATGGCTCCCACTGCTTTTTATCAAATCTTCCTTCAAACCCTAAAAGGAAAGACTAGCCGGGATTAATTACACACTACAAGTTCGCCAATCTTTCAGCCAGGCCAGTGTCGGTACTTTGAGGGAGGTCCCCCGTGCTTTCGCACGAACCTAATTAATGTAAACCTCATTTTCCCAGAGGCGTAACCCCGTTGACACCTTTCTAGACACCTACTTGATCGGCTAATTGTAATGTATAAAACTCTCCCAGGAGTAACTCTTACTCGCAGCGGGTATCGGGATCCAACTATCTCATAGAAGGTATGCAATATCATTGCAAATTTCAACACTTGAAATTCCCGATAATATTTTGCCCCGAACGATCTATGACCTTGACAAGGTCAACAAACCATAGACCGCAAGTCAAGTTCAACCCGTCATTTCTTGATTGAATCAAACCCACCCGCACGACCCTTGACAAGGTCAACAAGGCCGCATGACTACCCTAACCCAATCTGCATCATATGCATAAGCAGATAAATACTGATTAGCTACCGCACACTGCGCCTTGACAGGGTCAACAAACGCAGCACGAATACCAAACAGGATTTATCTGAAATGACGGAGGGCTACGACAGGTTTTTCTGAAAACCTATTGCGTAAAGAACTTGATATCGTTGTAGGATCGAATAAATTTTAAAATGGAGTGCTTTTGAGGCTTTTCTAGTTTTGCTAAAGGAGTCACTCCCGGTGAAGGGATCGTCGGTCCTTTCCTCGTCGAATGAGGTGCGGGATATATCATATATATCACTGTGCAAAGCAAAAACTCTTAAAAGCAATCAAAAGACAAACCGAGTATGTAGCATCTACCAGTTATTGCTAAAGGAGTCACTCCCGGTGAAGGGATCTCGGTCCTTTCCTTATCGAATAAGGTGCAGGATATATCACATATACCGCTGTGCAAAGCAAGAACTGTAGCTACCTGTTTTATTTTGAAATTCGATTTTACAACATCTTAGGTTTCTTTTATTTCATTAATCTCATTAATGAAGTCCCATCATTTAAGTACCTAAACATCACAGATAAATACGACGTACACTTATGCCATCCGCATTCGCCTCGATGTCCCCTCGTGCACCGTTAGGTTAGGTAACTAACAGCAGAGCGGGGCAGGGCTAGCGCGGGTGTAAAACATAAGTAACGCCTATATAATATATCATATATACTATATACTGCATCTATCACAGAACATCACATGATCACATCACAGATATCGCAGCAGAAGAAACATATGAAATATTGGATATACTAGGACGTCCGTGTTTTCAATACGAGCCAGTATAAAACACGGATTCCACGGTCGCGATGAATAGCCAATCCCACACCCTAGACCCCTACGAGAGCGGCAAGCAACCCTACCAATTCTAGAGTTAGGAGACCCGGACTCGACTCCTCGAGTTGGTCTCCCACTGGACTCCAGAACCCGGTTACTTGTGCCCTCCTCCTTGGGTCTATCCTAGTGCAAAAAAGTAAATAATATACAAACGGTGACAACTTCCGCAACCTGGAAGTGCCCCAATAAAAGAATATTACATACAAAATTTTACATGAATGAAAATGAAAAACACTCATCTCACATAAAAAAAAACCCCAGCTATTCAAACACGACGATCCAATATAACATATCCAGCAACACATAACATCACATGTCATCAACGTAAGTAAACATGCGCATCCCAATTGTCGTTGACATATAGCAACGAAACCGGCGATATCACATATTACACTTACGGTCACAGAAAAGAAAGTGTAAAACTACAACAGTTGGAATCCGCAACCACCTCAGACATCGCATGCCTGACCAAATGAATTCTTTAGACATCGCATGCCTAATAATTATAAACCCCGCATTTTAGTCTCAAAATCGAAAACTCTTTTCAATATCAAGTCGGGCAATTCAACAAGATTCCCGAAATACTGATCGAATGCTCGTCGCAAACTTCAGTAGACGGTCGCACCCCCAATACCGTCGACGAAGTGCACCAAGGCGGAACACCGCTACCGGGGGCACCCGAACAGATGCTTTCGGCGACGGGGTTCTCCTACAGTCACTTGGTCGGGGCTATGGAGCGAGGCTGTCTATTAAGTTTACCCGGCGAGTATTCGCGTACGCTACGTGATTGCGACGGACTTTTGATCACATCAAAATTCTATGGCAACCGATCAAGTGAGACTAAACTGCTATGTTTATAATATTCATTCAGTTATCACATAACTTTTGTGAATTCCAATTGTTGTATCAGATTCCGGATAAACAGAAAATGTTAAACTTTCCGATTGAACATTCGAACACCCAAGTTTTCCCAATACAGATCAACACATGAAACAAGTCTAAAAACATTCAGTTCGTGCTTCAGTACCAACGGTCCAGCCGTAGAAGGGTAAAGCCAACGCCTCACATGTGGCACGCCGTACTGCCCCAAACCCGAAGGTTCAAAGGGCAGTTCAAGACGGTCACATAATCGAGTTAAGGTTTGTTGTCTTCTAGAGGGTCCATCGCGTTACTTGCACTACTTAGAACGTCTTTAAACTACGGAAAAATCCAACACTTGGAAATTTCCCGACAGGGGAAAAATTGGGTATTTATATCCGGTCGAACTTTTTAACATATCCAAAAATTATCCGGAAAGCCACACAGACAAAATTTGATAATCCGATCGAACTTCAAATCCCCAAAACAACCCAGAAAATTCAACTCTTGAATAAATATTAAAAATTCCCAGAAAATCCAACACCAGAAAAGAGGAATTACTGTGCAAACAGGAATTGATGATGTCACCATATGGCCGCGGAACCGCCGCAGAAGCCAGGCTTCTGCCGCGGTTCCGCCGCACTTTAGTGGATTCATGGGTACGGGCTTCACAGTAACTCGTACAATTCTCTGCTGATTTTTCTGCATATTTTTAATGTGGAAAAATCCCAGATTTTAGAAAAAGTCCAGAGAGCATGTTTGGTTTAGGGTTTCGGGTTCGTTCGGGCTTCAAATTGCGTCTACGCATCGCCTAAGGCTCTAGCTAGGCTCTGATACCAGTGAAAGCTTCCTAGGCACCCTAAGGTGGTCTCATAAGGCATCAACCATGCCAATTTGAAAAATTAAAGGTGCCGAGAAACCCTAATACGGATCGTTGGCTAGATATATAGGCGACAAAGCAAACTAGTTAACACTTAACTACAAGAATACGGAAATACAACCTTTGTAGATTCGTTTCTCCACCTCCATAGCTCCGCAATGAAGTGTCCTCACTGTCCATATCAAATCCCGGGCTCTAGCATCGGCTTCATCGGAGAAAGAGCGGGCTAGGTCATCGACGACGTGCCGAAGATGATCTACGTCGAGGCATCACCAGATCAAGCTCCACCTTCACCAAGCCTTGAAAACTTGTGAAGGAAACACACTCTACTACTTGGCAAGAGGTAGAGGATGAAGAAATAGGAAGTGGGTTCACTTTAGAATTGGATTTCTCACTCTTTTTCATCAATCACCATTGATGAAGTGAAGCTTTCTTCATGAAAGAAGATGAAGAAGAAGAAGAATCATCTTATGACAATATTCCAAATAGAAAATAAAAGGAATCCTTATCATAATCTAACCATGGTGAAGTGTAGAGAATTAACTAGGGTTAAGTGGAGTGGTTAGGGTTAAGCATGAGACAAAATGGTGACTTAGTCAAAGCTTCATGAAGCTTCAACATGCAAGTCCAAAATGAGCCACCATTTCATTTCTTTATGCCATTTATTTTCCAAAATAAATAAACAAATAAATAAATGAATAAATAAATAATGGAAAAAACAAAACCCTAATTTCCAACTTAACCATGGTTTAATTCTTTACACTTAACCAAAAAGCATGTATCATCAAACATGATACAATCATGTGCACAAAAGTATATCACATATACAATGTGCACATCAAGTGAGAAAAATCCATTTAAAGTGAACCAATACTAGTTAATGCAAAGTAATATATCAAATATATAATTATACATTAAATCATTAAATCAACACTTGATTTAACGACCCGGTCATATCGCATATAACCGACTAATATTTAATGTATCGGCTTATCGAATCAATACTTGATTCGATAACTAGGTTATATCGTATACAACCAATCGATACATTCATCGCGAGAATAGAATACGGTATCACATACACCCATTATTCTCGGTCCCGCACATATCTCATATGCGCTCCTATTTCGTTTCGCTTGAGCCAGGAAACCTCTGTGTAGGACTCTAAAGACTCGTCAATACGCCGGCAGCAGGTGATGATCATATCAAACACCCACAAGCCGCAAGCGGTCTGCTAAACGTAACGGCCACCCGAGTATTGAGCGATCAGAAGATCGACGAGCAAGCCCGCTCACACTCCAGTGAATCCAACCAGTAACACTACCGTACAGTCCGGTCTGATCGTCTGATATGTCACATATCTCGCCTAGGGGTGGTAAACGTCAGACCCTAATAGCTCGATAAGTCGTGTCGATATGAGGTCTATAACAATTCAAGAAACTACTGGTAACACTTACCAGTAAATCTCAGCAACCCTGGCCAGGGATTTCCTGTTATAGCCAATCGAACACAGCGCAACATCAACCCCCTATACCGGGAGAGACGAATCCCCTCCTATCGCTCATTGCCTCCATGTGACTCGGGACTGTACCCAAAAACCACCGTTTTGCACGCCCTCTTGGACGTGGTAAGATGGAAATCAAAGCACAGTGGGAACCACACAAGACTCTATGACGATCTCGGGTCAACAGACTACTCTGTACCAGTGTCACCAGAGAACTGCCATCTGACGTAAGGTATAATACCATCTGGGAGTTTTCGGCGAGTCCGTCCAGTGTACCCAGTCTCTACTGAGCACCCGTATATCTCCTCTGATGTCAAACACCAATGGATATGGGATCATCCATCGCCCATCTGTATGGGTCGAGAAGGTACACGCTAGTCTACTCTGGTATATCGATGCCCCGTCTCGATACACCCACGACTAGGGAATTTGAAGGATATACTTATGGACTACCGTGTCCCCACTAGTATGATCCGCATCATAGTCTAGGTAGTCAAGTACACATCCTAAGGGCTTTACCAACATGTAATAGAGAGACTATCTGTGTACACGTTAAGGTAAAGGGCAACCAGATAGCATACTATCATGTCGAGCAAGAAAGTCCTCCCTATATATGTCCCAGCATCCACTACAATATACATCCAATGTACAGTAATGGCCTCTAGGGCATACATATAACTAACAGTGGGATATCCTAGAAATTCTCTGGGATATCTGTTCTACCACACTGAGAAACAGAAGGTGGTCGTTGCTCGTCGCGCCACCTTTTTAGAGTGGCAATTTCTTGCAAAAGAAAGAAGTAGGAGTACGGTAGAACTGGATGAAATATCTGATCCACAAACTCAAACTGAGGACTTAGCAGAACCAGAAAATTCGATAGTCCCAGAAGAACCTCAGCCACTTCGCAGATCTGGTAGGATTTCTCATCCGCTCGAGAGATACTACGGTTTTCTCATAGACGGGGATCGAGAGGATTGCATCTTGGAAGAAGATGACCCTACCAGTTTCAGGCAGGCCATTATCGGTAGGGACTCTGATAAGTGGCTGGATGCAATGCAATCCGAAATGGAGTCTATGTACGCCAATAAAATGTGGACCTTGGATATTGCTCCACCTGGGGTAAAACTCGTTGGATGCAAATGGATCTACAAAAGGAAACTTGGTGTAGATGGGCAGGTGGAAACCTGTAAAGCTAGACTCGTTGCAAAAGGTTTTCGTCAAAGACCTGGTTTGGACTATGACGAAACTTTTTCTCCAGTGGCTATGCTCAAATCCATTCGGATCCTACTTGCCATTGCTGCCTTCCAAGACTATGAAATCTGGCAGATGGACGTTAAAACGGCTTTTCTAAACGGCTGTTTGGAAGAGTGCGTTTACATGGATCAGCCAGAAGGTTTCGTAGACAGTGGGAGCAGCGGGAAGGTGTGCAAGTTACTTAAATCCATTTATGGATTAAAGCAGGCATCGCGGAGCTGGAACATCTGTTTTGATAAGGCAATCAAGGAATTTGATTTCATCAAGAACGAAGATGAACCTTGTATCTATAAGAAGATTGTAGGACGAACTGTCGTATTCCTAGTCTTGTACGTGGACGACATTCTTTTGATAGGAAATGACATTCCTATGCTATAATCGGTCAAGCTATTTTTGTCACAACGATTCTCAATGAAGGACCTGGGTGATGCCTCATACATTCTGGGGATCAAGATCTACAGAGATAGATCTAAGAGACTACTGGGACTTTCGCAGTCCAGGTACATAGAGACCGTACTAAAGAGATTTAGTATGGAGAATTCCAAGCACGGTAACATACCCGCATTGCATGGAATTACCCTCTCCAAGAAGATGTCTCCTAAGACTGACGAGGAGAGGGTTCGCATGAGCACTATACCCTACGCTTCGGCGGTAGGATCTATAATGTATGCGATGCTATGTACAAGACCAGATGTAGCTTACGCACTTAGCGTGGTAAGCCGGTATCAGTCAGACCCAGGTGAGGACCACTGGACGGCAGTGAAGAACATTCTCAAGTACCTCAGAAGGACTAAGGAGATATTCCTGGTTTACGGTAATGGAGACCTCAGGGTCGAGTCATTTACCGATTCAAGCTTCCAGAGTGACAAAGATGACAGCAAGTCTGTCTCGGGTTTTGTGTTTACCCTCAATGGAGGGGCGGTATGTTGGAGGAGTTCCAAACAGGATACCGTCGCAGACTCGACGATGGAGGCTGAATACATTGCTGCAAGCGATGCCGCAAAAGAGGCGGTCTGGATGAAGAAGTTCATTAGTGAACTTCAGGTGGTTCCGTCCATTGTTGACCTAATACCTTTGTATTGCGATAACAATAGGGCTATAGCTTTAGCAAAGGAACCAAGGTCCCATCAGAAATCCAGACACATCTTAAGGCGGTATCACCTGATCAGGGAGATCATTGATCGCCAGGAGATCGAGGTACGGAGAGTGGACACAAAAGACAACACTGCGGATCCATTCACGAAGGCCTTGCCCCAGACTCAGTTTGAGCGGCTGATCGAGATGATAGGTCTTCGATACGCCAGTACATGGCCTTAGTGCTAGTGGGAGATTGTTAGTGTATATGCCCTAGAGGCCATTACTGTATCATACCAGTTTGTATATTACTTAATGGAAGCTTGGGATATTCACCATTGTATACACAATCTTGCTCAAAATAGTAGTATGCTACTTGGTTTGTTTCTACTTCAATGTGTGTACATGTGTTTCTTTTAACATATCGCCTATACACATTAGTGGAGCCCTTAGGATCTTTGCTTGATTACCGGCGTTTTGATGGCGATCACACTCGTGGGGGCTGGGTAATCCACAAGCACATCCTTATGCAGGTCCCTAGTTGTAGGACTATCGAGACAGGGTATCGATACCCCGGAGTAGACTAGCGTATGCGCTTCTCATCCCAGCAGGGGAGATGGTCTGTCCCACAGCCGACAGTACGTCGTACTTGAGATAGTATACGGGTGCTCGTTAGGTTACGAGTACACTGGACAGGACTCGTCGGGAACTGTTGGTTGGTATTATACCTATCGTCGGTTAACAGTTCCCAGGTGACATGAGTATAGCTTAGTCCGCTGACTTGACACTGTCACTTCGCCTCGAGTGTGTTCCCACTGTTCTTTGATTACTACCCTACCATGGCTCTACTGAGTCGTGCAAACAGGTAGTAGTTGGGTGCAGTCCCGAAGCACTTGGAGGCAGTGACGGTTAGACAGGATTCGTCTCTTCCGGTATTGGGAGTTGATATCGCGCTGTGTCTAGGAGAGCCATTACACATAGTCGTCCCTGGCCAGGGCAAGCGAGATTTGCTGGTAGTGTTACCAGTAGTTTCTTAAGGTGTTTTGGGCTATACTCTGACACGACTTGTACCGCTATTAGGGGACTGACGTTTGCCACCCCCTAGGCCCGCCATGCGATACTCTTAGACGAACAGACCGGACTGTACAGAGATTGTCACATACAGGCTCAGTAGGAGTTCGGATGGGTTCATCTCATCAGTCTTCTCATCGGCATCCACCTGGGGACCGTTACGTACAGCTAGTGCCGCTTGCGGTCTGTGGTTAACCCCACTACCAGCGTAGTGTCGAGTCTTTAGAGTCCCACACAGAGGGTTACTCGCCTTTGGGCAAAACTGAGTAGAGGTCGTATGGTTTTGCGACAGGGTTCGTTCACACTCACGCACTTGTGCACGTTTGGTGACCGGGCAGTTATTACTAGTGGGCTTTGGTTTAAGCCAGATACTAGTATTTGTTTTGGGATTGGTTTTGTCTCATTGTATTCGTGTTCCTCGGAATGCGGATGCGGGTGTGTATTGACAGTTGATAGAGGCAGAGGCAGATGCTTCTCATTAGGGTTGTTGACCATTTGACTTTGGTTGACTTGTTGACCGTTGACTTTTTCCAAACCCTAATGAGAATGATAAATATGATTAATAATGATAATTAAGGATTTTTGTGTGAGGGTTAGGTTGACCGTTTGACCATGGTGAACATTTTGACCATTGTTGACATTTTGACCATAATCATTTCATATCAAAGATGCTTCTTGATCTTTGCAAATTGCATTTATTATGAAATGATAATGGTCATTCCATACTCACCATCACATTTTCCTTTTTGATTATTATTGTTAATCTATCATTCTCTCATATGAGCATGGTTGCAAAAAGAGAGCTCTCATTCTATCATATTTTTTTCTCTCTCTTTGCAAAAGCTCTTCTTCTTCCTCTCTCAAAGCTTAAGTGTTCCATGTGTTGGAAATCATAAATTTTTGAGACAAAGCCACCATAACACATCTCTACTCATTCTAGGGTACTAGGTTTAGCAAACCAAATACCTTAGTTACCTCTAGGTTGAGATAGAAGCTCAAGTTCGAGGCCCTCGGGTGGATCTATCTTCGGCGAAGAGGAGACGAGAAGGAGGAGCCATTCAAACTACTATAAGGAGCAAGCAAGGAGGAGAACAACAAGAAAGGAAGGAGTTCAAGACTAGGTATAACCATTCTACATAGTAGTTAGAACTTGTAGATTTTTGTTAGTTTTGTTTAGCAAAGATCCTTAATGAACGGTCCATGTTACCTATCGAGGAAAATTTTGATTTTTACCTGTTCCGCCTCCCCAAAAGAACCGGGGTGGGTAACGTGGACCTAACAGAGGTATCATCAATGAAATCAGTGCCAACTATAGAATCAAGTTTATAAGTATGTAGATATCATCCAACAATGTAATCAATGCATGTATGCGTGTGGATCTCGTCCATGGGTCAACCAATGACACGAAACATCATGCATGTAAATATCGTAAAGCATATGCATGAAAGTATGAGGATATAAATTAACGTGTGTCCCTCGCGACACATCAAAATCATGGAACCTGAGTGTCTAGCATCGACACTCGAAAACATCATGAAACCCGTGCCCAGCATCGGCACGTAAATCCCCATATATCGGGCTCCGTCAGTCCGGATCGGCCCACGGGCTCTGTCAGTCCGGATCGGCCCATATCATCTCTCGACTCCGATCGGTATCCTCCGGATATCCGCCGAGCCCAAATACTATCACCGGTAGGTTGTAGTCCCACTGCCAGGCTCACCGTCTGCAGCACAGCAACCCGTTCTCGCCCCGGGGTACCATACCGGGTCCACCATGTACCCGCAATTGGCCTCATCCGGCTCCTCGAATCGGGTTTCACATGTCACACGTCTCAGAACCGAGAAAACACATGGTGGACGCACTGAAATATCATATCAAGGGTAACCGGGTTTTTTTTAAAACAACGCATACTCTCTTTTGAAATAACCACGGTTCTTAATTCCAGAAATCTCATAAAAACAACATATCTCAATGCGTATAATCATAAAGCATGATGTATGCGACATATAACATGTAGGGTTCCTAGGCACTCCCAAGAGGTCTCACAAGGCATCAACCATGCCAATTTCAAATTTTACGGTGCCGAGAAACCCTAAACTACGGATCGTTGGCTAGATGTTTAGGCGAAAAACAAACTAGTTAACACTTAACTACAAGAATACGGAAATACAACCTTTGTAGATCCGGTCCTCCACCTTCATGGCTCCATGATGAAGTGCTCTCTGCTGTCCTCATGCAATCCCGGGCTCTAGCGTCGGCTTCATCGGAGAAGAAGCGGGCTAGGTCATCGACGACGTGCCGAAGATAATCTACGTCAAGGCATCGCTAGATCAAGCTCCAACTTCACCAAGTCAAGAAAACTTGTAAAGGAAACACACTCTACTATTTGGCAAGAGGTAGAGGATGAAAAAATAGGAAGTGGGTAGACTTTAGAATTGGATTTCTCACTCTTTTTCATCAATCACCATTGATGGATGCTTGGTTTTCTTCTTGAAGAAGAAGAAGAAGATAATATGATAAGCTAATTTTTTAAATCAAAAGTAAATCAATACTTATCATAATAATAACCATGGTCAAGTGTAGAGAATGAATCATGGTTAGTGGGAATGGTTAGGGTTAAGCATGGAGACAAAATGGTTACAAAGTCAAACCTTCATGAAGATTCAACTACAAACAAAGAAAGCCACCATTTTGCACTTTATGCAAATTATTTTCCAAAAAGAAATGGATAAATAAATAAGTGAATAAAACAAAACCCTAACCATTATCATGTAACCATGGTTTGATCTTTACACAAAAACCCTAGCAAACATGTATCATCAAACATGATACAATCAAGTGCACGAAAGTATATCACATATACAATGTGTACATCCGAGTGAGAATATCCATTTAAAGTGAACCAATACTAGTTAATGCAAAGTAATATATCAAATATATAATTATACATTAAATCATTAAATCAACACTTGATTTAACGATCCGGTTATATCGCATATAACCGACTAGTATCCAATGTATCGGCTTATCGAATCAACCCTTGATTCGATAACTAGGTTATATTGCATACAACCAATCGATACATTCATCGTGAGAATGAAATACGGTATCACATACACGCATTATTCTTGGTCCCGCACATATCTCATATGCGCTCCTATTTCGTTTCGCTTGAGCTAGGAAACCTCTGTGTAGGACTCTAAAGACTCGTCAATACGCCGGCAGCAGATGATGATCATATCAAACACCCACAAGCCGCAAGCGGTCTGCTAAACGTAACGGCCACTCGGTTATTGAGCGATCAGAAGATCGACGAGCAAGCCCACTCACACTCCAGTGAATCCAACCAGTAACACTACCGTACAGTCCGGTCTGATCGTCTGATATGTCGCATATCTCGCCTAGGGGTGGTAAACGTCAGACTCCAATAGCTCGATAAGTCGTGTCGATATGAGGTCTATAACAATTCGAGAAACTGCTGGTAACACTTACCAGTAAATCTCAGCAACCCTGGCTAGGGATTTCCTGTTATAGCCAATCGAACACAGCGCAACATCAACTCCCTATACCGGGATAGATGAATCCCCTCCTATCGCTCATTGCCTCCATGTGACTCGGGACTGTACCCAAAAACCACCGTTTTGCACGCCCTCTTGGACGTGGTAAGATGGAAATCAAAGAACAGTGGGAACCACACAAGACTCTGTGACGATCTCGGGTCAACAGACTACTCTGTACCAGTGTCACCAGAGAACTGCCATCTAACGTAAGGTATAATACCATCTGGGAGTTCTCGGCGAGTCCGTCCAGTGTACCCAGTCTCCACTGAGCACCCGTATATCATCTCTGATGTCAAACACCAATGGATATGGGATCATCCATCGCCCATCTGTATGGGTCGAGAAGGTACACACTAGTCTACTCTGGTATATCGATGCCCCGTCTCGATACACCCATGACTAGGGACTTTGAAGGATGTACTTATAGACTATCTGTCCCCACTAGTATGATCTGCATCATAGTCCAGGTAGTCAAGTACACATCCTAAGGACTTTACCAACATGTAACAGAGAGACAATCAGTGTACACGTTAAGGTAAAGAGCAACCAGATAGCATACTATCATGTCGAGCAAGAAAGTCCTCCCTATATATGTCCAAGCATCCACTACAATATACATCCTATGTATAGTAATGGCCTCTAAGGCATACATATAACTAACAATCTCCCACTTGCACTAGGGCTATCTGATAGCAGTGGTTGTAGTATCTCATACTCAACCATCCCATAAAAATCTCTCTCTGGGAACAGGCCTTTGTGAGTGGATTCGCTGTGTTGTCCTCTGAGTCTACTCTCCAAACCTCGATCACCCTGGAGATCATCCATCTCCATGATCAGGTGACACTGCCTTAGAATATGTCTGGATCACTGATGGGACCGGCGTTCCTTGGCATAAGCCACAACTCCATTGTCACACAATGGGAGGAACAAAGTTCATCTTATGAACTAATATACACCCAGACTGCCTCTTTGGTAGCATCTTAAGTAGCGATGTATCCTGCCTTTATCGTCTAGTTAGCCACGGTATCTAGCTTGGAACCTTTCTAACATACCGTCCCTTTACTGAGGGTAAAGACAATGCCTGTGACTGACTTTCAGTCGTCCTTATCACCCTGGAACCCTTCCAGTGATTCTCCCCAGGATCGACTGATACCATCTCACTACAACTAGTGAGTATTCTAATATCCAATTAGATCTATCTCATAAATCCAAAATCCAGGATTTAGGAGGTATCATTTTGATCCTATATGGAGAATCATTATGATAAGCGGAGATTGATCGAGCGTAACATAGGAAACTCCTTCCCTATCAAGAGTATGTCATCCACGTACTCTACGAGGATCGCCACCATACTCCCTACTACCTTTTTGTTTATACAAGGTTCATCTACCATTTTGATGATGTCAAACTCTTTGACTACTACATCAAAACAGATGTTCCAACTCCGCGATACCTGCTTTATCCAATAAAGCATCTTGTACACGTTTCCGCTGCTCCCACTGTCTACGAAGCCCTCTGGCTGTGTACTTATAGACGTTCTCTTCTAAAACATCATTTAGAAAAGCGGTCATGACACCCAACCACCAGATATCGTAGTCATGGTATGTAGCCGTGGCAAGTAGGATCTGGATGGACTTAAGCATAGCCACTGGAAAAAAATTCATCATTATCCACGCTTGGTCAATGACGAAAACCTTTAACAAGTCTAGCTTTGAAAGTCTCAACTTTTCCATCTACACCAAGTAATCTTCTCAAGATATACTTGCTCCTGATGGGGATTTAACCCTTCAGCTATAGCAACCAAAGTCCATACTTTGTTGGTGTAGAAGGATTCCATCTCAGATCGCTAAGCATCCAGCCATTCTTACAGAGTCTTACTCCTGATGGCCAGCTCGAAACTAGTTGGGTCATCATCTTATGATGCAATCCTCGCTCCCACTGTCATAAAGAAACCAAAGTATCTCTCAGGTGGGTGAGGTACCCTACTAGATCGGCGGAGAGGCTGAGGTTCGTTGGCATCTACTGAATCCTTTGGTTCTACCAAATCATTTGCTGTAGTTTGTATAGCTGGAACCTTTCCAGTTGTACATAACTGACCTTGCCTCGAGCTTGTCCGGATTTTGCTTTTTAGACATAGGCCGGTCAACCCCAAATCTTAACTAGCTTAAGACATGGGCTCTTCCCTTTCCATATCACATATGAAGTGGTAGGCAACTGATTTGATTCGAACCCTATTCAATAGGTATGCAACTTCATAAGTGCATAACCCCCCCCAAAAGGAAATAGGTAACTCAGTAGTACTCATCATAGAGCACACCATATCATATAGGGTGTGATTGCTCCGTCCCGATATACCATCGTGCTATGGTGTATACGGAGGAGTAATGCTGAGAGAGAATCTCATTCTCCTTTAGAATAATCCAGGAATTCCGTGCTCAAGTATTCTCCTCCTTGATCTCATCATAGGACATAATGCTTATACCCTCATTTTAGTTCTCTACTTCTAACTTATATTCTGTGAATATCTCAAAAGGTTCGGACTTGTGTTTCAACAAGAACATATGTCTAAATCTAAAGAGATCATCAGAGAACGTAATGAAGTATAAAGAACCAGTCCTGGCATATGTAGACAGGGGACCTTGCATACATCATCATGTATCAGTCCCAAGAGTTTACTAACTCTTTCTCTGTTTCCAATAAACAGAGCTATGGTCATCTTATCTTTGTGACATGACTGGCAAGGTTCACAAGATGTAAATTCAAACTGATTTAAATATGCATCTAAATGTAACTTCAGCTAGTCGGTCGCATTGATATGACCTAGTCTACAATACCTCAAGAAGGATTTGTTCATTTCTGAACTCTTCCTCTTGTGTGTGTTCCATATACTAAAGAACTGTAGTTTGATTTAGAACATCAATGTTTTTAGATAACGTGCCTGAACCGATCAACTTTTGATATAGGAAATGTTCAAAACATTATCCAACAATACAAAATTATATCATTTCTTTACTAATAAAGAGATAGATATGATTTTGTATATCAGGTTCGGTATTTAATAACATTTGTTCAGAAACAATGTATTTGGAATACAGGGTGACAGTGACCAACAGACTTGGCTGCAACACTTGCCCCGTTTTCTGCCTCATGAAACTTATCACCCGTTCTCAGTTCTCTACCTTGCAGTAGCCCTATGTAACAGATTACATATCTGGGATCCTGATCTGGTATCACATACCCAGGACGTAGAGGATACAGAGAAACAGTTCTTTGTAATGAACACACCCGAAGATGATGCATCAGCATGCACTCTCTTCGTTTGGGCGGCACGGGAAATCTGGTATTCCCCAATTTCCTGCTCTGTCTTATAACAATTATAAGTTGGAGCGGGACCAACGTTCCCCAGCTCAGTATAACAAGCGGGTTCGGTCAATAATCCATTTTATTATCTTGATTAAGGCATGACATGGTCGCTACCAGGAGAGAGAGAGAAGAAAACACTCAGCGTGCGCTCTTGCAAGAATAGATTGGTTATTATTTTATCTAATCAGGATGGCTCCCACTGCTTTTTATCAAATCTTCCTTCAAACCCTAAAAGGAAAGACTAGCCGGGATTAATTACACAC
This sequence comes from Agapanthus africanus, assembly GCA_030015575.1. Taxonomy (NCBI): domain Eukaryota; kingdom Viridiplantae; phylum Streptophyta; class Magnoliopsida; order Asparagales; family Amaryllidaceae; genus Agapanthus; species Agapanthus africanus. The sequence goes on along the minus strand of CM057347.1, from coordinate 352,700,788 downwards.
TACAAGTTCGCCAATCTTTCAGCCAGGCCAGTGTCGGTACTTTGAGGGAGGTCCCCCGTGCTTTCGCACGAACCTAATTAATGTAAACCTCGTTTTCCCAGAGGCGTAACCTCGTTAACACCTTTCTAGACACCTACTTGATCGGCTAATTGTAATGTATAAAACTCTCCCAGGAGTAACTCTTACTCGCAGCGGGTATCGAGATCCAACTATCTCATAGAAGGTATGCAATCTCATTGCAAATTTCAACACTTGAAATTCCCGATAAGATTTTGCCCCATGCGATCTATGACCTTGACTGAGTCAACAAACCATAGACCGCAAGTAAAGTTCAACCCGTCATTTCTCGATTGAATAAAACCCATCCGCACGACCCTTGACTGAGTCAACAAGACCGCACGACTACCCTAATCCAATCACATCATATGCTTTGCAGATAAGCAGTAATCAGCTACCGCACACTACGCCTTGACTGAGTCAACAAACGTAGCACGAATACTAACTATTACCTATCTGAAATGACGGAGGGCTACGATAGGTTTTTAAGAAAACCTTTTGCGTAATGAACTTTATATCGTTGTAGAATCAAATGATTTTAAAAATGGAGTGTTTTTTAGGCTTTTCTAGTTTTGTTAAAGGAGTCATTCCCGGTGAAGGGATCGTCGGTCCTTTCCTCGTCGAATGAGGTGCGGGATATATCATATATATCTCTGTGCAAAGCAAAAACTCTTAAAAGCAATCAAAAGACAAACCGAGTGTGTAGCATCTGCCAGTTATTGCTAAAGGAGTCACTCCCGGTGAAGGGATCTCGGTCCTTTCCTCATCGAATAAGGTGCAGGATATATCACATATACCTCTGTGCAAAGCAAGAACTGTAGCTACCTGTTTTATTTTGAAATTCGATTCTACAACATCTTAGGTTTCTTTTCTTTCATTAATCACATTAATGAAGTCCCATCATATAAGTACCTAAACATCACAGATAAATACGACGTACACTTATGCCATCCGCATTCGCCTCGATGTCCCCTCGTGCACCGTTATGTTAGGTAACTAACGGCAGAGCGGGGCAGGGCTAGCGGGGGTGTAAAACATAAGTAACGCCTATATAATATATCATATATACTATATACTGTATCTATCACAGAACATCACATGATCACATCACAGATATCGCAGCAGAAGAAACATATGAAATATTGGATATACTAGGACGTCCGTGTTTTCAATACGAGCCAGTATAAAACACGGATTCCACGGTCATGATGAATAGCCAAACCCACACCCCTAGACCCCTACGAGAGCGGCAAGCAACCCTGCCAATTCTAGAGTTAGTAGACCCGGACTCGACTCCTCGAGTTGGTCTCCCATTGGACTCCAGAACCCGGTTACTTGTGCCCTCCTCCTTGGGTCTATCCTAGTGCGGAAAAGTAAATAATATACAAACGGTGACATCTTCCGCAACCTGGAAGTGCCCCAATAAAAGAATATTACATATAAGTTTTTACATGAATGAAAATGAAAAACACTCATCTCACATAAAAAAAACCCGACTATTCAAACACGACGATCCAATATAACATATCCAGCAACACATAACATCACATGTCATCAACGTAAGTAAATATGTCCATCCCAATTGTCGTTGACATATAGTAACGAAACCGGCGATATCACATATTACACTTACGGTCACAGAAAAGAAAGTGTAAAACTACAACAGTTGGAATCCGCAACCACCTCAGACATCGCATGCCTGACCAAATGAATTCTTTAGACATCGCATGCCTAACAATTATAAACCCCGCATTTTAGTCTCAAAATCGAAAACACTTTTCAATATCAAGTCGGGCAATTCAACAAGATTCCCGACATCCTGATCGAATGCTCGTCGCAAACTTCAGTAGACGGCTGCACCCCCGATACCGTCGACGAAGTGCACCAAGGCGGAACACCGCTACCGCGAGCACCCGGTCGGATGCTTTCGGCGACGGGGTTCTCCTACAGTCACTTGGTCGGGGCTATGGAGTGAGGCTGTCTATTAAGTTTACCCGGCGAGTATCCGCGTACGCTACGTGATTGCGACGGACTTTTGATCACATTAAAATTCCGTGGCAACCGATCAAGTGAGACTAAACTGCTATGTTTATAATATTCATTCAGTTATCACATAACTTATTGTGAATTCCAATTATTGTATCACATTCCGAATAAAATAGAAAATGTTAAACTTTCCGATCGAACATCCAAACACCCAAGTTTTCCCGATACAGATCAACACATGAAATAAGTCTAAGAACATTCAGTTCGTGCCTCAGTACCAACGGTCCAGCCGTAGAAGGGTCAAGCCAACGCCTCACATGTGGCATGCCGTACTGCCCCAAACCCGAAGGTTCAAAGGGCAGTTCAAGACGGTCACATAATCGAGTTAAGGTTTGTTGTCTTCTAGAGGGACCATCGCGTTACTTGCACTACTTAGAACGTCGTTAAACTACGGAAAAATCCAACACTTGGAAATTTCCCGACAGGGGAAAAATTGGGTATTTATATCCGGTCGAACTTTTTAAGATATTCTATAATTTATCCGGAAAGCCACAAAGACAAAATCTGATACTCCGATCGAAACACCGAATCCCCAAAACAACCCCAGAAAATTCAACTCTTGAATAAATATTAAAAATTCCCAGAAAATCCAGCACCTGACAATAGGAATTACTGTGCAGAAACCTAACAGTGATCTGATTTATTGGCCGCGGAACCGCCGCAGAAGCCAAGCTTCTGCCGCGGTTCCGCCGCACTGTAGCAGCTTCATTAAAAAAATTTTGCATCGTAATTCTTAGTTTTCCCTGCTGAATTTTTTAGCAATTTTTAATCTGGAAAAATCCCAGTTTTTGGAAAAAAGGACAGAGAGCATTTTTGTGTTGGGGTTTCGGGTTCGTTCGGGTTTCAAACTTCGTCTAGACTTCGCCTAAGGCTCTAGCTAGGCTCTGATACCACTGTAGGGTTCCTAGGCACTCCCAAGAGGTCTCACAAGGCATCAACCATGCCAATTTCAAATTTTACGGTGCCGAGAAACCCTAAACTACGGATCGTTGGCTAGATGTTTAGGCGAAAAACAAACTAGTTAACACTTAACTACAAGAATACGGAAATACAACCTTTGTAGATCCGGTCCTCCACCTTCATGGCTCCATGATGAAGTGCTCTCCGCTGTCCTCATGCAATCCCGGGCTCTAGCGTCGGCTTCATCGGAGAAGAAGCGGGCTAGGTCATCGACGACGTGCCGAAGATGATCTACGTCGAGGCATCGCTAGATCAAGCTCCAACTTCACCAAGTCAAGAAAACTTGTAAAGGAAACACACTCTACTACTTGGCAAGAGGTAGAGGATGAAGAAATAGGAAGTGGGTGGACTTTAGAATTGGATTTCTCACTCTTTTTCATCAATCACCATTGATGGATGCTTAGTTTTCTTCTTGAAGAAGAAGAAGAAGAAGAAGAAGATAATATGATAAGCTAATTTTTTAAATCAAAAGTAAATCAATACTTATCATAATAATAACCATGGTCAAGTGTAGAGAATGAATCATGGTTAGTGGGAATGGTTAGGGTTAAGCATAGAAACAAAATGGTTACAAAGTCAAACCTTCATGAAGATTCAACTACAAACAAAGAAAGCCACCATTTTGCACTTTATGCAAATTATTTTCCAAAAAGAAATGGATAAATAAATAAGTGAATAAAACAAAACCCTAACCATTATCATGTAACCATGGTTTGATCTTTACACAAAAACCCTAGCAAACATGTATCATCAAACATGATACAATCAAGTGTTGGAGATAGTGCCCTCAGAGTCAATTATTGGATCACAGGCACGTGATTGCAATGATTGAGGGAGGACCTATCCCGGGACGACAGTCTTACTCGAGATGATAGTTTGCTATCTGGTTTACCTTTATCATCGTGTTCTGCTTTAGGTGACCTGACAGGTCGCTATTGCACGTTGATAGAGCCCCTAGGATTCTTGCTTGACTGCCAACAGTATGAGGGCGATCATATAAGTGAGAGCTGGAGTCTATAAGCACATCCTTAAAAGGTCCCTAGTTGTGGGAGTTTCGAGACAGGGCATCGATTCTCCAGAGTAGACTAGTGTATACAGTCGAGACCCCGACGAAGGGCGGTGGCCGGTCTCACAAGCCAATGGTGTCAGTTGGTTCACCTAAGATGTATACAGGTGCTCATTGGGTTATGAGTACACCGGACAGGACTCGCCGGGAACATGCTAGTTGGTCTTATACCTGACGTCAGATAGCAGTTCCCAGGTGACATGTGTACAGGTTAGTTCATCGACCTGGGGATCGTCATTTGTCTCGTGTGAGTTCCCACTGTGCTTTGATTACTACCCTACCACGGCTCAAAGGAGTCGTGCAAACAGGTTTTAGTTGGGTACAGTCCCGAGCCACATGGAGGCAGTGAGCGGATCTTCGGGGGTTTCGTCTCTCCCGGTATTGGGGGTGAGGTCGCGCTGTGTCTAGGAGAGCCATTACACGAAGTCCTTGGCCAAGGCAGGAAATTTACTGGTAGGTATTCCAGTAGTATCTCAGGGTGTTCTGGGCTACACTCCGACACGACTTGTACCGCTTTTGGGGGTCTGACTTTTACCAACCCCCTAGGCCCGACATGCGATGCTCGTAGACAAACGGACCGGACTGTACGGATATTGTCACTGACAGGCTCAGTAGGGTGTCAGGATGAGTTCGCTCATCGACGTCCCTTTTGGTCAATAGCTGGTGGCCCGTCACGTATTGGCTTATACCTCTGACGTGCTAGTGGTTAAATCCACAGCCATAGTATTGACGAGTCTTTGGAGTCCACCACACTTTCAGTTACTCAAGCTTTCGGGCGAAACGCTGTAGAGGCCGTATGGAGATATGGCAGGGTTCGATCAGATACGTGCGGTATTGCACGGATCGTGATCGGACGGTTTTTACTAGCCGGCTTTGGCTTAAGCCGGATCCTAGTATTTGATAGTGTAGTTTTGTCTCCTTGCATTTGTGTTCAGTGGGAATACAAATGCGGGCATGTATTTGCAGTATCGGGGTTTTCCTGTAATTTATTACAGGACCTGTTTTCTGGAGTTGCCAGTTTGCATTCTGTTCCGGCCGGTTTTCCTTTGTTCTTTCCCGGCCGGACTTTTTCGATGGAGGGTGTTATTTGCAAGTTTGCAAATAACACATTGTGGAGGATTTTCTTGCAAATGTATTAATTATGAAAGTATCTTTTGATACCATTCTTTTCTATCATCATCACTTGCTTTTTGGTGATTTGAGGTGATTAGAGGTTGATGTGAATTTGTTATGATGATGTTTGGGTATGGTCACCCTCTCTCTTTTCCTACACTCACCTCCCTCTTGCTTATGTATTCTTTCCTCCACCATTCTCATATGATAAGGTTGAACTCATTTTGAGAGAAAAAAAAAGATGAAAGCTTCATTTTTGAGAGTGTAGCATTTTGATCTCTTTTCATGTTAAGAAAAATGCAAGCACCATTTTTCTTATCTTAATTCCTCCATTATCTTCAAAGGCAACAAAACCCCAAATGAGACATAGCCTCTACCCTACACATTCTACAGCAAATCTTGGACGCGTCGGCCAGCCAACTTCGCGCCCGAGTTGCCTCGGTATTGAGGTGGGAGCCCGTAAAAGATGCAGGCGATGTGGTGCCCCCTTCGGCGAGGAGGCGACGATATGGAGACAGGACTTTCCGCGGGAGATCGGGACGATGACGAGAAGACCGGAGGACTCGGATTACTCGGTATATCTCTTCCCCATCTTTTAGTTAGCTAGAACTAGTTTAATGGCCCGATCCGGGGTTTAGTGCGCGGTGGTGCCGGTTTGCAAAGTTCGCAAAATTAAAGTTTATCACCGTTTCCGCATTTGGCCGTCGGATTGACGGCCGGGGCGCCGCCGTGCACTTACAGTGGTATCAGAGCCTCGCCATTAACTTCGTCTAGCTTCGTTTGATGTGTTTTGCATTTCCGATCGACCAAAATTCCAAAACTTGCATTTTTGTTCACGACAGTTTTCTGTTGAATTTTTTTGGTCTCGAAAAATTTTTCAGGTTGTAAAACATTGATGTACTGGAAATTCTAAGAGCTCTGTAAAAATTCGATGAAGTGACTCCACTATGCGAGCGCGGAACCGCCGCAAACACCCCCTTCTCGCCGCGGTTCCTCGGCACACTGTGGAGATCCCTGCACCAAATTTCTACAGTAGCTTTCTGGGGTGAAAATAAGGGTTTTGGAATATTAAAATTGGGCCCAGAATTTCTGTGAGTGCTACAGTATTGCTTGGGGGCCCACTTGTTAATTTTTGATCGATCGGATATTTTAAACACATTTTTCACAGTATTTACATTATATCTGCGACCGTGAATGTCACTTGATCGGTAAATCCGGTCTAACTGCTATAGCCCGGTTAGACGGATTTGCGAACGTGACTTTCACGTTGATGTTCTGTGTTTTGCTGTGATGTTGCGGTTCGGTCGTGGGGGATAGCCTGGATGCAATGCTAGTACAGTTTTGTTGTATTATGTACATTTGATATTGCGGGGCGAGCGTCCGACATGTGGACTGCCGTCACTGCCTGTTTGTATTATTATTTTGGGGCACGACCTGGTTGCGGTCGATGTACCCGTTGTATATATATTTTACTTCCTGTACTAGGGTTACCCCGCGGAGGGGTGCACGGATAGCCGGGTTCTAGAGGGCAACGGGCCCGCATCTCAGGGCATTGAGACGGAGGGGGCTTCAGTCTGAAATTGGCGGGCTATTCGCCGCACTCGTAGGGGGTACAAGTTGACCCAGGAGGGGTGCCCAAGTTGCCGGATTCCGTGAAGTGCTGGGTGGTCCATTCACGGTGCTGAAGGGGGCTGCCTCGCTTCAGGTTTTGGCGGGTGACTTGCCGCACCCGTAGGGGTCTAGGTTTTCATTGCACATGCTATCCACACGACCAGGGGAACGTCGGGTTTCAGTAGTGGCTCTGTGAAACCCGGGGATCCCAGATATCTGTATTGTTCTTTGATGCTGTACATTTCTGTGATGTTGCATTTTATTCACGCCTTGAGCGAATATAATATATTGGTATATATATTAGTAGATGTTGTATATGTTTTTCATCCGCGCTAGTCCAGTCCCCGCTCTGCCGTTAGTTAGCTAACCTAACGGGTGATGACGGGACCCAATGGCGAATGCGGATGGCATATACGTACGTCGGTATATTTTCGTTCTTTGTGGTGTGATCAATTGATGGGACTGCATTGATTCGGATCAATGCAAGATAAACAAACCTAATCTGATGTTGTTGGAACACTTTTCAAAAAGCTGTTATTGCAAGGACGTTCACTTTTGTTTTGCATCGTGGTATTCATTTAGAATATCCTGCTCCTCAGTCGACGAGGCAAGGGCCGAGATCCCTTAACCGGGAGTGACCCCTTGGACAGAAGTTTACGTCAGGGCACTAACTTCACTATAGCCGATTACTTTTGCTTTGCATCGCGGTGTTCATTTGGAATATCCTGCACCCCATTCTACGGGGAAAGAGCCGAGATCCCTTCACCGGGAGTGACCTCTTTAGTAAAGGTTTTCGTCACTATATTTTCTAAAAAGCTATCCGTTCCTTCAACGATATCAAGTTCATTACGTTAAAGGTTTTCACCAGAAACCATTCGTAGCCCTCCGTCGTTTCATATGGGTAGTCAATAGTATTCAAGCTGTGTTTGTTGGCCAAAATCAAGGCACAGTGTTTGGTAGCTGTTGGTTATTCATATGCAGCATAGATAAATGCGTTGGTTTGGGGCAGTCGTATAGCCTTGTTGGCCAAAGTAAAGGGCTTGTACGGATGGGCTCAAATTAACCTGGAGAATGACGGGCAGAACTTGACATGTGACTTATGATTTGTTGGCCAACGTCAAGGTCATAAGAGCATGGGGTAAAAATCCACATCAGGAGTTTCAAAAGAACTGAAACTTGCCAGATATGCACATACCTTCTGGAGTGTGATAGCGTGAGCGGATTCCGTCACGTTATCATGCAATGATAGTTGGATCCCGATTCCCACTGATGAGTTAGTTTACTCCTCAGGTGACCCCGACTAATTCTTCTTTCAGGTTTGGAGGAGAATTTGAGGTACAGTGGGAGGTTTCCAGATTAGATAAATTGGTAACCATTCTGATCTAGGTTAGAGTGCACGCTGAGTGTTTCTTTTCTCTCTCTCTCTGGCAGCGACCGTTGACCCGACCCTAAGACTATAACTCAGTGACCAAGTTGACCGAACCTTCTTAACACAGGCTTTTGGATTGTCAGAGTTGCAGACCTAATTGCCACTCCTACTTTTACCTTTTTCTCCAGGACACCCCGTATTACTACGAACGTCCACTTCCATTGGACAAAACCATCGTATGGTTAGATACGAACTCGAAGGAATTCGAGGATGGTTTCCGGTTTTCGAGAAAACGGATAGGATTATTCAGTTGTCTTTTCCTTTTTACCTTCTCTCAGGTTGCGAGTACTCCTTGGTTTAGGAGATAGTACACCTATTACGCAAATTGGATAGTCTTCTTCCAAACCTTAGGCTGGTGCCGACCGGTAGGGAATGAAGAAAACCAATTAGCATAACGATGGTGTGCAGAAGGTATTAAGATTAAGACAAAGCAAGGGATTAGTAAGAGGGCAAAGTAAATTGCGACTGATATTCACGACCAAACCAAATATTTCTTCGTCAATCCTAAATCACCTTTGTATTTCTCCAGGACACTCCGTATCACTACGAAGATCCACAGTTTATTGGATACTCCATCGTATGGTTATATACGAACTCGAAAGGAACTTGTTCCAGTTCGGGGATGGATTTTGGTCCAGGAGAAATAGGAATAAGGTTTATTCGGTTGTCTTTTAACTTCACCTTCTCTCGCATTGCGAGTGCTCCTGGGACTAGGACAGTACACCCATTATGCTTATTGGATAGTCTTCTTCCAAACCATAGGCTGGTGCCGAACGGTAGGGAAGGAAGAAAACCAATTGGCCTAAAGGGGTGTGCAGAAGGAAATGACTAAAGACATATAAAGGGATTTGGTGAGGTGGCAAAGAATTATACGGTTATAGTTGTGAATCTGGATAATGGTAGAGGCAATACTAGGAATACCAGGATACCCCATCGAAACATTTCAATGTTTCAGTTCAACTGTGTACTGTTAAAAGAAAACTGATTTCCCGATTAGACACTTGCTCCAGGGTATGTATTTACCAGGTTTGATTCTCACATCTGTATGGTTTTACAGATGATGAGTGGGAGTAAGTTATTGGAAATTGGGTGATCGTCCTCATTATATCGGGATTCGTTGTAATCGGTGATATTTGAGGAGATCACCTGGGCTGTTTGCCGGTCGGCAATTTTTTGGTTTTGAATATCCGCTGTTGTGCACCAATTTCAAATTGATATATCTGTACGTCTATTTTTATAGAGTGAGATATACCTTTTGATATTATGTTGATGACATTTACCTATATCAGTGGATGGTTAGGTAAGGAGCATTAAACAGCAGTGTAATTCTTCTTAACCATAAGTACAGTTTTCAACCTACGACACACAGTGAAAGAGTTGTTAGACTCAGCGGACTTATACAGAGTATTGTATGTTGTCCAGTGTCCATTAGGACAGAGGGGTTGGTCCTCATACTATATTCTGTTTACTTTTAACTTCTCTAGTTCTTAGACATGTGTTTCGTAGAAACACAGGGTCTAAGTTTTGAGGAGTTATAGGTATTTGAATAGAGTAGAGAACCAGGTGTAGCAACTATCGGGATTCTTCAAAGTGATCGAAGATGTAGATACTTGCGTATGGTACTCAGTAATGATAAAGAGAAATTGCTTCTCTTTCAGGTTACTCATAATTGGAAGTGTTCCTAAGTTGAGTAACGCTGATCGGCCCCCTTCCATTTAGTTGACATGCACTGGGGACAGTTGCATGATTTGAATCTGGTTCAATTAAATCAGTGCCTCTGGTTCTATATTGGATATAGAACAGTTCATATCTTAACGTTGTTAAGGTACGGGGAGTTGTCCGGCTTATGATTAAAACCAGACTCTGGACAGCTCAAGGCACGTTTCTGTAATGGCTGTTTGTGGGTTGACCCAGGCTATGACGAGGGTTGACTTTCTACCATCTGGAAGATCAATAGTGATATTGTTCTTAACTCGCCACATTTTAAAAGAAATGGTTATTTTTCAGAAAACAGTAGTGGGAGTATGGTAGAACTGGAAGCGATTCCAGAACCGCAAACGATTACTGAAGATTTGATAAGGAACCTAAAGATTCAATCTGATTTGACATTCCATTGGCCACTCCGCAGATAAGGTGGGTAACTTCAGGCACCCGAGAGGTACTCCGGTAGCCTCAAGGACGGTGACAGGGAAGTTCTTGTTTACCCACACTTGCCATTGTTGTTGTTCCAGGCTGCGAGACCCGGCAGGAGGATGAGTATAGCGTCGTTCTAAACTAGCTTTAGAAGTGCACATCTATATGACTCTGCCAGAGGGTTGTCGTAGTCAGTGGGAGCAGCGGAAGCATTGGTGGACATCAGGCTTATGTCTATTTATAGACTAAAGCAGATATAGCGAAGATAGATCATCTATTTCTGATGAGACAGTCATGGGTTTGACGTTATCAGAATAAGGGATGAATCAGTTGAGAAGGTAGTAGGGTGTGATATCCGGGTTTTGGATGACATACACAAGGTAGGAAGTGACATTCCTATACTACGATCGGTTATACTTTGGTCGTCACACAGTGGTTTCTCCACAAAGGACTTGGACATAATATCAGACATACTGGTTACTAGATCTATGGTTTTAGATCTGGATTTGGGTGGCTTCCCAATCAGGGTACTTTGACAGCATTCTAAGAGTATTTAGAATGGACGACTCCTGGCACGGTAGTGTACCTGCAGGTGATGGAGTCACCCTCTCTAAAGGTGTCTTATAGACTAAAGTAGAGAGGGATGTGCATGATTGGCAGATCACTTGCTTAGGCAATTGAGTCAATCATGAGAGGTCAAGTACACACCAGATGTTGTTCTTGCACTAGATGCAATAAGTTGACATTGATCCAATCCTGGAGAAACAGTCGGAAGCAGTTTTAGAACATAAGTGAATGTTCTAGGGATATGATAACGGCTGCCTCCTTTGGGGGACAGTTATCATTCCAGGCTTCCAAGGTGACATGGACGACAAGGAGGTTGTCAGAGTTATAGTTTTCCTTCTGACGAGGGACAGTATTTTGGACAGGTGATCCAAGGCAATACTGAGGGAGGCATGGCGCAGGATACTGATTAAGTTCAGTTGACGATACAGTCTAAGAAGTTTGGATTTGGAGTTCATTTATGAGCTAGGTCCCATCAGATATCCAGACATTCTAAGACAGGTATTGCTCATTTCGGGAGATGGCATTCTCCGCGAACTTGAGATTTAGAGAGAGACATAGAAAGAAACATCAGAGCGGATCCACTCACTAAGGCTATTCCTCGAACGCAATAGTCTCGCAAACGAGCTTTATGAGACTGACTAGTAGAGGAGTTGGGTGTTCGGTATCACACGGGCTGTGAGTATGCGACATCGCAATAATTATCCTTGAGTGCAAGTGGGAGATTGTTGGAGATAGTGCCCTCAGAGTCAATTATTGGATCACAGGCACGTGATTGCAATGATTGAGGGAGGACCTATCCCGGTACGACAGTCTTACTCGAGATGATAGTTTGCTATCTGGTTTACCTTTATCATCGTGTACTGCTTTAGGTGACCTGACAGGCCGGGGCCGTCAGTTTGCAATAATTATCCTTGATTGCACGTGATTGCATTTGGCCGTCGGATTGACGGCCGGGGCGCCGCCGTGCACTTACATCAAGTGCACGAAAGTATATCACATATACAATGTGTACGTCCGAGTGAGAATATCCATTTAAAGTGAACCAATACTAGTTAATGCAAAGTAATATATCAAATATATAATTATACATTAAATCATTAAATCAACACTTGATTTAACGATCCGGTTATATCGCATATAACCGACTAGTATCCAATATATCGGCTTATCGAATCAACCCTTGATTCGATAACTAGGTTATATCGCATACAACCAATCGATACATTCATCGCGAGAATGAAATACGGTATCACATACACGCATTATTCTCGGTCCCGCACATATCTCATATGCGCTCCTATTTCGTTTCGCTTGAGCCAGGAAACCTCTGTGTAGGACTCTAAAGACTCGTCAATACGCCGGCAGCAGATGATGATCATATCAAACACCCACAAGCCGCAAGCGGTCTGCTAAACGTAACGACCACCCTGGTATTGAGCGATCAGAAGATCGACGAGCAAGCCCGCTCACACTCCAGTGAATCCAACCAGTAACACTACTGTACAGTCCGGTCTGATCGTCTGATATGTCGCATATCTCGCCTAGGGGTGGTAAACGTCAGACCCCAATAGCTCGATAAGTCGTGTCGATATGAGGTCTATAACAATTCGAGAAACTGCTGGTAACACTTACCAGTAAATCTCAGCAACCCTGGCCAGGGATTTCTTGTTATAGCCAATCGAACACAGCGCAACATCAACTCCCTATACCGGGAGAGACGAATCCCCTCCTATCGCTCATTGCCTCCATGTGACTCGGGACTGTACCTAAAAACCACCGTTTTGCACGCCCACTTGGACGTGGTAAGATGGAAATCAAAGCACAGTGGGAACCACACAAGACTCTATGACGATCTCGGGTCAACAGACTACTCTGTACCAGTGTCACCAGAGAACTACCATCTGACGTAAGGTATAATACCATCTGGGAGTTCTCGGCGAGTCCGTCCAGTGTACCCAGTCTCCACTGAGCACCCGTATATCATCTCTGATGTCAAACACCAATGGATATGGGATCATCCATCGCCCATCTGTATGGGTCGAGAAGGTACACGCTAGTCTACTCTGGTATATCGATGCCCCGTCTCGATACACCCATGACTAGGGACTTTGAAGGATGTACTTATAGACTATCTGTCCCCACTAGTATGATCGGCATCATAGTCCAGGTAGTCAAGTACACATCCTAAGGGCTTTACCAACATGTAACAGAGAGACAATCAGTGTACACGTTAAGGTAAAGAGCAACCAGATAGCATACTATCATGTCGAGCAAGAAAGTCCTCCCTATATATGTCCAAGCATCCACTACAATATACATCCTATGTATAGTAATGGCCTCTAGGGCATACATATAACTAACATAACAGAAATGTAAGAATATCCGTATATCATGCAACATGGAACAGTAATATGCACATATCGAGAGAAAACCACTCTTTTTAAAATGAATCCAGTTTTAAAATATATCTTGTGGTTCCCAAATCTCCAAAATTAAGCCAGAATCATCTATGTATGTGCAAATACGTATGTATGCAAGTATGAATGTACAAAATGACTGTGCGCCAATAGGGATGTACAGGTAGGTATATACGCAAGTATGAGTGTACAATATTCCTATGCGCCAATATGGATGTACAAGTGGGTATATACGCAAGTATGAGTGTACAATATGCATGTGCGCCAATATGGATGTACAAGTAGGTATATACGCCAGTATGAATGTACAATATGCACATACGCAAGTATGTCATGCAAGGGGTCATATCCTGATGCAACAGTCCTACTGTGTAGTGACATTGCAGTTATCGATAATGAAGTGTGTGAGCCGGCAAGCAGGTGTATGTGGAACATACACATCATCGATAATGGTGCTGGTGTCCTGACGGCATGGGTTTAATATAACAATAAACACATTTAAATATGCAATGTGATGCGAATAGCAAGAATATGCGGAAAATGAATAATAAACACAACAGCGAAGAATCTACATCAATATATATATGTCATACAGCTTTGCCTTTGAAATAACACGAATCGTGGTGTTTAGAAAAATAAAGCTACGGTATTTTTAGGAAAAGATGCGTCCTTTGAAAATATCCGTAGAATCCTTTGGCCTCTCTTTAAAATACTCACGATTCGTTAGTTTTGAAATAGGTATGGTTCGAGTCTTATCTAACATCTATAAGTAAACTACGGGACTAATCGAAAGGTAAGGAAACCACCTAAATCTGAGTCGATACATATAAATATAATAGTCGGTGATCCCGCCTCAATAGTATCACATACGATACAATATATAACATGACATCTTCGAGTCAAGAGTCCGGATCTATCATCAATATAAAGCTCGTACGTAAATCCGTCGTGCGGCATCCCAAATCTTGGTACGGGTCAAATATCACATTCATCACATTATTCGTCGGGTATCCATTATCATCATATCTCATGAACTGGGGGTACTGATCTAAGTCTAGTACAGACTGACACCATCTATATAATCATATGCGTGTATGAAAACACACACCTAAAGGCCCGCTATAAACTCATGCCGTATCTCACAATACAAAACAAAATATATCACCAATCTCACAATCCTCATCATCCATGTATAAGTATACGTGTGTGTGTGTGTATAGTCCCATACCTATGGGGTGTGTGTGTGTGTGTGTGTATACATATTCCCATATACGCACAAGTAAAACAAAGTAAGCATGTGTGTGCGTGTGGGTGTAAACCTTATTCTAGGGCTCGCGGCTAAACTAACTAGCGACACCATCATCCAATGATACTAAAATATCCATGACTCCCAAAGTCTATCAAGATAATCATAACCTCATAATAACACATAAATATATCCATATAAAATATATATATACCATACACTATACTACGAACTGCGGGGGTGCTATACGCCATCCACCCGACTTCCCCCGTAGATATAATCTACTCACTTGCTCTTCGCTTGCCATTGCTGACGTCGCCACGCTTTTGCTTGTTGTCTTGAGTCCTCATGGGGGTACCTTCACATCATAACGTATCGTGCCACATTAAAACCCAATTCAAACCAAAACGACACGCTAAAAGCCTATAGGTTAGAACCTATGGACTACGACTTCAAAACCACCAAACAACCCTCGATATCGTCGTACAAACGTCAAGTGATCGAGGTAAAACACCAATAATAAAATCTAGAATCCAAAATACGGAAAATATAAACCCGAATCAAAACAGCAACTCATGAATTTAGTCCCAGATTTTACCCTAGGTCAAATCAGCCAATTTTGCATATGTGGAGGGTCTAGATTACAGATACTGGAGCCATGAAACAAACACGAGCCAAAATGCCCCAGGTCTGGCCGCAAATTGCGGCCAGAAGGATTATTTCTGCGACCAAGGTGAGGGCTTAGGGGCTAGGGTTTCAGTAGGGGTCCTAGGTTGCCTGCATGTATCTCAGTGTTTGCTAAATAATTTTTCAGGTCCCCGAGTGTTAGCAGATTTCATATTCCCTACAGAATTCCACAAAATACGGATATCGGGGATTTATAAGTTCTCTAATATGGGCTTAAGTCTCAGGTTTGGGTCTGAATTCTAGCACTAGGGGGTGTGGCCTCTACTAAGCTCAATCACATTTCACAACTCAAGAATTCCTCAAACCCTAACTAGAAATTTCCAAACCTCACTAAACATCGCCTAATCACTTCTAAACATGCATGGAAGCTAAAGTAAACCAAATACTACACTAATGGTTCAGAATTTACCTCATTTGGCACTCATGAATCCCCTAGAGCACCAAAATGCAAACTTTCTTGGTCCAAAGTGTAGCTAGAGGGCTTGTGCACATTTTTAATGAAGTGGGGATGGAGTTTTGAGGTGTTTTTGGTGATGAAGTGGGGTGTTTGACGAGGGAGGAGGTAGAGGGCAGCAGCAGCCATGGAGGGAGATAGAGGAGGGAATGATGAAGATGGTGAGATGAGAGAATGGCCAAGTCAAAGTTAACCCCTCACCTTTCTCTCTCATGGCCATGCTTTATTGTTTATTCCCTTTTTCTTTTCTTTTCTTTTCTTTATCTTTTCTTCTCATCTAAAACCAACCCAAAACAAGAAATCCATGTAGGAAAATGTAACACAAGTGTAAAAAATGATATGGTGCATGTTTTGCACAAAACAAGCTTAATGCGCGATTAACGATATTTAACCGCGATTAGCATTAAAACGGAAATAATTAATCATAAAAATTTATAATTTTCTTAAATCTCATAAAACACCTTCATTTTAGTAATTTCTATAATTTTCCAAATTTTTCCCAATTTATCGGTATTTAATTATACCGCAATATTAAAATATTCAATATATTTATTATTTAATTATAAAAATTCCTAAAAATAATATTTTATTTTTCTGAAATGTTATAATCTTCCCCCCTTAAAGAAATTCGGTCCCTGAATTTTAATTTAAACCCCTCAAATACAAAAATATTTCAGTAAAATGTCCAAGTCGTCGGGGCTCCGAAATCATCAATACATAAAATGCGTCGTAGCACAATACATGCGCATGAACAATGAGCAAATAACTCAAAAAAAACAAAACTCCGTCAAGCATCCCGCAATCATCGGAGTTGCGGTGAAGACACAAATGTCAAATCCAAAACGAAACCACTATGATATACATCAAAACTATCCATGTAAACATCTGTATGAAATGCATGCCAAACCTTTCATGTTGCTGTGCGATGCGCATAACACTGCACAGTGGCGGACGTCTATTGTAAGAAAATAACCATATATATATATATATATATATATATATATATATATATATATATATAGCTTTTGTTTAATATGCACGTCCCGCCGTTTTGAAAACAATTTAGAAGAGTTTCCTTGTTTTAAACATTTCGTGTCATATCAGACACGTAGGTAAAAACTGAGACTATAGCTCCCTTTTTGGAAATCCCTTCGATAACTATCAATGCATGCAAAATATATCCAGGTACTGTCCTCTGACTAGTCCTGCTCAGTACGAAAACAAATAGCAAATATCATAAAAACGTACTGCTCCATAAGAAATCAATCCCAAAATGTGCATATGAATGCTACGCTTGTCTGGTGCGCACGGAAATCAAAACCCATGAATGTGCCATACATGTGCACAGAAACAACATCTAAGTGCATCGGGTGTGCATGAAACATCTGTCAAAGGCAACGGGTGTGCCTGACAATAAGATCGGGTGCATCTGATATGCACGAAGAATCTTGATTTAGTGCATCTTGTATGCACCAAAATCGCATCAAGCACCTAAGCATGCGCAAGAATCCAAATCAAGTGTACGAAAACAAATATCGAATATCAAAATCGAAATCGACAGTATACGACACATTCAATCAAAATCCAAATCAGGTATACCGTGGTACTGTAGGGTTAGCTTAGCACCTTGTGAAGGTTTTGGCAAGCATCAATCATGCTACTTTAAATTTTTTGGGGTGCTAAACAAACCCTTACCAAGATCTTAACTAGAGTATTAGGATAAACATAGCATTAAACAACTTTACATCTAAGAGAGAAGGATTACAACCTTTGTAGTCCGTTCCTTCGCTTCATAAGCTCCGAGTGGTAGTCCCTTCGCCACGATCCATGAACTTCCGGACTCTAGAGAGGCTCCACAAGCCGAATGATCCATGCTTGCTTGAACTCTTCCTTTTCGAAGATGATCTATCTTGAAGAATCTTTAACCCAAGGTTACACTTCACTAAAGAACTTATTAGAGAAGTGAACACCCTAATCTAAGTGGCTAGAATAGATGAGGATGATGAAATAGGAATTTAGCTCTCTTTTATTTTCAATTTTTCACCATTTATCATCACTTTACAAAAAGCTAGCAAGCTTTTTAAGGAGGAAGAAAAGAAGTCTTTCGTGATGAATAATGAATTATCTTCATGGTTACAAAATCAACCCTTGAGTTAAGAATGAGTAGCTTAACTCATGTAGAGAATTAACTAGGGTAAAGGGTTTGGGTTGGGTTAAGAAATATCTACACAAAATATCAATGCAAAATATCTAAGCTTAAAACAAAATAAAGCTTCTAGAAGCTTCATGAAAAAGCTAACCCAATGGGACGCTGTTATATATATATATATATATGTATATATATATATATATATATGTATATATATATCAGTGGTATGGGACGCTGTTATATATGAACATATATATAATATATATCATCATAATGATTTATGCAAGTATTCTTATTCATTACTTGATATTTTCTGGATTTGAGGACCGCGATAGTTCATGAAATTATGCATTGTTTGAAAAACCCGGTTTCTCTTGATATGATATTTCGATGCGTCCACCATGAGTTTTCTCGGTTCTGAGACTTGTGTTAGAAACCCGATGCGAGGAGTGGAGTGGCCGTTTGCGGGTAAATGGTAGACCCGGTATGGTACCCCGGGGCAAGAAAGGTATGTCGATGGATTAGCCGATGAGCCTGCCAGGGGAGGTGCACTGCCTACCGGTGGCAGTATTTGGACTCGGCGGTTATCTAGAGGATACCGACCGGAGTCATGAGATGGATTTACGCCGACCCGTTCTGCCGGAGCCCGCGGGCCAATCCCGCAGACGGAGCCTATTATATGAGGATTTATGTGTCGATGCTGGACACAAGTTTTCATGATGTTTTCGGGTGTCGATGTTGGATACTCAGGTTCCATGAGACTTACAGGATATGAGGGCCGATCTGAGAATGCGTGCCTGAGGTATTGGGATTTGGAGTGTCGTTGATGGACACTAGTTTCTCCACGATGAGGATTTCCGTGTTGATGATATATTTTATCCCATACTCAACATTTATTTTATATGCATTGCTTCATGTTCTTAGTAGTACCTGATAGAGTACCTTTCATGACTGTTGCATATACATATTGCCATATTACTATCTGTTGTATGTGATAGATTATCGCAGTACGTGCATACTTGCGATTACCTGCATATGTTATTTACTATTCACGAGTTGGAAACTCACCCCCCGTTGTGCCACAGTGTTTTGCAGGTGTCCCTTAGAGTGGTAGTTGCAGGGCTTTTAATATCGTATCATCTTTTGCAGCGGATACCGCTACGGCTGACTGTGTGCAGTTTTGCTACAGGTGGGTTTTGCGGTTATCCGATGATGCTCAGTTGTATATTCGTTGTATCCAGTACTCTCTATCTACTACTTCATGTATTGACTTAGAGACGAGTTGTAAGGACGATATTGTATATTATTTTGTGACTTTGGATGTCTTTTAT
This sequence comes from Agapanthus africanus, assembly GCA_030015575.1. NCBI lineage: Eukaryota > Viridiplantae > Streptophyta > Magnoliopsida > Asparagales > Amaryllidaceae > Agapanthus > Agapanthus africanus. The sequence goes on along the minus strand of CM057347.1, from coordinate 352,681,522 downwards.
GCTGTTGTCACTTTTTATCATCCATTTTCTTTGCTACGGCGTCGTATATCTGTTATGGTGGCTGTTTCCGCCTTTGGGCATGGATTTGCTCCCATTGGGGATGATTTACTTATATTATTTGTTGTATCCGTTTTCGGGGCCAGTTTTTACAAAAGAGGTGCTGCCGAAATTTTTAAGAAAGTAAATTTGGACTTTAAAGAATTTTTACTTGAGATTCCCAAAAGCTTTAAACAATGTTCTTATCACTTACTATTTTTGATGGTTTAGATTGCTGGGTTTTTGGCTTACTTGAATTGTGTTACGTCTGTAGACGTTACGTGGTTTAAGGACCGTCACGTTCCAAATTTCGGGTCATGACAACAACACTCCTCTTACTTGGGACACCTAGAGGTTTAAAGGCTTGTTGCACGTGCTCAGTGCAATTGTATTGCCTACGAAAGTGTGCTAGGTTTTTCTTTTTCTTTTTCTCTTTTATAACTAGTTTGCTTGGGACGATCAAACTTAAGTTTAGGGGTATTTGATTAGTCTAAAATATTGCACATTTGAATGAATATTTCCCCCACTATTGTTAAGTACTTAAAGGAGTTTATTGTAAGTATAGAACATATGAGGGTTTATGTGTAAAATGTTTATTATCATATGTTTCTACATTAAAATTAACATAATGAGGGAAAATACATGCATATAATATTTATATGAAATATTAGTAATTAAACTATGCATATCATATCAAATATTTCTAATCAATATTTTTAAGATTTAATATCATATAAAATGATTAAGATAATATCTCAAAAATACCAAATACTACTAACACTATGACTTGAGATATTGTGCAGATATTAGCTCAGGTTTGGAATCTAAGAGATCCGGGGTAAATCGGGATGTCGGAATCAAATTTGCCAAAAATATAGAAGCAAATCATAAGATCTAGCAACGGCAGAGACTCAGAGCATTATTCTCAGAATATAGACATCAAGAGAATCTCAACATGTTAACAGAAGAGAGCAAAAAAAATCCCAATTCATGATTCCACTAGCTTGTCGCTGTTGGGCGGCCAAATATACTAATATGCGGTGGATCCGCGGCATACTTGTAGCTGTAGGATGTAAAATTTTGCATTACGGATCTTAACAGCATATATTCACATAGGGAATCTAGGATTTCTGGTTTTAGGACTATATATAGGACCGAGAGCTTCAAATTAAAGGCATCGCCGAAGAGATCAAGAGGTCCACGTATCCGAGAGATCATCATCTATTTATCTACATCCAAAAAGAGAGAAATCTAGAGCAAACTGGGGTTCTTATATTCTACTTTCTAAGGAGAAAAGTTGTATGCAATAGTTGATTAATAAAGGTAGTGTTTTTATTATTCTTTTTGCAATTAATTTCCGCATTTAATTTTTGCACTTACATTTCTGCATCTTAATCATGTTTTCATTCTTCTTCAACCTTTCTTATAAACCTTTAACCATGAGCGAGTAATTCCTACCTTACTAGGGTTTGTAGGATAGGATAGAATAATGGATGAGAAAATATTTTAACTTCTTTTATACATTTTAAAATCTATAAACTTTAGCAAAATAAATGTTAACCTCCTTATCGGGCGCGCTACCAATTTATTGATAGTCACGATCATGATTTAAGATCGGTTTAACACTTGTTTTGTTAAGGGCTAGACATGAATAGAGATCAATGCAAGGACAAGGTTAATAGTGGGGAAACCCTAGTTTCTTCCAAGAAATCATAATCTACATTCATCACTATCAATCTAGTTTTAAATTATCAAAACATAAAATGAGTCATTTTTAATTATTCATCCATTACTACTAAGTCCTATGAACTCTACAAGTCTTTTCTTTATAAATTCTATATCCGTAACGACAAACAATCATCCATCATTCATCAACTCGTCTAAAGCAAGAAAATAGTTCACGTTTCCCTGCGGACGACCCGTACTCATCGCGGCTAGCTACTAGCGACACCGTCTTGATTGCGGTTATTTTTGAACAAACACTTTTTAGCGAATAATCACAGGACAACCCCATATCCTAACTCGTTCAAGAGATGGTCTCTTCCCACACTATATCTCATATGGAGCGGTAGGCACGGATTTGGTCGGAACCCTATTTAATAGATATACTGCAGTCTCTAATGCATACCCCCAAAAGGAAAGTGGTAACTCAACATCACTCATTATGAAGCGTACCATATCTAATAGGGTATGATTCCTCCACTCTGACACACCATTGTGTTGTGGTGTGTATGGAGGAGTGAGCTGAGAGAGAATCACATTCTCTTTTAGGAAGTTAAGGAACTATATACTTAAGTACTCTCCTCCTCGATCTGATCGAAGTTTCTTGATGCTTAACCCAATTTGTTTTTCTACTTCAATTTTATACTCCTTGAATTTTTCGAAAGGTTCGGACTTATGTTTCAGCAAGAACAGGTGTCCAAATCTCGAGAAATCATCAGTAAAGGTTATGAAATATGAATAACTGCTTTTTACATGAGTAGACATTAGTCCACATGCATCACTATGTATAAGGCTTAAGAGTTCAGTAGCTCTGTGTGTGTGTGTGTGTGTGTGTGTGTGTGTGTGTGTGTGTGTCCAGTAAACGGGGTTTTAGTCATTTTACTCTTGATGCAAGACTGACAAGTCGCATAAGATTTATACTCAAATGGATTCAAATATCCATCTTTATGTAGTTTGGTTAGTCTTGTTTCGTTAATATGACCAAGTCTACAATTCCATAAGAATGCTTCACTTATTTCTAAAGTCTTTCTTTTGTTTGTGTGTTGGATATTGAAAACTGTGTGTTGATTCAGGACGTAAATTCCGTTATTTAGTGCCCAATCAACTGTTGATTTAGATTAATGTTCATAACATTACTTTGCAATACAAAATGATATCTTTCATTGTCTAACAAAGATACATATATAATATTACATAACATAGTCGGTAAAAAATAACAGGAATTCAAAATCAATATACACCCTGAAGGCAACCCTAGGTGATACTCTCCCACTGATGCAATATCAACATTTGAACCATTCCCAACGCAGAGAGTATGATCACCTTTCTTCAAAACCTTACTATTTCGCAACCTCTACACACAATTACAGATGTGAGAAGCTGAACTAGTAGCTAATACCAAGGATGCAGAATTTATTGAAAACCGGTTTTCGGTGACAAACACACCTAAAGCGGAAGTATCAAGATGCTTCTTCTTCTTGAGATCGGCGAGGTACTTAGTGCAATTCCTTTTCTAATGCCCCGTCTTGTGACAATAAAAGCATTCACTCTTCCCTGATCCTGCAGCCCCAGATTCGTCTTTCCCCTTCGTCTTTTTAACTCTACCTCTCGGCTTGGTGGGTTTCTTATTCTTCTTTCCCTTAGCTTTTGCTTTTGGGACGGAGGAAGAAGATTGCCCAACAAGTAAAGCGGGAGTTTTCACCATTTTGAGCATGCTCTCTGCACTCCTCAACATATTGAGAAGTTCAGGAAGTGATTTCTCCAAGTTGTGCATGTTGAAGTTCACTATAAATTGAGCATAGGCGGGGGAGAGACTGTAGAACGATATCAATATATTGTTCATTCTCCATGATCCATCCCAGATCCTTAAGCTCTTCAATATAGTCTATCATCTTTAGGAAATGATCTCGTACAAATGTACCAGCAGTCATCCTCATTTGAAACAATTTTCGTGAGGCCTCGTAATGAAGAGCATGAGATTTCTTTCCATACAACTCCTTTGTATGGAAAAAGATGGATTGCACATCCATCTTCTCGTGTTGCTTTTGATGTTCATTGTCCATCGAAGCTAACGCGAGGCACTTTGCTGTGGCACAATTGATATCCCATGTTTTGCGAATCTCCTTATCCGCAACAGAGAAATCAAGGCCTGGGACGGAAGGGGCTTTTGTAGCGAGAATGTATGCAACTTTATCATAGGTAAGGGCAATATTCACGTTCCTCGGTCAGTCTTTATAATTTGATCCTGTCAGTTTGTTTTTCTCTAATAGAAGCTTAAATCTTGTCATTGGTATCTGCCATTAGAAGAGAGAAAAGAAAACACTCAGCGTAAGCTCTAGCATGATTAAATTGATTATTATCTTATCTAATCGATATCTCCCATTGTTTTTATCAAATTTTCCTTCAGACCCTAAAAAGAAAATTAGCCAGGATTAGTTACACTCTACAAGTTCGCCAACCGGTCAGCCAGGCCAGTATTAGTACTCCGAAGGAGGTTCTCCGTGCTTTCGCACAGATCTAATTAAAATAAACTCCATTTCCACAGAGGCATAACCCCGTTAACATCTTTCTAGACACCTACTGGATTAACTAATTGTAAAGCGTAAAATTCTCCCAGGAGTAACTATTACTCACAGTGGGATCGGGATCCAACTATCAAATAGAATGCATGCAATCTCATTGCAAATTTCAACACTTGAAATTCCCGATATAGTTTTTATCCCTAGCGACCTATGACCTTAAGTATAGTCAACAAATCATGAGCGCTAGTCAAGTTCTACCCGTCATTTCATGATTGATTTAGACCTATTCGTATGACCCTTAAGTATAGTCAACAAAGTCGTACGAATTTCCTACGATCACATCATATGCTTTGTAGAAAGACATCACTTAGCTACCGCACACTACACCTTAACTGTAGTCAACAAACAAAACATGAACACTAAGTACTCTACTTCCTAAATGGCAGAGGGCTACGAATGGTTTTGATGAAAAATTTTAACGTATTAAACTTGGTATCGTTGTAGAACCGACTGATTTATAAAGGAGTGGTTTAAGCTCCGCATTTGAAATAATTGTTTTTTCACCAAAAAGCCGAGTATCTTTCAAATTTGGTTCTACAACATCTTTAGGTTTTTTTTCTTAACATTAATCTTATTAATGGTGTCCCATCTTTTAAGCTCCTAATCATCACAGAAGAAACGAAAATAAAACACACATATATGACATCCGCATTCACCACAGGGACCCAGGTCTTCACCGTAAGGCTACTTAACTTACGGCAGAGCGGGGTCAGGACTAGCGTGGATGCAAAACATATATAGTGTCTACTAATATATCATGTATATAAGTAGCATTCGTCTCATACAGTTATATGATCACATCACTTCACAACACAGCAGAAGCATGTATATGAAATATAGGATATACTAGGAGGTCCGTGTTTTAGATTAAGTCATTAATGAAAAACATAGATTCCACGGTCGTGATGAATAGCCAATCACACCCCTAGACCCCTATAAGAGCAGCAAGTAACCCTTCCAATTCTAAAGTTACGCGACCAGTCTCAACTCCTCGAGATGGCCTCCCACTGGACTCTAGAACCCGGTTACTTGTGCTCTCCGCCTTGGATCTATCCTAATGCGGAAAAGTAAATAATATATATCGAATGGAGACAACAACCTCAACCCAGAAGTGTCCCAATAATAGAATATTACATACAATAATTTACATGAATGAAAATGAAAAGCTCTCATCTCACATAAAACCCCGGCTATTCAATCATGACGATCCAATATAACATATCGATATAGCAACACAATAACATCACATATCATCAATGTAAGTAAATATGTGTATCCCTAATGTCGTTGTTGTATAGCAACGAGATTGGGGATACTACCCATGTTACACTTACGGTCGCAGAAAAAAAATGAAAACAACAATAATTAGAATCCATATCTATAGACATCATAAACCCGGATTATCACATATTCCGAATTTCATGCCTATTGCTATAAACCTTACATTTAAGCCTCGAATTGAAAAAAAAATTCGAAGTTATAGCCGGGCAATTCAACAAGATTCCCGGTTAAAAGATCGAAGGCTCATCGGGAACTTTAGTAGATGGCCGCACCCCCGAGGCTATCAACGAAGTGGACTTGGGTGGAACACCGTGGTCGCGAGCATCCAAGTGGATGCTCTTAGTCATGGGGTTCTTCTATTAGTCACTTGTTCGGGGCAAAGGGGTGCAGCTCTCTACTAGTGTCTCTGCGAGTATTCCCATATGATACAGGATTACAACGGAGTTTCGATCCAAATCCAAACTCCGTGGTAATCCATCATTGAGACTAAAACGTGAGATTTACAAATCGATAATTAGTTTTCATAAAACTAATTAATGTAGATTCTAAGAATTGTATTACATAACCAAAACCATTTAGACAACGTTAACATTTCGATCGATATTCCAATTCAACAACAATTTTCAGAGATCCCGATCACTTGAGCCTCATAAAAAATATCCAAAAAATCTAAAATAAGTAAAAGAAGCAACACAAGAAAATTGGAGTCCTGACTCCACAAGTGCGCGGCGGAACCGTGGCCGAAGCATGGGTTACGCGGCTATTCCACGGCCACTTCGTGGAATTAGGTTCTTGTATTTCTTGTGTCTTCATAAAAAAGCCTGCACGATTTTCTGATCAATTTTAATATGGAAAAAGTTGAAGTTTTAAAAAATGGACAGAAATTACCAAAGTTCAGATAATGAAACATCAATCGAACACTTTAACGCAGTATAAACATCATCTAAGCCTCTAGTTTGGCTCTGATACCATGTAAGTAAAGCAGCCACCCTATCCAATGGGGTCGCCGTGGCACTTACGAGTCCCTCAGCAGCTACTTTTCATGTATTCCCCCTCGCGAGGATTACAACCCGCCGGAACATTTTCCAGTCTCGGGACACCCTGGAGGTAAGAGCCTATGCTTCGGCACACTGTCACACAGTGAGAACCCCCTATTGGTCGACATCCAATGCCTAGTAGCTCTGATACCATGTAAGTATGTCTTAGCACATCTGCTAGGGTTTTAATAAAAGCATGTAAGCAATTTTAAAAATTCTAGAGGGCTAAGTATACTAAACAAGAATAGAACTAGAGATTAGGGTTTCATAGAGTAGCAAACTAAAGATTATAACTAAGTGAATAGAAACTACAACCTTTGCGGTCTAGTCCTTCACTTCAACCACTCCGAGTAGTAGTCCTATAACTCTTCTTTGACTCAACTTGAAAGATGGAACGAGCTTGTTCGAAGTTTTCGTCATCAAAGATGATCCACCTCGAACCTTCTCACACTTCACTAATTTATGAATTAGTGAAGAAAACAACCTATACTAATTTGCTAGAGTAGTGTAGCTTGATGAAATATGGATTTTTCTCATAAAATTTTTTCTTTTCTTTTCTCTTTTTTCAACCTAGAAAAAACTAGAGAAGAAAAATGAAGAATATGAACTTGGAGATAAGAATGAATCTTGAGGATAAGATGAGCTAAAGAAAAGATAAACTTGGATGAATAAAATAAAAGAAACAATGAGTCATGGTTCTTAGCGTCTTGGAGAACATTTTAGTAGCCATGACTCATTTCTTTCTTTTGTTTTATTCATATAAGTAAATTTTTTTCTTCTTTTCTTTTTCTCCAATGTGATTCTCATATTTCCATGTTCTATATATCATCAACCATGATACAATTTGTATATATCAAATATATAATGAGAAGAAAAGAATTAAAATGAGCATTATATTAGTTAATTTTTCAGTTGAAAATATTGCACTTTGGTATGATTATTTTCCTTACATTTCTTAAATATTTAAAGGTGTTTATTATAAATATAGAACATATTTGGATTTATCTGCAAAATACTATTTACCATATGTTTATATATTATAATTAACATTATAAAGGAAAATATTGGCATTTTATATTTATATAATATTTTGGTAATTGAAAATATGCATATCATATCAAATATTCTAATCACAATTCTTAAAAGATATAATATCATACAAATGGTTAGAATAATATTTCAAAATATATGCATAATATTTTAGTAATTAAAAGATGCATAGCATATCAAATATCCTTAATCATGTTTCTTAAAGATTTATTACATATAAAGTGAATAGCATATTAAATATTCTTAATCAGTTTCTTAAAGATGTATTACCATACAAAGTAATTAAGATACTCTCTTTAATTTAATAAATATTACTAACATTATTCATGGAGATTTTGTGCAATATTTAGCTCAGGTCAAGAGATCAAGATGTTCAAGATGTCGGGATCAAAAATCTGCCAAAATCATAAAATCAATACTGACAGAGACTCGAAATCCAGGCATGGAAATCACCATATTAGGCAATCACCATATTAGATAACTTGGTTTTCTGATTTGAAAGCTATATAAAGGACCGAGGGCTAAAGTTAGAGGGCATCACCTTTACTACAAAGCAAATCACCGTCAAAGAACAAGTGATCCATGACAGGTCCACGATTCGACGTGATAGGGCGACGTGAAAATCAACGGAGCATCTACTTCCTACGGGGCAAAGATCGAGAGCAACTTCTTCCTCTTGTAATCTAAATTCATAGGATTTGTACTTGTGAAGTTGATTAATAAAGGTACATCATTTTGTTTAATTATTTATTTTCTGTATTATTTCTGCATTATGATTTCTTTAACTATCCTTTCTTCTTCTGAGTAATTCTCCGCTTGTTAGGACTCGTAGGATTAGGATAGATCAATGGATGATTAAAATCTTTTAACTCTTTTTACGTCCTATAAAGTTTATAAACTTTATCAAAATAATTGTTATCATCCTAATCGGGCGCGCTATCAATTCATTGGTGGTCACGACCGCGATTTGATATTAGATTAACAATTTTTTTGGTAAAGGCTAGACATGAACGGAGATCGATGTAAAGATAGGGGTTAAGAGTGGGAACCCTATTCCCTCCGAAAACCCTAAATCTACATGCATCACCGTCGATCTAGTTTTAAATCTATTAAAGGATAAAAAGAGTAATCTTTAAATAATCATCCATGATTACTAAATCTTAACAAACCCTACAAGCCTTTTTCTTATATAATTTACATCTGTAATTAATTTAGATCTTAAATAAACTATTCTCCTTTCTTCTTTTATTTTATTCAACTCGTCTAAAGTAAGATTAAAAGTTCCACGCATCCCTGTGGACGATCCGTACTCATCTCGGCTAGCTACAAGCGACACGGTTATTGATTGCGGTTATTCTACAAACACATTTTCACACCAATCAAATGGTGCCGTTGCCGGGGATACGTGCGTAATTTTTTATTCTTACTATTCGTGTTGAATTCTTATTTGATCTATATCATAAAACAAAACAAAACGCATCTTGCATATTTAACGATTAGTGTGCGATTTTTGCGAGCAAATCTGGAGTCACTGTAGCGAGGAGATAAGGATTCAGAGACATTCATCAAGACCCAGAAAAGCAAGGGAGGCCACTGTAGCAAAAAGTTTTCAAAGAACTCTCAACTCCGCGGCGGAACCGCGGCAAGAAGTGCATTTTGGCGGCGGAACCGTGGCGGTGTTGGTGAGTTAGGGCTTCAATTTTCTCCGGTATCTTTTCTATCTCTTTCTCTCTCCTCTGAAAAATCCAATAATATATTTTCTGCAGGATTCTTTGCAAAATATCGCCGCTCAAAAATCTTTTTGCGAGTTTTGTTTTGCGGTTTGTTTTTGTATATTTTAATACCTACATTAAGGGGCAAAGACCAAATTCAGATTAAGTTGGGATTCATCACCCTTCCTAAGCCCTACAAATTACAAAACGAACATCCGCATCTCCCTATATTAATTAAAAAATATCTAGACCAAGATTTTAAGGACCGTCGCACTCAATAAGGACAGAGAAAAGTCATGGGTAATCTATCGCTTATCCGCATTACTTTTGTGGTGACTAGGCAAGTGTGTCTGAGGAAAGTGATTACTTAATTAGGCCCGCTATTTTCGGTGATTCGTATAGCGGATACCTCCCACTTACCTGGCACTTACCTGGCCACAAGAGTGATAAAGAGGTGGTCGAGGATTGATCCTGCGGCTTATTCTTTGGAAGTCTAGGAGCGGTCTAGAGACTTGACCTGGGTAACCTTAATTCTAGGGGGGTGTGCATTTTTTTGTGGTTTGTCTCACGTCCGACACTTTTCAAAACAATCCAATTTTTAAGTTCTCGCACGCTGCCATGTGCGCTAAACCCGCTTAGTGCATGCTCGGCTGGACACGGGATTCTAGTGCCCGTCTTGTCTGCGTTTCTGCTATCGACTCCGAAGTCGGTACTTCTTCATCTCCTTTTTCCCCTCCACCCACCACATCGACTGAGATGGACGGTTCTCCATCAGATTTTACCACCACCATCCTGCCACCACCCGTCGGTGCCCAGAATCCACCGCGCATCTTTCTCCAAGAAAGATGTTACCCCATGCACGGACCCCTTCCTACCTGTCTATCTATTCCACCAGCCAATGGGGATAATTTTGAAATTAAACCCCACTTCATCAAACTGTTGCCCAAATTTCACGGGCTTGAATCCGAAGACGCATACGTTTTTATAAACAAATTCGAAAATGTATGCGCAATGATGGGTACGTCACAACTGTCTGTGGATGCTATGCGCTTACGTCTTCTCCTTTTTACTTTGTGCGGTATAGCAGAAAAATGGCTTTATAACACTACCTCACATTCTATTTCCAAATGGGATGAATTCGTGATAGCATTCCTTAAGAAATTTTACCCAAATCATAAGACCGCCCGTATTCGGAGCGAAATCAACCAGTTTACCCAGCTCCCCAATGAACCATTTTGGAAGTGCTTTGAACGGTTCAAGGATCCGCTTGTCCAATGTCCTCATCATGGAATACATAGATGAGATCCGAGCCGAATTATATATGAGGGCATTAATCCAGTAACAAAGCAAATGCTTGAAACCATGTGTCAATGCAATTTCATGTCCAAAGACGATGGTGATGCCTGGAAATACCTGGAAGATCTTGCTGAAAACACTTTGCAATGGGAAAGCATTAGACCACCTTCATCTAGGAGAGGTATCCATCAGCTCGATGTTTCCATCACAGTAAAAACCGAAATGGCAGCGATACAAAAGAAACTCGACGCTATAGAGAGAAAATTCTCATCAGTCTCCCTAAACCAGGTTACGCTTCCCAAAACCATATGTGGTTGCTGTTCTGACCCATCACATTTGACGGAAGAATTTCCTATGAATGCGCCGTTTCAAGGTCAAGAACACACCAATGCTACTTTTCAGCAGCGACCTAGAAACGATCATTATTCTTCCACATACAATCAGGGGTGGAGGAATCATCCTAACTTTGCTTGGAACCAAAACCAAACTAAAAATCAAAACCAGTTCCAAATCAATTACCAAAGACCTCCTCCACAGCAATAGCAACCACCACAACAGAGTCAGCACCCTTTTCAATCACAAAATTTTCAAAATCCGGTCAACAATTCTGTACCTTCTAATAATTCTTTCCAAACGACCGGTACCGATAACTCCTCTTCACTCGTACAAACTTTGGATTTGTTTATGAAACATTCCATTTAAATGTCGGCTGATATGAGGTCTTCTATTGATATCATAAAGAAAGACTCCACCTCCTACAGTGAGAGTATTAAATCAATAGAAGCCCAAATTGTACAGTTGAATGTCGCGATGAGTGTGAGAGAAAAGGGGAAACTCCCATCTCAACCCCTACCAAATCCTGGTCACTCACAAAATCATAATGTTAGTACCGTTACTACGTTGAGATCGGGAAGAGTGATGGATAACCGAGTGGGTGAACAAGTTGATGACGTTAGTGATACCAATGATACCCCGGCTTCTACTTCTTCCCCTAATTCGTCTAATCTTCCACCTACTTCCGAGCCTATTCTACGTTTCCCACTAGGTTTGAACCCTCCGCGGAGTCTCCCTAAAATGATTCCCAATCCAATTTTGGGATCCATTTTATCCCCACAATCTTCTCCAATATTGGACCCAACCCTTATTGATAAATCACCTTATCCAAACAGGTTAAGGGGAAACAAACCAAGTCCACAAATGGAGAAGATTGTGGAAATTTTTAATCAAGTTAACATAAACATTCCTCTCCTAGATGCTATTCAACAAGTTCCGTCTTATGCGACCTAAAGCACTTGTGCACTAGGAAGAGAAAAGTTCAAGAACCTAAAAAAGTTTTCCTTGCGAGTAATGTGAGCACTGCTTTTACACAACAACTACCCAAGAAACGAAAGGACCCTGGAAGTCCTACAATTTCTATTTTTATCGGGGGTAAAAATATCAATCGTGCTCTACTTGATTTAGGTGCTAGTGTTAACTTGCTTCCGTATTCTATTTATGAGCAATTAGGGATCGGAGAGTTAAAACCTGCACATTGCACTCTTCAGATGGCCGATCGATCTATCACCCAACCTAGGGGTGAGCTAGAGGATGTGTTAATCAAAGTCGGGGAATTTATATTTCCTGTGGACTTTATCGTTATAGATACACAACCTGTAGCGAACCCACGAAACCAAATTCTGGTGATTTTAGGTCGACCTTTTCTTGCGACTTCCAATGCAATAATCAATTATCGAAATAGCTCTATGACCCTATCTTTCGGGAAGATGTCAATTGAGCTTAACATTTACAAGTTGGGAAGTGAACCCTCCGAACCCTATGCTCATGTGTGTTCTGTCGAAACAATAGATTTCGACAGTAGCGAAATTGAAGAGCTTCACGATACTGATCTCGACTCCGCTATTACGTTGTTGTCCGCGTCAACATCTAACGCTAAATGTGAACCTTTTATGGAGTCCGAGTATCATCCCATTCTTTCCGATGAGATTATTATCTGGGATATCGATGAAAACTTTGAAGAAATCTTCGCCGAAAAACTCGCATTCTTAGAAAACATGGGCGTTGTGATGAATCAACGCCAACCCAAAAAAGTTGAACCACCACATCTTCTTCTTATCAAGAATAAGAATGCAAGTAATCCATCATCATTTCTTCGTCTCTACAAACTGAGACGTAAACCTTTTCCATTACGCCTCTTATCTCCTGGCCACTTCTTCACGTCAATAGGTGACATGTTCTTCCACCAACCTTGGTGCTTCATCGATAAATTTTTTGAATGGTTGGTGTTGACTTTTGGTCTTTGTAAGGCTTTACTTTGACCAATAACTTTAACCCCCCTCATAATTTTAAATACTTAATACGATTTTACTCAAGTTTGGGGAGGAATATTTTGGCTCTTGAAAGAAATTTTTTACAAAATTACGGGCCAAGAATAAGTTTGGGGGAGAATTTCACTTTCGTTATTTCTTGTCCCCTTTGATAACTTTTCCTCCCAAGTCTACAGATTTTGATATTTAAAAGATGACAACGGTGAGGACACTGCTGCAAACAGGTTTGGGGGAGGTTTATGCTTATTTACGTATTACTTTGCATTATACTATATATAAGCACAAAAAAATTTGATAATGAAAGTTAGAAAGTGCAAATTTACATATGAAAGATAGAAATGGTTTGAGAAAAGCAAGAAAATTAGATGTTCTCTTAAACAAAACTAGTAATAAGTAGTTATGAGCTGTTGTCCCAAGGGTTAGTAAGATGAAGGAAGTCACTAATCTAAGGATAAAAATAAGTCTGAAAAATAGTCTATATTCTTGAGGCCAAATATCTGAATGTTGATACTCTACTATACGCACTTACACACATCTTGAAACTTAGGATAGTAGAGGATACCTTGAAATGCTCTAATCTAAAAACCTTAGTATGAAGGGAAAAAAGTATAAGTGGTGAAGAAAGGAAAAAAAAATGAACACCGGTTTTGTAATTGCTTAAAGCAGCATAAAAAAAATATAACAAGGGTGCTTTATCACCTAATGCCTTAGACCAACTGGTTTAGAAGCCACTGCTAAGCCTTAGGTGTTGCGAAACGAGGAATTACGCCTAAATGCGCGAGCACATTTTGTAATCGGTTGGTTAGTACCTCAAGAAGTATTAACGTTCGCATGAAGAATGCGTGAGCAATTTTATCGAAAATATTCACCAACTATAAAGTATTGTGGAAGATGGACAAGAGTATGATAGCTTGAATTGAATTCTCTAAGTATAGGGATGTCCTTTACACACACGTAGGGGTATATGATCGATGTTTGGATAAAAGATAGAGAGGAAGAATAAAGACGATGTTTTATTGAGGGATGATGTAATTTCTAACATCATTTCACGACCATTAAGATAGGGCTTATGGCAACTGAAAAGCTAGTATAGTTGGAAACTCTTATTTTCAAGTTCTTTTTTTATTAATTTATATCTTTGTATATAACTTTCACCATCTTCCTTTTATTATGGGATTTTATAGGTGTAATCCGCTGAAAACCCTCAGGAAATAACACTCCTCCTACTAAGGACACCTAGAGGTTTAACGGCTTATTACACGTGCTTAGTGCAATCATGTTTGCCTACGAAAGTGTACTATTTAGGTTTTTCTTTTTCTTTTTCTTCTTCTCTTGAATAACTAGTTTGCTCGGGACGATCAAACTTAAGTTTGGGGGTATTTGTTCAGTTGAAAATATTGCACTTTGGTATGATTGTTTTCCTTACATTTCTTAAATATTTAAAGGTGTTTATTATAAATATAGAACATATTTGGATTTATCTGCAAAATACTATTTATCATATATTTATATATTATAATTAACATTATGAAGGAAAATATAGGCATTTTATATTTATATAATATTTTGGTAATTGAAAATATGCATATCATATCAAATATTCTAATCACAATTCTTAAAAGATATAATATCATACAAATGGTTAGAATAATATTTCAAAATATATGCATAATATTTTAGTAATTAAAAGATGCATAGCATATCACATATTCTTAATCATGTTTCTTAAATATTTATTACCATATAAAGTGAATAGCATATTAAATATTCTTAATCAGTTTCTTAAAGATGTATTACCATATAAAGTAATTAAGATACTCTCTTTAATTTAATAAATATTACTAATATTATTCATGGAGATTTTGTGCAATATTTAGCTCAGGTCAAGAGATCAAGATGTTCAAGATCTCAGGATCAAAAATCTGCCAAAATCATAAAATCAATACTGACACAGACTCAGAATCCAGGCATGGAAATCACCATATTAGGAAATCACCATATTAGGCAATCACCATATTAGGTAACTTGGTTTTCTGATTTGAGAGCTATATAAAGGACCGAAGGCTAAAGTTAGAGGGCATCACCTTTACCACAAAGCAAATCACCGTCAAAGAACAAGTGATCCACGACAGGTCCACGATTCGACGTGATAGGGCGACGTGAAAATTGACGGAGTATCTACTTCCTACGGGGCAGAGATCGAGAGCAACTTCTTTCTCTTGTAATCTAAATTCGTAAGATTTGTACTTGTGAAGTCGATTAATAAAGGTAGATCATTTTGTTTAATTATTTATTTTCTGTATTATTTCTGCATTATGATTTCTTTAACTATCATTTTTTCTTCTATTCCCAACATGCGCGAGTAATTCTCCGCTTGTTAGGGTTCGTAGGATTATGGTAGATCAATGGATGATTAAAATCTTTTAACTCTTTTTACATCTTATAAAGTTTATAAACTTTATCAAAATAATTGTTAACATCCTAATCAGGCACGCTATCAATTCATTGGTAGTCACGACCACGATTTGAGATTAGATTAACAATTGTTTTGGTAAAGGCTAGACATGAACGGAGATCCATGTAAAGATAGGGGTTAAGAGTGGGAACCATATTCCCTCCGAAAATCCTAAATCTACATGCATCGCCGTCAATCTAGTTTTAAATCTATTAAAGGATAAAAGGAGTAATCTTTAATTAATCATCCATGACTACTAAATCTTAACGAACCCTACAAGCCTTTTTCTTATATAATTTACATCCGTAATTAATTTAGATCTTAAATAAACTATTCTGCTTTCTTCTTTTATTTTATTCAACTCGTCTAAAATAAGATTAAAAGTTCCACGCATCCTGCGGACGACCCGTACTCATCTCGGCTAGCTACAAGCGACACCGTTATTGATTGCGGTTATTCTACAAACACTTTTTCACATCAATCATTAACAAACACACACACACACACACACATCAAATTATTAAATCAATACTTGATTTAATAATCCGGTTATATCATATATAACCCGGCTAATATAAAAAATGCTAGATTAGAATACGGTATTATATACTCGTATTTAATCAAGCTCCCGCACATATCTCCATACGTGCCCTACTTTGTTTTTCTTGAGCTAGGAAAGCTCTGTGTGGGACTCTAAAGACTCGTCAATACGCTAACTGTAGGTAATGATCACATCAGATACCCACAAGCCGTCAGCGGTACTAGCTGGACGTAACGGCTACTCAGGTATTGAACGAATAGAAGATCAAGAAGTAAACTTGTTCAAACTCCCGTAGAACCTATAAGCAACACTTACTGTACAGTCCGGTCTTTTCGTCTGATATGTCGCATATCGAGTCTGGGGAAGTTGGAATTGTCAGACCCTAATAACTCGATAAGTCATGCCGATGTATGGCCTATAACCAATCGAGAAACTACTGATAACACTTATCAGTAAATCTTATCAGCCCTGACCAGGGACTTGCTGTTATAGCCATCGAGCATAGCACAATATCAACTCCCAATACTGGGAGAAACGAAACCCCTCTTATCGCTCACCGTCTCCATGTGACTCGGAATTGTACCCAAAAACCACATATTTGCATAACTTGATAGAGCCATGGTAGGGAGGAAATCAAATCACAGTGAGAACCATATAAGACTCTATGACGATCTCAGGTTTACAGACTAACCTGTACAAGTGTCACCAGAGAACTGCTATCTGACGATAGGTATGATACCATCTAGGAGTTCTCGGCGAGTCCGTTCAGTGTACTCAGTCTCTAATGAGCACCTGTATACAATTTTGATGTCAAACACCAATGGATATGGGATCATCCATTGCCCCAATACAGGGTCAAAAACATTTACACTAATCTACTCTGGGACATCGATACCCTGTCTCGATATCCCTTCGACTAGAAACATTTAAGGATATACTTATAGACTACCTAGGGCCCATTAGTATGATCTGCATCACAATCCTGGTAGTTAAGCAAAGATCCTAGGGGATTTATCCACATGTATTAGCGACAGTAATAACAAGTGGAACCATACACATGAATGATAAAGTCAAACCAAATAGCATACTATCATATTGAGAAAAATTATCCTGTAAATATATACATATCCAACAATTACAATAATTGCCTCTAGGGCATATATATCTAACATGATTCACAGGAGACGGTGTATTTTTAACCTCTAAAGCTTCCATTCGTCGTGTTAAAGCGGCGATTTTTGCTTCGGCAGCTATCGAGGTGTCAACATTGTGGACACCGCTCCTTGTTGACATGCTCGGCTTTTCACTAACGCTTTCCCATTGGATGGTTTTGTCAACCAGCTCTTTTAGAAAATTCCATGCATCCTTTGCACCGTAACTCAAGAATTTACACTGACACATGGACTCAAGCATCATGCGGGAGTTAGAATCTAGTACTTCGTAGACTATCTGACACAATCTCCACTATTCTAAACCGTGGTGGGGACATTTAATTAAGATATTTTTTAATCTTTCTAAGCATTTCCAAAAAAATTCACCATCTTTCAGTTTAAAATTGTGGATTTCATTTCGAATTTGTACAGTTTTTTGGATTGGGTAAATTTTTTTAAGAAAAACATTGACAAAGTCATCCCGCATGGATATAGATCTAGCGGGTAAATTGTTTAACAAATTTTTAACGTTATCCTTAAGCGCGAAAGGTATGAACTTGAGTTTTACAACGTCCTCACTCACTCCGTGTATCTTCATCATCGTGTAGACTCCCTCAAA
Source organism: Agapanthus africanus (assembly GCA_030015575.1). NCBI lineage: Eukaryota > Viridiplantae > Streptophyta > Magnoliopsida > Asparagales > Amaryllidaceae > Agapanthus > Agapanthus africanus. The sequence goes on along the minus strand of CM057347.1, from coordinate 352,663,716 downwards.
TTCACTAATCAGCACGTACACGTCTTCCAATTCCAGACTGTGGAATTTAGGAAGTAGAGGAATGAACTATGGCTTGATTTCATAGCCGTTTGCTGCAATAGAAGGCAACACTATGCAAGATGAAAGTGAAGAACGGTGAGGGTAACAACAATCATCTAGCGCAGGTTCGTGTTAGTTTTCCATTATCGTTTGATCTCCCATTGTCATTTGATCCGTCATTGTCGGTGAAGAAGGAGAAAAAGTAGGAGAATTTAGAATATAAAGAAGAGAATCAGACGGCTCCAATACAGTATAGTTATAGTCAAACCCTCCTCGACTACGAAGGTGACAAGGTTTCGGATGGTTCTGAAGAATCAGCCGGGAGGGAAGAAAATTAAGAACAGGATGAAACAATCTCAACTAGAACTAATCGAGATTTTGAATCTCTAATCCAAACGGGCATACATCTGTCTGAATGCGGAAGAAAAGACTAAGATAATGGAAAGAAGGTGGTTACATATCCTAATTTTTGTTTTGTTTTTTTCCATTAGGTATTAACGAAAGAAAAGATGAAACTAATTATTCACATAGAAGATAAAGAAAAATCAATCATGACACCCAAATCACACCCCAAATCAATCTACGTTACCCTATCTCAATTAGACATGCTCAAGAACTTAATTTTCGAAGTAAAATTATGTCGAGAATCGGACTCAAGATACACTAATCAAGAAGCCAGGTAAGTGCAGAGATCGGGATGGTTTTCCAACGTTTTCGCGAAGTTTCTTAATTTAGAGTAACCCTCACTCTTTTCGGCGGGTTGCTTTCTCACACTTGCCTAGACACCCAGTGAACAAAATACCGTTAAGCACGATTCTAAACACAATCAATTTACCATAGTGAGCGCGAATCCTTAGAGACTGGGTTCTAATTGATTTTAAGTTAATGTGGGGATACAAGAATGCTCGGTTTGTGATTTTTGGGGAACGGAAAGGGTGATGAAATCCCTTGCCGTATCTTATTGGGGTTTTCTTGCCCTTAAAGTCCATATTAAAGAATGCAATGCGCAAATCAATAAAAAGTTGTTCAAATTATCAAACAATTCTTTTTTAATTAAGCTTGGACGCTGCAACCAATTACAGGTTAGTTCTCTTTGCTTTTTGTGGAGAATTTGCGAAGAATCCTACAGAAGATTGAAATAGTGGAAGGCGTCGAATTTGATAAAGTTAGAAAATTACATACCGAATGTTTTGGGTTAAGAAACCCTATTGAGTCGATCCCGGGTGCTTAAAATGTTTGCTTGTTAGGGCACATCTACCCCGGTCTTTGACACTGAGCTTCAAATTCTCCTTGCTCTTCAAATCTACTTCTTCTCCAAACATGTACTGTTTGCTAACTCGTCAAGTCCTGAAAATAGAGAAATCGGAGATTTTTAGCGACAAAAGCGATATTTCTGTCCAATCTATTGTAACAAAACAATTTTCAAATTTAAAGTATAAATATGGAGCAATAACAGAACAAGAGAAGCACTGCAAGAAAACGAGACCAAAACAACACAACAGGGCCGACCTAGGTGGCCAAAATGCATTTTTGGTCGGACATACCATAGAATTAGAGTTTCATCTTTTTACAGTGTGCTCTAAATTCAATTCTTAATCCATTTTTGTGCTTCAAATTATTTTCAAAAACCCAGAGTAACAGCAGATTTAGAATAACAGAAAACTTTTATTTTAAAATTTAGAATTTTTGTTTGGATTTTTGAAATTTTGCAAAATTTTGTTTTGTTTGTGGAAACTTTGTACAAATGTAACTTAAGATAAACACTTCTAGATTGTAGCCAATTCTCGGCAACGGCGCCAAAAACTTGTTCGAGAAAATCCTATCGTGCATGCAAATCAATAGTTCAAGTCATATTTCGAAGTTCATGGATTAGCATCGCATCATCATACACAATCGATTCTCAAGTTATAATACCGCAAGTGCACGGCTCGTTGTAGTTAGCCAGCAAATACAGGTCGATCCACAGGGAAATGTATCTAAAAATATCTGTTTTGAGTTAAAGAATAGGATTTGATTTGGATTATTGTCACTTATACTAAGAATACGATATTACGGGATTTGTGTAGGTTTAGGGTTAGGTACATGAATCACAACACAAACTATCGTTCACGCCTCATTTTGATCATAAATGATCACTCATCCTTAATCTTGCAAATATATGGCTTTTAGAAAGTACATCAAGTATGCCAAAAGTGAAGCTATAAATGATATCAAACCTTATCTCATAATTTCCAATCTTAAGCATCAATGATCATAAACTCTTCATATTAATAAGTTAGAATCTTGTGATTATCAAGTGTAATAAGTATAGAAGATATGCAAGAACTTACCATACAACCAAATGAGCTATATATCCTATCAAGCAATTTGTCAAACACTTGATAATACCAAAAGATTCATAACTTCAAGTTAAACACAATATTAAAAAGATAATTAGAAGTGGCTTTTGCAAATATTAGTAATACAAAGTATAGGGTATATGCTAAGATTACAATGTAACTATCAAGAGCTATATACCTTATCAAAGAGTTAATTAAAATTTAGCAAAAACAACATTCTAATATTTCAATGAAACTATGCTGATCAAGAGAGGGTTTAGGAAAGTTTAGTGGTCAGTCATGAACCCTCTTCTTCACCTAGCAAAGGGGGCTACTCACTATTCATGTTAGAATCAATAGATACAAATGAAATCATACAAGAATTGCAAGAAAAGTAAAACGAGATATTAAAAGAGATACTCAACCATAACCATGAGATGAAATCAAATGAACTTGTATTGATATTGGAATTCAAAAGTACACTCTAATGAACCCAATAATTTCAATCTAAACTTGCAAGCTCAATGATGAGCTTGCAAGATGAGAAAGAAATAAGGAATTCAAGCTAACCAAATCAAAATATCACAAAACATCACACTACAATATTACACAAAAAAACTTGGACCTTTGGCTTCATCTATGATCTGCTATTTATAGACTTCTTAACAGGAAAAAGATATATTCAAGTGGCTTGATCTGATAGCGATGGAAACATGATGTGAGCAAGAGCACAAACGGGCAAGTTTGGGCCAACCCAACCATTCAAAATGAACATTTGGTCGGCCCAACTGAGAAATTTGGGCTCCATCTTTATACACCGATCTTCTGACATTCTAATTTGATTTTTGGAATATTTATTTTCTTCTCAGTCAATCAGGCTTCACGGAAGTCTAAAAATGAAGACTTTTTCAACCCAAAAGTGTACATCACATCAACACTTTACATTTTGATCATTGCACACCCAATTAAAGATTGATTCAGCCCACTTGGCTATCCACTTGTGTTCCTTGTTGCACATAATGATTAATTTCGTTACAAAAACTCGTATCTTGATTATTTGTCCGTCCGGTTACAGTTTTAGCCTGAATTAGGCATAAATGTGCAAAATGTGCCTTGCTTTCAACTTAATTGCCCTAAGTACCTGAAACCTGTACTTATATAGCAGTCATGGATTAATAGTACAGAATGGCCGGTATTAAATGCAATTATTCGTGATGAACAAGAACAAGGTCATTTTCAGAAAAAGGATAGTCGGCGAGAGCGAGATCGTCGGAGATAGATCACATCTCTTGTAGGTACTCACTTATCGAGCGTGAGCCACGTTGATTGTTGATGAAGCATTCTTTGAGCGATATAACTCGTGAACGAGATTTGTTCGCAAGGAGAGTAACAAGTCGATCTCATGCTTTCTTGGATGAGGAAACATAATAGATATGAGGCTGGATCGTCTCGACACAACTGCCGAGGATAGCATTGAGGATGGGTTGATCTTGACGGTACTATTGATGCTGGTCTAGATTTTCAACACGCTTGGTGTTGTCGTTGACGTTGATTATAGTCCTCATATGAGGGAATTTGGATCCGTCGATGTGATCAAGAAGATTGTGACCAATTAGGGCCGATTGGATTTGGGATCTCCATACGGTGAAATTTGTGTGGGAAAGTTTTGTTGGAAAAGAGAATTTAGTGATGATGAGGATTGTGTTTTGAGAGGAGGCCATGGCTTAAAAAAATTGAGTTTTTAATCGTAAGGTTCTGATACCATATAAAATTCTTAAAGAAAATGAAGTTTTTTGGATTTTGAACTTGATAATTGTATTGAATATCAGAGATGTATATATATTACACTTTACATGATTGAAAAATAAAATCTTTCCTGATCATAAATATCAGAAGTTATGGAAAGATCCAAATATCACAAGTTATGGAAAGATCCGCTACTAATGTGTTCCGATGGGTAGACGTCTGAACACCAAAGGTGCAGACGTCTGCGTATTCTCTGTTATTGTCGAACACTCAAGACCAGACGTCTTGCTCTTCTCCTTTAGACGTTTGGCTTGTTCTTTGGTCAGACGATTGCAGACGTCTGGATCTCCTTCTGCAAACGTCTGGATTCTTTGGCAGACGTCTGTGCGTATATCTTCAGACGTCTTCTTCTGTTTCTGGCATGTGTCGCTAATATTAATCGACTGCGGTCATTCTTTACTTTCAGCTGTGATCGAAAACTCTTCGGTTGTGGTTGGAGTTTTCATATGATGTGTCAATCGTCATCGACACCGCTTCACCACTAATCTTAACATTTTCCTCGACATCAACAATCGTTCTTGTCTCGACATCAGGTCCCGAATTTTTCTACGAGCCATCAACAAGAACGAATTTAGATTCAATTTAAACATTCGCATGACGTGAATAGAAAGGTTGCGAACATATATGTGTGGGGGTGCAAAAATGAGAAACACAAGCAAACAAATGATGTGACTCTAAAGCGGAGTCCTAAGTGATGCAACCCAGACAAATATGAGATGCAACCATGCACAAATGAGATCTGCTATTGATAATCACAAATAATAAGCATAACAACCTAAATATCCATAATTAAATCTCCGAATTAAAGTAAAAAAATTCGGTGTTAATATCGGAACATCCGCTGAATGTAGGTTAACTAAAAAATCTTAACAAGAATTCTAATTATATTTTAGAAAATTAGTAACAAGAGCCTTAGAACTTGTTATTCAGAGAATATTTGATCAATATATGTCATGGTCCGTAACCAAATTAACTATATGAACTGTTGATTCCAAGAGGGAACTCAAATGCAATTTTGAGTCTACTTGTGCATTGTAAGAGTTATGTTGACGGAGACTTCTTCACATTTGACTTCTGTTTACACATAAAAATGATTCGACCCATGAAACAAAAGCTATGAAAGCTGTTGGGTATTTTCTGGATTCGGTCCAAAAGAGACATGGTCAAATATTCGAAAATATATTAGTAACAAGGACGGGCACCTAACTTGGGCTTCAAACAAGTGCCTAATTGATTGTGATCAGTGAAACTCTAGCTTGATCTCGATTCAGCCTCATAAAAGATGAAAATGAAAATGAAAATGAAAACAGTTACTGGCCGATAATAAAATCTAAGTGGATTGCTAAATTTTCGCATGAAGCAAACCTATATCGGTAAGAACAAGAAGATTTTCGATCCTTAAAGTGGAAGTCTCGGAATTTTTAATAGATTCATAACTAATTCCCAAACCTCATAAAAAGGGGAGTCTAGAACTAAGAAGGGACCTCTCTCACAGAATTACTATAGTGCTACCTATTTTAATGTCTCATCCACCACACAATTCTGAAGTTACGACGAGAGTTGAAGAAATATGTTTTATATTTTAACATGCTCATGTAGATCGAAAGCCTTACGAGCCTAAAACCTAGGCTTTTTATGGTAGAAGTCAAACCAGGGTTGGTAGAAGTCAAACCAGGATTGTTCTGATAACAAGTTAAATTTCTCATCCATTGCATCAAAACACCAAAGTTATAAAAACGGTTGATGTATATTCTAAGAAATTGGAAAGACATGTGGTGTCTCGAAGTATGCATGACATAGAGATAAGATGAATGATTTTTCTTATGGACGTCATTAGGCATCTTTGTTTTTTGAAATCAACCTTCTTCAAGGATCGAACATACGACCCCACACTGAAGATAAAATTGTTACCGGCTGCGCTAAACCCAGATGGTATACATCCTTGGTCAGTTGTTGCATTGGAATTATAGAGAATCAGAAGACATGAGACAAATGAGGAAGAGGGGATTCAGGAAACACCATAGAATTTAACCCACCTGTTAAATTGAAACAACAACAAGGCAGATTTTGCTTGAACAAACCAAACAAGTTAAATCATATATCTCACATAAATTCCTTCACAACCAACCACCAAATAATAATATTAACAAGATATAAACCCGCCTTAATTTAGCATCAAATCGACACACTATTTGGAATTCCTCTCCCAGTAAGTCCCTTCTCTCCCTTCACATTTCCTGTATCGGCATACATCAGCATATATGGCACTTTCGCAGGCCCGCATCGATTCTTCAGCTTCGGATTCCGATTCCGCTCCTCAATCCTCTTCTCAACTCCCCTCAGCTCTTCTCCAAACTCATTAAAGATCCTCACCACCTCCTCATCATCGGTCCACATCTCGCCATCTCCTCTCCTCCCCAAGTAAAGCTCATCTCCAGTATGCCGCGACAAAACTTCAATCAACGCTATCCCCAGGGTCGCCGTAAATCTATCCGTAATCATTTCGAAAAAGAACCTATTGGACAGAATTAAAAGAGTTCTCAAAGATAAATATAAATTGCAAGATGCTCGAATATAACCACCATGGCAAATAAAATATTGAGTGGATGTCCATATCTGGAAACTTCGACAATGAGAGATATTTGGAAGAACCTCAAATTGTGAAGGTTTGAAAAAATATTTACCGGTCAGGGTCTCTTAAGAACTCAGCAAACTCCGGCGTCCCTTCTGCAGGGATGAAGCGCCGACATTTTGTCGGGCGGTTCGGTGGAAACCCAGCGTACGCGTATTGCCCAAAGTTGATTGAGGCATGAAGAGCTGAAGCGATCCATATAATTGTTGTGAGTGAGTAGGTAAGGTTTTGTATGGAGTCAAGGACAGGCCATGAGGAAGGGGTGGTGTCTCCGTGGCCCACATGTCGGATCTCGGTCCACCAGGACTGGAGTTCGGTGTCAGATGAGACGGACACATCAGAAGGGCAGAAATGGAAGGTGTAGGCGGAGACATAGGAGTTTATAGCTGTCCATACGTCAAGGCCATCGGTGGCGTATGGGTAATCTTCGATGATGAGGCGGACGCCGGAGGGTTCTTTGGGATCTTGTATGGCGAGGCCTCTGGGGTGATTGTTGGTGGTGGCAACGATGCAATGACATTCATGATAGAGTAGCTATTAGTTTCTGAACAAAGTAAAACATGGTGCCTAATTCATGGCAATATATCTTTATTAAAGGCGCAATATAATCACTAATCACTTGCTCCTCTTTCTGTTTTTCCGCATTCTTCACACATGCTTAGAATCTAGTTTTTTTAAATAAAATCTAGAGTCATTTGAACCTCCACGTTGTTGTGCAGCAGTTGAAATATTAAAAGGAGGAACTCTCGTCCAAAGATAAGTTTAGAACCAATTTTACTTTCAAGCCCAAACAGTTTCACAAGTACTGATTTGGCAAAGCTATTCTATTAATTTTCTTTTAATTATCTTTCGTAATTTCCATAGTTCCATAATTCCTTCGAAAATAATGAATTTATGTGCACCCCCTTACAATCCTACAAGTCATTACAAATTAACCCATGCTTAATTTGGAGGGAGCGGTTGAGGTTCCAGCCGAAAGGCTTGATTAGGCTAAGTTATAAAATATAAAATTTAGATTATGAGATTAACTAATTTTGCTGATTGATATTTTTTTGGTAAACAATGTAAATTAAATTGGTATAGCTTTTTGGTTGTTGTTCTTTTTCAATCGTCTTTTCTTTTTTTAATGATGTGAATACGGTGATTCTAATCTTTTGAAGTGGAAGAGATCTTTAGTCGCTTTACTTCTTCAAATCTTTCTTCATATTATAAATAAAATAACATTAATTTTCATATATCCTTCAAAACTTTCTTAACGTAAATGATTTCTATTGTTAGACTAGTAGTTTTGATCCCCCCCCCCCTTCTTTTTTAATTACTCTTTCTTTTTTAAGTGTAAATCTAATCAAACTAGAAATTTGATTTCCAAGAGGATACTAGGATAGAACGAATATCAAATAAGGATCTACATAATTAAATAAAGACAACAATCCCAAGATAAGTTGATGTTATCATGTGAGTAGTTTTTAAAATATTCTAAAGAGGATTCCATCTAAACTTACTTGAGGATGTAATCTGTAACAAGTTAATAGAGAGCAAGGGGTACAAAAATTCTTTGGTACATCTCTACTATTACAGGGTAAAAGGAAGGGGTCCTTTAATTTTGAATTGATTAATGACGTGTTTTCTTATTTTTTTCAAAGAAATTAAACAAAAAAACACTATCGATTTATAAGCAATACGCGTAATTAAATGCCACGTTATTATTAGTTTACAAGTGCCATGCACGTAACGAAATTGCCACGTCATTATTACTTTACGAGTGCGGTGCACGTAGTTAAATTAATATGGAAATTTATATAAAAATTTCTATAATTACATGCAACGCACAGGCCAAAAAAATGCTAGTGTAAATAAGGAAGATAAAAGGGGGTAGATACCAAAAATAAGCCCTTATATTAATTACTTTAACTATTGATAATTTACATCATTAATAGGTCTTTACATAAATAAATCCTTTAACATCCAATATTATCATTCTGAAGTAGATATTTATAATATCTCCAAGAATGGCTTGATGAATGAATAGCAATCATTTATCTTTATCATGATCGATTCCGTTCATCATGATCTCTCCATGCCTAATGCATATATATACCAATTTTCATGTGGTTTGGATACTTTTCCTTGTCTTGGATGGTTGCAAAATGAAAGATTTTTCAACTATACAATATTTTGCACCTTCAGATCACGGATAAAAAAACCACATGAAAATTGTTGTACACATGCAATAAGCCATGGAGATCAAGATGATCAGTTTTTATCATTCAAGAAATGAGTATAATGATTTATGAAGGCCTTCTCAATAAATTTTTATCCCTACCAAGGTTGCATGGACACGGATTCAAGGATACGGATATGACACGGTGTGATACGGCGATAAGATAAAATCCTAAAATTGAGGATATGGGGACACGGCTATATATATAATCTTATAAAGATAAATAAGATATCAAACTATTATGTCAATATTAAACAAGAAAAAATTAACAAGTCTAAATTGTTATACGCTAATAACATACTAAAAATATGTTTATACACATAAGACACACATGGAACACATATTATACATATATGATATATATACAACGCTTCCGATACGTGTTGTGCAAGTATTGGTGTCCGATACGGGTCGGACATGGATACGGCAACCGATTGGAAGTATCCGTGCAACCTAGAGCCCTACAAACATTCTTGGATCCATATAACTCTAAGTAGATAGTAAAAATCAAATTGCAAGTTGCAATTGTCTACATGGGTTATACTTTACAAATATAACTTTTTAAATAAGATGGTTCCCCCACTCCGCGCCCCAACACCCACATATAAAGGAAATGGAACTTACAGCGCCATTGTAGGAATTATCTACAATGGCAGGACACATCGCAGCACATCATTCATTGATACATGTCTTGTTACCTTTTTCTAATGTAATTAATACTTGTTGCTGCAAAATAAACATGCATATGAATCAATGAATGGTGTATTGCCATGTATCTTGCTGATGTAGAAAATTCTTTTAGTGGCAACGTATATTCCTTTCCCACACACACACATGTATGTATATGTGTGTGGATGCAGAGCATAAAAAGTCGTTATAAGAATTGCCTACAATGGCACATATGGAAACACATTATTGATTCATTTGTCACTTTTCCCATGCTACTCAAGAAGATTTTTGAATTTGCAAAATAAATCTAGATCAATGAATAGTATGTTACCATGTGTCAGCCACTAGAGAAATTCCTACAGTGGTAATGTATACTCCTCTCTCTCTCTCTCTCTCTCTACACACACACACACACATATAGCAGAGTGTTATTTAATTTAAACTAGCAATCTGCACGTGCGATGCACATGTTTATGTTTACATTAGAAAGATAACCATTTTTAATAGTTTAGTTAACATAAAATAGATTTTCAAAGACTGTTAAAGAAATTTTTAAGGATTTGAGAAAATTCAAAAAATTAGTTATGAATTGAAGAGTTGGACATACTTAAAATAAAGAAATTTTCTTAATTTAGTATTAATTTATTTTAGAGAAAATGGGGTTTGTCATGTGTCCCCTTAGCTTTCTAGTTATAGTAATAGAGATTTATACACGATGATTTGATCTATACTACTTTCGTTTCAGCTCATTGCACATGCTAGAGATCTAGTGTTGTCAATTATGCCACCTGGTGTTGAGGTTCATCAGTTTAATTGTTCTCATACTTATAACACTCACCATCGAGGTTTTGATTGATACTTCAGTAGAATTTACAGTCTAGAGCCATTTTTTTTCCTAATTCCATTAGTGAAGAGGCTTTAAGTTGAATCCTGAACATCATTGTCCATGTTATGGAGTTCCAAACTTTGGGTGCCTAATATATGAAATTTATATATTTGATTTCTATTTAACATGTTTAAAAATAGAAGTAATATTATGATTTTAAGATGATGCATATAAATGGATTCTTTCTGGTGAATTATACCGTAAAACAGATCTAGTTCTGTACCTTTTCAGGAGGTCTGCAGGGAGACCTTGTTCATTGAATCTCCAGTTTTCATAAATTGCGGACGATAACTCCATAGACAACTTGCCAGGAAACATTGTCATTTCAAGTATTCCGCCAGAATTTAGAAGTATGCTTCGCGCAAGCGAATTTATGTGCATAGTGTCCTTGAAATGTGGGTGGAGCAATCGGTGAATAGGGTGCATTGAGCTTAGCTGTCTTCTTGTAGCTATAATGAAGGGCTCAACTGCTGCATGGGTATTTAACCTGACAAAACAGCAAAAAATCAAACATAAGATGAGGAATTTGGCTAAAGTTTGGTTAAAATGTGTAAGCTATGTATTCCTTGTGCATGAATGCATGTGAGAGAGGGAACTTATTGTATTCAAATATTGGAAATAGCAATCAGTATTTTGGCAGATATATCGGTTTGGAACCCCTTGTGGTTCGCTACAAGCGATAACAGATAGGTATCGTTTGGCTTAACTAGCAGCTAATATTTTGAATATCACCCAATATATCGGTACTTCATATTGGCCTATAAAACATCCATAATTCAATAACATCGGGCTCAATGAGTTATTAATTCTTAAGTACCTTGTACTTTTGTTCCATGAGAAGAAAAACAATAGGGAAAAAAATCATGTGTTCAAATATTGGAAATAGCAATCAGTATTCAATAATAATTGAAAGGATTGCAAGCAAATAGGAAGAATTGGCAAAAGATTTGCAAATAAAAAAATATCCTAAATCAAGGAAGCCCTAGGTCATCTCTTCATCTCCAACCACTCTAGCTGCTGTCGACATCTTGATTCACCCACCATCAATGAGGATCGAGGAATTTGGGTGCCCTAGTTAGAATTGGGGCTGATTTGTAGTTGTTTGGTTTAATTGGGAAGGTATAGTAAGTCATTTTGGTTGGGGTAACGGTAGGGAGTAATTTAGTAATGGGATGAATGTTTAGGTGGAGAACGCGTTCTGGAATTTATTCATGCAGGCTATTGGAGAATAGCCTAAACCACAGAGGTGTTTACAGAAAATATCCGTTTAATCCAAGTATTTTCTGTTGGCTTGATTTATTTTATTGCATGTTCTTGCATGTAGCATTCAATAAATCTATATCATCTATGGCATTTTATGATTCTATCATGTATCTTATATGGATAATATACATGTAAAAGTATGTGCAATGCCTATAAAATCCGATGTATTATGTATATTGAAATAGCCCTATGAACTTCAGATATGAACATATGGTATTGGCATGTATTCCTGATCTATCGTCCAATATATTCTCTGTGACTAAGAAAACACCCTTCGGATATGATCCTAATATCTGATATTTGATACCTGGGATTGTAATTTTTTATAACCCTTGAGGTGGGAGGGGGTAATCACCGGTACACCTCGCGCGCGCGCACAAACCGTAATTATCAAAACCCAAATCCATATAAGCTTGTCTTTTTTATCCATCATTTGCCAAGTAAAGCCAAATAAAAGCACAAATTTAGTTTTCTATCATTAATTCCATGGTTTATACTTTTACATGCTACGTAGATTGTTGTTTTTAAAATTATTTTAATGCAATGAGAGGTTTCCATAATTAAAAACAGTAACAAGTAAATGATCAAAATATTGTTTGGCATACAACACATAATTCTATAAAATTCCTCAGGAACTTATCATTTAGAGAATATAAGGGCTTATGCTATTCATTGAAAAATTTGAATCGCTGAAACCCACTATGGAAGCCTATGGGCCTGGATCATTTGGGTATCAAACACTATTCGGGGACAGATATCGCGGGGACTAACTTATGAGATTTACCAAACCTGACTTCGATCATGTCTGAATTTTGGATACTTAAATAGTGGATTTTGTTTAGTGTAAGGTTTACGTTCTGCAAGATTTGACCTATTTTTTGTAAAACGTATTTCCAGTAGGCCTGTCCAACATATCATTAGGTATCTGTCATTTGGTAAGTTCAGAACTGCTAGGATATTTTTTAAGACTTGAAGATAAGATCAAAGAAACCAAGGTTTAAATAGCGAATAAAAAAAATCGTTGAGCAAAAGTCCTCGATTCGACCCAAAAAAGAGGGCCCTAAACCTATAGGGCTGTTTCAGAATATCAAAACATATCCCTCATTTATAATTTTGGTGCAGTTGAAGGTGCCTTAAAATTATATTCTAATCATTTCACAATAGTAAAGAACTTGAAACGTACAAGACAAGCTTAATACAAGTAGAATTTACTCACCAATGGCTGATAAGTTGATGGTAACCTGAGTCATTAACAGCAACGTGTGTTTTAGCAAGGTGCCATAGAGCTGCCTCAGTGCCTTCAGTTGCAGGTAAGAACACCCTATTTATCTCCTCCCCTTTCCCATCCCCGGGCAAGCTTAGCTCAATGACTAGAGGCTTTAGGGTACCATCATCCTTTAAGAATAAGAGAGTGCGTGATGCATATACACAGACACCTTCTTGTTCGTTGATACGCCGTAGATATGGCATTAGATGATCATGGTGATCTAGGATGAAGATCCTCCTCTGATTCATAGCCTGGGACATACACACAACTATGTGATTCAAATGGAATAGTGAAGCTTATAGGATCTTTCTGCCTAGGTAAATTTTCATATGTAACAATGCAGGTTTTAAATACCTACATACTTATTGTACTCATACACTTTATCATATGATATATCCTCTGCATTAGTTACTCATACACTTAATCATATGATATATCCTCTGCGTTAGTTACCAATCTGATCAAATTTTCTCCTCTTAGCTTTATCGAGACTAACCTCATGGGTGTTATGTGTTAATAAATCAGTTAAGAGGTGATTAAGTGCTCGATAACATATAAAGGAAGACTGTTATCTGCAATTAACCCTTTATTTTGTGAAATGAATTGTAAGAGAAACAATGGTTGCCCAATCTTTTGGTGGTAGTGTATTGTTTGAGAATTATCACTATATTTAGGAGTAAGTTATACTTATATATCATAAAGTCTCACCATATTTAAGATAAATATTATCGATTTTATAAAGAACACGAAACTACCAAAGTTTTTTACTGCTTCTCCCTTCTTCCATTATGATTGTAGTGGTCGGTTATCCTTTCAAAATAATTATTGTAGCAGACAGTAGTCACATGACTCTCACGTGGCCAGTAATTCTTAATTTTACCCCTACAACTTATTTGAAACTCATTTTTGGTCTCTGATTCTAATTCCTCTCTTTCCAAATACAAGTTGATTGCAGCATGGTATACAAACATGAACAAATTAACTGATCGCTTCAGGGTATCACGCTTCACCTACGATAACAAATAAAAGCTCCATTATAACAACCATCCCATATAAAGCAGTAATATTAGCAAGTCCAACAAAAATAATAAGCCCAGAAACTTATATAATGGCCAAGAACAACCCAAAGCATAGACATGGAAACCAACAAAATGTACAACGATTCAAGCAAAGCATCATCTCAACAATGTTTGGTGTTGTTTGTTTCCTCGATTTGACTTAAAGGTGTACAACTTTTAATTACTCATATACTACGAAGTAGAAAGCACATAAACTCAAATGTTGAGACCATTGCAGTGAGTTGAACAACCCCCAGATGTGTTTTGAATGCGGAAAAAATAATAATCTTTAAACCCCTGGAAATTTTCATAAACCTACCGAAGACACTTTTCGAATTTTGATAAAGCAAAACGTTTCCTCCCTGAAAACTCTTTTTTTTAAATGAAAGTGGTATATTTGCTAAAAGATGATTTGTTATTATGTTTTTAGAAATGTGGAAAGAATTAGCTATGTTTGGTATGAATTATTGAAATAGTTTCTTGAAGACAATTTGCATGAGTATGGCGAATACCCTATCTTTCCATTTTTCAATCAAATTTATGCAGAGCCCGCAAAAACTAAATTTCATGAAAAATAAGCTATATGATGTCTTCATGGACAGAATCTCTACGAAGAAAGATACCTGTGAAATAGTTAGGCGACCAATGTTTTTCTGTACATGATTAGTAGAAATGGAGCTTTTCTTTCCTCCTCTTCCTGCTGGTGGAAATGTCTGCAAAAAGTTAAAAGTAAGAAAAATGCAATATAAAAAATGTGTACTTCACCAAAGCGTTGTATCCGATCAAAAACTAAAAAAAGAAGACAAGCGACTTATAAAATTACTACTCCCTCCGTTTCAAAAAGAAAGTCCATTTTGCTCTTTGATTTGTTCCAAAATGAAAGCCCTTTGAAGTTTTCAAGGACAATAAATTACTCCATGCATCTTAAAACTATGCAATGTATAAATAGTCTTCCAAATTTAACCCTAATAAATTGGCTTCAAGTAAAGTAATCAGTGTAATTATTAGCGTTATACTGGTAAATTATCATTTAGCATGTTTTAGATTTTAGAGTAGTTAAAGAAGTGTGCAAAATCAAGAAAAGACTTTCTTTTTCAAACGGAGGGAGTATATTCTACCTCCAAACGCTTGATTGCCACAGGATTAAGCCCTGCAAGCATTTCTCGTGCAAATTCTTCATCACTTTTCCATGCAAATTCCTCAGCTACAATATTGTAAAAACTAAATATTAGAAGACACAACATAACTGGTAACAGGTGGGCATGTCCAAAATTCAATATAAAAGTGGCAAGCTAACATCAACTAATTTTACCTGAAATGTTAAAAAACTAATCTTATCTATCCTATAGTGTTCAGCTTAAAGGTATTAGTTAAACATGTGATTCATTCATGTTTGATTTCATGTATTCGTACCCTTATAGGTGGTATAGGGGTTAGGTTTAATCGTGTATTATATCATCTGAGAAAACGGTTCAGTTTAACCAAGTCATCCAACAACTTTCTTTTTTATAAAAGATTTTAACCATTAATTCGACACAGTCAGGTTTCCACGACCTGATGAATAATCAGATCGTTCCTTCTTCAACATGGAAGAACTGCTACCTAGCAACCAAACCCATACATGACTAATCATCACTGGTCCTTTTCAAGGAAAGTTTGTGGGTTTAAAACAATTAGTAAGAGTATTAATTACGAACAGTTAATGAAACCTTGACCGTTAAGAGAGAGGAAAATTGGTGTGTTGAGACTAAAAATAAAATTCTAATTGCAGTTAAAATATAGGTAAGCTGTAAGTCTTTAAAATGGCTAAAGTACATTAATTAACCTTAACTATAAGATTTTTCAGTTAACTTACTTAAAGTACGTATTACCATATAAAGTGACACGTAACTGGTAATTTAGTGAAAAGGATCTGAAGTTGAAGGGAGTGTATTGTAATAAAACAGCTTTAATAAGATGGCTGTCTGGAAAACAGTTAAACTTAAGGAAAAGGATAGTTTAGTGTTATTTTAGATGGTGGTATCCTGCTTTACAGACAAAAGTGACGGGGTTTTCCTGCAATTTAGCCAAAAGAAACTGACCAGCAATGACTTGTGGAATTGGAAACTTCACTGGATTCTCCTTAGTTGTTCGGATAACTTCTTTAAGTAGTTCTTCTGGTAAAAACATCTTCAACTTTTCCATCACAATGCCCTCGAGGATGGGACTTCGTTTGCCAGCATACAAGTCCTTTGTTATGTGATCAAATGATTCAAAGTTACTGAGGTTTCCTTGAAACAATGACTTCACTTCTGGGATCACAAAGTGGAGTATCGCTTGGAGTGAATTTGTTATGAACTCAGATAGCTTGTTCGGGCTGAAGCGCTCATCGGGTGGCACATAGAAATCTAGGTTGATAAGCTTGTGCCTTGTCTCTGTCATTTGATCTGCACTTGCAAATTCAGAGTTAGTTTGAGCTTGCAACCATGGTTTTAAATCTCAGCTGATAAAACCTTCTTGCACCTAAGTGGGACGTCTGGGGTTCGAACCCTGCTTGCTTGCATTAGGTTATGGCCTATAGATATATATATCCCAACCTGAGATGGCCAACTCCGATCCCTAGAATGATTGTCCGAGTAGTGATTCCGAGATTTTATCTTTTGTATTGGCTTATCAATTAAATTAGTGAGATTTAGTATTTTATTAATGGGTTATAGGTTATAAATGGGTTAATGGGCTTATTATTGGTTAATTGGTGTAAAACTCCTGCGCAACGTGGAACAAAACAAACACCCAAGCTCTAATACCATGTAAAACTCGGTTAACACATGGATGCACACGGGCTTTTTAACGTAGTGGGACTCCACCCAAAAGACTTAAGCACTATGGAGGTTTATCCCAACTTATATCTTATATCCATATGCATCTCATAGTTTTTTTCCAATGTGGGACTAAATGTTAACCACATTCTCAACAATTGGTATATTGGACATCATTAATTACTGAAAAATTGTCAAAACCTTTATAGTTATTTCTACAATGAATTAATAAAAATGATTCTAGAGATAGTGTCAAATTATTTATAGCTATTTTTAGTCAAACGATTGATTCTCCAATATTCAAAGTCAATGTGGGCGATACCACCAAGACGGCCAATTCTGTCCTCAAAAATTAACATACCAATACCAAGATTTTAAACCTTGCTTGCAACGAGTATGTGTTGGTAACAACTTGGCTGTGCTTGCAACAAGTATGGTGTTATCTATAATTTATAAAGTCTGATGGGTTTATTTAAGAAAGGGGTAAATTTCATGGATGCTTAACACAATTTACCCTTAAGAATAAGAATAGCAAGGTCTTGTATAAATCTATAATAAATGATCAGACATGAGATAAAGTTGATTCAGGTAGTTAAACCGGTCTTCTACTTAAGTTACAAACATAGTTTACATTGCCACCAAAATTGGAGGGGAGGATTTGTATGAAACTGAACTTCACTTTTCCCAAAAAATCTACAATCAAAAGTAAAAGACATCCATAAAGCATAAAGTGGTTTTAAACCCATATATTGTAAAACTTATACCTTACAAAGGATTATTCACATAGTGGTAGATTTAGAAATCAATCTTTCCCTATATGTTGGCATAAAGGTGGAGGTGGAAGCCAAAGGATTGAAGGACATTGACAGTGATAACCCTGTTTCTGTTACCGACAATTTGCTGAAGCAAGTTTTTTTTTCCAACATGATTGTA
Organism: Agapanthus africanus; assembly: GCA_030015575.1. NCBI lineage: Eukaryota > Viridiplantae > Streptophyta > Magnoliopsida > Asparagales > Amaryllidaceae > Agapanthus > Agapanthus africanus. The sequence goes on along the minus strand of CM057347.1, from coordinate 352,645,826 downwards.
TATCAGTTAGATAAAGCTCACACATACTAGCCCCAAGGCCAACAAGTTTAATTCAATTTTATTTAGCAAAAAAATTGTATGCTTATATTTCTATAAATTAGAAAATAACTTTTTTGCTTAGAATTTTATAAATTAGCAAATAATTTTGAATCAACCCCATAGCCACCATGAACAAATTTCCTTTCTGTTGAAACTAAATTTTTCGCAACCTACCTCTCGCTAGCATGGAGGCACACGATAGTAAAAAAAATATTTTGGTGTGAGATATTAAAATTGTTACAACATCATACCTTTATTGCTAAGAGGGCGTCCTGTTCTACCACGACGAGGGTATGGATAAGTCTTAGAACCCCCAAGCACTGGTCTAATATGGTGTTGGCCCTTCTCAGGATCACCAAGATCATTGTAACGCTCGTAGTCATAAACACGCTCCCATTCCTTCCTCTCTCCTCTACCATTTCCCCTCAAATTTAGAAGCTCCTCTTGTCGAAGCGATAGCAGAGGTACTGGCGTCTCGCTTGGTAGATAGCTCTGCAGATTGACAAATGAGTACCCATAAAAATTGCATATGTTGTATTCTAAATGCATAAAGTAAACTAAAATTTATCAGCCTTTTCAATCCAGATCAACTATGCAAAATTATTTGTATAAAATAAATAAAATAATGTATATGAAGCTACCAAAATATTGTGTCTACTAGATACAACTAACTAGAAATTAGTAACTTGCCTAGTAATAAATTTTAGTGTTTATCCTAATCAGAAAATCCATGGTTGTTTTCTATGGTTGAAAATTTCATTCATCAATAAGAAAACGAAATTTAAAAAAAAAATTTACGCTTTTAAATTTTAAGTACTCAGTTTCATCAACAAGAAGAAATGATGACACTCACAGTATTGGAAAAGAAGAGGCGATCGGCATTGGTTTTTTTCACCGGATAAACCCATGAGTTGCAATTGAAATAGATTTTCTGGCCGTCTTCTCCCTCAACTATCACAGACCTAAGAAAAAATTCATTTTGGTCGTCATTCTTAACAATGATTGCCCCTGGAACTCCAAATTCAGGTTCAAGATTGAAAGGGAAGTGATAAGTTATTGTGTTGTCGTCTCCATGTTTTGTGTTCTTCCCATTTCTAAGCCTCGACTCTCCACTTAACGTCCCTTTACCTGTGCCTGCCATAAGAAAGCAGAACTTGATTACAGGTTTGCAGTCATGTTACTTGCTCGTAGATGAAGTAAAGTATTGCATAAGATATTGGATAGATTTGTTAAAAAATCTGTTCTAACAAAGCACATGTTCTGCAATTTGCATGGAAGGCTTGCAGTTTAGCCAGCAAAATTTGATTATAGGTGGTTAATGTTTAAAAGAAATAGCCATTCTTTTTACTAGATGAGAATTATTTTTTAAAAGGCTAAATCTTACTAAAATGCCATGATTTTTCAGCATTTATCTGATATATACTACATACTTTATAAATTGAATTTGAATACCATAAATGTAACAATTTTCAGATAATTTGTACTAGTTTTGGCCATGTTTCAGTTTAATGCCACACGCTGCATTCTGCAAATAATAAATGTAAGAAACCTCCTGCTGAAAACAGGGTATGGTATAAAATTGAATAACACTGAAAGCTTGTGGTATGTGTTTAAAAATTGTTAGCTTCATGGAATTTCTTAGCAATTCACAAAGTAGATGGCATTTATCTGAATACCATGGTATTTTAATGAACTTTAGCCTTTTAAATATGTAGAATGAGCCTGCAATTCTTCTCATGTTCTGCCATAAAATTTCCATAATTTATATAATTTCACGTAAAATCAGTCATATATATTGAAGGGTGTTGGTGTATTTTTTTCTCCTTTAACTCTAATCAATTGGAAAACCCTTATGGGTTTGCATTACAATAGCGGATAGATATTGTCAGAATATAAAAAGATATCCTTCAACCCTCGTCACAGCTTTGGGGTTTTCGTATAGCTGCAGGGACATTTAAGATGGCATCTGGGCAACTCATATTCAAATTCCACTGGACATTTATTAAAGTAGATTATTATTATTAAAAAAACAGAATCATCTACTCAAAAGCTCAGGTTTCAACCTATAAATAGGGAAATCAACCCGCAGTGGCATGTAAAAATATATCCCTAGGCCCTCATCATAACTTCAGAGTTTTGGTGTAGTGGCAAGGACATTTAAGAGATACGGTATGAGTTCTTACTAGGATCAAGTTGAGTCCCACTATACAACTGAACGGTACTCAATTTTCCGGGGCCCGATCTGCGCAAGCTTCGTGATACAACAACAATCACATTTGTGTTATAAGATTGAGTCGGAGAGTTGATCATAGGACAAAGGCGGCGGCCAAAGCATGTGGATTTAAGATAAGCATGGAGCCTGGAACAGATATCTTGTTTTGTTTCTTGATCCATTTTTTCGATATTATTGTCGTCTGCCTAACTTATGAAATCTTATTTGTGTTTTATATATGGGAGTATAGTGGAATGTTTGTTGATGAAGAAAGATGAGAATAAAGGAAAGGAAGTTAGAAGGAAGAATGTATTGGCTTTGTGTTCACCCTTGAATCTGATTCTGGCCCTTTGGATATATATTTTGTTGGAACCAAGTAATAATGGTCCCTACAAGTCAAGAGCTGGGGCCTGTTTGTTATTATACAACAGATTCCTAGTCGAGGATATGTACCTGTAATGATCAATTCATATCAATATTGGATTCTTTCAAATTCGTTAGTGATATAATTAAATATCTGGTTCGTCCTAAACTTTATCTAGTATACCAAATGTAGTAAACGTGTAAGTATTGCCAAGACACCAACGTATGCATCAACACTAAAAATTTAATGTATTCTTACTTCTTATTTTAGATTTGGTGCAGTAGAGTATTTTCGTCACCCTATTAAGATAGGAATACGCTCGCTTGTCAGGCATAATACAGACTCTCCATGTCTAAGGTAGGCTGGGGTTCATTGATTGTGAAGATCATAATCTCCGGCAGTCGCGGACAAACTGATGTTAATTACCCTCGTTCCAAACGAGAGAATCTTCGATTAATGGGTCATATGAATCATACGAACTCAATACGGGACATATGTGTTTGGAAAATATGCAGGTGTGTTCATTTCATTCTTTATTTGTTTATTTATATTTATATTTTTTTACTTTTATTTTATTTTTTTATTAAGGTTCCCCTTCTGGGGAGGGTCCCCGAGCCTTCGGGGATCCCCTAGAGGGTCCCCGAAGCCTCGGAGACCCTCCCTAAGGGGAGGGTTCCATAAGCTTCGGGATCCCTTCGGGATCTCTCCCAAGGAGGGACCCTGAAGGTGCGGGGACCTCTCGCCACAGGGGATTGATTGATTTTTAATAATTTTTTTAAGTTAAAACTTTGTATGTATATTATTTTACTTTGCATGTATATTATTTTTTATTATCTATTTCTTTATTATATTTTTGTTTAATTTCGTAAACCAAGCTAAACACGCGGATTTCGACGGAATTTGGCAGCATGACCGGTTAGATTTGTCGACTTATAGCGTGTAAATGTGAAATAGGGAAAACTCTGTTGGGTTTCCTAACGCCCTGGCCGTCTACCACAGCCGTTGCGGAACGAAAAACTTTAACTTTAAAAATCCGGCACTAGAAAACACGTCCTAAAATCTAACCATATACCGAAACTAGCTAACTAAAGAGATCTAGCTACTGTGATAAAGGTTTATACTAAAGATTTGTGTCCTTCGGGTCTTCACTCCTCTTCTAAGGCTCCTCAGGATTCTCGATCAATCTTACTAGATTACCTTCTTGATCCTAGATGATCCATCCGAGAGTTTGTAATCCAAACTTGGCTTCACAAATGAAGCAACTTAGTGACCTAGTTTGCTAGTCTAGATTACTAAGGAGATGTAATGATTTTTCTAGAATATTTCTATCTATGTTCCTCTCTTGATTCTCAACTCATGAGATGGTAGGAAGGAAGATGAAGAAGAAGGAAGAAAGGTTCAAGAGAGACAAATGAGGAGAGAGAACCTTGTGTGAGAAAATGAAAACTTTTGTATGAAGAAAATCATGAAGCATGGTTTTGTAAAAACCATTTTTCAATAAAATAACACAACAATGCTTGAATAGTTTTCACAAATGAATTTACAATTCGTTTATCAATACCATTCAAGCATGGTTCACACCATTCTCTCCTTTACACTTCCTTTTCTATTTTACACCTCATTTTCCATTTTGCAAATAAAATGGAAAATATATGATGAGGTGTCATCCTTCTAGAATGTCTTTCCGTATAAATACGGAATACATTCTACCGTATATACATATCCGTATTCGTATCAAAATACGAACACCCAAGAGATAGAATAATACCACTAAAATAATAACAGCATTAAATCAATACCAGATTTAATGAACCGGCTTAATCCTAAGCCCGTCAGTATTATCAACCGTCCGATCGAAAATCTGGATAACACTAGAATATACATATCAAAATATGTACACGTAAATTATTAAATCAATACTTGATTTAATAATCCGGCTTAATCCCAGGCCGGATAGTATTATCATTCGATCGAAACCCTGCACGTATAAACATACGGCCACCACATCGTTTCTTCTGAATCAAAGAACCCTCTGTGTGGGACTCTAAAAACTCGACAGTACGCCGGCAGTGGGTTCAACCACAAGCACGTCAGCGGTGACTAGATGTACATAACGGCTATCCAGGTACCTATCGAAAAGAAGACCGACGAGCAAGCTCATCCAGACCCCTACTGAGCCTATCTGTGACAATCTCCGTACAGTTCGGTCTCTTCGTCTAAGAGTATCGTATACCGGGTCTAGGGGATGGTAAACGTCAGATCCCTACTAACCTGATAAGTCATGTCAATTTGGCTCAGGACCAATTCGCGAAACTACTGATCTAACCATCAGTATTCTTAACTAACTTGCCAAGGTCTTATGGTTCTAGCCAACCGGACACAGTGCGATATCGACTTCCACTACCGAGAGAGACGAATCCCTGACAATCACTCACTGCTTCCATATGGTTCGGGACTGTACCCAACCAAAAGCTGTTTGCACGACTCGGTAGAGCCGTAGTAGGGTAGTGGTCAAAGCACAGTGGGAACTCACATGAGACAAATGATGATCTCAGGTCCTAAGACTAACATGTACTCATGTCAACTGGGAACCGCTATCTAACAATAGGTATAATACTATTTAGAGGTTCTCGGTGAGTCCGCCCAACGTACTCACTTCCAGTGAGCACCTTTATACAATCTTAGATACTACTACAAATAAGGGTTGCCCCTATGGATTTATCCGTAGGGGCAACCCACTGCCCCTACGGATATATACGTAGGGGCGAAAAAATACCCCGTAGGTGCAAAGGCCGCAGGTGCAAGTTGAAGCCCTGAACTTGCCCCTACGGGCAAATTCTTGCCCCTACGGATATCTGTGTAGGTCCTGTTGCTCCTACGGAGTAATCGTAGGGTAAAAAAGTTATATTATTTATGGTTTTTTTAATATATTGAATATACCTACGGACATAACCGTAGGGCCATATGCTATAACCCCTACGGATATCTGCGTAGGTACCTATCCGTAGGGGCCAAATATCAAGAATCCTGGTATTTTGCCCCTACGGATACGCCGTAGGGGCTATGTTGTGGCCTCTACGGAGGTGTCCGTAGGGGTACTCCCAACCCCTGGTACTGCGATCAGGGGGGAAATATCAGTTACTGCTGATATTTTGCCCCTACGGATATAGCCGTAGGGGCAACATATGTACCTACGGATTAATCCGTAGGGTAGGTACACATTATCTGTATTTTTTTTTTAAAAATGGGCTGCTTGATTTTTTCCCGCCCTGTGCACAATAATATATACATTAATCAAATATAAAATTAATCATCACACAACATATATCGCAGTATTCATATTCACATCTCACACATATAATATACAAAAGAAACCAAAAAACTGAATATGATATAAATATAAACCAAAATCAATATCGCCCAAAATGTTTCAAAATGTAGTACAATATGTATCATATAAATAAATACATGTTTCAAAAAATAAGAATCAAAATGCTAGCCTAGCTCGGTCCAGCTCCACCTCTGATAAACGCTAGAATCTTGCGCCTACCCCGTCGCGTCTGGACCTAACGTGTGCAATAAGCGTGTAAGAACTGTGTTTTATTCGAATTCTTATCATTATCGAGTTATTTCGAAACCCCATTTGGATATCTAGTTTGGAAAACTGTAGTTTATTTTAATTAGATATGTACATGTATGATTAATAAAACCTAAGTCTACAACCAAATAAGCTCAGGCTACGTACTGATATTGGATATGTTGATATCTATAATATGACATGATATTTTACTATTAAATAGTATACATACCAGTATCTCCTTCAACTCCTGAACGATGGCCTTCAAGCTCTCCAGTTCCTGCTGGATATGTCGCTCACTGGAGACGGAGGAAGTAACCACCGGGGTGGAGTCCAACCTCATATGGGCCCTGCTAGAGCCCAGTCCTCGGCCTCTCTCCCAACCTCCGTGGTGCCGTCCGTGTGCGGCGTCCAGGACTGGGGTCAGCAGCCTCGAATGCTGCCTTCCCCCTAGCAACTGTCAGAACATTATATTTAGCACATACTGGTCTATAAAATTGACAAGAAATACCAAAATCAACAAATTCAAAGCCTTACCTACAGAGATAGAAGATGTGCTCCTCTGGTATCTGCATGTATCAAAATTTGAATAATATTAATTAATTTCAGTACATACATATTAACAAGGTAAACTCGCATATAGCGCTGCTTACATATAAGACAGGGAGTGAACAAGCTCTTGTAGATCATCAGGTGCAAATCTAATCTCATCAAGCAGCCCATGATAATGAGTTGGACGACTAAACAAGGTCCACGACTTACAATCATTCCCGCATGCGATCACATATAAAAATTATAGTTTCTAGGATGACAAATTTTATTGTCAACTACTGTCACCACCTACAGCTAGACAATAATAAAAATTACTAAGTAAGAGCAAAAGGAATGTGTGTATATTTATGATATAGCATTCTAAATCAATATACATGCCCTATATGATATATAAACATACCTGGAGGAACGGGAGTGGCCTCTGTCCCTGATATGGACGCATCACCAACAACTAGACAATCAAACATTGACAATATAAATAATTTTGACATAAACAGGCATGGATATCTATAATATTACATTCAAAATGGATATTAGAGAGCGCACCTGCAATGAGAAGTGATAAAAGTATCACCCAACAAGGGTGTAATTTACAGAATCAGTTGAGACTCTTGAAAGTCATAGAAGAACCTGACCTGCACAAATCTGATGTATGCTTTCCATTGGACACTAAGAAGTCTCTAAAAGGAAAAGCCAATGTGAAAACCATCATTAGTTCATATCAGAAGATTGATGCTAAAACATTACTGTCTTCTCCTTCTTATTATGTGCGCGTGCAAATTCAATGACTATATTGAGAATATAGATTAATAGTGGGTAGGAAAAGTATTTCTCAAATGGCTTTTGCGTCTAAAAACCATAAACTACTAAGTAATAGCATACATAATTTTTTTTAGTATAAAGGATGTTATTTTAAGTTTTCCCTTATAGTGATATGATCTAACTGCCTTTATAAACTATAAGTGTGCAGAAAATTATGATAAGAAACCATAAGAAAGGGTCGTAGCCATGCATAACCTTGAATCTACATACCAAATCATGCACAAGCATGCAATTATTGTCACCTTGCCTTGGAATATAAAATATCTTGGAAGACTATAAGCGAGCATTTAAATCTTGATAACTTTTGACTTCAACATATATTTTTCTCAAGTACCATGAAATATAGTTCCTCCGTATAAACCGTTTTCAGGAAGATGGATTAACAATGACAAATTATCCATTGTGGCTCACTAGGTTAGCATTTTCTCTTCTATTGATCATCTTGCTAATCTGCTTGGTAAATTTATTCGGAACCGGCTGCGAATCATTAAAAGACATGCATAAGAAAGGAAGCTAAAATACAGAAATATAGCATACCGATACATCGAAACTTCAAAGTTGCGATGACAACCCAGAGATATTTATTTCCACACACGTGGTGCGCGTGCGAATGCGTCAGGCATCATGGACAAATATTTGAGAACATGCAAAGTATTATTAGTATAAAGTAATTAAAGCTTTTAAACACCTTGGGTAGATATTTTCTTAGTTGATGCAATCATATCATGAGGACTAAATTTAAGCTATTATACATATGCATATGTATTTTTCTAATATAATATATCACACACACACAGAGAACACCAGTTTGGTAGAGAAATCAGATAGCAGGACCCTGAAGAAATGGAGTCCATAGCATTGCTCATCATCATCATCCATGATCTCTTTTGATCCCATTTCTTCAGGGTCCTGCTACCTGATTTCTCTACCAAACTGGTATTCTCTCTCTCTCTCTCTCTGTGTGTGTGATATATTAGATTAGAAAAATACATATGCATATATATAATAGCTTAAATTTAGTCCCCATGATATGATTGCATCAACTAAGAAAATATCTACCCAAGGTGTTTAAAAGTTTTAATTACTTTATACTAATAATACTTTGCATGTTCTCAAATATTTGTTCATGATGCCTGACGTATTCGCACGCGCACCACGTGTGTGGAAATAAATATCTCTGGGTTGTCATCGCAACTTTGAAGTTTCGATGTATCGGTATGCTATATTTCTGTATTTTAGCTTCATTTCTTATGCATGTCTTTTAATGATTCGCAGCCGGTTCCGAATAAATTTACCAAGCAGATTAGCAAGATGGTCAAGAGAAGAGAAAAGGCTAACCTAGTGAGCCACAATGGCAAAATATGGCATGTTGATCTTCACATCGAGAACAAAGTTGCTTCCATGAGTGGAGATGGGTGGCATGAATTTACAGTAGCCAATAATCTGCAAACTGGGCATTTTTTGGTTTTCAAATACAAAGGCAATATGGTGTTTAGCTTCAAAGCACTTGCCAGAAAACAAAATTCTCTGCTTCTAAAAGATCTTTGAAGAAAAAGAAGAAGGCCCAGGATTCATATGTGGATATTCTTGAAGACTCTGGTAGGCTATAAATTTCATTGATTTTGTTGTTGCTGTTTGATTTTAATTTTTGATTTTATTTGGTTTAATTAAACTTAATTGCAGTTTCAGATGGATTAGACGAAGATAATGAGAATACGGCATCGAAGAAGAGGAAAAGGATGTATGGATGCTGCAAAAGTACATGTCTCGGCAAATGGTAAGTAATTTATCGATCACGACATTGACCCATTTTGTATATAGGTCACTGTTTTTCTTTTGTTTTAAAAAAATTTGGGTGTGCTATTCTACTGTCTACAATTAAAAAAAAAGGTAGACATAAAGATCAAAGTGCAATTTTTGAAATGAGTGTGCTATTCTACTATCTACAATTTCTATTTTCTTCTCCCTATTTCTTTTATAATCAATCTCCATGACTATTACCATGACTCTCGACTAACAAAGGTGGCTTTTCGTCCTCGGTAGCTTGATAATTGATGGAGGATATAAACTTTTGACGACACCTAACAAAAAGTGGACCCTCTTTTCTTCATTAATTCACTCCTTGTGTGTGTGTTTGTTTTTTTTGGAATTAAAGGTCATTGATTTTAGAAAGACCTGAAGATATATATATATGTTGAATATATGTAGGGTGATATGCATGATCACAAGATCTTGGTGGAGGCAATAAAAAAAGTTGATGTGGTGATCTCTAAGCTGGGCTACAAATATCATGAGCAGTTGGTTGATCATAAGTGCATGCTGCGTGAATAAATATTGTGTTAATTCCAAACTAAATACAAATATAAAAATTATATAGTATTCAATTTGATTTCAAACAAATACCAAATAAGAATTTATTGTACAGGTCGACGACTTACAATCATTCCCGCATGCGAGCACATATAAAAATCATAGTTTCTAGGATGACAAATTTTATTGTCAACTACTGTCACCACCTACGGCTAAACAAAAATAAAAATTACTATCTAAATAAGAGCAAAAGGAATGTATGTATATTTATGATATAGCATTCTAAATCAATATACATGCACTATTTGATATATAAACATACCTGGAGGAGCGGGAGTGGCCTCTGTCCCTGATATGGACGCATCACCAACAATTAGACAATCAAACATTGACAATATAAGTAATTTTGATATAAACAGACATGAATATCTATAATATTACATTCAAAATGGATATTAGAGAGCGCACCTGCAGTGAGAAGTGGTAAAAGTATCACTCAACTAGGGTATAATTTACAGAATCAGTTGAAACTCTTGAAAGTCATAGAAGAACCTGACCTGCACAAATCTGATGTATACTTTCCATTGGACACTAAGAAGTCTCTAAAACAAAAGGCCAATGTGAAAGCCATCATTAGTTCATATCAGAAGATTGATGCTAAAACAGAGAACAAGGAATGTCATTTTCTTCTTCTTCTGCCACATTACTGTCTTCTCCTTCTTCTTCTGCCATATTACTGTCTTCTCCTTATTATGTGCGCGTGCAAATTCAATGAAAGCAGAAACTCCAGTGACAAACTTAGGTTGCATACGTTGTTGCCAATTCACATACATCCAGTCCTTAACCCTGACGTACTCATGGGCCATGTTAGACTGTATCATATAAATTGTAGGTTATGATGACTATATTGAGAAATCTAAGAACGGGATGGTTGCTGACAAAGGAGAAAATCCGTGTATATGCTTTGTGTGTGTGTTTGTCGTTGAAAAGAATAAATTATCGATAATTAAAGTTAGATTTAAGGATACCCATGTATGAGTTGTATTCTATATATATGTGTTTCGATTTATGATTTCGCTTAAGTGTAAGGTTGTTTTTACTTAAAGAAGTATCACCATCTACTATATATAAAAAAATGTGGCAAACTAGGACTAGAACTCATTTAACATTATCAACTAGTGAGATTTCAATGTCGAAAACTCCCTAAAGAGGAAAATTACTAAAAGGAAAAGACTCTTTGAACAAAACGCATCCACTAGCAATAAAAGAGATTGTATCATGCTTTAGTACCAACACACAAGCACCTACATCTTGCTATGATCATAACAACATCATGATGATTTGTCAATTGCCTTGCTCGTATTATGAAATTATGAACACCAAAACTCTAATCAAATCTCCATCTCAATAATTAAGCCGACAAAGGGAAAAATAATAACCAAAAAGAGGAGAGAGTCTTAATTTGCATGCCCAAAATTTCATGATAGACAGAGACCGGGAGAAAAGGAGAGAGAGGAGAGAAAATATCACAACCAATGAAAAAAGTTGGGAAGGAGTTGAACATCATCTTTGTAACTTGTAATATGTGGCCATTTATCATCGATATCTAAGCTTTTCTTTATCAATGTAGAATCATTGAGTTTAGAAGAAGATTCAAAATTAATTTACTTTAAGAAGTTTTACCACCGGCTATTCGTCTAACGTCCAGTCTTTGGTGTCACACAAAATTCTTGAATCAATATAATCCTGAGACTCGATCAAGATTCTCTGGACTAAAAAATTCCAAAGAATTGCTATTTGAATTACGTTAATTTGGAACACGTTTGTATGATTGAAGCTAAGAAACAAATATATTTCCATATTATATCATGCATTGTTTTATCAAAAATAATTTTATCGCGTACCTAGCTATGTGCTGAAGTAGGCTATATATCTCAAGAGAGAGAGAAATTTATAACCAACATGCCACGAATATTGAGATTGTAAATATATATATATATATATATAAGTAGACATTTGAATCTAGACAAATAGAAAACAAAACTTTAGTGCTCCCTTGTCTCTTATCAAAATCATTAGAAATGTTCATTTTTGGGGGCTCAAAATTTCCTTCACAAGCTTTAAAAGAAACCTAGAAAAATTCTCACCCCCTGCCGCAACCCCCTGCCCCAACCCTAACCCTAACCCCAAACCGAGCCCCAACCCCAACCCCAACCACAGCCCTAGCCGCAGCCCGAGCCCGAGCCCCAACCCCAACCACAGCCCTAGCCGCAGCCCGAGCCCCAACCCTAACCACAGCCCTAGCCGCAGCCCGTGCCCCAGCCCCAGCCCCACCCCCAATCAAAAATTTGAGTAATTGAAGAATTCCTTACCTGTGCAGAGGCGACGACGAGAACTCCGATGAGCCGGCGCTGGCGACGACGAAAGCAAGTGGTGGCTATGACGAAAGAAGGCGGTGGCTACGATGAATCGGCGGCGTTGGCGATGACCCCTACGACGAGAACGACGATCGATCGGCGAGAACGAGGGTTTGGGAATTTTTTGTTCGCGCGAGAATTGGGAATAATTAGCGTAGGGATCGATCTGAGCGTTTAACTTAAATCTCTATTTAGATGCCCCTACGGATAAGTCCGTAGGTTCTTGGTTTGCGGCTCCGTAGGGGCAAACAACAATTTAAGATTTAATAATTTTTATATAAATATGTAAGGACCGTAGGGGCAACCGTATAGCCCTACGGATTAATCCGTAGGGCCAAAATAAATCTGCCTCTACGGATTTCACTATCCGTAGGGGCAACCCCCTATTGTAGTAGTGGATGATCACACCAATGGTTGTGGGACCAACCACCGCCCCTCGTCGGGATCTAGAAACATATACACAAGTCTACTCTGGAGTATCGATGCTCGATCTCGATACTCTTGCGACTTGGGACCTTTAAGGATGTGCTTATGAACTATCCAGCTCTTATAAGTATGATCGCCATCATAATGTTGGTAGTCAAGCAAAATCCTACAGTCTTTATCAACATGTAATCGCCATATGCTATATCAAGATATAACATATGCACATGTTAAGATAAAGAAAAACCATAATAGTATACTACTGTATCGAGTCTTTATCAATATGTGCAAACAATATTAAGCAACAAGAAAAACACATATCAAGATAAAGACAACTCAAATAATATACTATATACAACTGAGCAAGATTGTCATGTACATACATATCCCTAGCATCCTATACAATACAGGCCTCTAGGGCATACATATCTAGCAATCTCACACTTGCACTAAGGCCTGTAATTGGCGTACCGAATACCCAACGTCTGCTCTAAGGCCGGTTGTTAGCGTACCGCATACCCAACATTTCAAAAAGTCGCTCGAACTGCGCTTGAAGGAGGGCCTTGGTAAATGGATCCGCCGTATTGTCTTTCGTATCTACTCTCCGAACCTCGATCTCCCGGCGATCTACGATCCCCCTAATCAGGTGATACCGTCTCAAGATGTGTCTGGACTTCTGATGAGACCGTGGTTCCTTCGCTAAAACTATAGCCCCGTTGTTATCGCAATACAAAGGTATTGGATTAACAATGGACGGAACCACCTCAAGTTCAGTAATGAACTTCTTCATCCAGACCGTTTCTTTTACGGCATCGTTCGCAGCAATGTATTCAGCCCCATCATCGAGTCTGCGGCGGTATCCTATTTAAAGCTCTTACAACATACCGCATCTCCGTTGAGGGTAAACACATAACCCAAGACAGATTTACTGTCATCCTTGTCACTCTGGAAGCTTGAATCGGTAAAGAACTCGACCTGAAGGTCTCCATTACCGTAAACCAAGAACATCTGCTTAGTCCTTCTCAGGTACTTGAGAATGTTCTTCACAGCTGTCCAATGATTCTCACCCGGGTTCGACTGATACCGGCTCACCATGTTAAGCGTGTTTGCTACATCTAGTTTGGTATACAGCATCGCATATATTATAGATCCTACCGCCGAAGTGTAAGGTATAGTGCTTATGTGAACCCTCTCCTCATCAGTCTTGAGAGACATCTCTTTAGAGAGGGTGATTCCGTGCAATACGGGTATATTACCGCGCTTGGAATCTTCCATACTAAATTTCTTTAGTATGGTCTCTATGTACCTGGACCGTGAAAGTCCCAACAATCTCTTGGATCTATCTCTATAGATATTAATCTCCAGAATATAGGAGGCATCACCCAGGTCCTTCATGGAGAACTTTTGTGACAAGAACAGCTTGACCGATTGCAGCATAGGAATATAATTTCCCATCAAGAGAATGTCATCCACGTATAGGACGAGGAATACGACAGTTCTCCCTACAATCTTCTAGATACATGGTTCATCTTCGTTTTTGATGAAATCAAATTCCTTGACTGTCTCATCAAAACAGATGTTCCAGCTCCGCGACGTCTTTTTTAATTCATAAATGGATTTAAGCAGCTTGCACACCTTGCGCTGCTCCCACTGTCTACGAATTCCTCCGGCTGATCCATATAAACGCACTTTTCTAAACTTCCATTTAGAAATGCCGTTTTTATGTCCATCTGCCAGATATCGTAGTCATGGTAGGCAGCAATGGCAAGCAGGATCCGAATGGATTTCAGCATAGCTACTGTAGAAAATGTTTCGTCATAGTCCACTCCCGGTCTTTGACGAAAATCTTTTGCAACAAGTCTAACCTTATAGGTTTCCACCTGTCCATCTGCACCAATCTTCTTTTTGAAGATCCACTTATATCCAACGGGTTTTACCCCAGGAGGAGCAACATCCAAAGTCCAAACTTGACATCATCGAATATTTTTTCTGCATATAACAATTTTTGGCATCTAAAATAAAATTAAAAATATTCATCTTGGCCTACTTGACACCCCTAACCCTGATGTAGCATCCGTGCATAGTGTTCTCGTCCCGTTCAGTGAAACGGGCGAGTTTGGACGGCTATGTGCACGTACGTGTGTCCGTTTTGGGGGTATACTTTTGATCATAAAACACTTCATTTTAAATTTTTGGATCCCGCTTAAAATTCTATTATTTCAATTTCGAATTTTTGGGCCCGACCCAGACGCGATTTGGAAATGTTTTATTTTGCGCCAAAATCCCAAATTTTTAATATTCAAATCATCGAATATTTTTTCCTTAACTTATAAGATTTTCACTGTTTAAATCTTTAATATTTTTCCTTGCCAACCAATCCAACCAATCGCAGTCTTCATAATCTTCCCGTGGGCCCCACTCCATTACCCTCTCTCTCCAATCCCCGTCTCTCTCTCTATATCTCTCTATCTCTCTCTCTCTCCTCTCTCCCCCGTATATCTCTCTCCCTCTTATCTCTCTCTCTCTAACTTTTTCTCTCTCTCTCCTCTATATTACCTATTCTCCCTCCTCTTCTTTCGTTCAAAAGCGCACAACCCATCACGAACCCTACCGCCGCCTCCCTCCTCGCCGCCGCAGCCCCAACGCCGACACCACCAACACCAGCGTCGTCGCCTCCTCGACCTCGACCGATCCACCGCGCCTCCCTCCTCCTTCTCCCTTCTCCCGGTGCAACCCGACCAGACCCGCGCACCCCTGCACACACGTTGCACGCCAGATCTGCCGCTGCCGACGGTCTCGCCTCCGTGCCCGGCCCTCGTACAACCCCTGTAAGCTTACCTATCCGTCTCCTTCCTCTTTCCTTTCCTCTCTTTCCATTTTCTGTAAAGTTTCTGAACTGCAAGATCTCGTCGCTGCCGCCGTAGGCCACCGCTGGAGCTCCGTCGACGAGGTCGACCGTCACCACCCGTCCCATGGATCGTCGTGAGCACCCTTCTCAATTCCTACTTTCTTTCTTCTCTGTTTTTCTTTCTCTTCTTGTTTGCATATCGTGACCGTTTACTATTCTGAACTTGGCCGGAATCCGGTGATGCCGATGATGTGACCCGACGTTCCAGCGAGGTACCCCGACCCGTATGGTTCCATTGTGCGTCGTTTGGGTTCATTCCGTGGACCGTGCGCCCGTCGCGAGTTTCCCCCGCCGACGTTTATCGTTCCGTATTCCCGGTTCGCGACCCGTCGAGACAAGTACCCATTGCTAAATGCTATACAATATTTACATATTCATGAAGGACACCCTAAACCTGCTATTTAACTTTAGTATTATAATTTCCCATTTTTATGTCAATATTGTTATATAACATTTTATCTTTCAAACTTGGAACTTATAGAAATATATATCATTGCATCCATAAAGTCTTAAACTTGTTAACGTGATTAAATGGCTATAAATCGTCTTACTGCATTCTTTTGACATTGAAATCATATCTGTGACACAACTGATAACTATACTGCAAATTGTGTAAATCTGCCTATTGCATACTTCATTGCTTATATCATGTTGTTGATACCCATGCTTGCTTATATAACTGACTGTGAGTACACCTATGATATCGCTTGCTTCTTGAACTGTCTTGCTACCTACACTTTGATTGACCCGACATGGTACCGTACACTGCTTGACTTGACCTGATGTACCATGACCTGACCCGTTACCTGATCCTATGCCTAATGCCAACAAACCTGACATGTAGTCCTCATGGACCGTTCCTGTTGTCTTTCCAGACAAACCTGTTTATTGATCCTGTGTTGGCATTAGTTTCTTGATTTCGGGATACCTGACTTGACATACACATATAACTTGGGGGTATGGGGAAATCAAAGGTGAAGCCTGACTTGTAACTCGACAGTTCACTACCTGTCCTGAGTGTACACATTCCTGTTTTTGTGCCTAGCGGCATGTCTCGGTTTCGGCCGAGAATATTGTGGTCGTGGTCCCGGGTATGTACGGGATACTATCGAGTGTACACATTCCTGTTTTGTGCCTAGCGGCATGTCTCGGCTGCAGCCGAGAATATTGTGGCCGTGGTCCCGGGTATGTACGGGATACTATTGAGTTACATCGATGATTCATCAATTTGGTTTCAAAGACTTTAGAACGGAAAACCTGATAGCACAGTTTAGTTTGCCCACTGCACACTACCCTGCACTGCTCTGATTCATATTATTGTTACCCTTGTTTTATTCATGGTTATATTCGCATTGCCTGTTTATTATGTTATTACTTGATGACTTGACGCGCTGACGTCTGGGTTTTGCATGGCCCAGATTCTGTACCGCTGTCGTAGCCCGTGCAGGAGTACTTCAGCCGACAGGCTGAGCTGTGAGTGTTAGCAGTAGTTAGCTTTTCCTTCCTGCATTTTATTCCTGATGTGAGCCCGCATTATGGGACATACATTCCAGTTATTTTGTATTGGATCTTTCGCTTCCGCATTTATTTATTATTGACTCATGTTTTCTTGGATTATGGACATGTTTTAGATAGTTTTATTTTGTTCTTGATATCTCTACAGCCGTAATGTGACTGTGGATGGATACTTCCTACCCACAGGTAGCATGATTGGCTATGTCACGTGCCCATTTTAGCGTACTCTGGGAAGCAGGGCATGACATGGTTTTTTTGGTATCAGAGCCATAGGTTTGTCGGGTTGATTCTTTTGTAGTTGGGTATTGTACCCAATACATGAATCAGAATACCCGTGTTTAGGAAACATGTCCTGCCACCTTGCCGTTTACCATTCTTGAATCACATTCTTCCTGATTATATCTTTTACGATATGCAAACTTCCTTTGCATATCGACTCGAAGCCTGATTCCTTGTTATCTCTAGGACTTAGGCGACTTGAGTGGAGTTATATAATTGCGACTATGATACCGCGGCATAGTTACAATGCGGCACTCTATTTAAGTATCTTGGAGTTCTAGCCTTGATCTATATATTGAATATATGATCATGCTAATGTTGGATGTTTTGATTTCAGGAATATGGCTCGTAAGAATTTGAAGACGTACCAAAGGCGTGTGGACGAAGCCGCCATGCTTGGAGTTATAAGAGGTATGCTGGAGAATCAAAAGAAACAGACCGAGTTGATCCAGCAGCAAGCGGACTCGTTTCAGGAAGGTTTGCAGATCGTTCAGCAATCTGTGAACAATGTTGGAGCTAAACCAGTTGACCAAGTAGGGACCGTAGCAGATTTCAGACGTTTGGGTCCATCTACATTTACTGGTTTGGAGGAGCCGTTGCCAGCAGAGCAGTGGCTAGTTGACACAGAAAACTTGCTTATTGCGACACAGATTCCAGATGAGAAAAGAGTTGATGTGGTACGCATTCAGTTAGTAGACTACGCCTGAGAATGGTGGCTTGTGGAAGAGAACCGTTTGCCCAAGCCGATCAAGTGGGCGGATTTTTCAAAGAGTTTCCTGGAGAAGTTCTTCCCGCGGACCGCACGGGAGGAAATGGAAGAGAAATTTATCGGGCTAAAGCAGAAGGGAGCACCCGTAGATGTGCATGCAGCAGAATGGACAAGACTCAGCAAATTCGCTGGACCTTTAGTTGCCAACGATGCAGACAGGGCACGAAGGTTCATGCGCAGCTTGGACGTGGACATCCAGCGGCAGATTATCTCCTTGGGTTTGACCACTTTCTCACAAGTACTTGCGGCAGCCCGAGAGCAACAGAGTTTATCTGGGATGAAAGGGAGTTTGCAGCAGACGGCAGTTGCGGTAAAGAAGCCAGTATTTGTACCTAACCGAGCTCATGGTCGCAGAGGTATTCCAGTGGACCGTCGAGGTGTAGCACCCATGAAGAAGCCAGTGATCGTTGATCGAAGAAAGAGCATGACCTGTAACTATTGCAATTTACCTGGCCACATGCAAAAGGATTGTCAAAGGAGGCTGGGACTTTGCTTGGTTTGTGGAGCGGCTGATCACGCCGTTGGTGCTTGTCCGTCGAAGCTTCGTACGAGAGATGATTTTCAGAAGCCTCCGCAGAGACCGTTCCAAGGACAGAAACAGCTGACTCAAGGACCTAATCAGGCTCGAGCTTTTACCTTGACAGCTGAAGAAGTTAAGCCGTCAGGAGAAGTTGTTTCAGGTACTTTACTCGTTCATGGTTTTCCCGCATTGGCGGTATTTGATTCTGGTGCATCCCATTGTTTTATGTCATCCAAGTTTATAACTACACACTCGATTGACTGCACGACCCTGTCTAGTTCCTGGGACATACACACTGGGAATGAGAAAATCAAATCTAGTAGGGAATGTAAAGATTGTACAGTTGTTGTTTGCGGACGGGAGCTTTTTGCAGATTTCTTGGTGATTGATACGGGCAGCTATGAAGTCGTCTTGGGAATGGATTTTCTTGACACTTTCCACGCTCACATTGATTGTAGGGCAAAGAAAGTAATTTTTCAGATTCCCGGACATCCCGAGTTTACCTTCACTGGAGAAAGCAGTTCTGTCGGGCCAGTCGAGTTTAGAGCTAGGCCGACGAACCATATTCTTGCAGCAATGGAAGTTGATGAAAGTAAAGAGCCGGCTGTTGTTTGTGATTTTGTAGACGTATTTGAAGATATATCGGGTTTACCGCCGAAGCGAGACGTGGAGTTCGCAATTGATCTTATTCCTGGTGCAGCGCCAGTATCCAAGGCATATTATCCAATGGCACCAGTAGAGTTGGAAGAAGTCAAGAAACAGGTTACTGAATTGCTTGAGAAAGGTTGGATTCGAAGCAGTAACTCGCTTTGGGGAGCTCCAGTTCTTCTAGTAAAGAAGAAGGATGGCACAAGAAGGATGTGCATCGACTATTGAGAATTAAACCGGGTGACTATTAAGAACAAGTACCCGATCCCTCGCATTGGTGAACTTTTTGAGCAGCTTAGTGGCGCGAGGGTATTCTCGAAGCTGGATTTGCGATCCGGATATCATTAGGTCCGAGTGAAGGCAGAAGATATTTGCAAGACGGCGTTCCGAACTCGGTATGGACATTACGAGTACTTAGTGATGCCCTTCGAAGTAACGAATGCGCCAGCAGTATTCATGGACTTGATGAACCGAATCTTTTCACCATTCTTGGACCAGTTTATTGTGGTGTTCATCGACGATATTCTGGTTTACTCGAAGAGTTTTGAAGAGCATACTGAGCATTTGAAGATCGCACTGCAGACGTTGAGATAGGAGAAGTTGTATGCAAAGATGAGTAAGTGCGAGTTTTGGCTGGAAGAAGTAAAGTTTTTGGGGCATGTTGTGTCTGGCAATGGAATTGTCGTCGATCCAGAAAAGATTGCAGCAGTTCGTGATTGGCCGATTCCAAAGAATGTTGCGGAGATAAGAAGTTTTCTTGGACTCGCCGGATACTACAGGAGATTTGTGGAGAACTTTGCTCGTCTGGCGGAGCCGCTAACCAAGCTTACGCGCAAGGAGGTACCTTTTGTATGGACGGACATTTGTGCGTTAGCTTTTGAGACGTTGAAGCAGAAGTTGATAACCGCCCCTATTCTGACCGTGCCAGACAATTCCGGAGGATTGGTGATTCACAGCGACGCATCTGGGAAAGGATTGGGATGTGTTTTGATGCAGCATGGAAAGATTGTAGCGTACGCATCGAGACAGTTGAAGACCCATGAGAAGAATTACCCAACTCATGACTTGGATCTTGCGGCTGTGATTTTCGCTTTGAAGATTTGGAGACACTACCTTTTGGGCGAAAAGGTCGAAGTTTTTACTGATCATAAGAGCTTGAAGTATGTGTTCACACAGAAGGAGCTTAATATGAGGCAGCGTAGATGGTTGGAGCTGATGGCTGACTACGATCTTGATCTTAAGTACCATCCGGGGAAGGTTAACGTCGTACCGGATGCACTTAGTCGGTTACCAGCAATTCAGGTGTTAACTACGCAGAAGGAGATCGTTGCAAACTTTCGAAGATTTGGCTTGGAAGTTGTGCTACCGCATTCTACGGGACAGTTGATGCAGCTACAAGTACATTCATTATTGATCGAGAATATTAAAGCAGCACAATCGCAGGATCCTAGACTGCAAAAGTTTCAAGGACAGGTTGAGGCCGGACTACGAACAGATTTATTGATCCACGAAGATGGTTCGTTGAGGTATGGTAGCCGTTTGTGTGTGCCAAAGGGAGATATTCGTGAATAGCTTATGAACAAGGCACATAATTCAGCTTATTCTGTACATCCAGGAGGCACAAAGATGTACCGAGATATTCGACAGCATTTCTGGTGGGAAGGCATGAAACGGGAGATTGCTCGCTTTGTGGCGCAGTGCTTGGTGTGTCAGCAAGTTAAGGCTGAGCATCAAAGGGTTGCTGGTTTATTGCAACCACTTCCGATTCCTCAGTGGAAGTGAGAACATATAACCATGGATTTCATGATGGTTTTACCGCGGAGTCCAAAAGGCAACAATGCAGTATGGATAATTGTTGATCGGTTGACCAAGGCAGCTCACTTCATTCCTTTCCGGGTTGGTCAATCAACAAAGACTTTGGCAGAGCGGTATATGCAAGAGATTGTAAGATTGCATGGAGTACCGGTGAGCATTGTGTCCGATCGGGACACTCGGTTCTTATCACACTTTTGGCGGAGTTTACAGAAAAGTTTGGGGACTCGATTGAAGTTTAGCACAGCTTATCATCCTCAAACTGATGGTCAGTCGAAAAGAACAATCCAAACTCTTGAGAATATGTTGAGAGCATGCATGTTGGATTTCAAGGGTTCTTGGGAGGATCATCTGCATTTGGTGGAGTTTTCTTACAACAACAGTTTTCAGGCAACTATCCAGATGGCTCCATTTGAAGCTTTGTATGGTCGTAAATGTCGTTCACCTGTTTGCTGGGATGATGTCGGTGAACGAAGATTATTGGGACCAGATTTGGTTGTGCAGACCGTTGAGAAGATTAACACTATCAGGAATCATATGAAGGCAGCACAAGACAGACAGAAGAGTTGGGCAGACACGTCAAGAAGACCTCTAGAGTTTGCCGTGGGTAATTTGGTATTCTTGAAGATATCACCGACTAGAGGGGTGATTCGTTTTGGAAGTCGAGGAAAGCTTAGTTCTCGATTCGTTGGACCCTTTGAGATCTTGGAGCGTGTTGGTGAGGTAGCGTATCGTTTGACGTTACCGCAGTCCTTGGCGAATGTGCACGATGTGTTTCACGTATCTCAACTACGAAGGTATGTTCGAGATGAAACGCACGTATTGGATCATTCGGAGCTAACAGTACGAGAAGACTTGACTTTTGAGGAGCGACCGATTGAAATCGTGGATCGAAGGGAAAAGGTTCTTAAGAACAAGGTGATCCCTCTTGTGCTTGTTTCTTGGGGTAATCGCTCGCATAGAGAGTCCACTTGGGAACGTGAAGATGAAATCCGGCAGAAGTTTCCTCACCTTTTCTTGTAGTTTTCTGTCTTTGTATTCTTGGAATTTCGAGGAGTCTTTTTGTAGTTGGGTATAATATAACACCCGAGCTCAATGCTACTAATTTCAGTTACTGTTTGAGCGTAATGTGGTACTCTTTTTATTTATCTTGCTTGATTGTTACTTACTGCAAATTTTACCCGGCAAATTCATTTCTGCATATAACAATTTTTGGCATCTAAAATAAAATTAAAAATATTCATCTTGGCCTACTTGACACCCCTAACCCTGTTGTAGCATCCGTGCATAGTGTTCTCGTCCCGTTCAGTGAAACGGACGAGTTTGGACGGCTACGTGCACGTACGTGTGTCCGTTTTGGGGGTATGCTTTTGATCATAAAACACTTCATTTTAAATTTTTGGATCCCGCTTAAAATTCTATTATTTCAATTTCGAATTTTTGGGCCCGACCTGGGCGCTATTTGGAAATGTTTTATTTTGCGCCAAAATCCCAAATTTTTAATATTCAAATCATCGAATATTTTTTCCTTAACTTATAAGATTTTCACTGTTTAAATCTTTAATATTTTTCCTTGCCAACCAATCCAACCAATCGCAGCCTTCATAATCTTCCCGTAGGCCCCACTCTATTACCCTCTCTCTCTCCAATCCCCGTCTCTCTCTCCGTCTCTCTCTCTCCTCTCTCTCCCCCGTATATCTCTCTCTCCCTCTTATCTCTCTATCTCTCTCTCTCTAACTTTTTCTCTCTCTCTCTCCTCTATATTACCTATTCTCCCTCCTCTTCTTTCGTTCAAAAGCGCAGAACCCATCACGAACCCTACCGCCGCCTCCCTCCTCGCCGCCGCAGCCCTAACGCCGACACCACCATCACCAGCGTCGTCGCCTCCTCGACCTCGACCGATCCACCATGCCTCCCTCCTCCTTCTCCCTTCTCCCGGTGCACTCCGACCAGACCCGCGCACCCCTGCACACACGTTGCACGCCGGATCTGCCGCCGCCGACGGTCTCACCTCCGTGCCCGGCCCTCGTACAACCCCTGTAAGCTTACCTATCCGTCTCCTTCCTCTTTCCTTTCCTCTCTTTCCATTTTCTGTAAAGTTTCTGAACTGCAAGATCTCGTCGCTGCCGCCGTAGGCCACTGCCGGAGCTCCGTCGACGAGGTCGACCGTCACCACCCGTCCCACGGATCGTCGTGAGCACCCTTCTCAATTCCTACTTTCTTTCTTCTCTGTTTTTCTTTCTCTTCTTGTTTGCATATCGTGACCGTTTACTGTTCTGAACTTGGCCGGAATCCGGTGATGCCGACGACGTGACCCGACGTTCCAGCGAGGTACCCCGACCCGTATGGTTCCATTGTGCGTCGTTTGGGTTCATTCCGTGGACCGTGCGCCCGTCGCGAGTTTCCCCCGCCGACGTTTATCGTTCCGTATTCCCGGTTCGCGACCCGTCGAGACAAGTACCCATTGCTAAATGCTATACAATATTTACATATTCATGAAGGACACCCTAAACCTGCTATTTAACTTTAGTATTATAATTTCCCATTTTTATGTCAATATTGTTATATAGCATTTTATCTTTCAAACTTGGAACTTATAGAAATATATATCATTGGATCCATAAAATCTTAAACTTGTTAACGTGATTAAATGGCTATAAATCGTCTTACTGCATTCTTTTGACGTTGAAATCATATCTGTGACACAACTGATAACTATACTGCAAATTGTGTAAATCTGCCTATTGCTTACTTCATTGCTTATATCATGTTGTTGATACCCATGCTTGCTTATATAACTGATTGTGAGTACACCTATGATATCGCTTGCTTCTTGAACTGTCTTGCTACCTACACTTTGATTGACCCGACATGGTACCGTACACTGCTTGACTTGACCTGATGTACCATGACCTGACCCGTTACCTGATCCTATGCCTAATGCCAACAAACCTGACATGTAGTCCTCATGGACCGTTCCTGTTGTCTTTCCAGACAAACCTGTTTATTGATCCTGTGTTGGCATTAGTTTCTTGATTTCGGAATACCTGACTTGACATACACATATAACTTGGGGGTATGGAGAAATTAAAGGTGAAGCCTGACTTGTAACTCGACAGTTCACTACCTGTCCTGAGTGTACACATTCCTGTTTTTGTGCCTAGCGGCATGTCTCGGTTTCGGCCGAGAATATTGTGGCCGTGGTCCCGGGTATGTACGGGATACTATCGAGTGTACACATTCCTGTTTTGTGCCTAGCGGCATATTTCGGCTGCAGCCGAGAATATTGTGGCCGTGGTCCCGGGTATGTACGGGATACTATTGAGTTACATCGATGATTCATCAATTTGGTTTTAAAGACTTTAGAACAGAAAACCTGATAGCACAGTTTAGTTTGCCCACTGCATACTACCCTGCACTGCTCTGATTCATATTATTGTTACCCTAGTTTTATTCATGTTTATATTCGCATTGCCTGTTTATTATGTTATTACTTGATGACTTGACGCGCTGACGTCTGGGTTTTGCATGGCCTACTGTACCGCTGTCGCAGCCCGAGCAGGAGTACTTCAGCCGACAGGCTGAGCTGTGAGTGTTAGCAGTAGTTAGCTTTTCCTTCCTGCATTTTATTCCTGATGTGAGCCCGCATTATGGGACATACATTCCAGTTATTTTGTATTGGATCTTTCGCTTCCGCATTTATTTATTATTGACTCATGTTTTCTTAGATTATGGACATGTTTTAGATAGTTTTATTTTGTTATTGATATCTCTACAGCCGTAATGTGACTGTGGATGGATACTTCCTACCCACAGGTAGCATGGTTGGCTATGTCACGTGCCCATTTTAGCGTACTCTGGGAAACGGGGCGTGACAGAGTTGCTGACTTTCAAGGCCGACTCAGCTGTCATCACAGGGTAACCCTGTTCCTGAAACCTCACGAAGTTCAAGCTTAATAGGAGTTCTAACCCTCTTATTAGTACTATATATGAGCCGCTTCTGTCTTTAATTTTTCAGTTCTGAGAACTTGACGGACATTTGCTTTTCTAGAAGACGTCGTAGGCCGTTTGACAAGGAGTCCAGAGAAGACGCTCGATCGTGCAATTGCCCAGGGCAATCGCCTGAGCTTTGCCCGAGACGCCTTGTAGCTTCCATGGTATTGACGAACTTGCCTCCGGCTAGAGCAACAGATAGTCGTTCAAAGACAGACTTACACTTGGGCTGGGGCGCCCCCGCGATCACGACATTTGACCTCCTTCCTTTTGAAACCGGTCTGGTTACTTGAGATTGGAGCCTCCGCAATAGGAGCATTGGAGACTGAAAAGAATAGAATGGAGCCGAATGGTAGCAGTGGTTCCTTCCACTGCCGCATGAGATTTGCTGGGAGAACCACTTAAGCAATGAATGATGGGGGTTGCATCAGAAACCGAGTTCGTCTTTAGAAACATTATCGTTGTATTTGAATTGGTAATTGAAAGTGGATAATCTGCATAAAGAAACATAATTTCAGTACAAACAACGATGTATATGTTAGTTGAGTTCGCATGAATGTTCGACCCAAAATATGGGAGGAGAGATGGATCTCACCAGGCGTGCCAGAATTTGTAGAGTGTTTTTCTTCATCCTATTGAGATAGGAATACACTCGCTTGTCAGGTATTGTACAGATCCCCTGCCTAGGATAGATTATGATTTATTGATTGTGGGGATTCTAATATCCGGCAGCCGCGGACAAACTGCCGTTAATTATCTCTCGCTCCAAAACAAGAGAACTTTCGATTATCGAGTCGTGTGTATCATGCGAACTCAATACGGAACGTATATGTTTGGAAAATATACAGGCGTGTGCATTTTATTCTTTTTTTATTCATTTATTTATATTTATATTTTTTACTTTTATTTTATTTTTATTAGGGATTTCCCCATTTAGGGAGGGCCCTCGAGCTTTCGAGGAAGGTCCCCGAAGCCTCGGAGACCCCCAAGGGGATGGGTCCCGAAGCTTCAGGACCTCCCCCGGGAGGGACTCTGAAGGTGCGGGAAGCTCTCCTTTTGAGGAGAAGTCCCCGCAACAGGGTATTGATTGATTTTTTTTAAAATTTAGGTTAAAACTTTGCATGTATATAATTTTACTTTGCATGTATATTATTTTTTATTATCTATTTCTTTATTATGTTTTGTTTAATTTCGTAAACCAAGCTAAACACGCGGATTTCGACAGAATTTTGGCGCCGTGACCGCTAGATTTGTCGATTTATAGCGTGTAAAGATGAAGTACGGAAAACTCTGCACCCACCAAAAAGAAAATACATACCGAAATCCGCATTTCCGAGCCACCGAAAAGGAAATACAGATCGAAATCGGCATTCCCTAGGGTTTTTCCCAAGGAAAAAGCCCGAAGGCTTTACCTTCAACGGGGTCACCCTCAACTTTATCCGATCGGTCCCAAAATGCCTTCTTATATTCCACGGCTTGAATCTTGAATAAAAAAATCTTTTCTTTCTTCTCTAGATTTCTAGATCTCATCACAGAAGGTCTGTTTTTGGAGATGAGTCACCCTCTTCTTTTTTTGGATCTTGATGAACAGGGGAGGCAAACACAAGGGAATCTCTCCCTTTTCTTTTGTAAATAGACTTTGAGGTCTAAATCTTTTTCACTGTTTTTGGGAAGATAAGATTTTATCAAGGAAGAAGACAAAAAAACAGAGGAGAAGAACCTACGAGAGGACAGAGAAAAGTGATGGCACAAAAACTCTAGAAATGATTGGCGAGAATAATTGTTGTTTATTTCATCATGGAACCCTTATATAGGCTTTTCACTTTACATTTGGGCCCTTTGGGCTTTACAATTTCAGCTGTTTACCCCTCCTATGTCCATATCTATATACTTATTTATTTTTGCATATAAGCCATGGGTTTTACAATTATTTGGTTTTTTGCCCATTTCCCTTGCATTTATTCCCAAAAAATATATTAAATTTATTTTTTTTACATAATTTTGTTCTTTTCTTCTTCGATGGCCGGCCGGTTTTGCTTGGGCTTTAGGCGATTTGGGTGTGAGCCTGGTTGCTTGGGGTCGAGCTCGGGTTAGTCAGACCCGGGTCCATTTGGGCGTTGATTTAGACTTGTTGGCCTTTACTTTGACTTTTTGACCTGATTTTAATTTTGGCAAATGGGGTGTAAATTGACCCCAACAGCTACCATGATAAATTTTTGTTATTAAGTACATATATTTAAACAACAAAAATTAAGCGGTCTCCTAGACTTTCGAAAAACTGTGAATCCGTGAATTGATCTCCTATTGTGTCCGGTATTTGTATCTGATGCTGTGCTATCAGATGAGCTTTTGGGAGCTACAGTAATGGGCACTCGGAACAAGAAATATTATTTTTGTTGTAACATAATTACCGGATAAAGTTATGAATCAGGAGTTCAAATCTACTTTAACCCCTAAACAAAATACGCTGTTAGTAAACTTTTAAAATGTGTGATTTATGAGTTATTTAGTATGCAGATTGAATAATTTTAGAAATAAAATGTCCTCTACAGTAAGGTAAAAAATAATTATTAAGGCCAAAATGACTAATGTTGTTATTTGATATCAAGTAATTGGGGGCATATTTCATAAGCTTTAACTTAGATATACACTGCAATCTCCCAATTCCCAATTTGTAACAGCTTTATATATGATCAACATATAATTTCAGATTATTATTTACTAGTTTTCTAGGCTGTAAATGAGCTCAAAAATTTCAAGCATAGCTCATGCTCGTTTGAAGCTCACTCGGGGTTAATCGATAATAGCTTAAGCAAAACATTAAGCTTGTATAAACAATTGAGATAACTGTTCTGCAGTGAATTTATCTTCAGCAGACTTCTCAATTGCCTTTAGCTTGCATAACAGGTGCTACATGAAATAGTTGATATTAGATCGTTTATTTTAGAGGTTAAATTCCTTCTATATTCGATAAGGAAAAAAATGTAATTACGGTAACTTCCAGAATAGTTAACTACAAGTAGATGATTTTTGGACACAACTTTTTAATTTATATAGCCTTGAAGGTAAAGATTACAACTCCTGTGGATTGCACAATACTCCTCAACTTAAATATAAAGAGGTTTTAGTGTGAACAGATATGGAGCATGTAGAATTAATAAAAACATAAATAATTATATAATTTGTTGACAGTGGATTTGACTAGCATTGTATCATCTTAAGCTTTGTTTGGTGGTTTTTCCCCTGGTAGAAAAAGTAAAAAGAAGATGAAGCTTACGTACAATCAAGAAGGCGTATCACTGAAAGTTGGTGTCTCAAACAAAACTTGGAACTGGTCTAGAAATAAAGAACCATAAAACATTCTCTGATGCATTAATATGATAAATAGATGCTCGTGTTCTTTATATCTTTTTCCCCCCTTTATGATGATCTTAGAACCATGAACTATACAAGACTTGAAAAGCTTAAAGTAAGAAATATACTCACCTTAGGTTTCTCCAAATGCCGATCCGCTTCAAGTAGTGTTTTCCCCAAATCTTGAACCTGTGAGCTCTCCTGTCATAATTTGATCATTTTATCAGCTTGTTCATAGCTAGTTTAGCATATGTTAAGCAACACCGCCAACAATTTTTCAGTTTCTTTCTCTACAAACATCATTATTACACTTACACTTCACACATACGAAACGATTCACCCAGTTAGAAATCTCCACTCACAATTCCCCATTCCTAAAACAATGGAACCTATTCTGATTCCTCACCAAAATATCAACCTCGACAAAAGCCTGCTCACGTCATGACACACCGTCGAGTTCTACAAAGTGCACGCCATTTAGCCTGTCCTTATCTTTAACAACCCCAAATCCAATTGCAAGCCTCTCACCAGAATAGTAAAAAAAAAATCTCTTCTCCTCATCACCAACATGATGCAACCTTAGCATCCAATTTCTTTCACATCAACTAATACGGATCACGAACCAACTCGTCATCACTCAACCGATACATAGAGATTAGCCAACAAAATATACCGCCCGTAATTGTTCCGGTCTAACTCAATAATTCTATTATCGATTTTAATTATATCATCGATTTTCTTACCCAAATTGATATTGCTACTAATTTATGCACGAAGATATGCACCCAACACTCAGGCATCTGGGTCCATTGGGATCTCATCGAATAAATTGATAGCTTTTTGAAACACCCCAGCTCTTTCTGTATAACGGCTAAGCATCCAAAATGCTCCATTTTTTGGCTCAATGACATAACAAAAACAAAATAAGCACAAGCAATTGCAAATTTCACTCCAGCATTTCATCAAACAGCTTCTGCGCATACTCGTCTCTCTCCTCAGCAGCATCACATCAAACACTTTCTGCATCACAAATCAAGGTGACATATTACCATGTACCACCCATTTCCAAAATGGGAGAATTAACTGAACGTGCGAGTAAAAGGAATTGGACATTTTGGGTGGAGATTTGAAGAGAAATAGCATTTGCTATCTTGGAGATTTGAAAAGAATAGCATTTTATTTTGATGTCAACCACTTCCTTTTTTATATTTAACTCTAACAATTGATGAGTAAGATTCCCAAGCCCGAAGTAACTCCACAGCCACCATGAGATGGCAAAGTTTTGGTATAACATGGTTAGCCTCCTAGAATTGACTTTCCGTTTCGAGATCATCCATTTGATAGCCACACCAATGGTGAGCATAAGCATGCTATAACACCCTCTTTCATAGTCTCTTAAAAGTTTTTTTTTAATATTATTTTTAGGTAAAAAGGTGGGCATAAAAATCATCCGTGTTTCATTAAAATAATTTGATGAAAATTATGAGAGAGAAAAACAAAACAAGAGCATTTATTAAAAAGAGAAGCAAAACACAGAAACTACAGTTAAGCAGAGTTAAGAAATAAGTAATTATCACAAAACAGTGAACCTTGGCAAAATAAAAGCTGGCGGGCTCCACGCCACAGCAAATCCGAGCAGTTAGGACTTGGTCACCCAATCCGCAAGCAATAACAATCTAATTCATATACTAATTGAAGTCCTTACTATGCATAAATTCAACCTGCTCTCAAAATAAAGCTATAGAAATTAGCCAAGTAATACCTCTTAGTTCTTACAACCATGGTCATAATATTCACGAATTATTTGGCGAATTCGTGAATTTTTTAACGGTCAATTAAATCTCCGATTTAATCGCCGTTAGCGAACGATTCGAATTATTTGTGAATAATTCGCAAAATCAGCGAATAATTCACAACATCAAAACTCGGTATCTCATATATTAATTTCTTCTTCGAAATCATTTCCGAACATTTTCTGAATACTTACTGAATTTTTCCCAAATACTTGCCGGTTTTTTCCGAACAGTTCTCCATCCGAATTTTCGATGGCTTAAGAATGTTATTTTTTTTTGTTATTTTTTTGCGCAATGATTTCAGAACAAAGGAAATTGAGCGGAAAAGCAACGAAAAAATATGACCCATTTTTTTTTGGGGTGGGGGGTGAGGGAGAGGGGGCGGCATTTTGGAAACATTAAAGAGATAGATAACTGTAATATTGAAGCAATGAAAAACAAATATTTTTTCCCAAAAAATAACTTAACTAATAAGCATTTTGGGAATAAAATAAAGTTGAGGAGACAAAATATACGATTTTAGGAAGTTTGGGATTTTTTGCTATTTAGACAAAAGTTATGGATATTTTTTGCTATCCGGACAAAAGTTGCAATTTAGCCTTTATTTTTATTTTCATAGGACAACTATAGAACTATGAACTTTGTTCTGATATATTCAAAACTAAAGGAGAAGATTGCTATTAAAATGTTGAGAAAGAAAACAATAAATATTTAAATGCAAGGGTGATGGAAACATTGAGTTATATATATATATAGAGAGAGAGAGAGAAGGCCCTAGAAGGCTTTTTCTTAGGTGGCAACAAAAAACTATATTCTCCACGATTTTTTTCGATGATCGGCATCCATCATCATCATCATCTTTATTATGTAAGACTTTGATACATTAAATTTCATGTGATTCCACCATTTTTTCATCGTTAATTTAGTGGGTGCAAAATTAACGGTATACCGACAATTGAACTTTATGTGTGTGTGTGTGTGTGATCCAGCCCCATTTGTTATTTTGAGGCCCACTTTTCAAACATATAATCCGTCGTGTTTTTCATCGATCGGCACCAATCGTCATGATCTATACATGTTAGATGGATCATGTATCAAATTTAATGGGATTTTGAGATCTCTAACTAATTCATCAAATAGACCAAAAAATTGACTGCATTACGATGCATGAAAACAAAGATCGCTTGATGGATATTTTAGAGATCTCCAAATTTCGTAAAATTTGATACGTAACCTCTCTAACACATGTAGATTACAGTGGCCGGGACAAATCGGTGAAAAACACGACGGATTGTGTGTTTGAAAACTGGACCTCAAAATAAGAAATTAGGCCGGACCTCATAGGATCAATTCCAAAATATGTATGTGTATAAAAAAGCAGACAATTTGGAGGCTTGTAAGTCATGTATCAAGGGTATGCAAGTTTTACGATACTTTAACAACCATCCATTTTGCGACCGTGGTATCCGTACCTTAGAAGTGTTTAAATCATCTAAATTTTAGTACACATATGTTGATTGAAATGTAGAACATGATGTATGAAGCTGGTCGTCATTTTGATTGATAGATGATAGTCGGATTTTCCCATCTTACTTTAAGAATCACATCTCACAATCTCTCTCAAACACACTATCACGACCCGAGAAGGCACATGACCGGCACAAGAATCACGTGAAGTCCGGTGGCCCCGCCGTAACCAAGTAAGACAAAACAAGGAATCTAAATCATATATAAGAGAAATAGATAATGTAATAGAGGTGAAGTTTTAAGAAAAGTTTTATAAAAATAAGTAAAGCTTGTTTTGCAAAGATATTTGAAAAACGGACAACACCTCCCTTGTAAAATTCGAATAAAAAGCATGTATAATAATAAAATATAAAAGTATCTGCACACAGGAGCTAGTGAAAAATAACGCGGAAGCCCACACCAAAAATAGTCCTAGAGAAGGGGGGTGAATAGAATTATGCTACCAATATGCCCAAATTAAAAATTCTAAATTATCAATACTTGCTAAACAAATCACAATTGCAAATTTAGTCAAAAGATAAGAAAATAGAGATATGAGCTAAGTACAAATAGCAATTGTGAAACTATAGCATATAACAAGCAAGGGATAAATAGCAATCAAGCAAGAGCAAAGAGCAAGTGGACATGCATGCAATTTCTAATTAAGTATACTTACAAACAACCAATTAAGCACAATATAAAATGCAAGTAATAAAAATAGGGATATAGAGAAATTGCAAACTCAAGGCACACAAGGATTTTAGAGTGGTTCGGGAGATCCCCAATCCACTTTCTTTATACGCACGAGCTCGTTCCACTAATTCACGTTTTTCTCTTGGAGACAAACACGTTACTCACAAGCAACACACAATCCCGCTTCCGGCGGAGGCTAAACCAAACGTGTCTCCTCAAAAGACCACACGGTATTCACCACTACAAAATAAAACTTCCCTTACAAGCTCGTCTCTCTAAAAGTACTTTCCTATACAAGCAAGCTCACTCAATCTTCCTTACAA
This sequence comes from Agapanthus africanus, assembly GCA_030015575.1. Taxonomy (NCBI): domain Eukaryota; kingdom Viridiplantae; phylum Streptophyta; class Magnoliopsida; order Asparagales; family Amaryllidaceae; genus Agapanthus; species Agapanthus africanus. Next base: position 352,612,997 of record CM057347.1, on the reverse strand, counting down.
AGGCACCCTTGCATTCAAGAGCCCTCACACAAAAAAAGAAGAGAAAGAAATAAAAGTACAAGATACTCTCAAAAGAATTTTACAATGATGCACTGATACTCAAGAATATGGATAATTAAACTAGAAGCTCTTGAGTGTGTGTATGTGAGAGATTGGATAAGCAAATGAAAATCTCTTTAAACTATCACAAGATGTGGGATTTTTCTCTCTTGATCACTTAGGAAAATTCGCAACTGAAATATTGAGTGATTAGAGCTCAGAAAAAAACCAACCCAAAACTCTTTTATAACCCGCCCCCCCAAAAAAAATAGCTGTTATAAGTCAAATCGGAATTTTTTCCAGTAAGAACATACGTCTGAAGAATAATAAGACAGACGTCTAAAGTTTTAACAAAATAAAATCCAACGGCTATATTTTCAAAAAATACTACTGCTGACGTCTGTCAAATATAGGTTCAGACGTCTGCCCTGGGTTTTCAAAGATGACCAAAGAAAGTATAAAGAATAAACAGACGTCTAAAGAATATGGGACAAACGTCCGAAGAAGAAATAATTTTCAAAGATTTTGAACTGCGGACGTTTGTTGCCTATATCGTTGGACGTTTGTTCTTTAAAAGAAATTCATTTTAATGAAAGAACAAAGAACAAACAGACTGAAGAAGCAATGGAAAGACATCTGAATCTCATAAAAATATACTATATGAAAACACAGAGAAAAGACAGACATCTGAACAATCAAAGGACAGACGTCTGAAGCACAAAATGTATAAAAACTGATATTTCTAATATTTGGGGATTTTATAAAAACACGGTAAGACGAAAGACGTCTGAAGCATATGGGAACAGACGTCTGAAGTGTAAAAACTTATAAACATGTGTTTTGTGATGCAAATCAATTTTAAATTGAAAACCCCGATGTTCATGCAATGTAAAACGTTTGTGCTAATGTGTGTAAGTGTTCAAGTATTTTAATTGATATAACTATAATCTATAGAGTAGTTACAAAGATTCTTATATCGTGTTGGATATAGTGCCCTCAGAGTCAATTATGGGATCACATGCACGTGATTGCAATGATTGAGAGATGACCTATGCCGGTAGGACAGTCTTACTCGAAATGATAGTATGCTGTTCCCCTCCGAACGGCGGCGCACAAGACTGCGAAGTCCTGGCGCTGAGATTCGGGGCAGATGCTATTTGGTTTTATCCGTCTACCTCTCCGAAGATGCCAAGTTGATTTATGGCACCGTGTATCGGAGGTTTAGACGGATGCGGCCGATGTAGCAGACTTTGTCAGATTCCCCCTCGCTTGAGGGGTTTTTGATTGTGGGGACGCTCTTCCCTGCAGGCGCAAGCCCCTGCAGTTAATTACGCTACCGGATCGCGGTAACAACTTTCTCCTTCTCCAGAATTTCACTTCGTGTCGTGTGTGTTCGTTTTGTTTGTGGTTGCCCGTGGATTGTATACGGAGACTGAGTAATGCCGTCGCCCGTAGGACGTGGATTAGTCCAAATCCGTATTTACTTAGATTTGGGTTTGGTGTTTTTTTTTTGGTTTAAGGATACATTAGTCGCGTTGCGGCTAAGATCAACTTAAACGTTCGTCAAGGATACGTTAGTCCTGTTTTGGACTAATATCGACTTGACGTAGTGATTGATTTAATTATCTGGCCGTCGGGACTCGTCACCTCTCTGACGTCGTTGAAGGATTACAACGACATGTATCAGAGGAGCTCAGAGATGTACTCTCGAACCAGAGTTCATTGGGAGTTTTATAATCCATTTGAATGTTTAAGGATACGTCAGCCGTGTTTGGGGCTAAGATCAACTTAAACGGGACCGTTTAGATCCGGCAAAAGAGCATTTGGGCTCTATTGCGCCAGTTTAAGGACGTGGTGGTCCATCGCCAGTTTAGGGACGTGGTGGTCCATTGTTAGTTTAGGGACGTTTCGGTCCGTCGCCAGTTTAAGGACGTAGTGGTCCATCATTAGTTTAAGGACGTTTCGGTCCAGTATTAGTTTAGGGACGTTTCGGTCCATCGCCAGTTTAGGGACGTGGTGGTCCATCATTAGTTTAGGGACATCTCGGTCCGATGTTAGTTTAGGGACGTTTAGGTCCGATATTAGTTTAAAGACATTTCGGTCCATCATTAGTTTAGGGACGTTTCGGTCCGTCGCCAGTTTAGGGACGTGGTGGTCCACATTCCAGTTTAGGGACGTGGTGGTCCATCATTAGTTTAGGGACGTTTCGGTCCGATATTAGTTTAGGGACGTTTCGGTCCGTCGCCAGTTTAAGGACGTAGTGGTCCGTCGCCAGTTTAGGGACGTGGTGGTCTATGTTCCAGTTTAGAGACGTGGTGGTCCGTGTTCCAGTTTAGAGACGTGGTGGTCCATCGCCAGTTTAGGGACGTGGTGGTCCATCATTAGTTTAGGGACGTTTCGGTCCGATATTAGTTTAGGGACGTTTCGGTCCGTCGCCAGTTTAAGGACGTAGTGGTCCGTCGCCAGTTTAGGGACGTGGTGGTCTATGTTCCAGTTTAGAGACGTGGTGGTCTGTATCAATTCCAGTTTAAGGACGTGGTGGTCTATGTTCCAGTTTAAAGACGTGGTGGTCCATTATTAGTTTAAGGACGTTTCGGTCCAACATTAGTTTAAGGACGTCTCGGTCCAATATTAGTTTAGGGACGTTTCGGTCCGATATTAGTTCAAGGACGTCTCGGTCCAATATTAGTTTAGGGACATCTCGGTCCATCATTAGTTTAAGGACGTTTCGGTCCACGAGTTTAAGGACCCCGCAGTCCATATCGATGTGTGGTTGTTGGGACCCGTCACCTCTTTGACGTCGTTGAGGAATTACAACGACGGATGTCAAAGGAGTTCGGAGATGTACCCTCGAACCGGATGTAAATTGATTTAGAAGAGCAATTTTGCTCAGTCAATTTAATTTAAGGACTTATGGCCAAAATTGGGCTAAGTCCAGTTGAAATGTTCAACGTTTTATTTGCTTTTGCATTGCATTTCTTTATTTTTATTTTTATTTGGGCCTTGCCCAGAAAGGATGCAGAGTATCAATTTGTTTTGGGCTCTACCCTTTTAGGAATGATGCAAGGTATTAATTTTATTTGGGCTCTGCCCTTATATAAAGGATGCAAAGCATCAATTTATTTGGGCTCTGCCCATTTATTGCCTTGCAATTTATTTTGGCCTGTCAGGTCATTTTGATTTGGGCCTGGCCCTTCAAATAGTGCAAAGCACCAAGAATCTTTTGGATTCAAGAAAATGAGTGCAGAGCACTTTTTAATGATCTAAATTTAGATCAAAGAAGAGAAAAGAAAATCTTTTCTTTCTTTCTGTCTCAGAGAACCAGAGGTTCATAGCAAGTGCAAGGCACTATTTTTATTTATTTATTTATCTGAGAACCAGAGGTTCATAGCAAGTGCAAGGCACTATTTTTATTTATTTATTTATCTGAGAACCAGAGGTTCATAGCAAGTGCAAGGCACTATCTGTTGTGCGCACGTGCGTTGCACGTGATGCCGCATGGCGGGCATACGTGCGTTGCACGTGGCGCACATGCGCATTATGAGGAGAAGCAAAGCTTCTATATATGGAGAACAAGCTCCTTTTAATATTATTAAATATTCCCATGTGGTGCGCACGTGCGTTGCACGTAGTGCCGCATGGCAAGCACACGTGCGTTGCACGTAGCGCACATGGCGCTTGCGCATATGCGCATTATGGAGGAGCATGCTCCTATCTTGGAGAACTAAGCTCCTTTGGAGAACTAAGCTCCTTTGAGTATTGAATCCTTTGAGGATTTAACTCTACCCTTTCTAAGAGGTATCCCCTCTTATTTATATGGGAGTGGTAGAGAAGCCAGCTCTCCTTTTCCCGATGTGGGACTAAAAAATGCATTCCCCATGTAGTAGAGCATTACTTTAGATTACACGTGTATAACACATTTGCTCATAACTTTTGATCTCGGATGAATTATGAGGCCCATAATATATCAAATCGAAGGTCTTTTCGAGATGCTTTCAATATCATCAGAATTTAACTGTTTTTCGTTCCGGAGTTTGTCAAAATACAGCTCGGAAAATACTGGTTCGCATCTTCTTCCTTAAATCACATGTGCATAGACATTTGCTCATAACTTTTGATCCCGGGTGAATTATGAAGCCCATAATATATCAAATCGAAGGTTTTATCGAGACGCTTTCGATACAAATAGAATTTATCCATTTCTCATTCGGAAGTTTGTCAAAAAAACAGCCCGGAAGATACTGGTTCGTATTTCCTTAAGCGTATCGCTGCCATTTGATACCTTGGACTCTTTTGCGCAGAAATTTTTGGTGGGAACAAATGCCCCCCACTACTTTGCCCACGTAAGTATGTACGTGGGTGAAGTAGTGCAGAGTTATGCAGAGTTATGCATGGCGTATGGCCAGTTTTGGGTTGATGTATCACTTTCAGAATCTTGATCTGAGAAGATAACGAGCGGACACAAGCGTCGTCATTTATCTTTGACTCAAATCTCAACTCTTAAGGGATATAGTTCCAACCCTTAACTCCATGAGCCGCATCCTTCTATTTCTTTTTTTGTCTCACTCTGGCGTGGAGTAGTTCATACGCTTATGAGTAAGTTCTCCATTTCAGTGGCATGTAGCTTTGGCAAGTGTGGCCCATAGATGGTCGGCCCATCTTGACTTCTTTGCAGGGCAGTGATGGCTTAGGAGACAGGGGTAGGATCTGCCACCTAAGGCTTTTCAACTTTACGAGCCGTGAGGGTCTCATAAAGACTTTTCTCCCTACGAGTCGTGAGGATCTCGTAGGTGTATTTTCTCCTTGGGAATCGTGAGGATTCCTAAGTGTGTTTTCTCTTATAAGTCGTAAGGATCCTATAAGAGAGTTTTCCCTCTTACGAGTCGAGAGGACCCGTAAGCGGTTGTTTCCCTCCTTATCGAGATTCGACTTTGGAGAGTGTGACCCGTGGATAGTATGCAAGAGACCGTTTAGGATTGACTTGCAGGGTCCCATTGTTTCAGGAAGCAAGTTTTTGAATCCTTACTGCCTGAGATGTGAGTCAAAGAAGCTCTCATCACGGAGTGTTTGTATCCGTGAGTTGAGAAGTTTTGCGAGGGATTATTTGTTTCCCAAGCGCCAAGGATTATTTGTGTCCTTGGGATTTGAAACGAGTCGATGGTTCCCACGAAGGCGCTGGTGGCTCTGCGAGTCGACGCGGATCAGAAGGCTCTCGTCAAGGAGTGTTTGTATCCGTGAGTTGAGAAGTTTTGCGAGGGATTATTTGTTTCCCAAGCGCCAAGGATTATTTGTGTCCTTGGGGTTTGAAACGAGTCGATGGTTCCCACGGAGGCGCTGGTGGCTCTGCGAGTCGACGCGGATCAGAAGGCTCTCGTCAAGGAGTGTTTGTATCCGTGAGTTGAGAAGTTTTGCGAGGGATTATTTGTTTCCCAAGCGCCAAGGATTATTTGTGTCCTTGGGATTTGAAACGAGTCGATGGTTCCCACGAAGGCGCTGGTGGCTCTGCGAGTCGACGCGGATCAGAAGGCTCTCGTCAAGGAGTGTTTGTATCCGTGAGTTGAGAAGTTTTGCGAGGGATTATTTGTTTCCCAAGCGCCAAGGATTATTTGTGTCCTTGGGGTTTGAAACGAGTCGATGGTTCCCACGGAGGCGCTGGTGGCTCTGCGAGTCGACGCGGATCAGAAGGCTCTCGTCAAGGAGTGTTTGTATCCGTGAGTTGAGAAGTTTTGCGAGGGATTATTTGTTTCCCAAGCGCCAAGGATTATTTGTGTCCTTGGGGTTTGAAACGAGTCGATGGTTCCCACGGAGGCGCTGGTGGCTCTGCGAGTCGACGCGGCTCAGAAGGCTCTCGTCAAGGAGTGTTTGTATCCGTGAGTTGAGAAGTTTTGCGAGGGATTATTTGTTTCCCAAGCGCCAAGGATTATTTGTGTCCTTGGGGTTTGAAACGAGTCGATGGTTCCCACGGAGGCGCTGGTGGCTCTGTGAGTCGACGCGGATCAGAAGGCTCTCGTCAAGGAGTGTTTGTATCCGTGAGTTGAGAAGTTTTTGTCGAAGTCATTGGCTTCTTCGGTTGAAATGAACCTTTGAGGTTTGGCTTCGTCGTTTGACGGAATCCGCTGGGGAAGTATGGTTCCTTCTTTGTTTACGCCCTTGGATTGTATACAGGGATCGATGTGACCTCGACTGTAGGGCCAAAGTTTTATCATTTCTTCTTTTATTTTATTTTATTTCCGCGATGCTCTATCATTTCAGCTTTTATATCGCGAAGGTCGCGATTGCCCAAACATTTCGGCAATTTTTCGCGGTGCCCAATCATTTCGGCTATTTTTTTTTTATTTTTACTCGCTGCTTTTTATTGCGAGTTGCCCAATCATTTCGGCTATTTTGCATGCATACATTTTACTTGCTGCTTTTTATTGCAAGTTGCCCTATCATTTCGGCTATTTCGTATGCATTTTTTTTTTTGGCTCGCTGATTTTTTTCTTTCTCGCGAGTAGGGGATTTGGGATCCGATACCAATCTTGGCATCAGCATCGCTGCGACTGGAATATTGCCAGGAGCGAATCATCATTTGCCATGAAAGGACTTGGAATTTGATACCGGTTTAGGCATCAGCATCGCTACAACTGGGATATTGCCAGGAGCGAATCATCATCTGCCTCCGTCGATGTTGAACAAAGGTGGCTTAGCGAACAGGGTTAAGATCCCGTCGACTGAGGCTTTTGACTTCATGAGCCGTAAGGGTCTCACAAAGGTATTTCTCCCTACAAGTCGTGAGGATCTTGCAGGTGTGTTTTCTCCTTGGGAATCGTGAGGATTCCTAAGTGCATGTTCTCTTGTAAGTCGTAAGGATCTTACAAAAGGGTTTTCTTCTTATAAGTCGAGAGAACTTACAAGTGTTGTTTGCTGTACAAGCATATCCCTAGTCACGGATGGGACTTTGTTAGGGAAATATTTATTCATGCCCGTGGATTGTATACAAGGGTCAATATTGGACTACTTGTAGGGCAATGTCGAAAGTTGTGGGGGTTGCTTAAGCACAGGTTTAGGCCTCTGTAACTTAAGACTTTCAAATCTTACGGGCCGTGGGGGTCCCATAAGAGAGTTCTCCTTACGAGTCGTGAGGATCTCGCAAGTGTATTTTCTCCTTAGGAATCGTGGGGATCCCCAAGTGTGTTGCTCCTTTGTGAGTCGTAAGGATCTCACGCAGGTGGTTTCTCCTTACAGGGTCGAGAGGATTCTATAAGTGTTTCTTTAACGAGGTTGCGCCCTTTCGGATTTTCACAAACACTCGCCGGTAGCCCTGCTGTTTTTACTCACGGAGCCCTTTCGGGTTTTCATCCGTGCCCTTTTTGCTTATGGACATACCTTTATTTTTTCTTCTTTTTTTTAACGAGGTCGCGCCCTTTCGGGTTTTCACGAACACTCGCCGGTAGCCCTGCTGTTTTTACTCACGGAGCCCTTTCGGGTTTTCATCCGTGCCCATTTTGCTTGTGGACGTACCGTTTTTTTTATCTTTTATTTTATTCTTTTTTTTTTTAACGAGGTCGTGCCCTTTCGGGTTTTCACGAACACTCGTCGGTAGCCCTGCTGTTTTTACTCACGGAGCCCTTTCGGGTTTTCATCCGTGCCCATTTTGCTTGTGGACGTACCCATTTTTTTTTTTTATTAACACGTCAGCCTGAAGATGCTGCGGGTTGGGAGTAGTTTAACGACGTTTCGGTCATTTGCAAGTTTTAGGACATTGCGGTCCGTCGTTAGTTTAAGGACATCTCGGTCCGTTGTTAGATTAAGGACGTTTCGGTCCGTTATCCAGTTTTAGGACGTAGTGGTCCGTTAGGCTTTCTCTATGAATGAGCATGATGCCCCCGGCGTGTCCATATCTTACGGAGCATGCGGTTGTGGCGGGTTCACCTTCCAAATTTCGGACAACGCGAACTTGCCCTGTTGGTATTGGTCTTCAACCCAATTTTTGAAGACGTAGCAGTCCTCGATCAGGTGACCTACTGTTTGGTGGTAAGGGCAATAACTAGGATTATTAACGTCGCCTGGCTGCGACAGACGCTTTGGACTCGGCAGATTGATGAGTCTGTTACGCACTGCCAGCTCAAACAGTCTTCTCGTTTTATTCTGAGGAAACGAGTAAGAACGTCCTAGCCTCTCTTCGAGGGATGGGCGTGGACGTGCGTTGTTTTGGCGAACGACCGGCTTTGAGTTGCTTGACTGTTGTTGAGCATTGGCGACGACGATCGCTTTCCCTTTTCCTTTCTCATCTCGGGAATCTGATTTTGGAGGAGATGGCCTATGGCCCAACTGGTCCATTTGGGCTAATTTGTCAATCAAGGCCTGGAAGGTGGTCGGCCTGAAGAACATCATGAATTGTGAGATGGTCGCTTGCGGGTCGAGAGTGCCCACAAACATGCCTACTGCAGGTGCCTCTTCTATGCGTTGTTCGCATTTCGACCATAGGTTCCGTCATCGTGTTGCGTATTGAACCCACGTTTCGCTTGGCCTTATCCTGGCATTTATTAGTGCTGTTATCGGGGTGCGTTCACTAGCACTCGCGAATCTTTGCGTAAACAGCAGTTCCATCTCTTTAAATGTTTTGACAGAGTCGTTAGGCAGCTCCGAATACCATTCAAAGGCTGTTTCTGCTAAGCTGCCGACGAATTGACGTAGCAACAATTTGTCATCGCCTCCAGTATTGCCGTATAAGGCTCTGAATTGAGCGACATGCTGATGCGGATTCCCTGTCCCTTTATATACGTGGAATTTAGGGATCGTATATCCTGGCGGGTAATTGATTTGGTCATACCAGCTCGGATACGGTCGTCCGGTTCTAACAATTTGCCCAGCCGCTTCATTCGCCTGATGAACCCGGATCTGCTGAGCTATATATTCGTTTAGGTCGACTTTGGAGATTGCCTCCTCCTTGGCTGTTGATAGAGCCGGCGGAGGATTTGACGTTTCTCCCCTGTCGTCTTCAAGGACGATCGGAGGATCTTCAGCAGGAGGGTCCGGCTGTAACATCATCCCTACCATATCTTGGAAGAGGAGCGCCATCTGTTTTATATTAGCCGCTTGCTCTGCAGCTTCTTTGTCCCTCTTTTCGAGGACTCTGCGTAAAAAGTCGGCGTCAGTTTCCTGTTCGTGATGCTGTTCTGATGATACTGCCGAACTTTCTTTCGGTTCAGTAAGTGCAGCCATCACAGTCATCGTTTCCTGAAGCTTCTGTTGCTGCTCTTGGGCTTTCGTCACGGATCGGGTGACCGGTCGGTGGCCCGTAGAAGTGCGGCTTTCCTCCTTTCCAGAAGCCATATAAACAGTGTGCACCACCATGCCCCCAGATTTGGGGCGTTTGTGTTCAGCGCTTTTATGCTTCGCCATGTTCACAGGGGCTTTTTGTGGCCTCCTTTTTTGAGTGATTGGAGTTAAGGGAGCCGTTGTAGTGGGCATCCAAGTAGCTTTTGCTTTTTGTGGTTTGACAGAGTAATCCTTCCCCTGCCGAACCTTCATCTTTTTCTGTCGTCGGAGGCAGTCTTGATCGATCACCGACTCTTGGACCTGTCGCCAGACTTTGTAAATTTTAGAGGACAGCCGCTGAGGGGGCTGCTCTAGCTTCTTCTCTGGAGTATTCTCCACAGGTGAAGGAGTTCGTTTCAACATTGCAGTAGGAGAGTTTCTGCGCACCTTGTTGAGCAGTTCAAAGTTGTTCTTGGTTGGAACAGCAGAATCAATCCCCGCCATTGAAGCAGGCGGAGTTATCCCGGATGGGGAGTTGCCCCCAGCCTTCCTCACTCGGCGCCAATGGCGACGTCGAGCGTGTCTTGCGGATGGAGTTGTTTCAGCTATAAGGGTAACTTCATCTTGCCCCCTGTCAACGACGGACCTCTGGGCAGGGAAAGCAGCTTTGAGGACCTCGCCTGGAGCGGAAACCGGAATGGCCAGCCTTGTAAAAACTGACTTCTTGGAAGAAGAAGCCTTTCTAATGACTTCGTCCGCTTGAGCCGGGATGGTTATCCGCTTTGGGATGGCAGTTTCGGGTATTGCGGGCTTGTAGACGTTCTGGCCCAGTCTGTTAAAAACTGAGGTATTGAAGTTGGGCGACCCATCGAGAGGGGCCGCGGCAGAGGTAAGTCGATCAAAGACCGACTTCTTTGGGGCTTCTTGCAATGTCATTGGGGCGTTGAAGCTCATTGGTGGGAGCATGGTCCCAAAAAAATAGTCCAGTGGTGGCTTGAGTCACCTGCTCCACCGGCATTTTGAAAAGGGAGGCCGCTTGGGGCCTATAAGTCACTCCTCTAGCAATGACGGAGCGAGAGTTGTTGCTGCAGGCGGTGCAGTTCGAAGCCATCGATCTTCTGTTTTCTGCACGGAGCAAGACACCAAATCTTAGTACCTTGAATCCACAGCAACCACAGCAAAACGCGATTCGTTCGCGAACACGACACACGAAGTGTGGAGTGGAAAGAGGAAAAGGTCCCACCGGGCGTGCCAGAATCTGTTCCCCTCCGAACGGCGGCGCACAAGACTGCGAAGTCCTGGCGCTGAGATTCGGGGCAGATGCTATTTGGTTTTATCCGTCTACCTCTCCGAAGATGCCAAGTTGATTTATGGCACCGTGTATCGGAGGTTTAGACGGATGCGGCCGATGTAGCAGACTTTGTCAGATTCCCCCTCGCTTGAGGGGTTTTTGATTGTGGGGACGCTCTTCCCTGCAGGCGCAAGCCCCTGCAGTTAATTACGCTACCGGATCGCGGTAACAACTTTCTCCTTCTCCAGAATTTCACTTCGTGTCGTGTGTGTTCGTTTTGTTTGTGGTTGCCCGTGGATTGTATACGGAGACTGAGTAATGCCGTCGCCCGTAGGACGTGGATTAGTCCAAATCCGTATTTACTTAGATTTGGGTTTGGTGTTTTTTTTTTGGTTTAAGGATACATTAGTCGCGTTGCGGCTAAGATCAACTTAAACGTTCGTCAAGGATACGTTAGTCCTGTTTTGGACTAATATCGACTTGACGTAGTGATTGATTTAATTATCTGGCCGTCGGGACTCGTCACCTCTCTGACGTCGTTGAAGGATTACAACGACATGTATCAGAGGAGCTCAGAGATGTACTCTCGAACCAGAGTTCATTGGGAGTTTTATAATCCATTTGAATGTTTAAGGATACGTCAGCCGTGTTTGGGGCTAAGATCAACTTAAACGGGACCGTTTAGATCCGGCAAAAGAGCATTTGGGCTCTATTGCGCCAGTTTAAGGACGTGGTGGTCCATCGCCAGTTTAGGGACGTGGTGGTCCATTATTAGTTTAGGGACGTTTCGGTCCGTCGCCAGTTTAAGGACGTAGTGGTCCATCATTAGTTTAAGGACGTTTCGGTCCAGTATTAGTTTAGGGACGTTTCGGTCCATCGCCAGTTTAGGGACGTGGTGGTCCATCATTAGTTTAGGGACATCTCGGTCCGATGTTAGTTTAGGGACGTTTAGGTCCGATATTAGTTTAAGGACATTTCGGTCCATCATTAGTTTAGGGACGTTTCGGTCCGTCGCCAGTTTAGGGACGTGGTGGTCCACATTCCAGTTTAGGGACGTGGTGGTCCATCATTAGTTTAGGGACGTTTCGGTCCGATATTAGTTTAGGGACGTTTCGGTCCGTCGCCAGTTTAAGGACGTAGTGGTCCGTCGCCAGTTTAGGGACGTGGTGGTCTATGTTCCAGTTTAGAGACGTGGTGGTCCGTGTTCCAGTTTAGAGACGTGGTGGTCCATCGCCAGTTTAAGGACGTAGTGGTCCATCGCCAGTTTAGGGACGTGGTGGTCCATCATTAGTTTAGGGACGTTTCGGTCCGATATTAGTTTAGGGACGTTTCGGTCCGATATTAGTTTAGGGACGTTTCGGTCCGTCGCCAGTTTAAGGACGTAGTGGTCCGTCGCCAGTTTAGGGACGTGGTGGTCTATGTTCCAGTTTAGAGACGTGGTGGTCTGTATCAATTCCAGTTTAAGGACGTGGTGGTCTATGTTCCAGTTTAAAGACGTGGTGGTCCATTATTAGTTTAAGGACGTTTCGGTCCAACATTAGTTTAAGGACGTCTCGGTCCAATATTAGTTTAGGGACGTTTCGGTCCGATATTAGTTCAAGGACGTCTCGGTCCAATATTAGTTTAGGGACATCTCGGTCCATCATTAGTTTAAGGACGTTTCGGTCCACGAGTTTAAGGACCCCGCAGTCCATATCGATGTGTGGTTGTTGGGACCCGTCACCTCTTTGACGTCGTTGAGGAATTACAACGACGGATGTCAAAGGAGTTCGGAGATGTACCCTCGAACCGGATGTAAATTGATTTAGAAGAGCAATTTTGCTCAGTCAATTTAATTTAAGGACTTATGGCCAAAATTGGGCTAAGTCCAGTTGAAATGTTCAACGTTTTATTTGCTTTTGCATTGCATTTCTTTATTTTTATTTTTATTTGGGCCTTGCCCAGAAAGGATGCAGAGTATCAATTTGTTTTGGGCTCTACCCTTTTAGGAATGATGCAAGGTATTAATTTTATTTGGGCTCTGCCCTTATATAAAGGATGCAAAGCATCAATTTATTTGGGCTCTGCCCATTTATTGCCTTGCAATTTATTTTGGCCTGTCAGGTCATTTTGATTTGGGCCGACCCTTCAAATAGTGCAAAGCACCAAGAATCTTTTGGATTCAAGAAAATGAGTGCAGAGCACTTTTTAATGATCTAAATTTAGATCAAAGAAGAGAAAAGAAAATCTTTTCTTTCTTTCTGTCTCAGAGAACCAGAGGTTCATAGCAAGTGCAAGGCACTATTTTTATTTATTTATTTATCTGAGAACCAGAGGTTCATAGCAAGTGCAAGGCACTATTTTTATTTATTTATTTATCTGAGAACCAGAGGTTCATAGCAAGTGCAAGGCACTATCTGTTGTGCGCACGTGCGTTGCACGTGATGCCGCATGGCGGGCATACGTGCGTTGCACGTGGCGCACATGCGCATTATGAGGAGAAGCAAAGCTTCTATATATGGAGAACAAGCTCCTTTTAATATTATTAAATATTCCCATGTGGTGCGCACGTGCGTTGCACGTAGTGCCGCATGGCAAGCACACGTGTGCTGCACGTAGCGCACATGGCGCTTGCGCATATGCGCATTATGGAGGAGCATGCTCCTATCTTGGAGAACTAAGCTCCTTTGGAGAACTAAGCTCCTTTGAGTATTGAATCCTTTGAGGATTTAACTCTACCCTTTCTAAGAGGTATCCCCTCTTATTTATATGGGAGTGGTAGAGAAGCCAGCTCTCCTTTTCCCGATGTGGGACTAAAAAATGCATTCCCCATGTAGTAGAGCATTACTTTAGATTACACGTGTATAACACATTTGCTCATAACTTTTGATCTCGGATGAATTATGAGGCCCATAATATATCAAATCGAAGGTCTTTTCGAGATGCTTTCAATATCATCAGAATTTAACTGTTTTTCGTTCCGGAGTTTGTCAAAATACAGCTCGGAAAATACTGGTTCGCATCTTCTTCCTTAAATCACATGTGCATAGACATTTGCTCATAACTTTTGATCCCGGGTGAATTATGAAGCCCATAATATATCAAATCGAAGGTTTTATCGAGACGCTTTCGATACAAATAGAATTTATCCATTTCTCATTCGGGAGTTTGTCAAAAAAACAGCCCGGAAGATACTGGTTCGTATTTCCTTAAGCGTATCGCTGCCATTTGATACCTTGGACTCTTTTGCGCAGAAATTTTTGGTGGGAACATATGCTATCTGATTTATCTTTATCATCGTGTACATACTTTAGGTGACATTACAGGTCACTACTGCACGTTGATAGAGCCCATAAGATTCTTGCTTGACGGCCAGCAGTATGATGGCGATCATATACATGGGAGCTGGGGTCTACAAGCACATCCTTAAAGTGGTCCCTAGTCGTGGGAGTTTCGAGACTGGGCATCGATACTCCATTAGTAGACTAGTGTATACAGTCGAGACCCCGACGAGGGGCGGTGGCCGGTCTCACAAGCCATTGGTGTCAGTTGGTTCACCTAAGATATATACAGTGTAAGTCCACGTTGCTCACCCCGGTTCTTACGGGGAGGCGGAAACGGCGAAAAACGATTTTTGAGCGCAAGGCAACATGGACTCAAAAGCGAGATCTTTGCTAAACTAGAAACTAGCAAACTACTAGAGGTTTTAACTCCTATGCCGTAGAAATTATACCTCACGAAACCGGTCCTTCGGGTCTTCTCTCCGCTGTCCGGCTCGTCCATCCAAGCTCCGAGTGTCGATCCGGATGTTGGTCACCTCCGCGGCCTCCTTGAGTCGAAGACGATCCACCCGAGAGATGTACACCGAGCTCCACCTCTAGCCGAGGCAACTAAGGCAACGAGATCGCTAGTCAAGATGCCCTAGGTTGTGTAGAAGAGATATATGGAAGTGTTTGTCTTTGTGGGATCTTTTTCTCTCAACACATGAGATCAAAAGAAGAAATCAAGAGGAGGAAGAAAGAGGAGCTAGCAACCATGAGAGCTTTTCTTTTTCTTCTCACAAGAACAAGAGAGAGAATGAGAAAAGAATTATGAGCTAAAGAAATGAACCATGGTTGCAATAATGCAAAAACAACATCATTACAAATCCTATCATGATAAAGTTGATGCTACATTGAATTGACCATTTTCATAATCAAAAAGAAAAAGAAAATCCAAAGAAGAGTGTAGACCTCTCATGAAGGTCAATGGTCAACTCCGGTCAACGGGTCAACAAAGTCAAGAGAGGTCATGGTGGTCAAATGGTCAGTGCAATTAGCCATCACAAAATTATCACTAAAAGGATTAGTAAACAATGTCTCCGGCTCATAAAGATTTTGACCGAACGAATTGCCAAAACCCTAATGAGCCTGCCACATAACGGTTTTGGCCGAACCAACTGCCAAAACCCTAATGAGGCACCTCCTCCTTCATCGCTCCTCAAAACTGTGCATACACACCCGCATCCGCATTCCGTAGAATGCGAATGCACAGAAGACAAAACAAATCCATCTGTGCAATACTAGGATCCGGCTTAAACCAAAGCCCACTAGTATTGCCTGTCCGAACAGCATACACACACAAGTGCACATAAGTGATCGTAGCCCTGCCGTAAAACCATACGGCCTCTACACGTTTCGCTCAGTGCAAGGAAACTCTCTGTGTGGGACTCTAAAGACTCGACACTACGCTGGCAGTGGGTTTAACTACAGACCGCAAGCGGCACTAGCTGTACGTAACGGTCCCCAGGTAGGTGTCGACAAGAAGGCCGATGAGGTAAACCCATCCGAACTCCTACTGAGCCTGTATGTGACAATCTTCGTACAGTCCGGTCTGTTCGTCTGATACATCGCATGGCGGGCCTAGGGGGCGGTAAACGTCAGTCCCCTAATAGCGGTATAAGTCGTGTCGGAGTGAAGCCCAGAACACCCTGAGATAACACTGGAAACCTACCAGTATATCTCGCTTGCCCTGGACAGGGACTACTCGTGTAATGGCTCTCCTAGACACAGCGCGATGTCTGATTATTCCAAAAAATTGTATTTACCGTAATCAGAAACGGCGTCGCTTTGCAGCTAGCCGGTGAATACGGGTCGATCCACAGGGATGTGTAACTTTCTGTTTTTGTGTTATCACGAGTTGATTCCGATGGTGGTTTGGTTTTTTGTCGATTGATTTAAAAACTAATTTATATGATATGAAAGAACTTGTTAGGATTAAGTCGAAGGAAGGGTTGATGAGATTAATATTGTCACCTCTTTCAATGCCGTTTGATTAAAGCTTTTTAGAAATCACAACAATTACTAGCAAAGGGGATTATGATGATTGGGAAGAAACGAAGTTTCTTCCTCTAGATCCTTGTCCGTCCTTTCCTATTAATTGCTACAATCTTCATGGACGTCATGTATGTCCGGTCTTTTATACTACGGTTCACCGTTACCTCGTAGGTAGGGTGCCGTAGTGGGCGGATCATGCATGCGTGCATGAAGTTCTAGTTTTGAAAATGTGTTGGCATTGAAGGAGGTGAGAGATATTCATCTCTCACTCCTTACCTTGTTCCTAACCCTAACAAGCGAGGGTTTTACTCGCTCATTAGGGAATTTTCGAAAAATGACATTTTTGTTGTTATGTTTTAAAATGTTTTGTTCAGATCTTGAATTATTATTTACTGCAAGTTAAAAGGAACTATACTAGTTAACTAAGGCAAGTATTAAGATTACTCTACTGCAATAAGTATATTAGCTAGGGCAAGAAAAGAACTAACACTAAGGCATGAAAAGAAAGAACACTTACAAAATGATGCTCTTGATCTCTCAACAATTCTGATTTTATTGATTAAAAAGAGGCATGACATTTTACAGATTTTGAGTACAATTTATAAGCAACCAGTGAAGCTAGGGTTACAGACTCTCGCAGAGGTGCAATTACAGATTTGCCCCCTAAAAATCCCAACACCCGCACCGTCGCACCGACACAAGAAGTCGGTGCCGACAAGGAAACTATACGGCCGCGGAACCGCGGCGCCAGGCTAAGTTTGGCCGCGGTTCCGCGGCCCTTTGGTGGGTTCATTCCACCAATTTTCCTGGGTTCCTCTGTTCTTGTCTGGTCTTGACTTTTGTGCAACCCATTTCTCTGTTTGGCTTCTTGGTCTTTTCCAGATCTTCAGTGAAAACTTGTAAGGAGCTTTTGACCGTTCGCTTTGACATTTCGGACCGCACTGCTTCATACAATTGTAACCTGTTCTTCGTGACTCGGATCCATCTTCTTGTTGGTCAAAAAGTCTCTCTTTTGTATCATCTTCTGTCTTTTCTCACTGTCTTCGTTCCAAGAGCCTGTATCCTGTATCATGCAACAAACGTGCGTCAAAAGTACCTGTTTACTTATAAAATGCATAAAAGTGGGGCGTATGAATTGCAATATTATGATATGAACAAATACCCCCAAACTTATCTTTTGCTCGTTCTCGAGCAAACTTATTATTTTATTCTAACCTAGCCGCACTTTCGCAGGAAAACGCGATTGCACTGAGCATGTGCAACAAGCGTTTAAACCTCTAGGTGTCCCTAGTAGGAGGAGTGTTGTCTCCTGAGGGTTTTCAGCGGATTACACCCACAAAATCCTATCAATTTGGTTTTTCGACTTTTGCTCTCCAATTAGGTTTTCTAACAAGGAAGTCTATTATCGTTGCCCCCGCAAATTATCCACCCATATTCTTCACACTTCCTTATTATGTAACTTAAGATTGTACATGTTCTATAGAATTACTTAGAATTCAGCATTTCTTAAGTTTTTCTTATAGAGTTTCATCTCCACTTAGGAATTTCTATCAACTCTATTAAAGATACAAGTTTTATTCTTCATTCCTTTCTCTTATCTAGACTCTAATCACATATTCCCACGTATGTGTAATTGTCACCCCTACGCTTGGAAATTCAAATCAAGCAATCGTATTTTCGTCCATTGTCCAAAGCACTTATTAATTTGTGAATTTTTCTTAACTTTCGCTTACACATCCTTCATGCGACTGTTAATACTTCTTGAGGTACCAACAGCCGATTACAAGATGCGTTAGCACTTTAAAGCGTATTTCCTAGTTTTGCAACACCCAAGACTTTTAGCAGTGACTCCCAAACCAGTTGGTCTAAGGCACTAGGTGATGAAGCACCCTCGCTAAATAATTTTCTAACCCTAAGTAATCACAAAAACCAGTGTCCATTTTTTTTTTATTCACTTTTTTTTTCTTTTTATTCTCATTGTGCTAAGGACTTTAGACGAGAGTAATTCAAGGTCTCTTCTACTAATCCAAGTTTCAAGGTGCGTGATTGTGCATTTTGTGGGGTACATGTTTTCAGAATCTAAACTTAAGCTAGGAACTATTTTTCGAACTTATACTCTAATAAGAATATCAATACTCTTCCCTCATTTTGGCTTAGCCCAAGAAGTGAACCCAAAATTTGCCTATTCCTAAATAACCTACAAAGACATATATTCTTTACCGTTAAATTTTAAGGAATGTTATTTTTAGGGTTTTTAATTGCTAAGTCTAAGATCTAGTTTTTCCTAGCCAGTTAACCTTTTTATCAAACTCAAGTCAATTAACCAAAATTGAATACAATAATTTTTATAATTTTTGAAATTTTTTTTTCCAATTTTTTATGGGTTTTTCAGTTTTCTGATTTTTTTATTTTTCAAATTTTCAAATTTTTATGATTTTTTTTTTATATAAAGATGTAATGCAGAAATTAAATATGCAAAAGGAAGAGAAAAATATATACAATATGCAATGCAAAAGATAACTATATACATTACCCTCTCCCCCAAACTTGAGCAAAGCAGTGCCCTCACTGCCCGGCCCCACGTCGCGCTCGTGAGCGTGAACGTGATCGTTCCCCTCTAGCCAAAAGTGTTTGGATTCCCCTCTCAATTTCCGTCAACCGACGGTCATGATCTCGTGCAGTTGCCCGAAACTCATCCCTCAAAGAGTCGATTCTTCTCACTGTTCTCCGCATCAATCGCGCATGCTCCTGGGGAGTTAGTTCTTCCCCGCTCGAAGTTGAGCTCGAGCTAGGGGTGTGTGCGGGTACATTTTCTGCCGGTTCCTTTCGTGTCCAAATATCAGTGAGTCTAGAGTAGGACGACGTGATGCGCTCTACAAGTGGTCGAACCGGAACACCGTCTATCATGTATGAGTCAAATTCCTCGACGGGGAGGAAATAACTGCAGAGTTGGGTAACAAGCATCGGACATGGGTATACGGTACCTCATTTCCCCGTACCTATAGATTGGAGCAAAACAGTGCACATGTCGAACCTTGGATTTTTCATCATCAGTGTGTGTACGACATGTAATGAAGGGGTGAAAAAAGTCGTGTTGTGGGAACTACCAAAGATATTGTTTTGTGCCCACCGGCACACAGTTAAAACGTTCGCGAAAAGGGTCTGTGCTTGGATGCCCTTACACGGCTCTCGTGCACAGTCATTACCCATCAAGGGCATATAATCTTCAAAGCGCAATGGGTGTTCATGTGCAGGTACACGTGGTATGAGTGTAAGCTCGTGTATCATGTCCCTATCGATGTGAATTTCACGATTTCCCCAATTTAGTTTAATGTAACCTAAGTTGTCAAGGCTATTATCCTCCATTGATTCGTAAAATAGGGCAACTAGGTTAGGTAGGTCAAACGCAGATGAGTGATTATAGAGCAGGAAATTCCAGCCCCTTTGTTCGATTTCATGTGCGAAATATCTACCGTATACTTTGTGTGCGAAAACAGGGGAAAAATCCCTTTCAAACTGCATTTTATGTGCCATTTAGATTTTTCAGTAAAACAAATATGCAGGAACAGAGAGGAAACAGTCAGATTTACCTCCCCTGAAAATTTCAGGGGGCGAAGACTCCAGACTGCGGCGGTTGCGCGGCGGGAGGCGGCAACGGCGGCGGAACCGCGGCGGGTTGGCGGCGGCACGGCGAGATTCTTCTGCAGCAGGTTGGTGGCGGCGGCTAGGGTTTTTTAGAGAGGAAAAATTTAGGTTTAAGAACACAGGGGGGTCGGGTTCCTTTAAATAGGGGATGGGAGGGTGATTTGCATAAAACACCCTCTAAAACGAGGGTTTTATTTGTAAAATCAGCTCTTAATCTGCAAATTTGCAATTAGGTCCAAAAATTATTATTTTTTATTATAAAAAAAAATTATTATTTTTTATTTTTAATTTTTATGGTATTTTGGAAATATATATATACAAATAATATACACACCCCCAAACTTATTTGAAATAATGTTTTGGGAAAAGAAATTTAGGGGTGAAAGTGGAGGAATATCACTCAGTGTAGATCGGCTCCTGCAAGAGCAGGAGCTCCTCCGAAGGGTCCGCTGTGAAGAACGGTTTCAGTCGATGCCCATTCACTTTGAATAAGGTACCGTCTTCAGGATTTTCAAGATCAACCGCACCGTGTGGATAAACGGTGCGGACTACAAAAGGTCCTCTCCATCTGGACCGGAGCTTGCCGGGATGAAAATGTAACCGAGTGTCATAAAGTAGAACCTGTTGACCAGGTTCAAAAGTTTTTCGCAAAAGGTGTTTATCGTGGAACACCTTAGCTCGGTTTTTAGCAATTATGGCATTATCATATGCCTCATCTCTCAGCTCCTCCAGTTCATTCAATTGCAGCTTTCGATTGCTGCTCGCATCTCCTAAAGATAGATTCAGCTCTTTGATAGCCCAGAATGCTTTATGCTCAATCTCCACTGGGAGGTGGCAAGCCTTCCCGTACACAAGCCTATATGGAGACATACCAAGATCGGTTTTGTATGCAGTACGGAAAACCCATAGTGCATCAATCAGTTTAAGTGACCAATCTTTACGGTTTTTAGAAACCGTTTTCTCCAAGATTTGCTTTATTTGCCGATTTGAAATCTCGGCTTGCCCACATGTTTGAGGGTGATATGGCGTTGACAACTTGTGAGTGATAGAGTATTTGCGCATCAAGGACTCGAAAGTCCTATTGCAGAAGTGAGAACCATTATCATTTATTATCGCCCGAGGGTGCCCAAATCGAGAAAATATATGTTCTTTAAGAAACCGAACGACAACTTTATTATCGTTCGTTCGGCTGGGCACAGCCTCGACCCATTTTGAAACATAGTCAACCGCCAAAAGAATATACACATTTCCAAAAGAGTTAGGAAATGGTCCCATGAAATCTATACCCCAAACATCAAAAATGTCCACAACCAAAATAGGTTGGAGCGGCTGTAACACCCGAGCCCAATACTACTATTTCTGTTACTGGTTGAGTGTTTGACATCGCACATTTCATTTATCTTGCTTGTTTGGGTCTTACTGTAAAATTATAACTGGCTAAGTCATTTTTGCATATAACAAATTTTAGCACCTAAAATGAAATTAAAAATATCTATATTGGCCTACTCATCACCCCTAGCCGCGTGGTAGCGTCCGTGCGTCGAGTTCTCATTCCGTTCGGTGAAACGGGCGAGTGTGGACGACTACGCGCGCGCGCAGATGTCCGACTTGGGGGCATGCTTTTTAATCATAAAACATTTCATTTTAAAATTTGGAACCCGCTTAAAATCCTATTATTTGAATTTCGAATTTTTGGACCCAACCCGGGCGCGATTTGGAAATGTTTCGTTTAGCGCCAAAATCCCAATTTAATAAAATAATCAAAACTATATATATATACTAATCTTACTGTTATTTCTATAAATCCTTTAAATCTTTTTAAATTTTTCCTTCTCAAACTTTTAGCCAATCGCTGAGGATTTAACCCCCGTGGGCCCCGTCTCTATCTCTCTCTATCTCTATCTCTCTCTCTCTCTCTAATCTGTACCTCTCTCTCTCTCTCTAACCCTCTCTCTCTCCTCGATATATATATTCCTCGTCTTCTCCATCGTTTTCCCAGAACCTCATCCGAGAACCCCCATTGCGAACCCTAGCCCAGCCACCGTGCCCGTCGCCGCCGCAGCCCAACGCCGACGCCACCATCATCCTCATCTCGACCACAGCCCTCCTTCCTCATCTCCCCACGTCCCCGTGCACCTACACCGTAGCCGCACCACCTGCACCCATCGCTGCTCGCCGTCGCCGCCGCAACTCGTCGCCGACGACGCCAGCACCTTCCCCTTCGCCCCTCTTCCCGACCTCGACACCCTCCTCCTTCTCCCGAGTGCCCGGCGCCGCAACAGGGACCCAACAGCAACCCTATCACCTTCTCCGGTTGGCCGGAAACGCCGCCGTCGACCCTCGTCGTCGTCACCTGCGCCACCGCCGACCACCTCCTCTTCACCTGCACCCCAGACCCGGCCACTTCCTCTCCCTCCTCACCGTCTCTCCTCCTCCAGCACCCGCAGCCGAGTCTGCCGCCGCAGCTTCCTCGCCGGCGCCCCATCGCCGTCGACCCCGTCGCTGTCGCAACCCTTGCAATCCCAGTAAGCTTCCCTTTACCTTCCCCCTTCCTTTTTCCCCCTATGGTTGATCTTTGTCCGTACGTAGTATTTCTAAACTTTTGTCGCTGTTTTGGCATCTCGCCGGAATCCGGCCGTGCCGACGACTTGACCCGACGTTCCAGCGAGGTACCCCGGTCCGCGTGGTCCCACTGTTCGTTGTTTGGATTCGATCCGTGAACCGTGCGTCCGTCGCGTGTTTTTCCGCCGACGTTACATCCGTTTTTCCTGGTTCGCGAACCGTCGAGGCAAGTATCACTTGCTACATGCTATACTATACAATTAAATGTGTTTTGACTCATTAAACTTGCAAACTTAACTAGGTATAGCCATTTTATCATTTGGATGCAATATGACATATATCATGATACAGTTAACCTAAAATCACATTTTGCCACTTTAACCCTAATAACGAAGTTACCCGTTAATCACATTTTACCGTCTAAAGGACGATAGCCGTACACATGTAGCTCCATTACATTCTGATATTGATATAACGGTATTGCACCACTATGTGATCTATTGCAACACAAGGGGTGCTCAAACCTGTTAATATGATAATACGACTGCACTATGTTAATGCACCATTGTGATTAAATGAACTGCTTATGGTTGTTTACTTTATTGCTTACTTCCTGCTGTTAATCCTAGTTCGATTATATACCTGTTGTGAGCACACCCTCGATTGTGTTACATCTTGACCTGACCTTGGTACACATGATATATATATACCGATTCACCGGACATGGTACCCTTTACTATCGACTTGACCTGATGTACCATGACCTGACCTGTTACCTGATCTCATGCCTAATGCCAACAAACCTGACATGGAGTCCTCATGGACCATTCCTGTTGTCTATCCAGACAAACCTGACCTGTTACCTGATCCTGTGTTGGCATTAGTCCTTGACTACTGAATACCTGACCTGACACATATAACCTGGGGGTATGGGGAAATCAAAAGGGTAATCTAAAGTGTAACTTAAAAGGGTATTACTTGATCCGTGGTCCCGGGGGGTAACGGGACAGAGCCATTCGTGACTCTTACATTTCCTGATCCGTGGTCCCGGGGGGCAACGGGACAGAACCATTATTGGTTCCCATCTTCCTGATCCGTGGTCCCGGGGGGTAACGGGACATATCCTTTGAGTTACATGGAGGATTACTCGAATTGATTTCAAAGACTTTAGAATAGAAAACCCGATAGAACAGTTTAGTTACCCACTGCACACTACCCTGCACTGCTTGTTTCATACTATTGCTTTATTCATGTTTATTTATGCATTGCCTATTACCCTGTTCATATTATATTATTGGTTGACATGACGCGCTGACGTCTGGGTTTTGCATGGCCCAGATTCTTTACCACTGTCGCTGACCGAGCAGGAGTACTTCAGCCAGCAGGCTGATTTGTGAGTTCTGTAGTGATTAGTTTTATTTCCTGCATTCTTATTTCCAGATGTGAGCCCGCATTATGGGACATACTTTTCTATTATTGTATTGGATCATTTGCTTCCGCACTTATTTATCATTGACTCTTGTTATTCTGGATTTGGACATGTGTTAGATAGTTTTTATCTTGTTCTTGATATCTCTACAGCCGTAATGTGACTGTGGATGGATACTTCCTATCCACAGGTAGCATGGTTGGCTATGTCACGTGCCCAATCTTGCGTACTCTGGGAAGCGGGGCGTGACATGGTTCTTTTGGTATCAGAGCGCCATAGGTTAATTGGGTTGATTCTTTTGTAGTTGGGTATTGTACCCGATACACGAATCAGAATACCCGTGCTTAGGAAACATGTCCTACCACCTTGACCGTTTTACCATTCTTGAATCACATTCTTCCGGATTATATCGACGTGCAAACTTACTTTGCATGTCAACTCGAAAATCTGATTTCTTGTTATCTCTAGGACTTAGGCGACTTGGGTGGAGTTAAGTAATTGTGGCTATGATACCGCGGCATAGTTACAATGCGGTACTCTATTTAAGTATCTTGGAGTTCTAGCCTTGATTTATATATTGAATCTATCATCATGCTAATGTTGGGTGTTTTGATTTCAGGAATATGGCAGATAAGAATTTCAAGACGTATCAGAGGCGCGTGGATGAAGCCGCCATGTTGGGAGTGATACGTGGAATGTTGGAAAATCAGAAGAGGCATACTGAGCTGATCCAGCAGCAAGCAGATTCATTTCAGGAGGGTTTTCAGGCCATTCGGCAGTCTGTAAACAACGCTGGAGCGAAACCAGTTGACCGGGTAGGGACCGTGGCAGATTTCAGACGTTTGGGTCCTACTACTTTCACTGGTCTGGAGGAGCCGCTGCCAGCCGAGCAGTGGCTAGTTGACACAGAGAATTTGCTGATTGCGGCACAGATCCCAGAGGACAAAAGAATTGATGTGGTGCGCATTCAGCTAGTGGATTACGCCCGAGAGTGGTGACTTGTGGAGGAGACCCGCTTGCCCAAGCCAATCAGTTAGGCGGATTTCTCTAAGAGTTTCCTGGAGAAATTCTTCCCGCGGACTGCACGGGAGGGAAATGGAAGAGAAATTTATTGGGCTGAGGCAAAATGGAGCACCCGTGGATGTACATGCAGCGGAGTGGACGAGACTCAGCCGTTTCGCTGGACCTTTAGTCGCCAACGAGGCAGACAGGGCGCGAAGGTTCATGCGCAGTTTGGATGTGGACATCCAGAGGCAGATTGTCTCCCTGGGTTTGACCACTTTCTCGCAGGTTCTTACGGCAGCCCGGGAGCAACAGAGTTTATTGGGAATGAAAGGGAACCTGCAGCAGACAGCAGTTGCGGCCAGGAAGCCCGCATTTGTACTTAACCGAGATCATGGGCGCAGAGGTATTCCAGTGGATCGACGTGGGGTAGCACCAATGAAGAAGCCTGTGGTCGTTGATCGAAGAAAAGGCATGATTTGTGACTACTGCCGTTTGCCCGGGCATGTGCAGAAGGATTGCCGAAGGAAGCTGGGACTTTGTTTGGTTTGTGGAGCGGCCGATCACGCAGTTGGTGCCTGTCCGTCGAAGCTTCGCACGAGAGATGATATACGGAAGCCTCCGCAGAGACCGTTCCAAGGGCAGAAACAGCTGACCCAGGGACCTAATCAGGCTCGAGCTTTCACCTTGACAGCTGAGGAAGCTAAGGCATCAGGAGAAGTGGTTTCAGGTACTTTACTCGTTCATGGTTTTCCCGCATTGGCATTATTTGATTCCGGAGCATCCCACTGTTTTATGTCATCCAAATTTATAACTACGCACTCGATTACCTGCACGACCCTGTCTAGTTTTTGGGACATACACACTGGGAATGGGAAAATCATAGCTAGTAGGGAATGTAGAGATTGTACAGTTGTTGTGTGCGGACGGGAGCTCTTTGCAGATTTCTTGGTAATAGATACGGGCAGCTGTGACGTTGTCTTGGGAATGGATTTTCTTGGCACTTTCCACGCCCACATTGACTGTAGGACAAGGAAGGTATTTTTCCAGATTCCCGGACATCCTGAGTTTACCTTCACTGGGGGAAGCAGTTCTGTCGGGCCAGTCGAGTTTAGGGCTAGGCCGACAAACAGTGTTCTTGCAGCTATAGAAGTTGATAGTAATGAAGAGCCGGCAGTTGTCCGCGACTTTATGGACGTATTTGAAGATATTTCGGGCTTACCGCCGAAGCGAGACGTGGAGTTCGCGATTGACCTTATTCCTGGTGCAGCGCCAGTATCTAAAGCTTATTATCCAATGGCACCAGTGGAATTGGAAGAAGTTAAGAAGCAAGTTGGTGAATTACTTGAGAAGGGTTGGATTCGAAGCAGCAACTCGCCTTGGGGAGCTCCAGTTCTTCTAGTAAAGAAGAAGGATGGCACGAGAAGGATGTGCATTGATTATAGAGAATTAAACCGGGTGACTATTAAGAACAAGTACCCGATCCCTCGCATTGGAGAACTTTTTGAGCAGCTTAGTGGCGCGAGGGTATTCTCGAAACTGGATTTGCGATCCGGATATCATCAGGTCCGAGTGAAAGCAGAAGACATTTGCAAGACGGCATTTCGGACTCGGTATGGGCATTTCGAATATCTAGTGATGCCCTTCGGAGTAACGAATGCGCCGGCAATATTCATGGATTTGATGAACCGAATCTTTTCACCATTCTTGGACCAGTTTATTGTCGTATTCATTGACGATATTCTGGTTTACTCGAAGAGTTTGGAGGAGCATGCTGAGCATTTGAAGATCGCACTGCAGACATTGAGACAGGAGAAATTGTATGCGAAGATGAGTAAGTGCGAATTTTGGCTGGAAGAAGTGAAGTTTCTGGGGCATGTTGTGTCGGGCGATGGAATCGCCGTCGATCCCGAAAAGATTGCAGCAGTTCGAGATTGGCCTATTCCAAGAAATGTGGCTGAGGTAAGAAGTTTCCTTGGTTTAGCCGGATACTACAGGAGATTTGTGGAGAACTTCGCTCGTTTGGCAGAACCGTTGACCAAGCTTACGCGCAAAGAAGTACCTTTTGTTTGGACGGATAAATGTGCGTTGGCTTTCGAGACGCTGAAGCAGAAGTTGATAACCGCCCCTATCCTGACCGTACCAGACAATTCCGGAGGACTGGTGATTCACAGCGACGCATCTGGAAAGGGATTGGGATGTGTTTTGATGCAGAATGGGAAGGTTGTAGCGTATGCATCGAGACAATTAAAGACCCATGAGAAGAATTATCCGACTCATGACTTGGAGCTTGCGGCTGTGATCTTCGCCTTGAAGATTTGGAGACACTACCTTTTGGGTGAGAGAGTCGAAGTTTTTACAGATCACAAGAGTTTGAAGTATGTGTTCACTCAGAAGGAGTTGAACATGAGGCAACGCAGATGGTTGGAGCTGATGGCCGACTACGACCTTGATCTTAAGTACCATCCGGGAAAAGTTAACGTCGTGCCGGATGCGCTTAGTCGGTTACCAGCGATTCAGGTATTGACTACGCAGAGGGAGATCATCGCGGATTTTCGAAGATTTGACTTGGAGGTTGTGCTACCACATTCTACGGGACAGTTGATGCAGTTGCAAGTACAGTCGTCCTTAGTTGAGAAGATTAAAGTGGCACAATCGCAGGATTCTAGACTGCAAAGGTTTCGAGAGCAGGTTGAAGCCGGACTACGAACAGATTTACTGGTCCATGAAGATGGTTCGTTGAGGTATGGTAGCCGTGTGTGTGTGCCAAAGGGGGATGTGCGTGAAGAGCTTATGAAGGAGGCACACAGTTCAGCTTACTCTGTACATCCAGGAGGTACAAAGATGTACCGAGATATTCGACAGCATTTCTGGTGGGAAGGCATGAAACGAGAGATTGCTCGCTTCGTGGCTAAGTGCTTGGTATGTCAACAAGTCAAGGTTGAACACCAAAGGGTTGCTGGTTTGTTGCAACCACTTCCGATTCCTCAGTGGAAGTGGGAACATATAACCATGGATTTCGTGACGGCTTTACCGCGGAGTCCAAAGGGCAACAATGTAGTATGGGTGATTGTCGATCGGTTGACCAAGGCAGCTCACTTTATTCCTTTTCGGGTTGGTCAGTCAACGGAGACTTTGGCAGAGCGGTACATGCAGGAGATTGTAAGATTGCATGGAGTACCGGTGAGTATCGTGTCCGATCGGGACACTCGGTTCTTATCACACTTCTGGAGGAGTTTACAGGAAAGTTTGGGGACTCGATTGAAGTTTAGCACAGCTTATCATCCTCAAACTGATGGTCAGTCGGAGAGAACGATCCAAACTCTTGAAGACATGTTGAGAGCGTGCATGTTGGACTTCAAGGGTTCATGGGAGGATCATCTACACTTGGTGGAGTTTTCTTACAACAATAGTTTCCAAGCGACTATTCAGATGGCTCCGTTTGAAGCTTTGTATGGTCGCAAATGTCGTTCACCCGTTTGTTGGGATGATGTTGGTGAACGAAGATTATTGGGACCAGATTTGGTAGTACAGACCGTTGAGAAGGTTAACGCCATCAGAAAGCATATGAAGGCAGCCCAAGACAGACAGAAAAGTTGGGCTGACACGTCAAGAAGACCTCTAGAGTTCGCCGTGGGTGATTTGGTATTCTTGAAGATATCACCGACTAGAGGAGTGATTCGTTTTGGGAGTCCGGGAAAGCTTAGTCCTCGATTCGTTGGACCCTTCGAGATATTGGAGCGTGTTGGAGAGGTAGCATACCGTTTGGCATTACCACAGTCCTTGGCAAGTGTGCACGATGTGTTTCATGTATCTCAACTACGAAGGTATGTTAGAGATGAAACACACGTCTTGGATCATTCGGAGTTAACTGTACGGGAGGACCTAACTTTTGAGGAGCGACCGGTTGAAATCAAGGATCGAAGGGAAAAGGTTCTTAAGAACAAGGTTATCCCCCTTGTGCTAGTTTCCTGGGGTGATCGATCGCATGGAGAGTCCACGTGGGAACGAGAAGACGAGATCCGACAGAAGTTCCTTCACCTTTTCCCGTAGTTTTTTTTAATCTTGTACTCTTGGAATTTCGAGGACGAAATTCTTTTTTGTAGTTGGGTATGATGTAACACCCGAGCCCAATACTACTATTTCTGTTACTGGTTGAGTGTTTGACATCGCTCATTTCATTTATCTTGCTTGTTTGGGTCTTACTGTAAAATTTTAACTGGCTAAGTCATTTTTGCATATAACAAATTTTAGCACCTAAAATGAAATTAAAAATATCTATATTGGCCTACTCGTCACCCCTAGCCGCGTGGTAGCGTCCGTGCGTCGAGTTCTCATTCCGTTCGGTGAAACGGGCGAGTGTGGACGACTACGCGCGCGCGCAGATGTCCGACTTGGGGGCATGCTTTTTAATCATAAAACATTTCATTTTAAAATTTGGAACCCGCTTAAAATCCTATTATTTGAATTTCGAATTTTTGGACCCAACCCGGGCGCGATTTGGAAATGTTTCGTTTAGCGCCAAAATCCCAATTTAATAAAATAATCAAAACTATATATATATACTAATCTTACTGTTATTTCTATAAATCCTTTAAATCTTTTTAAATTTTTCCTTCTCAAACTTTTAGCCAATCGCTGAGGATTTAACCCCCGTGGGCCCCGCCTCTATCTCTCTCTATCTCTATCTCTCTCTCCCTCACATCTCTCTCTCTCTCTCTAATCTGTACCTCTCTCTCTCTCTAACCCTCTCTCTCTCCTCGATATATATATTCCTCATCTTCTCCATCGTTTTCCCAGAACCTCATCCGAGAACCCCCATCGCGAACCCTAGCCCAGCCACCGTGCCCGTCGCCGCCGCAGCCCAACGCCGACGCCACCATCATCCTCATCTCGACCACAACCCTCCTTCCTCATCTCCCCACGTCACCGTGCACCTACATCGTAGCCGCGCCACCTGCACCCATCGCTGCTCGCCGTCGCCGCCGCAACTCGTCGCCGACGACGCCAGCACCTTCCCCTTCGCCCCTCTTCCTGACCTCGACACCCTCCTCCTTCTCCCGAGTGCCCGGCGCCGCAACAGGGACCCAACAGCAACCCTAGCACCTTCTCCGGTTGGCCGGAAACGCCGCCGTCGACCCTCGTCGTCGTCACCTGCGCCACCGCCGACCACCTCCTCTTCACCTGCACCCCAGACCCGGCCACTTCCTCTCCCTCCTCACCGTCTCTCCTCCTCCAGCACCCGCAGCCGAGTCTGCCGCCGCAGCTTCCTCGCCGGCGCCCCATCGCCGTCGACCCCGTCGCTGTCGCAACCCTTGCAATCCCAGTAAGCTTCCCTTTACCTTCCCCCTTCCTTTTTCCCCCTATGGTTGATCTTTGTCCGTACGTAGTATTTCTAAACTTTTGTCGCTGTTTTGGCATCTCGCCGGAATCCGGCCGTGCCGACGACTTGACCCGACGTTCCAGCGAGGTACCCCGGTCCGCGTGGTCCCACTGTTCGTTGTTTGGATTCGATCCGTGAACCGTGCGTCCGTCGCGTGTTTTTCCGCCGACGTGTAACGTTTTGAAAATCGTTTCGGTGAAATTTCGAAAAATCGGTAAAATAAGGGGTTTTCTGTAAAAAGTCAAAAATACAAATATCTTATTATAAAAATTAAATATACATATTCTAGCTATGTAATTGCTATTATTTGGTGTTTATTGAGCCGCTGGTGAAATTTCAAATTTTCTGAAAAAAAATATTATTTTATTATTATTTAAGCCGTCACTAATACATTTAATTAGGAAAAATTACAAATTGGAATGAGTTGAAACAAATTTTGTACATCATAAAACATTAAATAAAATTTTATTATGTGGTTTTTGGCACGAAATTATTTGCCAAAACGGTTTAGAAATTATTGAAGAAAAAAGGCTTTTTTTTAGCGTAAATGGATGTTTGGGGTATTGTATTTATCATTTTTCATCACCCCACACCCGTACCCACACCCACACACACCCACTTACTCCTCCCCATGGCTGAATTCAGCAGCCCTCCCCAAAGTTTTCCCCCACTTCTATTGGTAAAAGAAAAGAAAAGAATAGAATAAAGAGAGAAGGGTTGTGTGTTGACTTGGGGTATCTTTTCTTGACTTGGACTTTCTCACCAAAACTCACACCTCACTCTCTCTCTTCCCTTCATCTTGTGGCCGAGCAATCCCATGGGCTGCTGTCCAAAAAAATCCCCCACTTCATTCACCTCCAAAATCATCACAAAATTCACTAAATCCACACAAATTTCCATCAAAACTCAAATCCAACCTTGACCCATTATTTCTTGCCCATGCTAGCTTGAATCCTTGGAGCAAGATGGCATTTTGGGGGCTATATTTTGGCAAGTGTGGATCTCATTTCAAACTAGTTTGAGGTATAACCCTTTTCCAAATGATACTTGTTCTAGTCTAAGATTTTAATTAAGTGTTTAATTAAGTTTTGATTGCAAGCTTGGAATTCAAGAAAGGTTTTGAATTAATATTAGCATCTTGATCTATAGATTATGGTTTCAATGGGTAATCTAACATCTAAAGAATGCAAAATGTAATCTAGTTGTTAATTTGCATATTGTTGCTTGTAATTTGTAAAAAAAAAATTGGAATTTTATGCAAACTAGGTTTTTCAATTTAATTGCAAATGTTAGATTAAAAATCTAATTAGGTTATTCATGACATTATTAACATTATTAAGTGTAGTTTAATACTTTAGTTCGTGAAAATCCAAGCTAAATTGTTGTTTGTGCATTTTTGCTATAAAATTGTTAAAATTTGGTTATATTGTAAACTAGAATTTTAGGGTTAATGGAATTTAATGAGATTAAATTGTGGAAATTATTTTTATTACTTATTTAAGATATTTAATAAGTATCATGGCCGCTAGATTTATTTAAACGTCGAGTTTTGTACTAAAACGGGTAATATTCGCTTGCTAGATTTTCGGAAAAATGGCTTTTAAAGTGAATTTGGGGTTTTTGCGAATTTTAACCTATTTTATATTAAAATCAGTATTCGTGAATGTGAAAACGGGAGTGTTTGGGTTTTTCACGATGGTCTGACGTTTGTACGTCGACATCGAGGGTTGGTTTCGCTATTCTTGCATGCGTAGGCGATAGGTTTTGACCTATGCATGATATGCATGCCGATTTGATTTTCGTATGCCGTTTCGATTTCGAATTTGGTTTTAATGCGATACGGTGCATTATGATATGTAGGTACCCCATGTAGACTTCGAGACGACAAGCAAGCACGTGGCGACGTCGGCACCGGCGAGCGAGGACCAGGTGAGTAGATTTATATCTACGGGGAGAAGTCGGGTGGATGGCGTATAGCACCCCCGCAATTCGTGGTGATGTATACGAATACGTATACACACATATATATATTGTTTATATATTGTTTGAGTATATTGATGATAATATGGATATTTGGTGTTCTTGGATGATTTAGTGTCGTGAAACCCTAGAGTAGTGGTCGCACTACACATGCACACACCAACCCATACTTGCATACTTTCTTCCTTCTTTTATGCTTTACGGAAAATATAGTTATGTGTTCACATGGGTATGAGACTATGTGTTCACATACGGATTTGAGGATGATATTTGGGTTTGAGATGAGTCGATGAGATTTGTATTGAAGTTGTGAATTCGGTGACCTAGCAGGGTTCGTATTTGAGATACGACATGACGTTGTAGCGGGTCCTTGACGTAGTGTTTCACACACGTCCATGCATACTTAGGCGGTATCAGTATTGTGCAAGACATAGGTCAGTACCCTAGACTATGATCTTGGATAAAGAGGATACTAGGTGAATAGTAGGATGAATATGATATTGACCCGTACCCAGATTGGGATGCCGTACGACGGACTTACGTACGAGCTATATTGATGATTGATCCGCACTCTTGACTTGGGATGCCTGATTATAGATATGGTATCGGTTATGATATTATTGAGGCGGGATCACCGACTATACATATACAGGTATGTATATGTATCGACTCAGATGATAGGCGGTTTCCTTACCTGTAGTTCAGCTTGTTAGTTCAGCCGTATAGTTTAGTGTAGTTATTAGATTTGATTAGACTTCTTACTTATTTTAAAAACTAACGAATCGTGGGCATTTTTAAAGACAGCTCAAGGGAATCTACGGATATTTCAAAAACGACGTATCTTTTCATAAAAACACCGTAGCCCCTATTTTCAAAACCCCAAGATTCGTGTTATTTCAAAAGGCACCATTCGTA
This sequence comes from Agapanthus africanus, assembly GCA_030015575.1. Taxonomy (NCBI): domain Eukaryota; kingdom Viridiplantae; phylum Streptophyta; class Magnoliopsida; order Asparagales; family Amaryllidaceae; genus Agapanthus; species Agapanthus africanus. The sequence continues at coordinate 352,580,214 of CM057347.1, read as the reverse complement.
GGACTTATATTAGATTATTGCAGATTAGTTATCGTTGTGTCTAGTATTCAGCTCCCGCACATTATAGCTGTTCGCTCTGCCTCGCATATTTATTTTGCTGCATATTCCATTATTGATATCATGCTGTTAGGACACCAGCACCATTACCGATGATGCGTATGTACCACGTACACCTACTTGCCGGCTCACACACATCTTCATCGGTAATTGCCATGTCACGTACAGTTTAGAGAATATAATTGCTTGACTTAGATTGTTAGCTGGTAGTTTTGACATGATATTAGTGTACTTCCCTTATATGCCATATTAGACATTGTAGTTATTACCTACCACTTCATGCATACTGTTATTCAGTTGTTCATGCCTAGTTCATTATCATTGACATATGCACTTGTGATGATTTCTTGAGATTTATGATATTTCTGGATTTCGGGGAAAGCCGCAAAATTTACAACTTATGATCTTTTAAAATATAAAATGTTGCGGTTTTCTAGTGATGTAAAGTGTCGTCCACCATGAGTTTGCTGTGGTTTTGGAGATCCGTGTCGAGGAGTGGAGGAACCGTCACGGGTATATGGTGGGCCCGGTATGGTACCCCGGGACAAGAGGAATGTGGTGTTGACGTTGAGCCTGGCTGGGGAGCACTACCTACCGGTGATATTACCCGACGCGTCGGATATCCGGAGGATACCGTCGTGGTCTTGAGATGGATGGTAGGGGCCGGTCCGGACTGACGGCGCCCTAGATATTGAGCTTGAGACATTGATATTTCGAGACAGTGAGATTTATGTTTTGTGTCGATACTAGACACTGTTGATACTGATTTCATTATGATACCTCAGTTTAAAAATACGAAGGAAATCTCACTAATTTATGAAAACAGTTTCTTCATTTACATGTATTCTGTTTCATGCATTCATACCTCATTCATATGATATATTGCTACCTGAGGCACTGACACGGGCACATGAAATTATACTCGGGTTAGATATTACCCTAGTCATTGTTATAGGCTGCCTGTTATACTTATATTTGAGGATATATTATGATCATTGACCTAGGTTGCGTTATTTATGCGATTTCTGTGCGTAGATGTTTTTCTATTCACGAGTTGGCAACTCACCCCCGTTGTGCCCCAGTTTCTTGCAGATTTGCCGTACAGGTTTCTTTACGGCTTGCGGGCTCAGTTTCATTCGGGTGATTTGCTAGTAGGTGGGTTTACTTGTATCATACCCCCATTATATATCTTGTATATCATTATTCTGTTGTATCTAGAAGTTCCATCAACCAAACATGTATCTATTGAGATAGAGACCAGTGTTGTTTATTCTTTCGACCTTAGAGTCGCTCGTTATATTTCTGGTGGTTTTGAGTTCCCTTTTGAGTTTTTGATCCTCGCCGTTGGCGTTGTATATTATATTGCTTGTATGGTTGTGACCGTCGATTGACGAAGAGCTAGCTCCCGCTTGGGGATGCCTTTTTCTTGATTTCGTATACTATTCATGTTGTATCCTGTTTGGGGGCCAGTATTTACAAAGGAGACTCTGCCGAAATTTTCAGTAAAATTTTGATGTTTTAAAAACCGCATAATTCGGCTTATGCTATTGAAATTACTTGCTTTAAGTTGGTTTTTCCTGCACTCTACTACTTTTCTTGGTTTGGATTTCTGGGTTTTCGGTTTACTTAGATTACGCACGTCTCGAGACGTTCGTAGTTTAAGTGCCGGTCATGTTCCGTACTTTCGGGTCGTGACAAAGTTGGTATCAGAGCGTTAGGTTTTAACCTTCGGAGCGTAGGATGACCCTTGGTTGATGGAATAGGTGACTAAAGTATAGTGACGTACCGTTGGTATGTTCCGCGGCATATTTACGACATGCCACTCCACTTATGAAGCCTTAGGATGTACATTTCCTTGTTCAGTATTATATTCCTTCCTGATCTAGCCTCATCGGTACCAGTTTGGTTTTGCTGCTACGGTTACCGGCAGGGAGAGCTACGGCTAGAGTTGCGGTCAGCACAAGCTCGTCACGAACGAGGACTGACCAGGGCGAAATTCCGGCGACACACGATTGCAGAGATGTGTCTTTTTACTGTGTTTCCGCGCCGCGAGCGTTTGGCGGATCGCCTTTATGAGGTTACTCGGATGTGCTGATCGACACTAGAGGATTGAGCCACTGACAGAGACCAGCAAGATTTTGATGACCGTTGGTGTGTTTCTTACTCCTGATGATTGAGGCACTGTTCAGCGTGCAGACGAGCGAGCCAGTTGTTGCTGCGAGCGACGAGATATCGCCCCATATGTTGGAACTATGGCGGGGCGAGTTGTACGAATAGATGATAGAAGGTCGCTAGTCACCCGATGATGAATGACTAGGACAGGTGGTTCGTTCGCTTACCCCGATGCGAGGTCATCAGATAGATTGATTCCAGCTAGAGACGACTTCACGCGGAGGCGTTGGGAGTCGACAGAGACGATCGAATGTCAGAAACCTATTTATCCAAGTTTAAAGTAGTCGGAAAGACATGCAGGCAATTCTATGGTCCCTCTAGAAGAATGAAACCCTAACTCGACTTAATGACCGTGTGAAAGCCTTTGAACCTTCGGGTTTGCGGCAGTTCTACGGCGCCATTAGTGAGGCTTGGGTTTGCCCTTCTACGGCTGGACCACCGATGCTATGGTATGTATTCGATACTATTAAACTGTGCCCAAGAGGTTGAGCTCTTGGGGGATTATGAGGTTTTGACGAATCGATCGAATGGTTCAACTTCAATCGGATGCTAGGTGTTGAGATGTATTTCTTGGGAGACTCCAGATGCGAGGATAGCCGTTGGAGCTCAGTCAATGCAACCACGATGAGACGAGTCCGAAGCAGTCGACATTAGAGAAAGTGGAGTAAGGGGTTCGTATGAGATCTTGATGAGACGACGTTCCACTCCGCCGACATCAGAGATGCGATACGCATGCCGAGGCATTGTGCATAGATATACCTTCCAGAAGGAGTCGCGATGAGTATGCAGCCGTTCCGGAACGAGAACAGATCTAGTAAGGGACGATGACTTCCGGACAGTTCGGCAGAGACGAGATTTGGGAGAGATTTCGACAGGACCTTTCTGGGATGATTTACGAGGAGACTTGGACCCAGGAGTGGTCATGTTGCGCACACCAGCAGGCCGGAATTCAGGTTCGTCGATGAGACATGCTATGAGTGACCACGACAGTTGGCCAGAGATTCTTGGAGTATGTGCTTGAGCGGTACTATTCCTCCATTATTAATTTTGATGTTTTGGGTGGGTTATTCGTATGATTTGATTTTGATGGTTGAGGATTTACGATCTTTGCACAGTGTTGCACTTGATATCGTTTTCGTGCGTTAGTTTCACATGTTTGTGATTTTACGGTTTTAAACAGTTGAGTTGGTTTTGTGCGTATGCATGCACACGGTTTCGTTCCTGCACTCTGTATAGTTTATATATGCATGCAGTGCAGTGATACGCCTTTTGTGCACTTAGATGCACTGGACTTCGTTTCGACTGTGATACTCGATATTTGTTTTGTGCACCTGATTGATTTTGCGCACGTTCGGCGCTTGATATTGGATTTCATGATTTCGTGCACGATGGATGCACCTGATTTGGATTTTCGCGCATGTTGGGCGCATGTTTTGAAGGGTGATTTTGGTGCACACCAGAGGCACTAAATTGAGAATTTTTCGTGCATGACAGATGCACCTGATTTTGCTGTCAGGCACACATGTTGCCTACGACAGATGTTTCGTGCACACCCGATGCACTTAGATGGTGTTTCTGTGCGCATGTATGGCACATTCATGGATTTTGATTTCCGTGCGCACCAGACGTACGTAGTATTCATGTGCATATTTTGGGATTGATTTCTTATAGAGCATTACGTTTTTATGATATTGCTATGTGTTTTCGTACTGAGCAGGACTAGTCAGAGGACAGTACCTGAATATATTTTTGCATGCATTGATAATTATTGAAGGGATTTCCAAAAAGCGAGCTACAGCCTCAGTATTTACCTACGTGTCTGATATGACACGAAATGTTTAAAACAAGGAGACCCTTCTAAATTGTTTCCAAAACGGCGGAACGTACATTTCAAACAAAGGTATATATGTATATAGTTATTTTCTTATGATAGACGTCCGCCACTGTGCAGTGTTATACGCGTTGCACAGCGACTTAAAGAGATTTGACATGCATTTCCTTCAGATACTTACAGATATAGATTCGATATTTACATGTATAATTTCGAGTTATATCATATTGGTTTGATTTAGATTTGGCATTGATGTCTTCTCCATGACTCCGATGATTGCGGGATGCTTGACGGAGTTTTGATTTGAGTTATATACTCATTTTTCAAGCGCATGCGCTGCGCTACGAGTTGTTTTATGTATTTACAATTTCGGAGCCCCGACGACTTGATGGTTTTCTTAGATGTTTTAGTATTTGGGGGAGTTTGAATTTAAATTCGGGAGCCGAATTTCTTTAAGGGGGGAAGATTGTAACGTTTTGAAAATCGTTTCGGTGAAATTTCGAAAAATCGGTAAAATAAGGGGGTTTTCTGTAAAAAGTCAAAAATACAAATATCTTATTATAAAAATTAAATATACATATTCTAGCTATGTAATTGCTATTATTTGGTGTTTATTGAGCCGCTGGTGAAATTTCAAATTTTCTGAAAAAAAATATTATTTTATTATTATTTAAGCCGTCACTAATACATTTAATTAGGAAAAATTACAAATTGGAATGAGTTGAAACAAATTTTGTGCATCATAAAACATTAAATAAAATTTTATCATGTGGTTTTTGGCACGAAATTATTTGCCAAAACGGTTTAGAAATTATTGAAGAAAAAAGGCTTTTTTTAGTGTAAATGGATGTTTGGGGTATTGTATTTATCATTTTTCATCACCCCACACCCGTACCCACACCCACACACACCCACTTACTCCTCCCCATGGCTGAATTCAGCAGCCCTCCCCAAAGTTTTCCCCCACTTCTATTGGTAAAAGAAAAGAAAAGAATAGAATAAAGAGAGAAGGGTTGTGTGTTGACTTGGGGTATCTTTTCTTGACTTGGACTTTCTCACCAAAACTCACATCTCACTCTCTCTCTTCCCTTCATCTTGTGGCCGAGCAATCCCATGGGCTGCTGTCCAAAAAAATCCCCCACTTCATTCACCTCCAAAATCATCACAAAATTCACTAAATCCACACAAATTTCCATCAAAACTCAAATCCAACCTTGACCCATTATTTCTTGCCCATGCTAGCTTGAATCCTTGGAGCAAGATGGCATTTTGGGGGCTATATTTTGGCAAGTGTGGATCTCATTTCAAACTAGTTTGAGGTATAACCCTTTTCCAAATGATACTTGTTCTAGTCTAAGATTTTAATTAAGTGTTTAATTAAGTTTTGATTGCAAGCTTGGAATTCAAGAAAGGTTTTGAATTAATATTAGCATCTTGATCTATAGATTATGGTTTCAATGGGTAATCTAACATCTAAAGAATGCAAAATGTAATCTAGTTGTTAATTTGCATATTGTTGCTTGTAATTTGTAAAAAAAAATTGGAATTTTATGCAAACTAGGTTTTTCAATTTAATTGCAAATGTTAGATTAAAAATCTAATTAGGTTATTCATGACATTATTAACATTATTAAGTGTAGTTTAATACTTTAGTTCGTGAAAATCCAAGCTAAATTGTTGTTTGTGCATTTTTGCTATAAAATTGTTAAAATTTGGTTATATTGTAAACTAGAATTTTAGGGTTAATGGAATTTAATGAGATTAAATTGTGGAAATTATTTTTATGACTTATTTAAGATATTTAATAAGTATCATGGCCGCTAGATTTATTTAAACGTCGAGTTTTGTACTAAAACGGGTAATATTCGCTTGCTAGATTTTCGGAAAAATGGCTTTTAAAGTGAATTTGGGGTTTTTGCGAATTTTAACCTATTTTATATTAAAATCAGTATTCGTGAATGTGAAAATGGGAGTGTTTGGGTTTTTCACGATGGTCTGACGTTTGTACGTCGACATCGAGGGTTGGTTTCGCTATTCTTGCATGCGTAGGCGATAGGTTTTGACCTATGCATGATATGCATGCCGATTTGATTTTCGTATGCCGTTTCGATTTCGAATTTGGTTTTAATGCGATACGGTGCATTATGATATGTAGGTACCCCATGTAGACTTCGAGACGACAAGCCAGCACGTGGCGACGTCGGCACCGGCGAGCGAGGACCAGGTGAGTAGATTTATATCTACGGGGAGAAGTCGGGTGGATGGCGTATAGCACCCCCGCAATTCGTGGTGATGTATACGAATACGTATACACACATATATATATTGTTTATATATTGTTTGAGTATATTGATGATAATATGGATATTTGGTGTTCTTGGATGATTTAGTGTCGTGAAACCCTAGAGTAGTGGTCGCACTACACATGCACACACCAACCCATACTTGCATACTTTCTTCCTTCTTTTATGCTTTACGGAAAATATAGTTATGTGTTCACATGGGTATGAGACTATGTGTTCACATACGGATTTGAGGATGATATTTGGGTTTGAGATGAGTCGATGAGATTTGTATTGAAGTTGTGAATTCGGTGACCTAGCAGGGTTCGTATTTGAGATACGACATGACGTTGTAGCGGGTCCTTGACGTAGTGTTTCACACACGTCCATGCATACTTAGGCGGTATCAGTATTGTGCAAGACATAGGTCAGTACCCTAGACTATGATCTTGGATAAAGAGGATACTAGGTGAATAGTAGGATGAATATGATATTGACCCGTACCCAGATTGGGATGCCGTACGACGGACTTACGTACGAGCTATATTGATGATTGATCCGCACTCTTGACTTGGGATGCCTGATTATAGATATGGTATCGGTTATGATATTATTGAGGCGGGATCACCGACTATACATATACAGGTATGTATATGTATCGACTCAGATGATAGGCGGTTTCCTTACCTGTAGTTCAGCTTGTTAGTTCAGCCGTATAGTTTAGTGTAGTTATTAGATTTGATTAGACTTCTTACTTATTTTAAAAACTAACGAATCGTGGGCATTTTTAAAGACAGCTCAAGGGAATCTACGGATATTTCAAAAACGACGTATCTTTTCATAAAAACACCGTAGCCCCTATTTTCAAAACCCCAAGATTCGTGTTATTTCAAAAGGCACCATTCGTAGGACTTATATTAGATTATTGCAGATTAGTTATCGTTGTGTCTAGTATTCAGCTCCCGCACATTATAGCTGTTCGCTCTGCCTCGCATATTTATTTTGCTGCATATTCCATTATTGATATCATGCTGTTAGGACACCAGCACCATTACCGATGATGCGTATGTACCACGTACACCTACTTGCCGGCTCACACACATCTTCATCGGTAATTGCCATGTCACGTACACTTTAGAGAATATAATTGCTTGACTTAGATTGTTAGCTGGTAGTTTTGACATGATATTAGTGTACTTCCCTTATATGCCATATTAGACATTGTAGTTATTACCTACCACTTCATGCATACTGTTATTCAGTTGTTCATGCCTAGTTCATTATCATTGACATATGCACTTGTGATGATTTCTTGAGATTTATGATATTTCTGGATTTCGGGGAAAGCCGCAAAATTTACAACTTATGATCTTTTAAAATATAAAATGTTGCGGTTTTCTAGTGATGTAAAGTGTCGTCCACCATGAGTTTGCTGTGGTTTTGGAGATCCGTGTCGAGGAGTGGAGGAACCGTCACGGGTATATGGTGGGCCCGGTATGGTACCCCGGGACAAGAGGAATGTGGTGTTGACGTTGAGCCTGGCTGGGGAGCACTACCTACCGGTGATATTACCCGACGCGTCGGATATCCGGAGGATACCGTCGTGGTCTTGAGATGGATGGTAGGGGCCGGTCCGGACTGACGGCGCCCTAGATATTGAGCTTGAGACATTGATATTTCGAGACAGTGAGATTTATGTTTTGTGTCGATACTAGACACTGTTGATACTGATTTCATTATGATACCTCAGTTTAAAAATACGAAGGAAATCTCACTAATTTATGAAAACAGTTTCTTCATTTACATGTATTCTGTTTCATGCATTCATACCTCATTCATATGATATATTGCTACCTGAGGCACTGACACGGGCACATGAAATTATACTCGGGTTTGATATTACCCTAGTCATTGTTATAGGCTGCCTGTTATACTTATATTTGAGGATATATTATGATCATTGACCTAGGTTGCGTTATTTATGCGATTTCTGTGCGTAGATGTTTTTCTATTCACGAGTTGGCAACTCACCCCCGTTGTGCCCCAGTTTCTTGCAGATTTGCCGTACAGGTTTCTTTACGGCTTGCGGGCTCAGTTTCATTCGGGTGATTTGCTAGTAGGTGGGTTTACTTGTATCATACCCCCATTATATATCTTGTATATCATTATTCTGTTGTATCTAGAAGTTCCATCAACCAAACATGTATCTATTGAGATAGAGACCAGTGTTGTTTATTCTTTCGACCTTAGAGTCGCTCGTTATATTTCTGGTGGTTTTGAGTTCCCTTTTGAGTTTTTGATCCTCGCCGTTGGCGTTGTATATTATATTGCTTGTATGGTTGTGACCGTCGATTGACGAAGAGCTAGCTCCCGCTTGGGGATGCCTTTTTCTTGATTTCGTATACTATTCATGTTGTATCCCGTTTGGGGGCCAGTATTTACAAAGGAGACTCTGCCGAAATTTTCAGTAAAATTTTGATGTTTTAAAAACCGCATAATTCGGCTTATGCTATTGAAATTACTTGCTTTAAGTTGGTTTTTCCTGCACTCTACTACTTTTCTTGGTTTGGATTTCTGGGTTTTCGGTTTACTTAGATTACGCACGTCTCGAGATGTTCGTAGTTTAAGTGCCGGTCATGTTCCGTACTTTCGGGTCGTGACAAAGTTGGTATCAGAGCGTTAGGTTTTAACCTTCGGAGCGTAGGATGACCCTTGGTTGATGGAATAGGTGACTAAAGTAGAGTGACGTACCGTTGGTATGTTCCGCGGCATATTTACGACATGCCACTCCACTTATGAAGCCTTAGGATGTACATTTCCTTGTTCAGTATTATATTCCTTCCTGATCTAGCCTCATCGGTACCAGTTTGGTTTTGCTGCTACGGTTACCGGCAGGGAGAGCTACGGCTAGAGTTGCGGTCAGCACAAGCTCGTCACGAACGAGGACTGACCAGGGCGAAATTCCGGCGACACACGATTGCAGAGATGTGTCTTTTTACTGTGTTTCCGCGCCGCGAGCGTTTGGCGGATCGCCTTTATGAGGTTACTCGGATGTGCTGATCGACACTAGAGGATTGAGCCACTGACAGAGACCAGCAAGATTTTGATGACCGTTGGTGTGTTTCTTACTCCTGATGATTGAGGCACTGTTCAGCGTGCAGACGAGCGAGCCAGTTGTTGCTGCGAGCGACGAGATATCGCCCCATATGTTGGAACTATGGCGGGGCGAGTTGTACGAATAGATGATAGAAGGTCGCTAGTCACCCGATGATGAATGACTAGGACAGGTGGTTCGTTCGCTTACCCCGATGCGAGGTCATCAGATAGATTGATTCCAGCTAGAGACGACTTCACGCGGAGGCATTGGGAGTCGACAGAGACGATCGAATGTCAGAAACCTATTTTCCAAGTTTAAAGTAGTCGGAAAGACATGCAGGCAATTCTATGGTCCCTCTAGAAGAATGAAACCCTAACTCGACTTAATGACCGTGTGAAAGCCTTTGAACCTTCGGGTTTGCGGCAGTTCTACGGCGCCATTAGTGAGGCTTGGGTTTGCCCTTCTACGGCGCCATTAGTGAGGCTTGGGTTTGCCCTTCTACGGCTGGCCCACCGATGCTATGGTATGTATTCGATACTATTAAACTGTGCCCAAGAGGTTGAGCTCTTGGGGGATTATGAGGTTTTGACGAATCGATCGAATGGTTCAACTTCAATCGGATGCTAGGTGTTGAGATGTATTTCTTGGGAGACTCCAGATGCGAGGATAGCCGTTGGAGCTCAGTCAATGCAACCACGATGAGACGAGTCCGAAGCAGTCGACATTAGAGAAAGTGGAGTAAGGGGTTCGTACGAGATCTTGATGAAACGACGTTCCACTCCGCCGACATCAGAGATGCGATACGTATGCCGAGGCATTGTGCATAGATATACCTTCCAGAAGGAGTCGCGATGAGTATGCAGCCGTTCCGGAACGAGAACAGATCTAGTAAGGGACGATGACTTCCGGACAGTTCGGCAGAGACGAGATTTGGGAGAGATTTCGACAGGACCTTTCTGGGATGATTTACGAGGAGACTTGGACCCAGGAGTGGTCATGTTGCGCACACCAGCAGGCCGGAATTCAGGTTCGTCGATGAGACATGCTATGAGTGACCACGACAGTTGGCCAGAGATTCTTGGAGTATGTGCTTGAGCGGTACTATTCCTCCATTATTAATTTTGATGTTTTGGGTGGGTTATTCGTATGATTTGATTTTGATGGTTGAGGATTTACGATCTTTGCACAGTGTTGCACTTGATATCGTTTTCGTGCGTTAGTTTCACATGTTTGTGATTTTACGGTTTTAAACAGTTGAGTTGGTTTTGTGCGTATGCATGCACACGATTTCGTTCCTGCACTCTGTATAGTTTATATATGCATGCAGTGCAGTGATACGCCTTTTGTGCACTTAGATGCACTGGACTTCGTTTCGACTGTGATACTCGATATTTGTTTTGTGCACCTGATTGATTTTGCGCACGTTCGGCGCTTGATATTGGATTTCATGATTTCGTGCACGATGGATGCACCTGATTTGGATTTTCGCGCATGTTGGGCGCATGTTTTGAAGGGTGATTTTGGTGCACACCAGAGGCACTAAATTGAGAATTTTTCGTGCATGACAGATGCACCTGATTTTGCTGTCAGGCACACATGTTGCCTACGACAGATGTTTCGTGCACACCCGATGCACTTAGATGGTGTTTCTGTGCGCATGTATGGCACATTCATGGATTTTGATTTCCGTGCGCACCAGACGTACGTAGTATTCATGTGCATATTTTGGGATTGATTTCTTATAGAGCATTACGTTTTTATGATATTGCTATGTGTTTTCGTACTGAGCAGGACTAGTCAGAGGACAGTACCTGAATATATTTTTGCATGCATTGATAATTATTGAAGGGATTTCCAAAAAGCGAGCTACAGCCTCAGTATTTACCTACGTGTCTGATATGACACGAAATGTTTAAAACAAGGAGACCCTTCTAAATTGTTTCCAAAACGGCGGAACGTACATTTCAAACAAAGGTATATATGTATATAGTTATTTTCTTATGATAGACGTCCGCCACTGTGCAGTGTTATACGCGTTGCACAGCGACTTAAAGAGATTTGACATGCATTTCCTTCAGATACTTACAGATATAGATTCGATATTTACATGTATAATTTCGAGTTATATCATATTGGTTTGATTTAGATTTGGCATTGATGTCTTCTCCATGACTCCGATGATTGCGGGATGCTTGACGGAGTTTTGATTTGAGTTATATACTCATTTTTCAAGCGCATGCGCTGCGCTACGAGTTGTTTTATGTATTTACAATTTCGGAGCCCCGACGACTTGATGGTTTTCTTAGATGTTTTAGTATTTGGGGGAGTTTGAATTTAAATTCGGGAGCCGAATTTCTTTAAGGGGGGAAGATTGTAACGTTTTGAAAATCGTTTCGGTGAAATTTCGAAAAATCGGTAAAATAAGGGGGTTTTCTGTAAAAAGTCAAAAATACAAATATCTTATTATAAAAATTAAATATACATATTCTAGCTATGTAATTGCTATTATTTGGTGTTTATTGAGCCGCTGGTGAAATTTCAAATTTTCTGAAAAAAAATATTATTTTATTATTATTTAAGCCGTCACTAATACATTTAATTAGGAAAAATTACAAATTGGAATGAGTTGAAACAAATTTTGTGCATCATAAAACATTAAATAAAATTTTATCATGTGGTTTTTGGCATGAAATTATTTGCCAAAACGGTTTAGAAATTATTGAAGAAAAAAGGCTTTTTTTAGTGTAAATGGATGTTTGGGGTATTGTATTTATCATTTTTCATCACCCCACACCCGTACCCACACCCACACACACCCACTTACTCCTCCCCATGGCTGAATTCAGCAGCCCTCCCCAAAGTTTTCCCCCACTTCTATTGGTAAAAGAAAAGAAAAGAATAGAATAAAGAGAGAAGGGTTGTGTGTTGACTTGGGGTATCTTTTCTTGACTTGGACTTTCTCACCAAAACTCACATCTCACTCTCTCTCTTCCCTTCATCTTGTGGCCGAGCAATCCCATGGGCTGCTGTCCAAAAAAATCCCCCACTTCATTCACCTCCAAAATCATCACAAAATTCACTAAATCCACACAAATTTCCATCAAAACTCAAATCCAACCTTGACCCATTATTTCTTGCCCATGCTAGCTTGAATCCTTGGAGCAAGATGGCATTTTGGGGGCTATATTTTGGCAAGTGTGGATCTCATTTCAAACTAGTTTGAGGTATAACCCTTTTCCAAATGATACTTGTTCTAGTCTAAGATTTTAATTAAGTGTTTAATTAAGTTTTGATTGCAAGCTTGGAATTCAAGAAAGGTTTTGAATTAATATTAGCATCTTGATCTATAGATTATGGTTTCAATGGGTAATCTAACATCTAAAGAATGCAAAATGTAATCTAGTTGTTAATTTGCATATTGTTGCTTGTAATTTGTAAAAAAAAATTGGAATTTTATGCAAACTAGGTTTTTCAATTTAATTGCAAATGTTAGATTAAAAATCTAATTAGGTTATTCATGACATTATTAACATTATTAAGTGTAGTTTAATACTTTAGTTCGTGAAAATCCAAGCTAAATTGTTGTTTGTGCATTTTTGCTATAAAATTGTTAAAATTTGGTTATATTGTAAACTAGAATTTTAGGGTTAATGGAATTTAATGAGATTAAATTGTGGAAATTATTTTTATGACTTATTTAAGATATTTAATAAGTATCATGGCCGCTAGATTTATTTAAACGTCGAGTTTTGTACTAAAACGGGTAATATTCGCTTGCTAGATTTTCGGAAAAATGGCTTTTAAAGTGAATTTGGGGTTTTTGCGAATTTTAACCTATTTTATATTAAAATAAGTATTCGTGAATGTGAAAATGGGAGTGTTTGGGTTTTTCACGATGGTCTGATGTTTGTACGTCGACATCGAGGGTTGGTTTCGCTATTCTTGCATGCGTAGGCGATAGGTTTTGACCTATGCATGATATGCATGCCGATTTGATTTTCGTATGCCGTTTCGATTTCGAATTTGGTTTTAATGCGATACGGTGCATTATGATATGTAGGTACCCCATGTAGACTTCGAGACGACAAGCAAGCACGTGGCGACGTCGGCACCGGCGAGCGAGGACCAGGTGAGTAGATTTATATCTACGGGGAGAAGTCGGGTGGATGGCGTATAGCACCCCCGCAATTCGTGGTGATGTATACGAATACGTATACACACATATATATATTGTTTATATATTGTTTGAGTATATTGATGATAATATGGATATTTGGTGTTCTTGGATGATTTAGTGTCGTAAAACCCTAGAGTAGTGGTCGCACTACACATGCACACACCAACCCATACTTGCATACTTTCTTCCTTCTTTTATGCTTTACGGAAAATATAGTTATGTGTTCACATGGGTATGAGACTATGTGTTCACATACGGATTTGAGGATGATATTTGGGTTTGAGATGAGTCGATGAGATTTGTATTGAAGTTGTGAATTCGGTGACCTAGCAGGGTTCGTATTTGAGATACGACATGACGTTGTAGCGGGTCCTTGACGTAGTGTTTCACACACGTCCATGCATACTTAGGCGGTATCAGTATTGTGCAAGACATAGGTCAGTACCCTAGACTATGATCTTGGATAAAGAGGATACTAGGTGAATAGTAGGATGAATATGATATTGACCCGTACCCAGATTGGGATGCCGTACGACGGACTTACGTACGAGCTATATTGATGATTGATCCGCACTCTTGACTTGGGATGCCTGATTATAGATATGGTATCGGTTATGATATTATTGAGGCGGGATCACCGACTATACATATACAGGTATGTATATGTATCGACTCAGATGATAGGCGGTTTCCTTACCTGTAGTTCAGCTTGTTAGTTCAGCCGTATAGTTTAGTGTAGTTATTAGATTTGATTAGACTTCTTACTTATTTCAAAAACTAACGAATCGTGGGCATTTTTAAAGACAGCTCAAGGGAATCTACGGATATTTCAAAAACGACGTATCTTTTCATAAAAACACCGTAGCCCCTATTTTCAAAACCCCATGATCCGTGTTATTTCAAAAGGCACCATTCGTAGGACTTATATTAGATTATTGCAGATTAGTTATCGTTGTGTCTAGTATTCAGCTCCCGCACATTATAGCTGTTCGCTCTGCCTCGCATATTTATTTTGCTGCATATTCCATTATTGATATCATGCTGTTAGGACACCAGCACCATTACCGATGATGCGTATGTACCACGTATACCTACTTGCCGGCTCACACACATCTTCATCGGTAATTGCCATGTCACGTACACTTTAGAGAATATAATTGCTTGACTTAGATTGTTAGCTGGTAGTTTTGACATGATATTAGTGTACTTCCCTTATATGCCATATTAGACATTGTAGTTATTACCTACCACTTCATGCATACTGTTATTCAGTTGTTCATGCCTAGTTCATTATCATTGACATATGCACTTGTGATGATTTCTTGAGATTTATGATATTTCTGGATTTCGGGGAAAGCCGCAAAATTTACAACTTATGATCTTTTAAAATATAAAATGTTGCGGTTTTCTAGTGATGTAAAGTGTCGTCCACCATGAGTTTGCTGTGGTTTTGGAGATCCGTGTCGAGGAGTGGAGGAACCGTCACGGGTATATGGTGGGCCCGGTATGGTACCCCGGGACAAGAGGAATGTGGTGTTGACGTTGAGCCTGGCTGGGGAGCACTACCTACCGGTGATATTACCCGACGCGTCGGATATCCGGAGGATATCGTCGTGGTCTTGAGATGGATGGTAGGGGCCGGTCCGGACTGACGGCGTCCTAGATATTGAGCTTGAGACATTGATATTTCGAGACAGTGAGATTTATGTTTTGTGTCGATACTAGACACTGTTGATACTGATTTCATTATGATACCTCAGTTTAAAAATACGAAGGAAATCTCACTAATTTATGAAAACAGTTTCTTCATTTACATGTATTCTGTTTCATGCATTCATACATCATTCATATGATATATTGCTACCTGAGGCACTGACACGGGCACATGAAATTATACTCGGGTTAGATATTACCCTAGTCATTGTTATAGGCTGCCTGTTATACTTATATTTGAGGATATATTATGATCATTGACCTAGGTTGCGTTATTTATGCGATTTCTGTGCGTAGATGTTTTTCTATTCACGAGTTGGCAACTCACCCCCGTTGTGCCCCAGTTTCTTGCAGATTTGCCGTACAGGTTTCTTTACGGCTTGCGGGCTCAGTTTCATTCGGGTGATTTGCTAGTAGGTGAGTTTACTTGTATCATACCCCCATTATATATCTTGTATATCATTATTCTGTTGTATCTAGAAGTTCCATCAACCAAACATGTATCTATTGAGATAGAGACCAGTGTTGTTTATTCTTTCGACCTTAGAGTCGCTCGTTATATTTCTGGTGGTTTTGAGTTCCCTTTTGAGTTTTTGATCCTCGCCGTTGGCGTTGTATATTATATTGCTTGTATGGTTGTGACCGTCGATTGACGAAGAGCTAGCTCCCGCTTGGGGATGCCTTTTTCTTGATTTCGTATACTATTCATGTTGTATCCCGTTTGGGGGCCAGTATTTACAAAGGAGACTCTGCCGAAATTTTCAGTAAAATTTTGATGTTTTAAAAACCGCATAATTCGGCTTATGCTATTGAAATTACTTGCTTTAAGTTGGTTTTTCCTGCACTCTACTACTTTTCTTGGTTTGGATTTCTGGGTTTTCGGTTTACTTAGATTACGCACGTCTCGAGACGTTCGTAGTTTAAGTGCCGGTCATGTTCCGAACTTTCGGGTCGTGACAAAGTTGGTATCAGAGCGTTAGGTTTTAACCTTCGGAGCGTAGGATGACCCTTGGTTGATGGAATAGGTGACTAAAGTAGAGTGACGTACCGTTGGTATGTTCCGCGGCATATTTACGACATGCCACTCCACTTATGAAGCCTTAGGATGTACATTTCCTTGTTCAGTATTATATTCCTTCCTGATCTAGCCTCATCGGTACCAGTTTGGTTTTGCTGCTACGGTTACCGGCAGGGAGAGCTACGGCTAGAGTTGCGGTCAGCACAAGCTCGTCACGAACGAGGACTGACCAGGGCGAAATTCCGGCGACACACGATTGCAGAGATGTGTCTTTTTACTGTGTTTCCGCGCCGCGAGCGTTTGGCGGATCGCCTTTATGAGGTTACTCGGATGTGCTGATCGACACTAGAGGATTGAGCCACTGACAGAGACCAGCAAGATTTTGATGACCGTTGGTGTGTTTCTTACTCCTGATGATTGAGGCACTGTTCAGCGTGCAGACGAGCGAGCCAGTTGTTGCTGCGAGCGACGAGATATCGCCCCATATGTTGGAACTATGGCGGGGCGAGTTGTACGAATAGATGATAGAAGGTCGCTAGTCACCCGATGATGAATGACTAGGACAGGTGGTTCGTTCGCTTACCCCGATGCGAGGTCATCAGATAGATTGATTCCAGCTAGAGACGACTTCACGCGGAGGCATTGGGAGTCGACAGAGACGATCGAATGTCAGAAACCTATTTATCCAAGTTTAAAGTAGTCGGAAAGACATGCAGGCAATTCTATGGTCCCTCTAGAAGAATGAAACCCTAACTCGACTTAATGACCGTGTGAAAGCCTTTGAACCTTCGGGTTTGCGGCAGTTCTACGGCGCCATTAGTGAGGCTTGGGTTTGCCCTTCTACGGCGCCATTAGTGAGGCTTGGGTTTGCCCTTCTACGGCTGGACCACCGATGCTATGGTATGTATTCGATACTATTAAACTGTGCCCAAGAGGTTGAGCTCTTGGGGGATTATGAGGTTTTGACGAATCGATCGAATGGTTCAACTTCAATCGGATGCTAGGTGTTGAGATGTATTTCTTGGGAGACTCCAGATGCGAGGATAGCCGTTGGAGCTCAGTCAATGCAACCACGATGAGACGAGTCCGAAGCAGTCGACATTAGAGAAAGTGGAGTAAGGGGTTCGTACGAGATCTTGATGAGACGACGTTCCACTCCGCCGACATCAGAGATGCGATACGCATGCCGAGGCATTGTGCATAGATATACCTTCCAGAAGGAGTCGCGATGAGTATGCAGCCGTTCCGGAACGAGAACAGATCTAGTAAGGGACGATGACTTCCGGACAGTTCGGCAGAGACGAGATTTGGGAGAGATTTCGACAGGACCTTTCTGGGATGATTTACGAGGAGACTTGGACCCAGGAGTGGTCATGTTGCGCACACCAGCAGGCCGGAATTCAGGTTCGTCGATGAGACATGCTATGAGTGACCACGACAGTTGGCCAGAGATTCTTGGAGTATGTGCTTGAGCGGTACTATTCCTCCATTATTAATTTTGATGTTTTGGGTGGGTTATTCGTATGATTTGATTTTGATGGTTGAGGATTTACGATCTTTGCACAGTGTTGCACTTGATATCGTTTTCGTGCGTTAGTTTCACATGTTTGTGATTTTACGGTTTTAAACAGTTGAGTTGGTTTTGTGCGTATGCATGCACACGATTTCGTTCCTGCACTCTGTATAGTTTATATATGCATGCAGTGCAGTGATACGCCTTTTGTGCACTTAGATGCACTGGACTTCGTTTCGACTGTGATACTCGATATTTGTTTTGTGCACCTGATTGATTTTGCGCACGTTCGGCGCTTGATATTGGATTTCATGATTTCGTGCACGATGGATGCACCTGATTTGGATTTTCGCGCATGTTGGGCGCATGTTTTGAAGGGTGATTTTGGTGCACACCAGAGGCACTAAATTGAGAATTTTTCGTGCATGACAGATGCACCTGATTTTGCTGTCAGGCACACATGTTGCCTACGACAGATGTTTCGTGCACACCCGATGCACTTAGATGGTGTTTCTGTGCGCATGTATGGCACATTCATGGATTTTGATTTCCGTGCGCACCAGACGTACGTAGTATTCATGTGCATATTTTGGGATTGATTTCTTATAGAGCATTACGTTTTTATGATATTGCTATGTGTTTTCGTACTGAGCAGGACTAGTCAGAGGACAGTACCTGAATATATTTTTGCATGCATTGATAATTATTGAAGGGATTTCCAAAAAGCGAGCTATAGCCTCAGTATTTACCTACGTGTCTGATATGACACGAAATGTTTAAAACAAGGAGACCCTTCTAAATTGTTTCCAAAACGGCGGAACGTACATTTCAAACAAAGGTATATATGTATATAGTTATTTTCTTATGATAGACGTCCGCCACTGTGCAGTGTTATACGCGTTGTACAGCGACTTAAAGAGATTTGACATGCATTTCCTTCAGATACTTACAGATATAGATTCGATATTTACATGTATAATTTCGAGTTATATCATATTGGTTTGATTTAGATTTGGCATTGATGTCTTCTCCATGACTCCGATGATTGCGGGATGCTTGACGGAGTTTTGATTTGAGTTATATACTCATTTTTCAAGCGTATGCGCTGCGCTACGAGTTGTTTTATGTATTTACAATTTCGGAGCCCCGACGACTTGATGGTTTTCTTAGATGTTTTAGTATTTGGGGGAGTTTGAATTTAAATTCGGGGGCCGAATTTCTTTAAGGGGGGAAGATTGTAACGTTTTGAAAATCGTTTCGGTGAAATTTCGAAAAATCGGTAAAATAAGGGGGTTTTCTGTAAAAAGTCAAAAATACAAATATCTTATTATAAAAATTAAATATACATATTCTAGCTATGTAATTGCTATTATTTGGTGTTTATTGAGCCGCTGGTGAAATTTCAAATTTTCTGAAAAAAAATATTATTTTATTATTATTTAAGCCGTCACTAATACATTTAATTAGGAAAAATTACAAATTGGAATGAGTTGAAACAAATTTTGTGCATCATAAAACATTAAATAAAATTTTATCATGTGGTTTTTGGCACGAAATTATTTGCCAAAACGGTTTAGAAATTATTGAAGAAAAAAGGCTTTTTTTTAGCGTAAATGGATGTTTGGGGTATTGTATTTATCATTTTTCATCACCCCACACCCGTACCCACACCCACACACACCCACTTACTCCTCCCCATGGCTGAATTCAGCAGCCCTCCCCAAAGTTTTCCCCCACTTCTATTGGTAAAAGAAAAGAAAAGAATAGAATAAAGAGAGAAGGGTTGTGTGTTGACTTGGGGTATCTTTTCTTGACTTGGACTTTCTCACCAAAACTCACACCTCACTCTCTCTCTTCCCTTCATCTTGTGGCCGAGCAATCCCATGGGCTGCTGTCCAAAAAAATCCCCCACTTCATTCACCTCCAAAATCATCACAAAATTCACTAAATCCACACAAATTTCCATCAAAACTCAAATCCAACCTTGACCCATTATTTCTTGCCCATGCTAGCTTGAATCCTTGGAGCAAGATGGCATTTTAGGGGCTATATTTTGGCAAGTGTGGATCTCATTTCAAACTAGTTTGAGGTATAACCCTTTTCCAAATGATACTTGTTCTAGTCTAAGATTTTAATTAAGTGTTTAATTAAGTTTTGATTGCAAGCTTGGAATTCAAGAAAGGTTTTGAATTAATATTAGCATCTTGATCTATAGATTATGGTTTCAATGGGTAATCTAACATCTAAAGAATGCAAAATGTAATCTAGTTGTTAATTTGCATATTGTTGCTTGTAATTTGTAAAAAAAAATTGGAATTTTATGCAAACTAGGTTTTTCAATTTAATTGCAAATGTTAGATTAAAAATCTAATTAGGTTATTCATGACATTATTAACATTATTAAGTGTAGTTTAATACTTTAGTTCGTGAAAATCCAAGCTAAATTGTTGTTTGTGCATTTTTGCTATAAAATTGTTAAAATTTGGTTATATTGTAAACTAGAATTTTAGGGTTAATGGAATTTAATGAGATTAAATTGTGGAAATTATTTTTATAACTTATTTAAGATATTTCATAAGTATCATGGCCGCTAGATTTATTTAAACGTCGAGTTTTGTACTAAAACGGGTAATATTCGCTTGCTAGATTTTCGGAAAAATGGCTTTTAAAGTGAATTTGGGGTTTTTGCGAATTTTAACCTATTTTATATTAAAATCAGTATTCGTGAATGTGAAAATGGGAGTGTTTGGGTTTTTCACGATGGTCTGACGTTTGTACGTCGACATCGAGGGTTGGTTTCGCTATTCTTGCATGCGTAGGCGATAGGTTTTGACCTATGCATGATATGCATGCCGATTTGATTTTCGTATGCCGTTTCGATTTCGAATTTGGTTTTAATGCGATACGGTGCATTATGATATGTAGGTACCCCATGTAGACTTCGAGACGACAAGCAAGCACGTGGCGACGTCGGCACCGGCGAGCGAGGACCAGGTGAGTAGATTTATATCTACGGGGAGAAGTCGGGTGGATGGCGTATAGCACCCCCGCAATTCGTGGTGATGTATACGAATACGTATACACACATATATATATTGTTTATATATTGTTTGAGTATATTGATGATAATATGGATATTTGGTGTTCTTGGATGATTTAGTGTCGTGAAACCCTAGAGTAGTGGTCGCACTACACATGCACACACCAACCCATACTTGCATACTTTCTTCCTTCTTTTATGCTTTACGGAAAATATAGTTATGTGTTCACATGGGTATGAGACTATGTGTTCACATACGGATTTGAGGATGATATTTGGGTTTGAGATGAGTCGATGAGATTTGTATTGAAGTTGTGAATTCGGTGACCTAGCAGGGTTCGTATTTGAGATACGACATGACGTTGTAGCGGGTCCTTGACGTAGTGTTTCACACACGTCCATGCATACTTAGGCGGTATCAGTATTGTGCAAGACATAGGTCAGTACCCTAGACTATGATCTTGGATAAAGAGGATACTAGGTGAATAGTAGGATGAATATGATATTGACCCGTACCCAGATTGGGATGCCGTACGACGGACTTACGTACGAGCTATATTGATGATTGATCCGCACTCTTGACTTGGGATGCCTGATTATAGATATGGTATCGGTTATGATATTATTGAGGTGGGATCACCGACTATACATATACAGGTATGTATATGTATCGACTCAGATGATAGGCGGTTTCCTTACCTGTAGTTCAGCTTGTTAGTTCAGCCGTATAGTTTAGTGTAGTTATTAGATTTGATTAGACTTCTTACCTATTTCAAAAACTAACGAATCGTGGGCATTTTTAAAGACAGCTCAAGGGAATCTACGGATATTTCAAAAACGACGTATCTTTTCATAAAAACACCGTAGCCCCTATTTTCAAAACCCCATGATTCGTGTTATTTCAAAAGGCACCATTCGTAGGACTTATATTAGATTATTGCAGATTAGTTATCGTTGTGTCTAGTATTCAGCTCCCGCACATTATAGCTGTTCGCTCTGCCTCGCATATTTATTTTGCTGCATATTCCATTATTGATATCATGCTGTTAGGACACCAGCACCATTACCGATGATGCGTATGTACCACGTACACCTACTTGCCGGCTCACACACATCTTCATCGGTAATTGCCATGTCACGTACACTTTAGAGAATATAATTGCTTGACTTAGATTGTTAGCTGGTAGTTTTGACATGATATTAGTGTACTTCCCTTATATGCCATATTAGACATTGTAGTTATTACCTACCACTTCATGCATACTGTTATTCAGTTGTTCATGCCTAGTTCATTATCATTGACATATGCACTTGTGATGATTTCTTGAGATTTATGATATTTCTGGATTTCGGGGAAAGCCGCAAAATTTACAACTTATGATCTTTTAAAATATAACATGTTGCGGTTTTCTAGTGATGTAAAGTGTCGTCCACCATGAGTTTGCTGTGGTTTTGGAGATCCGTGTCGAGGAGTGGAGGAACCGTCACGGGTACATGGTGGGCCCGGTATGGTACCCCGGGGCAAGAGGAATGTGGTGTTGACGTTGAGCCTGGCTGGGGAGCACTACCTACCGGTGATATTACCCGATGCGTCGGATATCCGGAGGATACCGTCGTGGTCTTGAGATGGATGGTAGGGGCCGGTCCGGACTGACGGCGCCCTAGATATTGAGCTTGAGACATTGATATTTCGAGACAGTGAGATTTATGTTTTGTGTCGATGCTAGACACTGTTGATACTGATTTCATTATGATACCTCAGTTTAAAAATACGAAGGAAATCTCACTAATTTATGAAAACAGTTTCTTCATTTACATGTATTCTGTTTCATGCATTCATACCTCATTCATATGATATATTGCTACCTGAGGCACTGACACGGGCACATGAAATTATACTCGGGTTAGATATTACCTTAGTCATTTTTATAGGCTGCCTGTTATACTTATATTTGAGGATATATTATGATCATTGACCTAGGTTGCGTTATTTATGCGATTTCTGTGCGTAGATGTTTTTCTATTCACGAGTTGGCAACTCACCCCCGTTGTGCCCCAGTTTCTTGCAGATTTGCCGTACAGGTTTCTTTACGGCTTGCGGGCTCAGTTTCATTCGGGTGATTTGCTAGTAGGTGGGTTTACTTGTATCATACCCCCATTATATATCTTGTATATCATTATTCTGTTGTATCTAGAAGTTCCATCAACCAAACATGTATCTATTGAGATAGAGACCAGTGTTGTTTATTCTTTCGACCTTAGAGTCGCTCGTTATATTTCTGGTGGTTTTGAGTTCCCTTTTGAGTTTTTGATCCTCGCCGTTGGCGTTGTATATTATATTGCTTGTGTGGTTGTGACCGTCGATTGACGAAGAGCTAGCTCCCGCTTGGGGATGCCTTTTTCTTGATTTCGTATACTATTCATGTTGTATCCCGTTTGGGGGCCAGTATTTACAAAGGAGACTCTGCCGAAATTTTCAGTAAAATTTTGATGTTTTAAAAACCGCATAATTCGGCTTATGCTATTGAAATTACTTGCTTTAAGTTGGTTTTTCCTGCACTCTATTACTTTTCTTGGTTTGGATTTCTGGGTTTTCGGTTTACTTAGATTACGTACGTCTCGAGACGTTCGTAGTTTAAGTGCCGGTCATGTTCCGTACTTTCGGGTCGTGACACGACGTTACGTCCGTTTTTCCCGGTTCGCGAACCGTCGAGGCAAGTATCACTTGCTACATGCTATACTATACAATTAAATGTGTTTTGACTCATTAAACTTGCAAACTTAACTAGGTATAGCCATTTTATCATTTGGACGCAATATGACATATATCATGATATAGTTAACCTAAAATCACATTTTGCCACTTTAACCCTAATAACGAAGTTACCCGTTAATCACATTTTACCGTCTAAAGGACGATAGCCGTACACATGTAGCTCCATTACATTCTGATATTGATATAACGGTATTGCACCACCATGTGATCTATTGCAACGCAAGGGGTGCTCAAACCTGTTAATATGATAATACGACTGCACTATGTTAATGCACCATTGTGATTAAATGAACTGCTTATGGTTGTTTACTTTATTGCTTACTTCCTGCTGTTAATCCTAGTTCGATTATATACCTGTTGTGAGCACACCCTCGATTGTGTTACATCTTGACCTGACCTTGCTACACATGATATATATATACTGATTCACCGGACATGGTACCCTTTACTATCGACTTGACCTGATGTACCATGACCTGACCTGTTACCTGATCTCATGCCTAATGCCAACAAACTTGACATGGAGTCCTCATGGACCATTCCTGTTGTCTATCCAGACAAACCTGACCTGTTACCTGATCCTGTGTTGGCATTAGTCCTTGACTACTGAATACCTGACCTGACACATATAACCTGGGGATATGGGGAAATCAAAAGGGTAATCTAAAGTGTAACTTAAAAGGGTATTACTTGATCCGTGGTCCCGGGGGGTAACGGGACAGAGCCATTCGTGACTCTTACATTTCCTGATCCGTGGTCCCGGGGGGCAACGGGACAGAACCATTATTGGTTCCCATCTTCCTGATCCATGGTCCCGGGGGGTAACGGGATATATCCTTTGAGTTACATGGAGGATTACTCGAATTGATTTCAAAGACTTTAGAATAGAAAACCCGATAGAACAGTTTAGTTACCCACTGCACACCACCCTGCACTGCTTGTTTCATACTATTGCTTTATTCATGTTTATTTATGCATTGCCTATTACCCTGTTCATATTATATTATTGGTTGACATGACGCGCTGACGTCTGGGTTTTGCATGGCCCAGATTCTTTACCACTGTCGCTGACCGAGCAGGAGTACTTCAGCCAGCAGGCTGATTTGTGAGTTCTGTAGTGATTAGTTTTATTTCCTGCATTCTTATTTCCAGATGTGAGCCCGCATTATGGGACATACTTTTCTATTATTGTATTGGATCATTTGCTTCCGCACTTATTTATCATTGACTCTTGTTATTCTGGATTTGGACATGTGTTAGATAGTTTTTATCTTGTTCTTGATATCTCTACAGCCGTAATGTGACTGTGGATGGATATTTCCTACCCACAGGTAGCATGGTTGGCTATGTCACGTGCCCAATCTTGAGTACTCTGGGAAGCGGGGCGTGACAGCGGCATTTCGTTTCTCCGCGAAATCCGGCCCAAGTATTGGCACCGGGAGCAAGTTTTGCAGTATTCAAATGCATCCTTGAAGAGTCGTGGCCAATAGAAACCACACTGCAAAACTTTTTCGGCTGTCTTCTTTGGGCCAAAATGCCCGCCACATGCTTGATCATGGCAAAAAGACAGCACACTCTTGACCTCACTTTCAGGCACACACCGACGAATGATTTGGTCGGAACAGTATTTAAAAAGATAGGGTTCATCCCAGTAAAAATGCTTTACTTGGGATAAAAATCGGAGTTTATCCTGTTTCGACCAATCATTAGGTATCAGGCCGGTGGCTAAGTAGTTTACAATATCAGCGAACCATGGTTCGCAAGAAACGGTCAAGAGTTGCTCGTCGGGAAAAACATCAGTGATTGGAAGATCGAGCGTGGGCGAAGAAGGAAGTCATGATAGGTGATCAGCTACTACGTTTTCACATCCTTTTTTGTCCTTAATGACAAGGTCAAACTCTTGTAATAAAAGGATCCAACGTATTAGCCTTGACTTAGCATCCTTCTTCGCAAAAAGGTGGCGAAGAGCTGAATGATCTGTATATACAACGACTGGAGAGCCGATTAAATAAGGCCGAAATTTTTCGAGTGCAAACACAACAGCTAAAAACTCTTTCTCTGTTGTTGTGTAGTTGAGTTGGGCCTCATTTAGTGTTCGGCTAGCATAATAAATCACGTACGGCATCTTATTAATGTGCTGTCCAAGAACAGCGCCAATAGCAAAGTCTGATGCGTCGCACATGATTTCAAAAGGGTGCGTCCAGTCGGGAGATGAGAGGATGGGCGCAGTGATGAGTGAATGTTTCAAAGACTTGAATGCTTTAATGCAAGTGGAGTCAAAAGCAAACGTTGTGTCCTTGGCCAGTAAGAGAGTCAAGGGTCTAGCAATCTTGCTAAAGTCCTTGATGAACCGTCTGTAAAAACCGGCGTGGCCAAGGAAGGCTCTGATATCTTTGACGCATTTTGGGGGAGGGAGGTTAGAAATCACTTCGATTTTAGCTCTGTCAACCTCGATGCCGTTTTGCGAGATGACATGTCCTAAGACAATGCCCTCTCGCACCATGAAATGGCACTTCTCCCAATTCAATGTTAGGTTCTTATCCCTGCAGCGGGTAAGAACAGCGTCAAGATGGCGTAAACACTCGTCGAAGGAGTCGCCAAAGATGGAGAAATCATCCATAAAGATCTCCAAGAACTTTTCAACCATGTCTGAAAAGATCAGAAACGGCGTCGCTTTGCAGCTAGCCGGTGAATACGGATCGATCCACAGGGATGTGTAACTTTCTGTTTTTGTGTTATCATGAGTTGATTCCGATGGTGGTTTGGTTTTTTGTCGATTGATTTAAAAACTAATTTATATGATATGAAAGAACTTGTTAGGATTAAGTCGAAGGAAGGGTTGATGAGATTAATATTGTCACCTCTTTCAATGCCGTTTGATTAAAACTTTTTAGAAATCACAACAATTACTAGTAAAGGGGATTAGGATGATTGGGAAGAAACGAAGTTTCTTTCTCTAGATCCTTGTCCGTCCTTTCCTATTAATTGCTACAATCTTCATGGACGTCATGTATGTCCGGTCTTTTATACTACGGTTCACCGTTACCTCGTAGGTAGGGTGCCGTAGGGGGCGGATCATGCATGCGTGCATGAAGTTCTAGTTTTGAAAATGTGTTGGTATTGAAGGAGGTCAGAGATCTCACTCCTTACCTTGTTCCTAACCCTAACAAGCGAGGGTTTTACTCGCTCATTAGGGAATTTTCGAAAAACGACATTTTTGTTGTTATGTTTTAAAAAGTTTTGTTCAGATCTTGAATTATTATTTACTGCAAGTTAAAAGGAACTATACTAGTTAACTAAGGCAAGTATTAAGATTACTCTACTGCAATAAGTATATTAGTTAGGGCAAGAAAAGAACTAACACTAAGGCATGAAAAGAAAGAACACTTACAAAATGATGCTCTTGATCTCTCAACAATTCTGATTTTATTGATTAAAAAGAGGCATGACATTTTACAGATTTTGAGTACAATTTATAAGCAACCAGTGAAGCTAGGGTTACAGACTCTCGCAGAGGTGCAATTACAGATTTGCCCCCTAAAAATCCTAACACCCGCACCGTCGCACCGACACAAGAAGTCGGTGCCGACAAGGAAACTATACGGCCGCGGAACCGCGGCGCCAGGCTAGGTTTGGCCGCGGTTCCGCGGCCCTTTGGTGGGTTCATTCCACCAATTTTCCTGGGTTCCTCTGTTGTTGTCTGGTCTTGACTTTTGTGCAACCCATTTCTCTGTTTGGCTTCTTGGTCTTTTCCAGATCTTCAGTGAAAACTTGTAAGGAGCTTTTGACCGTTCACTTTGACATTTCGGACCGCACTGCTTCATACAATTGTAACCTCTTCTTCATGACTCGGATCCATCTTCTTGTTGGTCAAAAAGTCTCTCTTTTGTATCATCTTCTGTCTTTTCTCACTGTCTTCGTTCCAAGAGCCTGTATCCTGTATCATGTAACAAACGTGCGTCAAAAGTACCTGTTTACTTATAAAATGCATAAAAGTGGGGCGTATGAATTGCAATATTATGATATGAACAATGTCAACCCCCAATACCGGGAGAGACGAATCTTGTCTAACCGTCACTGCCTCCAAGTGCTTCGGGACTGCACCCAACTACTACCTGTTTGCACGACTCCTTTGAGCTATGGTAGGGTAGTAATCTAAATACAGTGGGAACACACTCAAGGCGAAGTGACAGTGTCAAGTCGACGGACTAAGCTGTACTCATGTCACCTGGGAACTGATAACTGACGATAAGTATAATACCAACCAATAGTTCCTGACGAGTCATGTCCAGTGTACTCGTAACCTAACGAGCACCCGCATACTATCTCCAGTACGACGTACTGATGGCTGTGGGACAGACCACCTCCCCTGCTGGGATGAGAAGCGCATACGCTAGTCTACTCTGGAGTATCGATGCCCTGTCTCGATAGTCCAACGACTAAGGACCTGTATAAGGATGTACTTATAGATTACCCAGCCCCCACAAGTGTGACTGCCATCACAACGCTGGTAATCAAGGAAAGATCCTAAGGGCTCCACTAATATGTATAAGCGATATGCTAAAAGAAACACATGCACATATTGAAGTAGAGACAAACCAAGTAGCATACTACCATTTTGAGCAAGATTGTCTATACAACTGTGAATATCCCAAGCTTCCATTAAGTAATATATAAGCTAGTATGATACAGTAATGGCCTCTAGGGCATATACACTAACAATCTCGCACTTGCACTAAGGCCATGTACTGGCGTATCGAAGACCTATCATCTCGATCAGCCGTTCGAACTGAGTCTGGGGTAGGGCCTTCGTGAGTGGATCTGCAGTGTTATTCTCCGAATTTACTCTCTTCACCTCGATCTCCCGGCGATCTACGATCTCCCTGATCAGGTGGTACCGCCTCAAAATGTGCCTGGACTTCTGATGGGACCTGGGTTCCTTCGCTAAAGCTATAGCTCCGTTGTTGTCGCAATACAGCGGTATTGGATCAACAATTGTAGGAACCACCTGAAGCTCCGTGAGGAACTTCTTCATCCAGACAGCTTTCTTTGCGGCATCGTAGGCAGCTATGTACTCCGCTTCCATAGTTGAGTCAGCAACGGTCTCTTGCTTGGAACTTTTCCAGCAAACCGCCCCTCCAATGAGGGTAAAGACATAACCCGACATGGACTTGGATTCATCATTGTCACTCTGGAAGCTGGAGTCAGCAAAGGCCTCGATCTGGAGGTCTTTTCCGCCATACACCAAGAACATCTCCTTAGTCCTTCTTAGGTACTTGAGAATGTTCTTTACCGCTATCCAGTGTTTCTCCCCTGGGTCCGACTGATACCAGCTTACAACGCTCAATGTGTATGCTACATCTGGTCTGGTACATAACATCGCATACATTATAGAGCCTACCGCAGAAGCGTAGGGTATAATAGACATGCGATCCCTTTCCAAATCAGTCTTGGGAGACATCTCTTTGGAGAGGGTGATCCCGTGACAAGCCGGTAAATTACCGCGCTTTGAATCTTCCATACTGAATCTTTTCAGTATGGTGTCAATGTACCTGGACTGTGAAAGTCCCAACATCCTCTTAGATCTATCACGATAGATCTGGATCCCCAGAATGTAGTTGGCATCGCCTAGGTCCTTCATGGAGAACCTCTGCGACAAGAATCCTTTGACTGACTGTAGCATAGGAATATCATTTCCTATTAGGAGAATGTCATCCACGTACAAGACGAGGAATACCACAGTTCTCCCTACAATCTTACTGTAAATGCATGGTTCATCTGGATTTTTGATAAAGTTGAATTCTTTGACAGTATTATCGAAGCAGATGTTCTAACTCCGCGATGCCTGCTTCAGTCCATAGATGGACTTTAGCAACTTGCACACTTTACCGCTGCTCCCACTCTGAATGAATCCCTCCGGCTGATCCATATAGACGCACTCTTCTAAATTTCCATTTAGGAAAGCCGTCTTTATGTCCATCTGCCAGATTTCATAATCGTGGAAAGCAGCAATGGCAAGAAGGATCCGAATGGATTTCATAGCCACTGGAGAAAAGGTCTCGTCATAGTCCAAACCAGGTCTTTGACGAAAACCCTTTGCAACAAGTCTAGCTTTATAGGTTTCAACCTGCCCATCTACACCAATCTTCTTTCTGAATATCCATTTACATCCTACGGGTTTTACCCCTTCTGGAGCAAAGTCCAAAGTCCAAACTTTGTTGGTGTACATGGACTCCATCTCGGTCCGCATTGCATCCAGCTATTTTACCGAGTCACCGCTCTGAATGGCTTGCTGGAAGCTAGTAGGCTCACCATAATCCATGGTGCAATCCTCTCTATCCCCGTCTATGAGAAAACCGTAGTATCTCTCGGGCGGATGAGACTGCAGACTACTCCTGCGGAGT
Organism: Agapanthus africanus; assembly: GCA_030015575.1. Classification (NCBI taxonomy): domain Eukaryota; kingdom Viridiplantae; phylum Streptophyta; class Magnoliopsida; order Asparagales; family Amaryllidaceae; genus Agapanthus; species Agapanthus africanus. The sequence continues at coordinate 352,550,134 of CM057347.1, read as the reverse complement.
GGCGCTGGGATGTCCGGTTCTCTTGAACCTTCTGGTTCTTCCAAGCTTTCAGTAATAGCTTGTGGTTCTGAAATTTCTTCCAGTTCTACTACGCTCCCACTTGTTTCTTTTTCTAAAAACTGATGTTCCAGAAAATGGGCATGACGAGAAACAAAAACCTTTTGTTTCTCTGCGTAATAGAAAAAATACCCTCTGGAGTTCTTTGGGTATCCCACAAACTTACACAGTACTGAGCGTGCTTCAAGCTTGTCCGCATGCTGCTTTTTTTACAAAAGCTGGACATCCCCATATCTTCAAATATTGAAGTTGGGGTTTCTTCCCACACCACATCTAATATGGTGTGGTAGGCACAGTCTTGGAGGGAAGCTTGTTCAGAAGATATGCAGCTGATTCTAGTGCATAACCCCAGAAGGATCGCGGTAACTCAGCCTTACTCATCATGAATCGAACCATATCCAATAGGGTTCGATTCCGCATTTCTGATACACCGTTGTGTTGTGGTGTGTATGGAGGAGTAAGCTGAGAGAGAATTCCATTCTCTTTTAAGAAGCCCAGAAACTCGGCACTCAAGTATTCACCACCTCGATCAGATCTCAGTGTCTTGATACTTTTGCCTGTTTGTTTTTCAACTTCATTCTTGTATTCCTAAAATTTCTCAAAGGCCTCGGATTTGTGCTTCATCAAGAAGACATGCCCATATCTAGAGAAATCATCTGTGAAAGTAATGAAGTATGAATAACCACTTCGCGCATGTGTAGACAATGGACCACACACATCACTGTGTATGAGTCCCAAGAGCTCGCTCGCTCTTTCTCCGTGTCCAGTGAATGGAGTCTTTGTCATCTTTCCCATGAGACAAGATTCACAAGTGGCATAAGACTGGTACTCGAACGGATCCAAGTATCCTTCTTTATGTAACTTAGTCAACCGTGTCTCATTAATGTGACCCAGTCTACAATGCCATAAGAAAGCCTGATTTAATTCCGGAGACTTTCTTTTAGGTGTGTTCTGGACACTGAAAACTTGAGCTTGATTCAGTACGTATATACCGTTTTTCAATGTACCTGACCCAATCAGAACTTGATTTAGGTGGATGTTAACCACATCGCTTACAAAAGTAAAATCATATCCTTCCTTAGAAAGTAAGGATACAGATATGATATTACAAGTCGCACCTGGTGCATAAAAACAGTCACGCAGAATCAATATCTGCCCAGTTGTCAGTCCTAGATGATATTCCCCTACGGATTCAGCATACATGCTCATTCCGTTAGCAACCCTGAGAGTCATATCACCTTTCTTGATAACCTTACGGTTTCACAGAGCCTGTAACGAATTACAGATATGAGATCCTGATCCGGTATCTAATACCCAGGAAGTAGGGTTAACTGACATACAGTTCTCTATTACAAACACACCCGAAGCCGAAGCCACAACATGCTTCGAATTCTGGCTACCGGCTATGCCAGCCCTGCAATCCTTCTGCCCATGTTCATTCCCGTAACAATAGGAACATTCCTCTTTTACTACATCCATTCCCGAAACTTCTGCCCTTCCCTTTCTTTCCACTTCCCTGGTTTCCTTCAGGGTAGTAGGTAGAGACTGTTGAACTAAGTCAGCATCTGACCCATTCTTCAACGTGGTCTTCAGGTCCGAGAGCTCAAAAGAGCTGGTCTCTGTAAGGACGTTGCCCCCTACAGATGACCCGATAGCCAACCTCGCTGGAAGCAATTCGTTCGAGGTCTCATATCTTGCGATACGAGATTGCTCTCCATATAAATCTTTGTTATGGAGGAAGATAGAAACTAAGTCTATCTTCTCGTGCTGCCTCTGGTTTGCACCATCAACTGAGGCTAACACGAGGCACTTGGCTTTCGCATAGTCTTTTTCCGATGTCTCGCGGATACGAATATCCGTGACATGGGAAACTGGACCTGAGACGACAGGGGTTGGATCAGTCAAGAGGTGTCCCAGCTTGTCATAGGCAATGGACATCTGGACAGACCTTTGCCAGTCATAACAGTCAGATTCAGTCATTTTATTATCTAGATGTAACCTAGGTGCGGTCACTGGGTCGCTGCAATTGAGAGAGAGAGAGAAGAAAACACTTTAGCATGATGCTCTTGCAAGTTTAGATTGGTTTTTAATTTATCTAAACAGGATGGCTCCCACTGTCTCTCGAATCCCTCCTCAAACCATAAAGGAAGAATTAGTCAGGATCAATCTCACCGTACAATACTTGCTTAACCGTTCAGCCAGGCCAGTGTCGGTACTTCGAGGGAGGTTTTTCAACGCTTTCGCGAAGTTCCTTAATTAAATAACCTCTTTTCCCTGTGGGCGTAGCCCCGCTAACACCTTTCTAGACACCTACTTGGTTTATAGCATTGATCGTTAAGTGAGAAAGTTCCCGAGGAGTAGCATATACTCACAGTAGGATCGGGATCCAAATATCATCGCGTGACAAAACTGAAGGAATCCTACCAGAATCATCACACTCCAAATGGTATGCAGCGCTAGCAAGTTTCAGTTCTTTTGAAACTCCCGATGTGGATTTTTGCCCCATGCTCTTATGACCTTGACTTTGGCCAACAAATCATAAGTCACATGTCAAGTTCTACCCGTCATTGTCCAGGTTAATTTGAACCCACCCGCACATACCCTTGACTTTGGCCAACAAGGCAGTACTACTGTCCCAAACCAACGCATCTATCTATGCTACATATGAATACCCAATAGCTACCAAACACTGTGCCTTGACTTTGGCCAACAAACACAGCTTGAATATTATTGACCATCCATATGAAATGACGGAGGGCTACGAATGGTTTTGGCGAAACCGTGAACATAGTGAACTTGATATAATCGATGGAACGAGATAGCTTTTAAAAGGAGTGGTTCAAGCTTCGCTTTTAAAAGTTGGTTTTTGAAAAGAACCGAGTGGTTTTGAAAGTGTTCCAACGACTGTTACTTGGTTTATTTTTTCTTTCATTAATTCCAATGCGTCCCATCATTTAATCCTACCATTGCAGAAAATAACCAAAATATGGCGTACGCTTATGCCATCCGCATTCGCCACGGGGTCCCGTCATCACCCGTTAGGTTACTTAACTAACGACAGAGCGGGGGCTGGACTAGCGCGGATGCAAAACATAAGAAACACCTAAATAGATATCACATATAGATATATAGCAATGATAGCCAATCCAGATCACAGATGAACACTTTGGATATACTAGGAATCTGCAATTCGTTCGAGTCTGCAACGAAAAGCGGATTACACGGTTGCGATGAATAACCAAACCCCACCCTAGACCCCTACGGGTGCGGCAAACTACCCGCAAGTACCCGAAGCGAAGCAACCTCCCTCAACCTATGAGTAGGCCACTCGGCACTTCGAGATACCCGGTAGTTTGTGCACCCCTCCTTGGGTCTATCCTAGGAGCAAAAACAGTAAAAAGAAATTATACAATGACGGCTACAATCTCACCCCGGTTGTGCGGCCAAATAAATAATATTACATCAATTTATAAATTTTACATGAATGAAAGAAAAAGAAACTCTCATCTCACATCCACCCCGGCTATTCATCCGCGACAATCCACCGAGTTCATATTCACAAACCATCAACATTACAGATCACAGATATGTATAACCCCCACTAATCGACGTATAGCGATTAGCGAACGTTCAATACATATATCACATCACAGATAATATCATTAGCCAAAGTCTACGGAATATCGATCAAAATACGGATTTTTAACCACCCCAAAAGTCAATTTGCTCTCTGGAAAATCTGGGTAGAAAAAACATGTATTAAAAATCCCAAAACAGCCAAACTAAAATACTGCACAAAACCCGGTCCACTGCTGAGTCAAATCGGCCGCGGAACCGCGGCAATAAGCATGTTATTGCCGCGGAACCGCGGTGGTTTGATCGAGTCACTGGATCGTTTTTCTGCAGTGTTTTTACAAAACCCTGAGACGATTTTTCATATATGTTAAATCACGTTTTGAGCAGTATAAAAAATCGACAGAAACTTGGTTTTTTTCCGGGCGTGTTTTGCGTCTTTTTTCCGATCGATATTCTAAACACTTTGCTAAGTTACTAGTTTATGTTTAGCTAGGCTCTGATACCACTGTAAGTCCACGTTGCTCACCCCGGTTCTTACGGGGAGGCGGAAACGGCGAAAAATGATTTTTGAGCGTAAGGCAACATGGACTCAAAAGCGATATCTTTGCTAAATTAGAAACTAGCAAACTACTAGAGGCTTTAACTACTATGCCGTAGAAATTATACCTCACGAAACCGGTCCTTTGGGTCTTCTCTCCGCTGTCCGGCTCGTCCATCCAAGTTCCGAGTGTCGATCCGGATCTTGGTCACCTCCGCGGCCTCCTTGAGTCGAAGACGATCCACCCGAAAGATGTACACCGAGCTCCACCTCTAGCTGAGGCAACTAAGGCAACGAGATCGCTAGCCAAGATGCCCTAGGTTGTGTAGAAGAGATATATGGAAGTGTTTGTCTTTGTGGGATCTTTTTCTCTCAACACGTGAGATCAAAAGAAGAAATCAAGAGGAGGAAGAAGGAGGAGCTAGCAACTATGAGAGCTTTTCTTTTCTTCTCACAAGAACAAGAGAGAGAATGAGAAAAGAATTATGAGCTAAAGAAATGAACCATGGTTGCAATAATGCAAAAACAACATCATTACAAATCCTATCATGATAAAGTTGATGCTACATTGAATTGACCATTTTCATAATAAAAAAGAAAAAGAAAATCCAAAGAAGAGTGTAGACCTCTCATGAAGGTCAATGGTCAACTCCGGTCAACGGGTCAACAAAGTCAAGAGAGGTCATGGTGGTCAAATGGTCAATGCAATTAGCCATCACAAAATTATCACTAAAAGGATTAGTAAACAATGTCTCCGGCTCATAATGGTTTTGACCGAACGAATTGCCAAAACCCTAATGAGCCTGCCACATAACGGTTTTGGCCGAACCAACTGCCAAAACCCTAATGAGGCACCTCCTCCTTCATCGCTCCTCAAAACTGTGCATACACACCCGCATCCGCATTCCGTAGAATGCGGATGCACAGAAGACAAAACAAATCCATCTGTGCAATACTAGGATCCGACTTAAACCAAAGCCCACTAGTATTGCCTGCCCGAACAGCATACGCACACAAGTGCATGTAAGTGATCGCAGCCCTGCCGTAAAACCATACGGCCTCTACACGTTTCGCTCAGTGCAGGAAAACTCTCTGTGTGGGACTCTAAAGACTCGACACTACGCTGGCAGTGGGTTTAACCACAGACCGCAAGCGGCACTAGCTGTACGTAACGGTCCCCAGGTAGATGTCGACAAGAAGGTCGATGAGGTAAACCCATCCGAACTCCTACTGAGCCTGTATGTGACAATCTCCGTACAGTCCGGTCTGTTCGTTTGATACATCGCATGGCGGGCCTAGGGGGGCGGTAAACGTCAGTCCCCTAATAGCGGTACAAGTCATGTCGGAGTGAAGCTCCGAACACCCTGAGATAACACTGGAAACCTACCAGTATATCTCGCTTGCCCTGGCCAGGGACTACTCGTGTAATGGCTCTCCTAGACACAGCGCGATGTCAACCCCCAATACCGGGAGAGACGAATCCTGTCTAACCGTCACTGCCTCCAAGTGCTTCGGGACTACACCCAACTACTACCTGTTTGCACGACTCCTTTGAGCCGTGGTAGGGTAGTAATCTAAGTACAGTGGGAACACACTCGAGGCGAAGTGACAGTGTCAAGTCGACGGACTAAGCTGTACTCATGTCATCTGGGAACTGATAACTGACGATAGGTATAATACCAACCAACAGTTCCCGACGAGTCCTGTCCAGTGTACTCGTAACCTAACGAGCACCCGCATACTATCTCTAGTACAACGTACTGATGGCTGTGGGACAGACCACCTCCCCTGCTGGGATGAGAAGCGCATACGCTAGTCTACTCCGGAGTATCGATGCCCTGTCTCGATAGTCCAACGACTAGGGACCTGTATAAGGATGTTCTTATAGATTACCCAGCCCCCACAAGTGTGACTGCCATCACAACGCTGGTAATCAAGCAAAGATCCTAAGGGCTCCACTAATATGTATAAGCGATATGCTAAAAGAAACACATGCACATATTGAAGTAGAGACAAACCAAGTAGCATACTACCATTTTGAGCAAGATTGTCTATACAACTGTGAATATCCCAAGTTTCCATTAAGTAATATACAAGCTAGTATGATACAGTAATGGCCTCTAGGGCATATACACTAACATACAGGTGCTCATTGGGTTATGAGTACACCGGACAGGACTCGCCGGGAACATGCTAGTTGGTATTATACCTGATGTCAGATAGCAGTTCCCTGGTGACATGTGTACAGGTTAGTTCATCGACCTGAGATTGTCATTTGTCCCGTGTGAGTTCTCACTGTGCTTTGATTACTACCCTACCACGGCTCAAAGGAGTCGTGCAAACAGGTTTTAGTTCGGTACAGTCCCGAGCCACATAGAGGCAGTGAGCGGATCAGCAGGGGTTTCGTCTCTTCCGGTATTGGGGGTGAGATCGCGCTGTGTTTAGGGGAGCCATTACATGAAATCCTTGGCCAAGGCAGGAGATTTACTGGTTGGCATTCCAGTAGTATCTCAGGGTGTTCTGGGCTACACTCCGACACGACTTGTACCGCTTTTGGGGGTCTGACTTTTACCAACCCCCTAGGCCCGACATGCGATGCTCATAGACGAACGGACCGGACTGTACGGATATTGTCACTGACAGCCTCAGTAGGGTGTTAGAATGAGTTCGCTCATCGACCTCCCTTTTGGTCAATACCTGGTAGCCCGTTACGTACAGCTAGTACCACTGACGTGCTAGTGGTTAAATCCACAGCCAAAATATTGACGAGTCTTTAGAGTCCCCCACAGACAGATTCTCAAGTTTCGGGCAAAACGTTGTAGAGGCCGTATGATATATGGCCGGGTTCGATCATATACGTGCAGTAGTGCACAGATCATGATCGGACGGATCATACTAGTGGGCTTTAGTTTAAGCCGGATCCTACTATTAGATTTGTTGGATTAGTTTAGTCTCATCGCATTCGCATTCGGTCGGAATGCGAATGCAGGTATGTATATACAGGTGAGGGTATCTTTGTGATCCGTCACGAGTTTACTTTAGATGTTGCCATATCTTTTTATTGTTGTAAACATTTGGGTTAATGTTTACAAATGGAAATAATGAGCTAAAAGTCATGATTAGGAGCATTAATTGTGACACATGCACAAGTAGTGACTCATGGTCTCTTTCTTTGTGCATGTGTCATATTTTTGATTGATTTGTGGGTTGATATGATGAGAAGAGAGAGAGAGGACGGCCAAGGGGAGGTTTTCTCTTGTATTATTCTTGCTCTCACTCTCTCATTTTGATCATAGAACACACAAGAAAGAAATGGCTTCTTCTTCTTCTTCCTCCTCTAGCTCACCATTTCCATTAATGGCATCATCTTCAACCTCCATCCATACACTCTCATACGTTGAGAATCAATGGATGCTTGAGACAAAGTGATCACACACATTCTTTACTTCACCTTGGACACGTCGGCTAGCAAACTTCATGTCTGAGTTGCTTCGGACGAAGCGGGAGCCCGTAAAAAGACTCATTGATGTGGTGCCCTTCCGACGAGAAGACCAGAGATCGGAGATGCCGCGAGGGGCTTGGGTTGGTGGCCAAAGACTGAAGGACACGGATCGATCAGTATAGCTTTTCTAACCCTTCTCTAGTTTGCTAGTTATAGGTTAATGGTTCGATCCGGGATTAAAGTCTGCGATAGCGCCGGTTTCAAGTTTTGAAAAAGTTTTCGTTTCCGCATTTTGGCCTTGGACAAACGGCCGGGGCGCTACCGTAGAATTACATGGTATCATAGCCACGCCATTAACCTTTACTAGCTTGTTCTAACGCGTTTAAAATATCGATCGATCGAAATTTCCGAATCGTATTTTCATTTCAGTGTGCTTGCTGTCGATTTTCAAAGTTGGTCAAAAAAATATTTTAGGCATCTTAAAAATACATGCAGGCATAATTAAAGCAACAGAAAAATTTTGGAGACCTAACTCCAAAATTCCGCCGCGGAACCGCCGCTCAATGTCGCATTTGGCGGCCCTTCCGCGGCCTTTTTTGGGCTACAGTAACCCAAATTTTTTCTGGGGCTTTATTTCATGGAAATATAATTTTTGTGATATATAGTTTTGGCCCAGATTATTTTGAGTACTGGATTTGTCCTTGGGCCCACTTCGGGAAATTTTGTCGATCGAAAATTTTAAATATGTTAGTTCACAGTGCTTACTTTATATCTGTGACCGTGAATGTCATTCGAGCGGTAAATCTTGTCTAATTGCTATAGTTCTTTTAGACGGATTTACGAACGTGACATTCACGTTGATGTTCTGTGTTGTGCTGTGATGTTGCGGATTTGTCGTGGTAGATAGCCTGGATGCAATGATAGTACAGTTTGGTATTATTTGTACATTTGATATTGCGGGGCGAGCGTCCGACATGTGGACCGCCGTCATTGCCTGTTTGTATATTATTCTTTTGGGGCACGACCGGGCTGAGGTCGATGTACCCGTTGTATATTTTACTTTCTGTACTAGGATTACCCCGCGGTGGGGTGCACGGATAACCGGGTTCTAGAGGGCAACGGGCCCGCATCTCATGGCTTTGAGACGGAGGGGGCTTTACTCTAGAATTGGCGGGCTATTCGCCGCACTCGTAGGGGGTACAGGTTGACCCAGGGAGGGGTGCTCAAGTTACCGGATTCCGTGAAGTGCTAGGTGGTCCATTCACCTTGTTGAAGGGGCTGTCCCGCTTTAGGTTTTGGCGAGTAACTTGCCGCGCCCGTAGGGGTCTAGGTTTTCATTGCACAGGCTATCCACACGACCAGGGGAACGTCGGGTTTTAGTTGCGGCTCTATAAAACCCGAGGATCCCAGATTATCTGTATTGTTCTGTGATGCTTATTACATTTCTGTGATGTTGCATTTAGCACTCCTTGAGCGAATATTATATATTGATATATATACTAGTATTGTTAGTTATATGTATGCCCTAGAGGCCATTACTGTACATTGGATGTATATTGTAGTGGATGCTGGGACATATATAGGGAGGACTTTCTTGCTCGACATGATAGTATGCTATCTGGTTGACCTTTACCTTAACGTGTATGCTGATTGTCTCTCTGTTACATGTTGGTAAAGCCCTTAAGATCTGTACTTGACTACCTGGACTATGATGCGGATCATACTAGTGAGGACATGGTAGTCCATAAGTACATCCTTCAAAGTCCCTAGTCGTGGGTGTATCGAGACGGGGCATCGATATACCAGAGTAGACTAGCGTATACCTTCTCGACTCATACAGATGGGCGATGGATGATCCCATATCCATTGGTGTTTGACATCAGGGATGATATACGGGTGCTCAGTAGAGACTGGGTACACTGGACGGACTCGCCGAGAACTCCCAGATGGTATTATACCTCACGTCGGATGGCAGTTCTCTGGTGACACTGGTACAGAGTAGTCTGTTGACCCGAGATCGTCATAGAGTCTTGTGTGGTTCCCACTGTGCTTTGATTTCCATCTTACCACGTCCATGAGGGCGTGCAAAACGGTGGTTTTTGGGTACAGTCCCGAGTCACATGGAGGCAATGAGCGATAGGAGGGGATTCGTCTCTCCCGGTATAGGGGGTTGATGTTGCGCTGTGTTCGATTGGCTATAACAGGAAATCCCTGGCCAGGGTTGCTGAGATTTACTGGTAAGTGTTACCAGTAGTTTCTCGAACAGTTATAGACCTCATATCGACACGACTTATTGAGCTATTGGGGTCTGACGTTTACCACCCCTAGGCGAGATATGCGACATATCAGACGATCAGACCGGACTGTACGGTAGTGTTACTGGTCGGATTCACTGGAGTGTGAGCGGGCTTGCTCGTCGATCTTCAGATCGCTCAATACCCGGGTGGCCGTTACGTTTAGCAGACCGCTTGCGGCTTGTGGATGTTTGATATGATCATCATCCGCTGCCGGCGTATTGACGAGTCTTTAGAGTCCTACACAGAGGTTTCCTGGCTCAAGCGAAACGAAATAGGAGCGCATATGAGATATGTGCGGGACCGAGAATAATGCGTGTATGTGATACCGTATTTCATTCTCGCAATGAATGTATCGAATGGTTGTATGCGATATAACCTAGTTATCGATTCAAGCGTTGATTCGATAAGCCGATACATTGTATACTAGTCGGTTGTGTGCGACATGACCGGATCATTGAATCAAGTGTTGATTTAATGATTTAATGCATATTTATATATTTGATATATTGCTTTGCATCAACTAGTATCGGTTTACTTAAGATGGATTTTCTCACTCGGGTGTGCGCATTACATATGCGATATGATTTTGTGCACTTGCTTGTATCATGTTTGATGATACATCCTTTATGGTTGAGTGTAAAGTATTAAACCTTGGTTAATGAAATGGTTAGGGTTTCTTATTTGTTATTCATTTATCTTATTTAATTATCCTTTTTATTTTTGATAAATGAATAAAAGAAAAGAGAAAAGAATGGTGGCTAATTTTGTTCTTTAGTTGAAGCTTCATGAAGCTTTGTTCAAGTCAACCATTCTTATCTCATCCTTAACCCTAACCATTCCCACTAACCATGATTCATTCTCTACACTTGACTCTAGTTAAAATTATGATAAGAATTCATTTTCTTTTCTTTTTTACAATTATCTTATCATAAGCTTCTTCTTCTTCTTCCTTGACTTCAAGAAGAAAACCAAGCTCCATCAATGGTGATTGTTGGAAAAGAGTGAGAAATCCAAAACTAAAGTCTACCCACTTCCTATTTCTTCATCCTCTACCTCTTGCCAAGTAGTAGAGTGTGTTTACTTCACAAGTTTTATGACTTGGTGAAGTTGTGAGCTTGATCTAGCGATGCCTCGACGTAGATCATCTTCGGCATGGACATCGACGACCTAGCTTGCCCATTCTCCGACGAAGCCGACGCTTGAGCCCGGATTTGATTTGGACAGCAGAGAGAACCTCGTTGCGGAGCTATGGAGGTAGAGCACCGGATCTACAAAGGTTGTATTTCCGTATCTTGTAGTTAAGTGTTAACTAGTTAGCTTTTTCGCCTAGTTTTCTAGCAAACGATCCGTAGTCGGGTCTCTCGGCACCTATAAATTTTTATATTGGCATGTTCGATGCCTTGTGTGACCTCACTAGGGTGCTTAGGAACCCTACAGTGGTATCAGAGCCTAGCTAGAGCCTTAGGCGATGCGTAGACGAAGTTAGAAGTCCGATCGACCCGAAACCCCGACTTTAAAATGCTCTCTGGACATTTTTGTAAAATGTGGATTTTTGCAAATTAAAAATATGCAGAAAAACAAGCAGGTAAATCTAAGAATTACGATGCAAAAATTACCTAATGATCTTTTTAAAGTGCGGCGGAACCGCGGCATTAGCGTGCTAATGCGGCCCTTACGCCGCACTTTTGTCTTATCTGCCATTGAATTTTGCACAGTAACTCCTATTTTTCAGTGCTGGTTTTCCTGAGAATTTTTAATCTGAAATCAAGAGTTGAGTATTTTGGGTTGTATTGGGAGTTCATACATTCGATCGGATTGTCAAACTTTGTCTATGTGTCGTTCCGGATAATTTTTGAATATGTTAAAAAGTTCGACCGGATATAAATACCCAACTTTTCCCCTGTCGGGAAATTTCCAAGTGTTGGATTTTTCCGTAGTTTAACGACGTTCTAAGTAGTGCAAGTAACGCGATGGTCCCTCTAGAAGACACAAACCTTAACTCGATTATGTGACCGTCTTGAACTGCCCTTTGAACCTTCGGGTTTGGGGCAGTACGGCGTGCCACATGTGAGGCGTTGGCTTGACCCTTCTACGGCTGGACCGTTAGTACTGAGGCACGAACGGAATGTTGTTAGACTTGTTTCATGTGTTGATCTGTATCGGGAAAACTTGGGTGTTCGATTGTTCGATCGAAAAGTTTAGCATTTTCTATTTATCTGGAATGGGATACAATAATTGGAATTCACAAGAAGTTATGAGATAACTGAATGAATGTTATAAATCTAGCGGTTTAGTCTCACTTGATCGGTTGCCACGGAATTTTGATGTGATCAAAAGTCCGTCGCAATCACGTAGCGTACGCGGATACTCGCCGGGTAAACTTAATAGACAGCTTCACTCCATAGCCCCGACCAAGTGACTGTAGGAGAACCCCGTCGCCGAAAGCATCCGTCCGGGTGCTCGCGGTAGCGGTGTTCCGCCTTGGTGCACTTCGTCGACGGTATCGGGGGTGCAGCCGTCTACTGAAGTTTGCGACGAGTATTCGATCAGGATGTCGGGAATCTTGTTGAATTGCCCGACTCGATATTGAAAAGTGTTTTCGATAAAGAGACTAAAATGCGGGGTTTATAATTGTTAGGCATGCGATGTCTAAAGAATTCATATGGTCAGGCATGCGATGTCTGAAGAGATTGCGGATTCCAACTGTTGTAGTTTTACACTTTCTTTTTGTGACCGTAAGTGTAATATGTGATATCGCCGGTTTCGTTGCTATATGTCAACGACAATTGGGATGGACATATTTACTTACGTTGATGACATGTGATGTTATGTGTTGCTGGATATGTTATATTGGATCGTCGTGATTGAATAGCCGGGGTTTTTTATGTGAGATGAGTGTTTTTCATTTTTCATTCATGTAAAAACTTGTATGTAATATTCTTTTATTGGGGCGCTTCCAGGTTGCGGAAGTTGTCACCTGTTGTATATTATTTACTTTTCCGCACTAGGATAGACCCAAGGAGGAGGGCACAAGCAACCGGGTTCTGGAGTCCAGTGGGAGACCAACTCGAGGAGTCGAGTCCGGGTCTCCTAACTCTAGAATTGGTAGGGTTGCTTGCCGCTCTCGTAGGGGTCTAGGGGTGTGGGTTTGGCTATTCATCACGACCGTGGAATCCGTGTTTTATACTGGCTCGTATTGAAAACACGGACGTCCTAGTATATCCAATATTTCATATGATTCTTCTGCTGCGATATCTGTGATGTGATCATGTGATGTTCTGTGATAGATACAGTATATAGTATATATGATATATTATATAGACGTTACTTATGTTTTGCACTCGCGCTAGCCCTGCCCCGCTCTGCCGTTAGTTACCTAACCTAACGGTGCACGAGGGGATATCGAGGCGAATGCGGATGGCATAAGTGTACGTCGTATTTATCTGTGATGTTTAGGTACTTTAAATGATGGGACTTCATTAATGTGATTAATGAAATAAAAGAAACCTAAGATGTTGTAGAATCGAATTTCAAAATTAAAACAGGTAGCTACAGTTCTTGCTTTGCATAGCGGTATATGTGATATATCCTGCACCTTATTCGACGAGGAAAGGACCGAGATCCCTTCACCGGGAGTGACTCCTTTAGCAATAACTGGCAGATGCTACACACTCGGTTTGTCTTTTGATTGCTTTTAAGTGTTTTTGCTTTGCACAGTGATATATATGATATATCCCGCACCTCATTCGACGAGGAAAGGACCGACGATCCCTTCACCGGGAGTGACTCCTTTAGCAAAACTAGAAAAGCCTAAAAAACACTCCATTTCAAAATTCATTCGATCCTACAACGATATCAAGTTCATTACGCAATAGGTTTTCAGAAAAACCTGTCGTAGCCCTCCGTCATTTCAGATATGTACTGGTTAGTATTCGTGCTACGTTTGTTGACCTTAGCCAAGGCGTAGTGTGCGGTAGCTGATTAGTGCTTATCTGTATAAGCATATGATGCGATTGAGTTAGGGTAGTCGTGCGACTTTGTTGACCTTAGCCAAGGGTCGTGCGGGTGGGTTTAATTCAATCGGAAAATGACGGGTTGAACTTGGCTAGCACTTATGATTTGTTGACCTTAGCCAAGGTCATAAGCTGCTAGGGGCAAAATATTATCGGGAATTTCAAGTGTTGAAATTTGCAATGAGATTGCATACCTTCTATGAGATAGTTGGATCCCGATACCCGCTGCGAGTAAGAGTTACTCCTGGGAGAGTTTTATACATTACAATTAGCCGATCAAGTAGGTGTCTAGAAAGGTGTCAACGAGGTTACGCCTCTGGGAAAACGAGGTTTACATTAATTAGGTTCGTGCGAAAGCACGGGGGACCTCCCTCAAAGTACCGACACTGGCCTGGCTGAAAGATTGGCGAACTTGTAGTGTGTAATTAATCCCGGCTAGTCTTTCCTTTTAGGGTTTGAAGGAAGATTTGATAAAAAGCAGTGGGAGCCATCCTGATTAGATAAAATAATAACCAATCTATTCTTGCAAGAGCGCACGCTGAGTGTTTTCTTCTCTCTCTCTCCTGGTAGCGACCATATCACGCCTTAATCAAGATAATAATACGGATTATTGACCGAACCCGCTTGTTATACTGAGCTGGGGAACGTTGGTCCCGCTCCAACTTATAATTGTTATAAGACAGAGCAGGAAATTGGGGAATACCAGATTTCCCGTGCCGCCCAAACGAAGAGAGTGCATATGATGCATCATCTTCGGGTGTGTTCATTACAAAGAACTGTTTCTCAGTATTCTTTACGTCCTGGGTATGTGATACCAGATCAGGATCCCAGATATGTAATCTGTTACATAGGGCTACAGAAAGGTAGAGAACTGAGAACGGGTGATAAGTTTCATGAGGCAGAAAACGGGGCAAGAGTTGCAGCCAAGTCTGTCGGTCACTGTCACCCTGTATTACCGATACATTGATTCTGAACGAATGTTATTAGATACCGAACCTGATATACAAAATCATATCTGTCTCTTTATTAGTAAAGAAACGATATAATTTTGTATTGTTGGATAATGTTTTGAACATTTCCTATATCAAAAGTTGATCGGTTCAGGCACGTTATCTAAAAGCATTAATGTTCTAAATCAAACTACAGTTCTTAGTATACAGAACACACACAAGAGGAAGAGTTCAGAAATGAACGAATTCTTCTTGAGGCATTGTAGACTAGGTCAGATCAATGTGACCCGACTAGCTAGAGTTACATAAAGATGCATATTTAAATCAGTTTGAATTTACATCTTATGAAACTCGCCAGTCATGTCACAAAGATAAGATGACCATAGCCCTGTTTATTAGAAACAGAGAAAGAGTTAGTGAACTCTTGGGATGATACATGTTGATGTATGTAAGCTCCCCTGTCTACACATGCCAAGATCGGTTCTTTATACTTCATTACATTCTCTGATGATCTCTTTAGATTCAGACATATGTTCCTGTTGAAACACAAGTCCGAACCTTTTGAGATATTCACAGAATATAAGTTAGAAGTAGAGAACCAATAAGGGTATAAGTATTATGTCTTTTGATGTGATCAAGGAGGAGAATACTTGAGCACGGAAATACTGGACAATTCTAAAGGAGAATGAGATTCTCTCTCGGCATTACTCCTCCGTATACACCATAGCACGATGGTATATCGGGGCGGAGCAATAACACCCTATGTGATAAGGTATGCTCTATGATGAGTACTACTGAGTTACCTATTTCCTTTTGGGAGTTATGCGCTTGAGAAGCTGCATACCTATTGAATAGGGTTCGAATCAAATCAATTGCCTACCGCTTCATATGTGATATGGAATGGGAAGAACCCATGTCTTAAGTTGGTTAAGATTTGGGGTTGTCCGGCCTATGTCTGAAAGCAAAATCCGGACAAGCTCGAGGCAAGGTCTGTAATGTAGAACTGGAAAGGTTCCAGCTATACGAACTACAGCAGATGATTTGATAAAACCAAAGGATTCAGTAGAGACCAACGAACCTCAGCCCCTCCGCCGATCTAGTAGGGTTTTCTCACCCACCTGAGAGATACATTGGTTTCTCTATGACAGTGGGAGCGAGGATTGCATCATGAGATGATGACCCAACTAGCTTCGAGCTGGCCATCGAGAGTAAGACTCTGTAAGAATGGCTGGGTGTTTAGCGATCTGAGATGGAATCCTTATACACCAACAAAGTATGGACTTTGGTTGCAATATCTGAAGGGTTAAATCCCCATCAGGAGCAAGTATATCTTGAGAAGATTACTTGGTGTAGATGGAAAAGTTGAGACTTTCAAAGCTAGACTTGTTAAAAGTTTGCATCATTGACCAGGTACGGATAATGATGAAACCTTTTTAAGTATCTATGCTTAAGTCCATCCAGATCCTACTTGCCACGGCTACATACCATGACTACGATATCTGGTGGTTGGGTGTCATGACAACTTTTCTAAATGATGTTTTAGAAGAGTGCGTCTATAAGTACACAGCCAGAGGGCTTCGTAGACAGTGGGAGCAGCGGAAATGTGTACAAGATGCTTTATAGGATAAAGCAGGTATCGCGGAGTTGGAACATCTGTTTTGATGTTTTAGTCAAAGAGTTTGACATCATCAAAATGGTAGATGAACCTTGTATATACAAAAAGGTAGTAGGGAGTATGGTGACGATCCTCGTAGAGTACGTGGATGACATACTCTTGATAAGAAAGGAGTTTCTTATGCTACGCTCGATCAATATCCGCTTATCACAAAGATTCTCCATATAGGATTAAAGTGATACCTACTAAATCCTGGATTTTGGATCTATGAGATAGATCTAAATGGATGTTAGGAAACTTACTAGATGTAGTGAGACGGTATCAACCGATCCTGGGGAGAATCACTGGAAGTGTTCCAGGGTGATAAAGACGACTGAGTGTCAGTCACAGGCATTGTCTATACCCTTGGTAAAGGGACGGTATGTTGGAAGAGTTCCAAGCTAGATACCGTGACATACTAGACGATAAAGGCAGGATACATCGCTACTTAAGATGCTACCAAAGAGGAAGTCTGGGTGTATATTGATTCATGAGATGAACTTAGTTCCTCCCATTGTGTGACAATGGAGTTGTGGCTTATGCCAAGGAACGCCGGTCCCATCAGTGATCCAGACATATTCTAAGGCAGTATCACTTGATCATGGAGATGGTTGATCTCCAGGGTGATCGAGGTTTGGAGAGTAGACTCAGAGGACAACACAGCGGATCCACTCACAAAGGCCTGTTCCCAGAGAGAGACTTTTATGGGATGGTTGAGTATGAGATACTACAACCACTGCTACAGATGGCCCTAGTGCAAGTGGGAGATTGTTAGTTATATGTATGCCCTAGAGGCCATTACTGTACATTGGATGTATATTGTAGTGGATGCTGGGACATATATAGGGAGGACTTTCTTGCTCGACATGATAGTATGCTATCTGGTTGACCTTTACCTTAACGTGTATGCTGATTGTCTCTCTGTTACATGTTGGTAAAGCCCTTAGGATCTGTACTTGACTACCTGGACTATGATGCGGATCATACTAGTGGGGACATGGTAGTCCATAAGTACATCCTTCAAAGTCCCTAGTCGTGGGTGTATCGAGACGGGGCATCGATATACCAGAGTAGACTAGCGTATACCTTCTCGACTCATACAGATGGGCGATGGATGATCCCATATCCATTGGTGTTTGACATCAGGGATGATATACGGGTGCTCAGTAGAGACTGGGTACACTGGACGGACTCGCCGAGAACTCCCAGATGGTATTATACCTCACGTCGGATGGCAGTTCTCTGGTGACACTGGTACAGAGTAGTCTGTTGACCCGAGATCGTCATAGAGTCTTGTGTGGTTCCCACTGTGCTTTGATTTCCATCTTACCACGTCCATGAGGGCGTGCAAAACGGTGGTTTTTGGGTACAGTCCCGAGTCACATGGAGGCAATGAGCGATAGGAGGGGATTCGTCTCTCCCGGTATAGGGGGTTGATGTTGCGCTGTGTTCGATTGGCTATAACAGGAAATCCCTGGCCAGGGTTGCTGAGATTTACTGGTAAGTGTTACCAGTAGTTTCTCGAACAGTTATAGACCTCATATCGACACGACTTATTGAGCTATTGGGGTCTGACGTTTACCACCCCTAGGCGAGATATGCGACATATCAGACGATCAGACCGGACTGTACGGTAGTGTTACTGGTCGGATTCACTGGAGTGTGAGCGGGCTTGCTCGTCGATCTTCAGATCGTTCAATACCCGGGTGGCCGTTACATTTAGCAGACCGCTTGCGGCTTGTGGATGTTTGATATGATCATCATCCGCTGCCGGCGTATTGACGAGTCTTTAGAGTCCTACACAGAGGTTTCCAGGCTCAAGCGAAACGAAATAGGAGCGCATATGAGATATGTGCGGGACCGAGAATAATGCGTGTATGTGATACCGTATTTCATTCTCGCAATGAATGTATCGAATGGTTGTATGCGATATAACCTAGTTATCGATTCAAGCGTTGATTCGATAAGCCGATACATTGTATACTAGTCGGTTGTGTGCGACATGACCGGATCATTGAATCAAGTGTTGATTTAATGATTTAATGCATATTTATATATTTGATATATTGCTTTGCATCAACTAGTATCGGTTTACTTAAGATGGATTTTCTCACTCGGGTGTGCGCATTACATATGCGATATGATTTTGTGCACTTGCTTGTATCATGTTTGATGATACATCCTTTATGGTTGAGTGTAAAGTATTAAACCTTGGTTAATGAAATGGTTAGGGTTTCTTATTTGTTATTCATTTATCTTATTTAATTATCCTTTTTATTTTTGATAAATGAATAAAAGAAAAGAGAAAAGAATGGTGGCTAATTTTGTTCTTTAGTTGAAGCTTCATGAAGCTTTGTTCAAGTCAACCATTCTTATCTCATCCTTAACCCTAACCATTCCCACTAACCATGATTCATTCTCTACACTTGACTCTAGTTAAAATTATGATAAGAATTCATTTTCTTTTCTTTTTTACAATTATCTTATCATAAGCTTCTTCTTCTTCTTCCTTGACTTCAAGAAGAAAACCAAGCTCCATCAATGGTGATTGTTGGAAAAGAGTGAGAAATCCAAAACTAAAGTCTACCCACTTCCTATTTCTTCATCCTCTACCTCTTGCCAAGTAGTAGAGTGTGTTTACTTCACAAGTTTTATGACTTGGTGAAGTTGTGAGCTTGATCTAGCGATGCCTCGACGTAGATCATCTTCGGCATGGACATCGACGACCTAGCTTGCCCATTCTCCGACGAAGCCGACGCTTGAGCCCGGATTTGATTTGGACAGCGGAGAGAACCTCGTTGCGGAGCTATGGAGGTAGAGCACCGGATCTACAAAGGTTGTATTTCCGTATCTTGTAGTTAAGTGTTAACTAGTTAGCTTTTTCGCCTAGTTTTCTAGTAAACGATCCGTAGTCGGGTCTCTCGGCACCCATAAATTTTTATATTGGCATGTTCGATGCCTTGTGTGACCTCACTAGGGTGCCTAGGAACCCTACACGTATATGTTGTATATGTTTTACACCCGCGCTAGTCCAGTCCCCGCTCTGTCGTTAGTTAAGTAACCTAACGGGTGATGACGGGACCCAGTGGCGAATGCTGATGGTATATACGTACATCATATTTTCGTTCTTTTTGTGGTGTGATTAATTGGTGGGACTGCATTGATTTGGATCAATGCAAGCTAAACAAACCTGTTTGATGTTGTTGGAATGTTTTCAAAAAGCTGTTATTGTAAGGACGTTCTCTTTTGTTTTGCACAGTGGTATTCGATTATGAATATCCAGCACCTCAGTCGACGAGGCAAGGGCCGAGATCCCTTCACCGGGAATGACCCCTTAGACAGAAGTTTGCGTCAGGGTAATAACTTCACTATAGCTGATTGCCTTTTGCTTTGCATCGTGGTATTCAGTTTGGAATATCCTGCAACTCATTCTACGGGGAAAGAGCCGAGATCCCTTCACCGGGAGTGACCTCTTTAGCAAAGGTTTTCGCCACTATATTTTTATAAAAAGCTATCCGGTTCCTTCAACGATATCAAGTTCATTACGTTAAACGTTTTTCGCCAAAAACCATCCGTAGCCCTCCGTCATTTCAGACGGGTAGCACTTAGTATTCATGCTATGTTTGTTGGCCTTCGTCAAGGCATAGTGTATGGTAGCTGTTTGTTACCTTTCTGCTGCATAGATAGATGTGCTGGTTTGGGACAGTCGTACAACCTTATTGGCCTTCGTCAAGGGCTTGTACGGGTGGGTTCAAATTAACCTGGACATGGTAGAACTTGACATGTGACTTATGATTTGTTGGCCTTCGTCAAAGTCATAAGTGCATGGGGTGAAAATCACATCGGGAGTTTCTAAAGAAACTGAAACTTGATAGGCATGCGCATACCTTCTGGAGTGTGATAACGTGAGTGGATTCCGTCACGTTATTATGCGATGATAGTTGGATCCCGATTCCCACTGATGAGTTGGTTTACTCCTCGGGTGATCCCGACTAATTCTTCTTTCAGGTTTGGAGGAGAATTTGAGGTTACACTGGGAGGTTTCCTGATTAGATAAATTGATAACCATTCTGATCTAGGTTAGAGTGCACGCAGAGTGTTTCTTTTCTCTCTCTCTTTGGCAGCGACCATGACCTGACCCTTGACTATGACTCAGTGACCAAGTTGACCGAACTTTCTTATAACACTGGCTTTTGGATTGTCTGAGTTGCATACCTCATTGCCACTCCTTCTTTTACCCTTTTCTCCAGAACACCTCGTATCACTACGAACATCCACTTCCATTGGATAAAACCATCGTATGGTTATATACGAACTCGAAGGAATTTATGCGAGGATGGTTTCCGGTTTTGGAGAAAACGAATAGGACTATTCAGTTGTCTTTTCCTTTTACCTTCTCTCAGGTTGCGAGTGTTCCTTGGATTAGGACGGTACACCTATTACGCTAATTGGATAGTCTTCTTCCAAACCATAGGCAGGTTCCGAACGGTAGGGAATGAAGAAAGCCGATTAGCCTAAGTGTGGTGTACAGAAGGTATTAAGTAAAGACAAATAAAGAGATTAGAAAAAGGGCAAAGTAAATTGCGACTGCTATTCACGACCAAACCAAGTATTTCATTACCACTCCTACTTCACCTTTGTATTTCTCCGGATCACCCCGTATCACTACGAAGATCCACAGTTATTTGGATACTCTATCGTATGGTTATATACGAACTCGAAGGAACTTTTTCCAGTTCAGGGATGGATTCTGGTTCAGGAGAAATAGGAATAATGTTTTTATTCAGTTGTCTTTTATCTTTACCTTCTCTCGGGTTGCGAGTGCTCCTAGGATTAGGACAGTACACCCATTATGCTTATTGGATAGTCTTCTTCCAAACCATAGGCTGGTGCCGAACGGTAGGGAAGGAAGAAAACCATTTAGCCTAAAAGACGGTGTACAGAAAATAATGACTAAAGACATATAAAGGGATTTGGAGAGATGACAAAGGAATATACGGTTATAGTTGTGAATCTGATAATGGAAGAGGTATTGCTAGGAATACCAGGATACCCTACGAAACATTTTCATGTTTCAGTTTCACTGTGTATTGTTAATAGAAAACTGATTTCCCAATTAGACACTTGCTCCAGGGTATGTATTTACCAGGTATGATTCTCACATCTGTATGGTTTTACAGATGATGAGTGGGAGTAAGTTATTGAGAATTAGGTGATTGTCCTCATTATATCGGGATTCGTTGTTGTAAGTGCACGGCGGTGCCCCGGCCGTCATCCCGAGGCCAAAATGCGGAAGCGGTGATAAACTTTAAACTTTTAACCGGCACCACCGCGCACTATAACCCGGATCGTGCCATTAATCTAGTCCTAGCTAACAAGAGAAATGGGTAAAGAGATATACCGAGTGATCCGTGTCCTCCGGTCTTCTCGTCGTCGTCCCGATCTCCCGCGGAATCTCCGGTCTCCACCACGTCGCCGGCTTCTTTTACGGGCTCCCGCCTCTGGTCCGAGGCAACTCGGGCACGAAGTTGGCGAGTCGACGTGCCTAAGATTTGCTGTAGAATGTAGTGCTATCTATCTCATTTGGGGTTGTAGGAGGTTGCCATTTTGGTAGAGGAAATGAAGTGGTGGAATTTTGTGATGAACTTGGGATTTTAGCAAGCATGAAGAGCAAAAATCCCACTACCAAAAATTGGATAGCCCCCTCCAAGAGCCAAGGCCGGCCATGCTTGAGGATGGAATGAATGAGAGAGTGAGTGAGAGAGAGAAGTCCAAGGGGATGTGTATCAATCATGATGCAAGAAAAGAATGATGATCAAAAGCAATGATCACAACCACATCCACACTCAACCACAATCATCATCAAAACCATGTCACACAAAAGTCAAGCCATGATGGATAAATCAAGTCAATGGATGGTGCACCCATCATGATGCAACAAAATGTAAAGAACACCCTCCACAAATGCTTGTTTGCACAAATGCAAATAAGCCCTCCTCCACCAATCTTCGGCCAAGGAAAGATACAAAGAAATATGGCCGAAACGGAAAACAAACTGGCAACTCCAAAAAACTGATCCCGTAATAAATTACAGGAAAACCCCGCTACTGTATATACATACCCGCATTTGTATTCCGACCGAATACAAATGCAAAGAGACAAAATCTACACTGTGCAATACTAGGATCCGGCTTAAACCAAAGCCCGCTAGTATTATCCGTCCGATCAGGATCCGTGCAATACCGCACGTATCTGATCGAACCCTGCCATATCTCCATACGGCGTCTACAGCGTTTCGCCCGAAAACTTGAGCAACTGAATGTAGGGGACTCTAAAGACTCGTCGATACTACGGCTGTGGATTTAACCACTAGCACGTCAGAGGTATAAGCCATACGTGACGGGCCACCAGCTATTAACCAAAAGGGACGTCGATGAGCGAACTCATCCTGACACCCTACTGAGCCTGTCAGTGACAATATCCGTACAGTCCGGTCCGTTCGTCTATGAGCATCGCATGGCGGGCCTAGGGGGTTAGTAAAAGTCAGACCCCCAAAAGCGGTACAAGTCGTGTCAGAGAGTAATCCAGAACACCCTGAGATACTACTGGAATACCTACCAGCAAATCTCCTGCCTTGGCCAAGGACTTTTCATGTACTGGCTCTCCTAGACACAGCGCGACATCACCCCCAATACCGGGAGAGACGAACCCCTGAAGATCCGCTCACTGCCTCCATGTGGCTCGGGACTGCACCCAACTAAAACCTGTTTGCACGTCTCCTTTGAGCGTGGTAGGGTAGTAATCAAAGTACAGTGGGAACTCACACGAGACAAATGACGATCCTCAGGTCGATGAACTAACCTGTACACATGTCACCAGGGAACTGCTATCTGACGTCAGGTATAAGACCAACTAGCATGTTCCCGGCGAGTCCTGTCCGGTGTACTCATAACCCAATGAGCACCTGTATACATCTTAGGTGAACCAACTGACACCAGTGGCTTGTGAGACCGGCCACCGCCCCTCGTCGGGGTCTCGACTGTATACACTAGTCTACTCTGGAGTATCGATGCCCTGTCTCGAAACTCCCACGACTAGGGACCTTTTAAGGATGTGCTTATAGATTACCAGCTCCCACGTATATGATCGCCCTCATATTGCCGGCAGTCAAGCATGAATCCTAGGGGCTCTATCAACGTGTAATAGCGACCTGTCAGGTCATCTAAAGCAGTACACGATGATAAAGGTAAACCAGATAGCATACTATCATCTCGAGTAAGACTGTCCTACCGGGATAGGTCCTCCCTCAATCATTGCAATCACGTGCCTGTGATCCAATAATTGACTCTGAGGGCACTATCTCCAACAGTTGTAATTGGTGATATTTGAGGAAATCGCCTGGGCTGTTTGCCGGACGACAAATATTTGGTTTTGAATATCCGTTGTTATGCACCAATTTCAAATTGATATATCTGTACGTTTATTTTTATAAAGTGAGATATAACCTTTTGAAATTATGTCCATGACATTTACCTATATCAGTTGATGGTTAGGTAAGGAGCATTCAACAGCGGTGTAATTCTTCATAACCATAGTACAGTTTTCAACCTACGACGCACAGGGTTTGAGTTATTAGACTCAGGGGACTTGTACAGAGTATTGTCTGTTGTCCAGTGTCCATTAGGACAAAGGGGTTGGTACTCGTACTATATTCTGTTTACTTATGACTTCTCTAGTTCTTAGACAAGTGTTTCATAGAAACATAAGGTCCAAGTTTTGAGAAGTTATAGGTATAAGAGTAAAGTAGAGAACCAGATGTTGCAAGTATCGGGATTCTTCAAGGTGATCGAAGATGTAGATACTTGTGTATAGTATTCAGTTGATAGTAATGGTTTTGAGAAACTTGTTTCTCTTTCAGGTTACTCATATCTGGATGCATTCCTAAGTTGAGTAATGCTGATCGGCCTCTCTCCATTTAGTTGACATGCACTGGAGACAGCTGTATGATTTGAATCTGGTTCTAATTAAATCAGTGCCTCTGTTTCTATATTGGATATAGAATAGTTCATATCTTAACAATGTTAAGGTACGGGGAGTTGTCCGGCTTATGCTTAAAACCAGACTCTGGATAACTTAAGGCGCTTTTCTGTAATGACAGTTTGTGGGTTGACCCGGGCTATGACGAGGGTTGATTTTCTACCATCTGGAAGATCAATAGTGATATTGTTCTTGACTCGCCACAGTTTTAGTAAAATGGACTTTTTTAGAAAACGGTAGTGGGAGTATGGTAGAACTGGAAGTGATTCCAGAACCACAGACGATTACTGAAAATTTAATAGGACCTAAAGATTCAATCTGGTTTGACATTCCATTGGCCACTCCGCAGATATGGTGGGTAACCTCAGGCACTCGAGAGGTACTTCGGTATGCTCAAGGATCGTAACAAGGAGGTTCTTGTTTACCCAGACTTGCCATTGCTGTTGTTCCAGACTGTGAGACCCGGCAGGAGGATGAGTATAGCGTCTTTCTAAACTAGCTTTAGAAGCATACGTTTATATGACTCTGCCAGAGGGTTTTCGTAGTCAGTGGGAGCAGCGGAAGTATAGTGGACAAGTAGCTTCTGTCTATTTATAGACTAAAGCAAATATAGCAGAGATAGATCATCTATTTCTGATGTGACAGTCATAGGTTTGACTTCATCAGAATAGGGGATGGATCTGTTAAGAAGGTAGTAGGGTATGATATCCTGGTATTTGGATAACATACACAGAGTAGGAAGTGAAATTCCTATACTACAATCGGTTATACTTTGGTTGTCACACAGTGGTTTCTCCACATAGGATATAGATATAATATTAGACATTCTGGTTACTAGATCTATGGTTTTAGATCTACATTTGGGTAGTTTTCCAATCAGGGTACTTAGACAGCATTCTAAAGGTGTTTTCAGAATGGACGACTTCTGGTACGGTAGTGTACCTGCAGGTGATGGAGTCACCCTCTCTAAAGGTGTCTTACACACTAAAGAGAATAGGGATGTGCATGATTGGCAAATCACTTGCTTAGGCAATTGAGTCAACCATGAGATGTCAAGTACCACACCAGACGTTGTTTTTTGCACTACATGCAATAAGTTGATATAAATTCTATCCTGGAGAAACGTTCGGAAGCAGTTTTAGAACATAAGTGGATGTTCTAGGGATATGATAACAACCGCCTCTTTTAGGAGACGGTTATCATTCCAAGCTTCCAAGGTGACCTGAATGACAGAGTGACTGTCAGAGTTATAGTTTTCCTCTGACGAGGGGCAGTTGTTTGGACATGAGGTCCAAGCGGATATTGAGGGATGCATGATGCAGGATACTGATTAAGTTCAGTTGACGATACAGTCTAAGAAGTTTAGATTTGGAGTTCATTTATGAACTAGGTCCTATCAGATATCCAAATATATTCTAAGACAGGTATTGCTCATTTCGGGAGATGGCTTTCTCCGCGAACTTGAGAAAAAGAGAGACATAGAAAGAAACATTAGGGCGGATCCACTCACTGAGGCTATTCCTCGAATGCAATAGTTTTGCAAACGGGCTTTGTGAACCTGATTAGTAGAGGAGTTGGGTGTTCGGTATCACACGGGCTGTGAGTATGCGACATCGCAATAATTAGCCTTGAGTGAAAGTGGGAGATTGTTGGATATAGTGTCCTTAGAGTCAATTATTGGATTACAGGCACGTGATTGCAATGATTGAGGGAGGATCTATGCCGGTAGGACAGTCTTACTCGAAATGATAGTATGCTATCTGGTTTATCTTTATCATCGTGTACATACTTTAGGTGACATTACAGGTCACTATTGCACGTTGATAGAGCCCATAGGATTCTTGCTTGACGGCCAGCAGTATGATGGCAATCATATACGTGGGAGCTGGGGTCTATAAGCACATCTTTAAAGTGGTCCCTAGTCGTGGGAGTTTCGAGACTGGGCATTGATACTCTATTAGTAGACTAGTGTATACAGTCGAGACCCCGACGAGGGACGGTGGCCGGTCTCACAAGCCATTGGTGTCAGTTGGTTCACCTTAGATGTATACATATGCTCATTAGGATATGAGTACACCAGACAGGACTCGCTGGGAACATGCTAGTTGGTATTATACCTGATGTCAGATAGCAGTTCCCTGGTGACATGTGTACAGGTTAGTTCATCGACCTGAGATCGTCATTTGTCTCGTGTGAGTTCCCACTGTGCTTTGATTACTACCCTACCACGGCTCAAAGGAGTCTGCAAACAGGTTTTAGTTGGGTACAGTCCCGAGCCACATGGAGGCAGTGAGCGGATCGGCAGGGGTTTCGTCTCTCCCGGTATTGGGGGTGAGATCGCGCTGTGTCTAGGAGAGCCATTACACGAAGTTCTTGGCCAAGGCAGGAGATTTACTGGTAGGTATTCCAGTAGTATCTCAGGGTGTTCTGGGCAACACTCCGATACGACTTGTACCACTTTTGGGGGTCTGACTTTTACCAACCCCTAGGCCCGACATGCGATGCTCATAGACGAACGGACCGGACTGTACGGATATTGTCACTGACAGGATCAGTTGGGTGTCAGGATGAGTTCGCTCATCGACCTCCCTTTTGGTCAATACCTGGTAGCCCCTTACGTACAGCTAGTACCACTGACGTGCTAGTGGTTAAATCCACAGCCAAAGTATTGACGAGTCTTTAGAGTCCCCCACAGACAGATTCTCAAGTTTCGGGCGAAACGTTGTAGAGGCTGTATGATATATGGCAGGGTTCGATCATATACGTGCAGTAGTGCACGGGTCATGATCGGACGGATCATACTAGTGGGCTTTGGTTTAAACCGGATCCTAGTATTAGATTTGTTGGATTACTTTAGTCTCATCGCATTCGCATTCGGTCGGAATGCGGATGCAGGTATGTATATACAGGTGAGGGGTATCCTTGTAATCCGTCACGAGTTTACTTTAGATGTTGTCGTATCTGTCACGCCCCGCTTCCCAGAGTACGCTAAGATAGGCATGTGACATAGCCAACCATGCTACCTGTGGAAAGGAAAAATCCTTCCACAGTCACATTACGGCTGTTGAGATATCAAGAACAGGAAAGTAAACTAAACTATCTAGTACATGTTCATAAGCCAGAATAAATGAGTCAAGAAATAATATAATATGCGGAAGCAAAAGATCAAATAAACACCTGGAAAGTGAGACTGGATACCGACAGGATCCCCACTGCTCGGTCCAGCAGCGGCAGTACTCCTAATCAGCCTACGACAAAGGTAGAGGATCTGGGCCATGCAAAACCCAGACGTCAGCGCGTCATAACATCAAGCAATAGTATAAAAATAGGGTAGCAAGATATACAAGTATGATCATAAATGGTAAAGCAAGTGTAACAGCAATATAAATCAGGGCAGTGAAAGGTAGTGTGCAGTGAGTAATCTAAACTGGTCTATTGGGTTTACTACTCTCAAGCATTTGAAATCAATTTGATGAATCTTCGATGTAAAATAGTATCCCGTGCGTGCCCGGGATCACGGTGAAGATTCTCGGGCTGAAACCGAGACATGCTGCTTGGCACTAAAGGGAAAGGGTAATGATGAATGATGTCTGCAGCATCATCCCAAGGCTGGCCTAGCCTCTAAAAGGTAGTGGATAACGATGGATGATGTCAGTGGCATCATCCCAAGGCTGGCTCAGCCTCTAAAACTGATCGGTAAAGGTAACGAACTGTCGAGTTACAAGTCAGGTTTCATCATTGATTTTCCCATACCCCCAGGTTATGTGTATTCAAGTCAGGTATTAAATAATCTAGAGGTAATGCCAACACAGGATCAGGCAGGTACAGGTTTGTCTGGATAGACAACAAGAACGGTCCTTAAGGATTATAGGTCAGGTTTGTTGGCATTAGACACAAGATCAGGTAATAGGTAACGCTATGGTACATCAGGTCAAGTCAAGTAATGTATATAGGTGTCATGTCATGTCAAGAGTCGCACGGTACCATGTCGTGTTAAGTAATAGGTGTAACAAGTCATGTCAGGGTGTACAAGATATCATGTTGGTGCTCATAATCAAACTAGCATAAGCATGGGTATACAAAACAAGCATGGGTACTAAAAGAACAATAAACTGGAACATGTAATATGATATGCGAATAGGTACAGATTAAACTATATGGATGTACGGTTAACGATTAGAGCTAGGGTTATGCTTCCAACATTCAGTATCATACACTTAAAATGAAGATGGAATATTAAAATCTCGTTAGTATGGGTTAAATGATCTGGGATGCAATTATAACTAAAACAGGTTAAAGTTGCACACGGGTGTCCAATAGGGTAAGACTATAGAAAGGGTACCATAGACTATGTAAATAGTTATTATGTGATTTAACATATAGATGTGGTCACTAGGTATAGTAAACTAAAATGCAACGGTTATATTTCAAGTTCTGAATTTAAAAGATATAAACGGAACGTCGAACTATTAACTTGGAACACGTGACCTTAGATTCGATCCATAGGTTTAATATGAAATTAAATAAATAAGTATAGAAATATTATGAATAGCATGTAGCAAGTTTCACGTGCCTCGATGGATTACGAGACGGATACGCACGGTAACGTCCAATGTCGGTAAAAGTTGCAATGCACACACGGCTCACATGGGACCGAACCAAGCAATGCAGGAACGGACCACGCTGGATAGGGATGTCCACTGGGTCGCCCGGATCAGTGGCGGCGAGCACGGCACTGGCGGTGATATGAAATAATTCACAACTCAATCACTTCGCATAATCCGGTCCTCTTCCTATGCGATTCTTGTTTTTAACAAAGGGCTCAAATGAGAACCAATGTCACATCTAACAAAATCTTCTTGCAATACCATTAATTGCTCCGTACACCCAAACCTGTCCTTCATATGAATGGTCATGTGGGAATCCTTCTCAACAGCAACCACAGTAACACTGGCGTCAATGAGGACGCTCATGAGCGAGCCAGTGCCAGGCCCGATTTCAAGAACTACATCCCCATCTCCAACGTTGGCCACGCTGTTCGTTGATGCCAGAATTCAGCGTGCAATGCGGCTGAGGGACTTTCTAGGGTTTCGGCGGCCGCGGGGGTTGAGGGCTTTGAGAGTGGAGTGGTAGCCGTCGTTGGGTCTTGTTCAAATCGGAGGCCGACGCGTCCAGGATAGCCGGCGCCTTCGACCTCGCCGTCTTCAGATCGTCCTCCGAGCTCGAGATCGTCGCAAAGATCATATCTTTAGGGCTTGGAATCGACGAAAGGTTCTGCGATTGGGCGAGGGTCGATTCGTAGATCGAGGTGTATTTTGTGGCTCTGCATGCCTTTTGGATTTGATCGGAGATCGGCGGCGAAGCGGCGGCGAGGTGGCGGTGAAG
The DNA here is from genome assembly GCA_030015575.1 of Agapanthus africanus. Classification (NCBI taxonomy): domain Eukaryota; kingdom Viridiplantae; phylum Streptophyta; class Magnoliopsida; order Asparagales; family Amaryllidaceae; genus Agapanthus; species Agapanthus africanus. Next base: position 352,520,185 of record CM057347.1, on the reverse strand, counting down.
GAGGTGAGGCGATGACGGGGAAAGAAAAGGAGAAAGAAGAGAGAGAGAGAGACGTGAGAATATATGGGAAAAATAAAATATATAATATATATAAAATTATATTATCTATATATAAGGAAAGAGAGGGAGAGAGGATTGTGAAAGAGAGAGAAAGAGATAACAGAAAGAGAGATAGAGAGAGACGGTGAGAGAGAGAGAGAAAGAGAGAGAGACGGTGAGAGAGAGAGAAAGAGAGAGAGAGAGAGATTGATTTAGGATAAAATATATATTTTTTAGTTAAAGAATATAATATTATAATATTAGTCCGTTTTGAGATTTTGGCAAAAACAAACTTACTCCAAAACACGCCCGGGTCGGGTCTAAAAATTCAGATTAAAAATATTAAAAATATATACGACTTCCAAATTTCAAAATGAATGCTCAGTTAAAAAAATGCATACCCCTAAGAACGGATGCACGTACGTGCGCGTAGCCATCCAAACACGTCCGTTTCACTGAACGGGACGAGAACAACATGTGCGGATGCTAACACAGGGTTAGGGGTATCATGAAGGTTATGAAATGCAATTTTAAATTATTTTCCGTGACCTAAAATGTTATATGCAAAAAGTGCGATACTAGATAAAATACCAGTATGTACTAAACATGAGATGCTCGTGTCCATGCAACAAATCAAGGTAATCTATAAATAAGAATCAAACAGGTTCAAGCAAGTGGGTCAGGTCGAATGCAATATAAAATGTAAAACACCATTCGCTCCTACAATATGTTAAATCAAGAATATCACGAATAAGGAAATACGGGAACTGTAATTGGTATACATGAACTAGGTTGTTACATTATACCCAGCTACAAAAAGAATTTCGTTCTCGAAATTCCAAGAACAAGAAAAGATAAACAATCAAGAAACTACAAGAATGGATGGGGAAACTTCTGTCGGACTTCATCTTCTCGTTCCCAAGTTGACTCTCCATGTGGGCGATTACCCCAAGAAACAAGTACAAGAGGGATAACCTCGTTCTTAAGACCCTTTTCCCTTCGATCCACAATCGACATCGGTCGTTCCTCAAAAGTCAAATCTTCACATACGGTTAGCTCCGATTGATTCAACACATGTGTTTCATCTTGAATATACCTACGGAGTTGAGGTACGTAAAACACGTCATGAATATTCTCCAAAGATTGCGGTGGCGCCAAACGATACGCCACTTCTCCAATACGCTCCAAAATCTCAAAAGGTCCAACGAGTCGAGGACTAAGCTTTTCTCGACTTTCGAAACAGATCACCCCTCTAGTCGGTGATATCTTCAAGAATACCAATCACCAATGTCAAACTCCAGAGGTCTTCTCGACGTATCTGCCCAACTCTTTTTTTCGGTCTTGTGTTGCGTTGATATGATTCCGTATAGTATTAACCTTCTCCACTGTCTGCACGACCAATTCCGGTCCCAACAATCTTCGTTCTCCAACATCGTCCCAACAAACAGGTGAACGATACTTGCGACCATATAAAACTTCGAATGGAGCCATCTGAATAGTCGCCGGGAAACTGTTGTCATACGAAACTCCATTAAGTGTAAATGATCCCATGAACCCTTGAAGTCTAACATGCAAGCTCTCAACATGTCTTCAAGAGTTTGGGTTGTTCTCTCCGACTGGCCATCTGTCTGAGGATGATTAGCTGTACTAAACTTCAATCGAGTCCCCAACTTTCCTGTAAGCTCTTCCAGAAGTGCGATAAGAAACGAGTGGCATGGTCGGACACGATGCTCACCGGTACTCCATGCAATCTTACAATCTCTTGTATGTACCGTTCTGCCAAAACTTCTGTTGATTGACCAACTCGAAATGGTATGAAATGAGCTGCCTTGGTCAATCACCCAACTGCATTGATGCCTTTCGGACTCCTCAGTAGAGCCGTCATGAAAACCATGTTTATATGTTCCCACTTCCATTGAGGAATCGGAAGTGGTTGCAATAAACCAGCAACCCTTTGATGTTTAGCCTTAACTTGCTGACACACCAAGCACTTTGCCACAAAGCGGCAATCTCCCATTTCATATCTTCGCACCAGAAATGCTGTCGTATATCTCGGTATATCTTCGTGCCTCCTGGATGTACGGAATATGCTGAGTTGTGCGCCTCCTTCATAAGTTCTTCGCGAATGTCTCCTTTTGGCACACACAAACGGCTACCATAACGCAACAAACCATCTTCATGAATCAACAAGTCCGTTCGAAGTCCAGCTTCAACCCGTTCTCGAAACTTCTGCAATCTAGGGTCCTGTAGCTGCGCTGCTTTAATATTCTCGATCAACGACGACCGTACTTACAGCTGCATCAACTGTCCCAAAGAATGCGGCAGCACAACTTCCAAATTGAATCTCTGAAAGTCTTCAATAAGTTCCTTTAGTGCAGTCAACATCTGAATTGCTGGCAACCGACTAAACATATCCGGCATAACATTAACTTTCCCCGGATGGTTCTTAAGATCAAGATCGTAGTCAGCCATCAGCTCCAACCACCTATGCTGTCTCATAATTAGCTCCTTCTGAGTGAACACGTACTTTAGGCTTTTGTGATCGGTGAATACTTCGACCCCTTTCGCCCAATAAGTAGTGTCTCCAAAACTTCAAAGCGAAAATCACAGCTGCTAGCTCCAAGTCAATGAGTTGGGTAATTCTCCTCATGGGTCTTCAACTGTCTCGATGCGTAAGTTGTAATCTTCTCATGCTGTATCAAAACACATCCCAATCCTTTCTCAGGTGCGTCGCTGTGAATCAACAATCCTCCGGAATTGTCTGGCACGGTCAGAATAGGAGCGGTTATCAACTTTTGCTTCGGCGCCTCAAAAGCCGACGCACACCTATCCGTCCACACCAATGGTACCTTCTTGCACGTAAGCTTGGCCAAAGGCTCAGCCAAACGAGAAAAATTCTCCACGAACCTTCTATAATACCTGGCCAGTCCAAGAAGCTTCTTATCTTCGCAATATTCTTCGGAATCGGCCAATCTCGAACTGCTATAATCTTTCGGATCAACGGCGATTCCATCTCCAGCCACAACGTGCCCCAAAAACTTCACTTCTTCAAGCCAAAACTCGCACTTGCTCATCTTTGCTACAATTTTTCTTGCCTCAATGTCTGCAGTGCGATCTTCAAGTGTTCTACATGCTCTTCCTTGCTCCCTGAGTAGACCAGAATATCATCGATGAACACCAGTAGAAACTGGTCCAAGAACGGTGAAAGATTAGGTTCATCAAGTCCATAAATATTGCCGGCGCATTCGTTACTCTGAAGGGCATCACCAAGTACTCGTAATGTCCATACCGAGTTCTGAACGCAGCCTTGCAAATATCCTCTGACTTAACTCGGACCTGATGATATCCGGATCGCAAATCTAGCTTCGAGAATACCCTCGCGCCACTAAGCTGCTCAAATAATTCACTAATGCGAGGGATCGGGTACTTGTTCTTAATAGTCACCCGGTTTAATTCTCGATAATCGATGCATATCCTCCTTGTGACATCATCTTCTTTACTAGAAGAACTGGAGCTCCCTAAGGTGAGTTACTGCTGCGAATCCAACCCTTCTCAAGTAATTCAGTAACCTGTTTCTTGACTTCTTCCAACTCCACTGGTGCCATTGGATAGTACGCCTTTGAGATTGACGCTGCACCCGGAATAAAATCGATCGCAAACTCCACATCTCGTTTTGGCGATAATCCCGAGATGTCTTCGAATACATCCATGAAATCTCGAACTATAGCCGGCGCTTCTTTCTTATCAACTTCCATCGATGAAAGAACATTGTTTGTCGGTCTAGCCATAAACTCGACTGGCCCGACAGAACCGCTTCCTCCAGCAAAACAAACTTCGGATGTCCGGGAATCTGGAGAATCACTTTCCTTTCCTTACAATCAATATGAGCATGGAAAGTGCCGCGAAAATCCATTCCCAAGGCAACAACAAGCAAAGGGATGCACCAGAATTGAATAATTCTAATGCGGGGACAACATGAACAAGTAAGATACCGAGATGACTTTATCCGAAGTCAAGATACTGAAGAGGGTTAAGCACGGTAAAGATGATTCAAGCTGGCGATAAAACAAGAACTGGTAAGTAATGAAACCGAGAGAAGCAAGATAATATAATAATCAAGAAACAAGGAAATGAATCAAAACTAGAATTCCAAGTTACTTAAATAGAGTACCGCATTGTAACCATGCTGTAGTTCATGGGTACAATTACATAACTCCACTCAAGTCGCCCAAATCCTAGTATCAGAATCAAGAACAGGGAGAAACAATAGAGAACCAAAAGGTTTCAAGTCGAGATGCAAAGTGGTTTGCATATCGTCAAGGCAAAGGATAAGAGAAAGATATGATTCAAGAATCACGCTAACAAGGTGGCAGGACATGTTCCTAATCACGAGTATTCTGATTCGTGTATTGGGTCCAATACCCAACTACAAAAGAATCAAACTCGATTAACCTATATCCTATGTCTCTGATACTAAACAAATCATGTCATGCCCCGCTTCCCAGAGTACGCTAAGATTGGCACATGACATAGCCAACCATACTACCTGTGGATAGGAAAAATTCTTCCACGGTCACATTATGGCTGTAGAGATATCAAGAACAGGAAAATAAACTAAACTATCTAGTACATGTCCATAAGCCAGAATAAATGAGTCAAGAAATAATATAATATGCGGAAGCAAAAGATCAAATAAACACCTGGAAAGTGAGACTGGATACCGACAGGATCCCCACTGCTCGGTCTAGCAGCGACAGTACTCCTAATCAGCCTACGACAAAGGTAGAGGATCTGGGCCATGCAAAACCCAGACGTCAACGCGTCATAACATCAAGCAATAATATAAAAACATGGTAGCAAGATATGCAAGTATGATCATAAATGGTAAAGCAAGTGTAACGGCAATATAAATCAGGGCAGTGAAAGGTAGTGTGCAGTGAGTAATCTAAACCGGTCTATTGGGTTTACTACTCTCAAGTCTTTGAAATCAATTTGATGAATCTTCGATGTAACTCAATAGTATCCCGTGCATGTCTGGGATCACGGTGAAGATTCTCGGGCTGAAACCGAGACATGCCGCTAGGCACTAAAGGGAAAGGGTAATGATGAATGATGTCTGCAGCATCATCCCAAGGCTGGCCTAGCCTCTAAAAGGTAGTGGATAACGATGGATGATGTCAGTGGCATCATCCCAAGGCTGGCCCAGCCTCTAAAACTGATCGGTAAAGGTAACGAACTGTCGAGTTATTAGTCAGGTTTCATCATTGATTTTCCCATACCCCCAGATTATGTGTATTCAAGTCAGGTATTAAATAATCTAGAGGTAATGCCAACACAGGATCAGGCAGGTACAGGTTTGTCTGGATAGACAACAGGAACGGTCCGTAAGGACTACAGGTCAGGTTTGTTGGCATTAAACACAAGATCAGGTAACAGGTAACGCCATGGTACATCGGTCAAGTCAAGTAATGTATATAGGTGTCATGTCATGTCAAGAGTCGCACGGTACCATGTCGTGTCAAGTAATAGGTGTAACAAGTCATGTCAGGGTGTACAAGATATCATGTGGGTGCTCATAATCAAACTAGCATAAGCATGGGTATACAAAACAAGCATGGGTACTAAAAGAACAATAAACTGGAACATGTAATATGATATGCGAATAGGTACAGATTAAACTATATGGATGTACGGTTAACGATTAGAGCTAGGGTTATGCTTCCAACATTCAGTATCATACACTTAAAATGAAGATGGAATATTAAAATCTTGTTAGTATGGGTTAAATGATCTGGGATGCAATTATAACTAAAACAGGTTAAAGATGCACACGGGTGTCCAATAGGGTAAGACTATAGAAAGGGTACCATAGACTATGCAAATAGTTATTATGTGATTTAACATACAGATGTGGTCACTAGGTATAGTAAACTAAAATGCAACGGTTATGTTTCAAGTTCTGAATCTAAAAGATATAAACGGATCGTCGAACTATTAACTTGGAACACGTGACCTTAGATTCGATCCATAGGTTTAATATGAAATTAAATAAATAAGTATAGAAATATTATGAATAGCATGTAGCAAGTTTCACGTGCCTCGATGGATTACGAGACGGATACGCACGGTAACGTCCAATGTCGGTAAAAGTTGCAATGCACACACGGCTCACATGGGACCGAACCGAGCAATGCAGGAACGGACCACGCTGGATAGGGATGTCCACTGGGTCGCCCGGATCAGTGGCGGCGAGCACGGCACTGGCGGTGATATGAAATAATTCACAACTCAATCACTTCGCATAATCCGGTCCTCTTCCTATGCGATTCTTGTTTTTAACAAAGGGCTCAAATGAGAACCAATGTCACATCTAACAAAATCTTCTTGCAATACCATTAATTGCTCCGTACACCCAAACCTGTCCTTCATATGAATGGTCATGTGGGAATCCTTCTCAACAGCAACCACAGTAACACTGGCGTCAATGAGGACGCTCATGAGCGAGCCAGTGCCAGGCCCGATTTCAAGAACTACATCCCCATCTCCAACGTTGGCCACGCTGTTCGTTGATGCCAGAATTCAGCGTGCAATGCGGCTGAGGGACTTTCTAGGGTTTCGGCGGCCGCGGGGGTTGAGGGCTTTGAGAGTGGAGTGGTAGCCGTCGTTGGGTCTTGTTCAAATCGGAGGCCGACGCGTCCAGGATAGCCGGCGCCTTCGACCTCGCCGTCTTCAGATCGTCCTCCGAGCTCGAGATCGTCGCAAAGATCATATCTTTAGGGCTTGGAATCGACGAAAGGTTCTGCGATTGGGCGAGGGTCGATTCGTAGATCGAGGTGTATTTTGTGGCTCTGCATGCCTTTTGGATTTGATCGGAGATCGGCGGCGAAGCGGCGGCGAGGTGGCGGTGAAGGAGGTGAGGCGATGACGGGGAAAGAAAAGGAGAAAGAAGAGAGAGAGAGAGACGTGAGAATATATGGGAAAAATAAAATATATAATATATATAAAATTATATTATCTATATATAAGGAAAGAGAGGGAGAGAGGATTGTGAAAGAGAGAGAAAGAGATAACAGAAAGAGAGATAGAGAGAGACGGTGAGAGAGAGAGAGAAAGAGAGAGAGACGGTGAGAGAGAGAGAAAGAGAGAGAGAGAGAGAGATTGATTTAGGATAAAATATATATTTTTTAGTTAAAGAATATAATATTATAATATTAGTCCGTTTTGAGATTTTGGCAAAAACAAACTTACTCCAAAACACGCCCGGGTCGGGTCTAAAAATTCAGATTAAAAATATTAAAAATATATACGACTTCCAAATTTCAAAATGAATGCTCAGTTAAAAAAATGCATACCCCTAAGAACGGATGCACGTACGTGCGCGTAGCCATCCAAACACGTCCGTTTCACTGAACGGGACGAGAACAACATGTGCGGATGCTAACACAGGGTTAGGGGTATCATGAAGGTTATGAAATGCAATTTTAAATTATTTTCCGTGACCTAAAATGTTATATGCAAAAAGTGCGATACTAGATAAAATACCAGTATGTACTAAACATGAGATGCTCGTGTCCATGCAACAAATCAAGGTAATCTATAAATAAGAATCAAACAGGTTCAAGCAAGTGGGTCAGGTCGAATGCAATATAAAATGTAAAACACCATTCGCTCCTACAATACGTTAAATCAAGAATATCACGAATAAGGAAATACGGGAACTGTAATTGGTATACATGAACTAGGTTGTTACATTATACCCAGCTACAAAAAGAATTTCGTTCTCGAAATTCCAAGAACAAGAAAAGATAAACAATCAAGAAACTACAAGAATGGATGGGGAAACTTCTGTCGGACTTCATCTTCTCATTCCCAAGTTGACTCTCCATGTGGGCGATTACCCCAAGAAACAAGTACAAGAGGGATAACCTCGTTCTTAAGACCCTTTTCCCTTCGATCCACAATCGACATCGGTCGTTCCTCAAAAGTCAAATCTTCACATACGGTTAGCTCCGATTGATTCAACACATGTGTTTCATCTTGAATATACCTACGGAGTTGAGGTACGTAAAACACGTCATGAATATTCTCCAAAGATTGCGGTGGCGCCAAACGATACGCCACTTCTCCAATACGCTCCAAAATCTCAAAAGGTCCAACGAGTCGAGGACTAAGCTTTTCTCGACTTTCGAAACAGATCACCCCTCTAGTCGGTGATATCTTCAAGAATACCAATCACCAATGTCAAACTCCAGAGGTCTTCTCGACGTATCTGCCCAACTCTTTTTTTCGGTCTTGTGTTGCGTTGATATGATTCCGTATAGTATTAACCTTCTCCACTGTCTGCACGACCAATTCCGGTCCCAACAATCTTCGTTCTCCAACATCGTCCCAACAAACAGGTGAACGATACTTGCGACCATATAAAACTTCGAATGGAGCCATCTGAATAGTCGCCGGGAAACTGTTGTCATACGAAACTCCATTAAGTGTAAATGATCCCATGAACCCTTGAAGTCTAACATGCAAGCTCTCAACATGTCTTCAAGAGTTTGGGTTGTTCTCTCCGACTGGCCATCTGTCTGAGGATGATTAGCTGTACTAAACTTCAATCGAGTCCCCAACTTTCCTGTAAGCTCTTCCAGAAGTGCGATAAGAAACGAGTGGCATGGTCGGACACGATGCTCACCGGTACTCCATGCAATCTTACAATCTCTTGTATGTACCGTTCTGCCAAAACTTCTGTTGATTGACCAACTCGAAATGGTATGAAATGAGCTGCCTTGGTCAATCACCCAACTGCATTGATGCCTTTCGGACTCCTCAGTAGAGCCGTCATGAAAACCATGTTTATATGTTCCCACTTCCATTGAGGAATCGGAAGTGGTTGCAATAAACCAGCAACCCTTTGATGTTTAGCCTTAACTTGCTGACACACCAAGCACTTTGCCACAAAGCGGCAATCTCCCATTTCATATCTTCGCACCAGAAATGCTGTCGTATATCTCGGTATATCTTCGTGCCTCCTGGATGTACGGAATATGCTGAGTTGTGCGCCTCCTTCATAAGTTCTTCGCGAATGTCTCCTTTTGGCACACACAAACGGCTACCATAACGCAACAAACCATCTTCATGAATCAACAAGTCCGTTCGAAGTCCAGCTTCAACCCGTTCTCGAAACTTCTGCAATCTAGGGTCCTGTAGCTGCGCTGCTTTAATATTCTCGATCAACGACGACCGTACTTACAGCTGCATCAACTGTCCCAAAGAATGCGGCAGCACAACTTCCAAATTGAATCTCTGAAAGTCTTCAATAAGTTCCTTTAGTGCAGTCAACATCTGAATTGCTGGCAACCGACTAAACATATCCGGCATAACATTAACTTTCCCCGGATGGTTCTTAAGATCAAGATCGTAGTCAGCCATCAGCTCCAACCACCTATGCTGTCTCATAATTAGCTCCTTCTGAGTGAACACGTACTTTAGGCTTTTGTGATCGGTGAATACTTCGACCCCTTTCGCCCAATAAGTAGTGTCTCCAAAACTTCAAAGCGAAAATCACAGCTGCTAGCTCCAAGTCAATGAGTTGGGTAATTCTCCTCATGGGTCTTCAACTGTCTCGATGCGTAAGTTGTAATCTTCTCATGCTGTATCAAAACACATCCCAATCCTTTCTCAGGTGCGTCGCTGTGAATCAACAATCCTCCGGAATTGTCTGGCACGGTCAGAATAGGAGCGGTTATCAACTTTTGCTTCGGCGCCTCAAAAGCCGACGCACACCTATCCGTCCACACCAATGGTACCTTCTTGCACGTAAGCTTGGCCAAAGGCTCAGCCAAACGAGAAAAATTCTCCATGAACCTTCTATAATACCTGGCCAGTCCAAGAAGCTTCTTATCTTCGCAATATTCTTCGGAATCGGCCAATCTCGAACTGCTATAATCTTTCGGATCAACGGCGATTCCATCTCCAGCCACAACGTGCCCCAAAAACTTCACTTCTTCAAGCCAAAACTCGCACTTGCTCATCTTTGCTACAATTTTTCTTGCCTCAATGTCTGCAGTGCGATCTTCAAGTGTTCTACATGCTCTTCCTTGCTCCCTGAGTAGACCAGAATATCATCGATGAACACCAGTAGAAACTGGTCCAAGAACGGTGAAAGATTAGGTTCATCAAGTCCATAAATATTGCCGGCGCATTCGTTACTCTGAAGGGCATCACCAAGTACTCGTAATGTCCATACCGAGTTCTGAACGCAGCCTTGCAAATATCCTCTGACTTAACTCGGACCTGATGATATCCGGATCGCAAATCTAGCTTCGAGAATACCCTCGCGCCACTAAGCTGCTCAAATAATTCACTAATGCGAGGGATCGGGTACTTGTTCTTAATAGTCACCCGGTTTAATTCTCGATAATCGATGCATATCCTCCTTGTGACATCATCTTCTTTACTAGAAGAACTGGAGCTCCCTAAGGTGAGTTACTGCTGCGAATCCAACCCTTCTCAAGTAATTCAGTAACCTGTTTCTTGACTTCTTCCAACTCCACTGGTGCCATTGGATAGTACGCCTTTGAGATTGACGCTGCACCCGGAATAAAATCGATCGCAAACTCCACATCTCGTTTTGGCGATAATCCCGAGATGTCTTCGAATACATCCATGAAATCTCGAACTATAGCCGGCGCTTCTTTCTTATCAACTTCCATCGATGAAAGAACATTGTTTGTCGGTCTAGCCATAAACTCGACTGGCCCGACAGAACCGCTTCCTCCAGCAAAACAAACTTCGGATGTCCGGGAATCTGGAGAATCACTTTCCTTTCCTTACAATCAATATGAGCATGGAAAGTGCCGCGAAAATCCATTCCCAAGGCAACAACAAGCAAAGGGATGCACCAGAATTGAATAATTCTAATGCGGGGACAACATGAACAAGTAAGATACCGAGATGACTTTATCCGAAGTCAAGATACTGAAGAGGGTTAAGCACGGTAAAGATGATTCAAGCTGGCGATAAAACAAGAACTGGTAAGTAATGAAACCGAGAGAAGCAAGATAATATAATAATCAAGAAACAAGGAAATGAATCAAAACTAGAATTCCAAGTTACTTAAATAGAGTACCGCATTGTAACCATGCTGTAGTTCATGGGTACAATTACATAACTCCACTCAAGTCGCCCAAATCCTAGTATCAGAATCAAGAACAGGGAGAAACAATAGAGAACCAAAAGGTTTCAAGTCGAGATGCAAAGTGGTTTGCATATCGTCAAGGCAAAGGATAAGAGAAAGATATGATTCAAGAATCACGCTAACAAGGTGGCAGGACATGTTCCTAATCACGAGTATTCTGATTCGTGTATTGGGTCCAATACCCAACTACAAAAGAATCAAACTCGATTAACCTATATCCTATGTCTCTGATACTAAACAAATCATGTCATGCCCCGCTTCCCAGAGTACGCTAAGATTGGCACATGACATAGCCAACCATACTACCTGTGGATAGGAAAAATTCTTCCACGGTCACATTATGGCTGTAGAGATATCAAGAACAGGAAAATAAACTAAACTATCTAGTACATGTCCATAAGCCAGAATAAATGAGTCAAGAAATAATATAATATGCGGAAGCAAAAGATCAAATAAACACCTGGAAAGTGAGACTGGATACCGACAGGATCCCCACTGCTCGGTCTAGCAGCGACAGTACTCCTAATCAGCCTACGACAAAGGTAGAGGATCTGGGCCATGCAAAACCCAGACGTCAACGCGTCATAACATCAAGCAATAATATAAAAACATGGTAGCAAGATATGCAAGTATGATCATAAATGGTAAAGCAAGTGTAACGGCAATATAAATCAGGGCAGTGAAAGGTAGTGTGCAGTGAGTAATCTAAACCGGTCTATTGGGTTTACTACTCTCAAGTCTTTGAAATCAATTTGATGAATCTTCGATGTAACTCAATAGTATCCCGTGCGTGTCTGGGATCACGGTGAAGATTCTCGGGCTGAAACCGAGACATGCCGCTAGGCACTAAAGGGAAAGGGTAATGATGAATGATGTCTGCAGCATCATTCCAAGGCTGGCCTAGCCTCTAAAAGGTAGTGGATAACGATGGATGATGTCAGCGGCATCATCCCAAGGCTGGCCCAGCCTCTAAAACTGATCGGTAAAGGTAACGAACTGTCGAGTTATTAGTCAGGTTTCATCATTGATTTTCCCATACCCCCAGATTATGTGTATTCAAGTCAGGTATTAAATAATCTAGAGGTAATGCCAACACAGGATCAGGCAGGTACAGGTTTGTCTGGATAGACAACAGGAACGGTCCGTAAGGACTACAGGTCAGGTTTGTTGGCATTAAACACAAGATCAGGTAACAGGTAACGCCATGGTACATCGGTCAAGTCAAGTAATGTATATAGGTGTCATGTCATGTCAAGAGTCGCACGGTACCATGTCGTGTCAAGTAATAGGTGTAACAAGTCATGTCAGGGTGTACAAGATATCATGTGGGTGCTCATAATCAAACTAGCATAAGCATGGGTATACAAAACAAGCATGGGTACTAAAAGAACAATAAACTGGAACATGTAATATGATATGCGAATAGGTACAGATTAAACTATATGGATGTACGGTTAACGATTAGAGCTAGGGTTATGCTTCCAACATTCAGTATCATACACTTAAAATGAAGATGGAATATTAAAATCTTGTTAGTATGGGTTAAATGATCTGGGATGCAATTATAACTAAAACAGGTTAAAGATGCACACGGGTGTCCAATAGGGTAAGACTATAGAAAGGGTACCATAGACTATGCAAATAGTTATTATGTGATTTAACATACAGATGTGGTCACTAGGTATAGTAAACTAAAATGCAACGGTTATGTTTCAAGTTCTGAATCTAAAAGATATAAACGGATCGTCGAACTATTAACTTGGAACATGTGACCTTAGATTCGATCCATAGGCTTAATATGAAATTAAATAAATAAGTATAGAAATATTATGAATAGCATGTAGCAAGTTTCACGTGCCTCGATGGATTACGAGACGGATACGCACGGTAACGTCCAATGTCGGTAAAAGTTGCAATGCACACACGGCTCACATGGGACCGAACCAAGCAATGCAGGAACGGACCGCGCTGGATAGGGATGTCCACTGGGTCGCCCGGATCAGTGGCGGCGAGCACGGCACTGGCGGTGATATGAAATAATTCACAACTCAATCACTTCGCATAATCCGGTCCTCTTCCTATGCGTTTCTTGTTTTCAACAAAGGGCTCAAATGAGAAACAATGTCACATCTAACAAAATCTTCTTGCAATACCATTAATTGCTCTGTACACCCAAACCTGTCCTTCATATGAATTGTCATGTGGGGATCCTTCTCAACAGCAACCACAGTAACACTGGCGTCGATGAGGACGCTCATAAGTGAGCCAGTGCCAGGCCCGATTTCAAGAACCACATCCCCATCTCCAACGTTGGCCACGCTGTTCGTTGATGCCAGAATTCAGCGTGCAATGCGGCTGAGGGACTTTCTAGGGTTTCGGCGGCCGCGGGGGTTGAGGGCTTTGAGAGTGGAGTGGTAGCCGTCGTTGGGTCTTGTTCAAATCGGAGGCCGACGCGTCCAGGATAGCCGGCGCCTTCGACCTCGCCGTCTCCAGATTGTCCTCCGAGCTCGAGATCGTCGCAAAGATCATATCTTTAGGGCTTGGACTCGACGAAAGGTTCTGCGATTGGGCGAGGGTCGATTCGCAGATCGAGGTGTATTTTGTGGCTCTGCATGCCTTTTGGATTTGATCAGAGATCGGCGGCGGAGCGGCGGCGAGGTGGTGGTGAAGGAGGTGAGGCGATGACGGGGAAAGAAAAGGAGAAAGAAGAAGAGAGAGAGAGACGTGAGAATATATGGGAAAAATAAAATATATAATATATATAAAATTATATTATCTATATATAAGGAAAGAGAGGGAGAGAGGATTGTGAAAGAGAGAGAAAGAGATAACAGAAAGAGAGATAGAGAGAGACGGTGAGAGAGAGAGAGAGAGAAAGAGAGAGAGAGACGGTGAGAGAGAGAGAGAAAGAGAGAGAGAGACGGTGAGAGAGAGCAAAAAAGTGAGAGAGATTGATTTAGGATAAAATATATATTTTTTAGTTAAAGAATATAATATTATAATATTAGTCCGTTTTGAGATTTTGGCAAAAACAAACTTACTCTAAAACACGCCCGGGTCGGGTCTAAAAATTCAGATTAAAAATATTAAAAATATATACGACTTCCAAATTTCAAAATGAATGCCCAGTTAAAGAAAATGCATACCTCCAAGAACGGATGCACGTACGTGCGCGTAGCCATCCAAACACGTCCGTTTCACTGAACGGGATGAGAACAAGATGTGCAAATGCTACCACGGGGTTAGGGGTATCATGCAGGTTATGAAATGCAATTTTAAATTATTTTCCGTGACCTAAAATGTTGTATGCAAAAATTGCGATACTAGATAAAATACCAGTATGTACTAAACATGAGATGCTCATGTCCATGCAACGAGTCGAGGTAATTTATAAATAAGAATCAAACAGGTTCAAGCAAGCGGGTCGGGTCGAATGCAATATAAAGTGTAAACACCATTCGCTCCTACAATACGTTAAATCAAGAATATCACGAATAAGGAAATACGGGAACTGTAATTGGTATACATGAACTAGGTTGTTACAGTATCTTTTTGTTGTTGTAAATATTTGGGTTAATGTTTACAAATGGAAATAATGAGCTAAAAGTCATGATTAGGAGCATTAATTGTGACACATGCACAAGTGGTGACTCATGATTTCTTTTTTTGTGCATGTGTCACATTTTTGATTGATTTGTGGGTTGATATGATGAGAAGAGAGAGGGGGCAGCCAAGGGGAGGTTTGCTCTTGTATTATTCTTGCTCTCACTCTCTCATTTTGAGGTCCCTAGTCGTAGGATTATCAAGACAGGGCATCGATACTCCGGAGTAGAATAGTGTATACGCTTCTCATCCCAGCAGGGGAGATGGTCTGTCCCACAGCCATCAGTACGCCGTACTGGAGATAGTATGCAGGTACTCGTTGGGTTACGGGTAAACCGGACATGACTCGTAGGGAACTGTTGGTTGGTATTATACCTGTGGTCAGTTAACAGTTCCCAGGTGACATGAGTACAACATAGTCCGTTGACTTGACACTGCTGCTTCATCTCGAGTGTGTTCCCACTATTCTTAGATTGCTGCCCTACCACGGCTCAAAGGAGTCGTACAAACAGGTAGCAGTTGGGTACAGTCCCGAAGCACTTGGAGGCAGTGGCAGTTAGATAGGATTCGTCTCTTCCGGTATTGGGAGTTGATATCGTGCTGTGTTTGGAGAGCCATTACACAAGGTCCCTGGCCAGGGCAAGCGAGATTTACTGGTAGATTTTCCAGTGGCTTCTCAAGGTGTAATTGGCTTCACTCCAACACGACTTATACCGCTTTTAGGGGACTGACGCTTGCCGCCCCTAGGCCCGATATGCGATAGTCTTAGACGAACAGACCGGACTGTACGGAGATTGTCACATCAGGCTCAGTAGAAGTTCGGATGGATTTCCTCATCGGCCTTCTTATCGACATCTACTTGGGGACCGTTACGTATAGCTAGTACCGCTTGCGGCCTGTGGTTAAACCCACTGCCAGTGTAATGTCGAGTCTTTAAAGTCCCACACAGAGAGTTTCCCTGTTTCAGGCGAAACGATATAGAGGTCGTATGGTTTTACGACAGGGTTTGGACATATACGTGTACTTGTGCATGTAAGGTGTTTGGACAGATTATACTAGCGGGCTTTAGTTTAAGCCAGATTCTAGTATTGGATTATTGGATTTATGCAGTCTCAGTTTATCCGTGTTTTTCATAAATACGGATGGGAGGGGCATTCTCGTAATTACTCGAGAATCTTCTAGAAGAAAGGTGACTCATTTAGTTTTAATTCATTTATGAATTAAACTAAATGAGGTGGAGAGCTTATGTGTTATTTGCATTAATTGAAACCATGACTCATGAGATGATTCATCCATTTGTATTAAGCATGAGAGATATTTTTGCAAGATATTTTTATGCTTCATAATATACACAAATGAGTTATATTTTAATTCATAATTAACACACACACTCTCTCTCCTCAAGCTCTCTCTCTTATTAAACCTAACCCTAATCCTCTCATGTGTTGAGATCCCAAGGGTTAGAAAGAATAATAGATCCTTAATCCACTTCTATATCTTCTAGGTCACTTAGATTAGCAATCCTAGCCACTTAGTTACCTCAAGTTAGAGGTTAAAGCTTGGAGAAGGAACTCTCGGGTGGATCTTTTATCACATCGAGGATGCCGACGAGGAGGTGAACAACAAGAACAAGAAGGACTAGTATCTTGAGGTATAATCATCTATCATAGTAGTTTAGCACTTCTAGATAGTTTGTTAGTTAGGGTTTAGCAAAGATACGTAAAGTTAGTTGATGTTACCTTGAACAAAATGATTGTTTTACCTATTCCGCCTCCCCGCTTCATATGGGGTGTGTAACGTAGACTTACAGTGGTATCAGAGCCTAGCTAAACCATAACTAACATGTTAGCAAAGTCTTTAGAAATTCGATCGCAAAATAATCCCGAAAAACTGACGTTTTTCACTAAGTTTCTGCCGATTTTAAATTGGGGTCTAAAAATTTTTCAGGGACCCTTAAAAATATAAGCAAGGTTTTTTAAGAATTGTGAAGAAATTTGGGATCGTGACTTGTCTAAACAACCGCGGAACCGCGGCCGATCCAAGCGATCCGCCGCGGATCCGCGGCCGAGTTGACACCGAGTCAACCTAAATTTGCTCAATTATTCTTCTGTGTTGATATTATGTTTTTTGGGATGTTTTGTTTCTGCTCAGGTTGTATGTGCACAGAGAATTGTTTGGAGTAGATTCATATGTGTTGCTTGATCAAATTCTAAGAATTTTGGCTAACTGGATTATATCTGTGTTGTGTTTAATGTGTTCGTAAACCTTCCCTAATTGCTAGTATGTCGGTTAGCAGGGGGTTGCACATTTCTATAATAGTTTTTACTGGTTTGTGAATATGAACTTGTTGGATTGTCGTGATAATTAGCCGGGGATGTGAGACGAGTGTTTCTTTCATTCAAATATAAATTGTAATTTGTTGTAATATTCTTTTGCGGGGCACATCCGGGTTGAGGTTGTAGCCACCGTTGTATTATTTCATTTACTGTTTTCTGCTCCTAGGATAGACCCAAGGTGGGGTGCACAAACTACCGGGTATTTTGAAGTGTTTAGTAGCTTACTCACGTCGTTGAGGGAGACCGCTTCACTTCGGGTACTTGACGGGTAGTTTGTCGTACCCGTAGGGGTCTAGGGTGGGGTTGGTTATTCATTACGACTGTGTAATCCGTATTTCATTGCAGGCTCAAAGGAAATGCGGATTCCTAGAATATCCAATGTGTTCATCTGTGATCTAGAATGCCTATTATTGTGTCTGACGAATATACAATATCTATATATGATATCTAGTAGGCGTTGCTTATGTTTTGCACCCGCGCTAGCCCAGCCCCCGCTCTGTCGTTAGTTAAGTAACCTAACGGGTGAATGATGGGGCCCAGTGGCGAATGCGGATGGCATAAGCGGACGTTGTATTTTCGTTGTTTTCTACAATGATAGGTTAATTGATGGGACACATTATATTAATGCAAAGAAAATAAACCAAAGTTGAATCGTTGGAACAATTTAAAAGAAACCACTCGGTTATTTTTAAAAACAGCAGATTTTTAATTGCGGAGCTTAAATCACTCCTTTTAAAAAGCTATCGGGTTCCTTCGATCATATCAAGTTCACTACGTTCACGGTTTCGCCAAAACCATTCGTAGCCCTCCGTCATTTCATTTAAGTATTCAGTAGTATTCAAGTTATGTATTTTGACCAACGCCAAGGCATAGTGTTTGGTAGCTGCTGGGTATTCATCTGTTGCAAAGATATATGAGTTGGTTTGGGACAGTCGTACTGCCATTTGGCCAACGTCAGGGATATGTACGGGTGGGTTCAAATTAACAAGATAATGATGGGTAGAACTTGACATGTGACTTATGACATTTTGACCAACGCCAAGGTCATAAGAGCATGGGGCAAAAATCCACATCGGGAGTTTCTAAAGAAACTGGAACTTGCTAGAGTTGCATACCATTTAGAGTGTGATAATTTTGGTAGGATTCCTTCAGCTTTATCACACGTTGATATTTGGATCCCGATCCTACTGTGAGTATCTGCTACTCATCAGGAGATTCGTCACTTAATGATCAATACTATAAACCAAGTAGGTGTCGAGAAAGGTGTTAGCGGGGCTATGCCCCCAGAGAAAAGTGGTTATTTAATTAAGGAACTTCGCGAAAGTATCGTAAAACCTCCCTCAAAGTACCGATACCGGCCTGGCTAATCGGTTAAGCAAGTATTGTACGGTGAGAATAGTCCTGACTAGTTCTTCCGTTTTGGTTTGAGGAAGGATTCGAGAAACAGTGTGAGCCATTCTCTTTAGATAAACTAAAAACTACTCTAAACTTGCAAGAGCATCATGCTAAAGTGTTTCCTCTCTCTTTCCTAATTGCAGCGACCTAGAACATGACAGGCCTTAAGTTATTATTAGATAAAAATATTTTGACAGGGCCAAACTATAAAGATAGGTTCCGGAATGTCAAGATGGCAATAACTTATGACAAATTGGGGTATGTCCTTCCTACTAAGGCCCCTGCCGTCCCAGGTCCAGAATCCAGTATCGCGGATAAGGAAATCCGTAAGACCTGGGAGATTGACTGCACGAAGGCCAAATGCATCATGCTTGCCTCTATGAATAATGAACATCAGAGGAGACACGAGAATATGGATCTTGAATCCATATTTCTCCACACCAAGGAACTGTTTGGAGAGCAATCTCGTATAGCTAGATACGAGACCTCAAAGAACTTGTTTCAGTCGAGACTGGCTGTCGGATCATCTATAGGAGAACATGTCCTTAAGATGATTGGCTATATTGAAGAGCTCGCAGACCTCGGGACAACATTAGAGAACGAGCTGTATACAGACTTGGTTCTTCAGTCCCTTCCTTCCACCTACGCCCAGTTTATCTTGAATTTCAATATTCAAGGTAAAGAAGTTGAACTTCCCGAACTCCTTAACATGTTGAGGAGTGCAGAGGGCACCTTGCAGAAAGCAAGGGAAACACCCACTATGTTTGTTCGTGGTGCTTCCTCTTCCAGGTCCAAGGCAAGGGCCAAAAGATGGAAGAAGAAGGCCGCTACCAAACCGAGAGGTGGTGTTGGTAAGGTGGGAGTCAAGGGAAAGGCAAAGGTTGCGGTGCCGGTAGTGGCAAAGGATGAGTGCTTCCACTGTCGTAGGAAAGGCCATTGGAAAAAGGATTGCAAAGCTTGGATTGCCAAGAACCAGGACCCGAGGCAAGTTGTGGCTTCGGCTTCAGGTGTGTATGTAATTGAAAATTGTCTGTCAATCAACTCTACTTCCTAGGTATTGGATACCGGATCAGGATCTCATATATGAAATTCATTGCAGGCACTGAGAAACCATAGAGTGCTGAAGGTTGTTGATATGACCCTCCAGGTTGCTAACGGAGCTAGCGTGAATGCTGTGTCCATAGGGGATTATCACCTTGGATTGACGAGTGGACATATTTTGGTTTTGCGCAACTGTTTTTGTGTACCTAGTTTAACGTGTAATATCATATCAGTATCGTTGTTATCAAAGAAAGGTTATGATTTCACGTTTGTAAGCGATATTGTTAACATCCACCTTAATCATGGTTTGATTGGGTCCGGTACACTAGATAACGGTATATACGTATTAAACCAATTACAGATTTTCAATGTCCAGAACACACTAAAAAGAAAGTCTCCAGATATAAATCAAGCTTTCTTATGGCATTGTAGACTGGGTCACATCAATGAGACAAGGTTAACTAAGTTAGATAGAGAAGAATATTTGGATCCGTTCAAATATCAATCTTATGCCACTTGTCAATCATGTCTCAAAAGAAAGATGACAAAGACTCCATTCACTGGACATGGAGTAAGAGCGAACGAGCTCTTAGGACTCATACACAACGATGAATGTGGTCCAATGTCTACACATGCAAGAGACGGTTTTTCATATTTCATTACTTTTACGGATGATTTCTCTAGGTATGGATTTATTTTCTTGATGAAACATAAATCCGAGGCCTTTGAGAAATTCCAAGAATATAAGAATGAAGTAGAAAATCAAACCGGCAAAAGTATCAAGACACTGAGATCTGATCGAGGTGGTGAATACTTAAGTGCCGAGTTCCTGGGTTACCTAAAAGAGAAAGGAATTCTCTCTCAGCTTACTCCTCCATACACTCCACAACACAACAGCGTATCGGAGAGATGGAACCGAACCCTATTGGATATGGTACGTTCCATGATGAGTAATGCTGAGTTACCGCGATCTTTTTGGGGTTATGCACTAGAATCAGCTGCATATCTTTTGAACAAGGTTCCTACCAAGACTGTGCCTACCACACCATATCAGATATGGAGTGGGAAGAAACCCTATCTTCAGTATCTGAAGATATGGGGATGTCCAGCTTTTGTTAAAAAGCAGCATGCGGACAAACTCGAGGCACGCTCAGTACAGTGTAAGTTTGTGGGATATCCAAAGAATTCCAAAGGGTATTTTTTCTATTACGCAGAGGAACAAAAGGTTTTTGTTTCTCGTAATGCCCACTTTCTAGAACAGCAGTTTTTAGAAAAGGAAACAAGTGGGAGCGCAATAGAACTGGAAGAAATTCCAGAACCACAAACTACTACTGAAAGTTTGGTAGAACCAGAAGTTCCAGAAGAACAGGATATTCCTGCACCCCTTCGCAGGAGTTGTAGGCCGTCTCATCCGCCTGAGAGATACTACGGTTTTCTCATAGACGGGGATAGAGAGGATTGCGTCATTGATAATGATGAACCTACTAGCTTCCAGCAGGCCATCCAGAGCGGCGACTCAGTAAGATGGCTGGATGCAATGCGGACCGAGATGGAATCCATGTACACCAACAAAGTATAGACTTTGGACTTTGCTCCAGATGGGGTAAAACCTATAGGATGCAAGTGGATCTTCAAAAAGAAAATTGGTGTAGATGGACAGGTGGAAACCTATAAGGCTAGACTTGTTGCAAAGGGTTTTCGTCAAAGACCTGGTTTGGACTATGACGAAACCTTTTCTCCAGTGGATATGCTCAAATCCATTCGGATCCTTCTTGCCATTGCTGCCTTCCATGATTATGAGATCTGGCAGATGGACATAAAGACGGCTTTTCTAAATGGTAATTGAGAAGAGTGCGTCTATATGGATCAGCCAGAAGGTTTCAATCAGAGTGGGAGCAGCGGGAAAGTGTGCAAGTTGCTTAAGTCCATTTATGGACTAAAGCAGGTATCACGGAGTTGGAACATCTATTTTGATGAAACAGTTAAAGAATATGATTTTATCAAAAATCTAGAATATGACTTTATCAAAAATCTAGATGAACCATGTATATATAGTAAAATTGTAGCACGAACTGTCGTATTCCTTGTCTTGTACGTGGATGACATTCTCTTGATAGGAAATGACATTGCTATGCTACAATTTGTCAAAGGATTCTTGTCACACAGGTTCTCCATGAAAGACCTGGGTGATGCCTCTTACATATTGGGGATCCAGATCTATCGTGATAGATCTAAGAGGATGTTGGGACTTTCGCGGTCCAGGTATATCAACACTATACTGAAAAGATTCAGTATGAAAGATTCTAAGCGCGGTAATTTACCGGCTTATCACGGAATCACCCTCTCCAAAGAGATGTCTCCCAAGACTGATTTGGAAAGGGTTCGCATGTCAATTATACCCTACGCTTCTGCAGTAGGCTCTATAATGTATGCGATGTTGTGCACCAGACCAGATGTAGCTTACGCACTGAGCGTGGTAAGCCGGTATCAGTCAGACCCAGGGGAGAAGCACTGGATAGCAGTAAAGAACATTCTCAAGTACCTGAGAAAGACTAAGGATATGTTCTTAGTTTACGGCGGAAAAGACCTCCAGATCGAGGCTTTTGCTGACTCCAGCTTGCAGAGTGACAAGGATGACTCCAAGTCCATGTCAGGTTATGTCTTTACCTTCAATGGAGTGGCGGTGTGCTGGAAGAGTTCCAAGCAGGACACCGTTGCTGACTCGACGATGGAATCGGAGTATATCGCTGCTTGCGATGCCGCAAAAGAAGCAGTCTGGATGAAGAAGTTCCTCACAGAACTTCAGGTGGTTCCATCCATTATTGATCCAATACCTCTGTATTGTGACAACAACGGGGCTATAGCTTTAGAAAAGGAACCCAGGTCCCATCAGAAGTCTAGACACATCTTAAGGCGGTATTACCTGATCAGGGAGATCATAGATCGCCGGGAGATCGAGGTCCGGAGAGTTGCTACAGAGGAGAACACTGCAGATCCATTCACAAAGGCCTTACCTCAGACACAGTTCGAGAGGCTACTCGAGATGATAGGTCTTCGATACGCCAGTACATGGCCCTAGTGCAAATGGGAGATTGTTAGTGTATATGCCCTAGGAGCCATTATTGTATCATACTAGCTTGTATATTACTTAATGGAAGCTTAGGATATTCAAAGTTATATTAACAGTCTCGCTCAACATAGTAGTATATTACTTGGTTTATATCTATCTTAATATGTGTATATGTTTCTTTTAGCATATCGCGAATACATATTGATAGAGCCCATAGGATCTTGCTTGACTACCAGCGTTGTGATGGCAGTCATACTAGTGGGGGCTGCGTAGTCTACAAGCACATCCTTTTTCAGGTCCCTAGTCATAGGATTATCGAGACAGGGCATCGATACTCTGGAGTAGACTAGTGTATACGCTTCTCATCCCAGCAGGGGGGATGGTCTGTCCTACAGCCATCAGTACGTCGTACTGGAGATAGTATGCAGGTACTCGTTGGGTTACGGGTATACCGGACATGACTCGCAGGGAACTGTTGGTTGGTATTATACCCGTCGTCAGTTAACAGTTCTCAGGTGACATAAGTACAGCATAGTCTGTTGACTTGACACTGCTGCTTCGTCTCGAGTGTGTTCCCACTGTTCTTAGATTGTTACCCTACCATGGCTCAAAGGAGTCATGCAAACAGGTAGCAGTTGGGTGCAGTCCCGATGCACTTGAAGGCAGTGGCGGTTAGATAGGATTCGTCTCTCCCGGTATTGGGAGTTGATATCGCGCTGTGTTTGGAGAGCCATTACGCAAGGTCCCTGGCCAGGGCAAGCAAGATTTACTGGTAGGTTTTCCAGTAGCTTCTCAAGGTATAATGGGCTTCACTCCAATACGACTTATAACGCTTTTAGGGGACTGACGCTTGCCGCCCCTCTAGGCCCAATATGCGATAGTCTTAGACGAACAGACCGGACTGTACGGAGATTGTCACATCAGGTTCAGTAGAAGTTCGGATGGATTTCCTCATCGGCCTTATTATCGACATCTACCTGGGGACCGTTATGTACAGCTAGTACCGCTTGCGGCCTGTGGTTAAACCCACTGCCAGCGTAATGTCGAGACTTTAGATTCCCACACAGAGAGTTTCCTGCTTCAGGCGAAACGATATAGAGGTCGTATGGTTTTACGACAGGGTTTAGACATATACGTGTACTTGTGCACGTAAGATGTTCGGACAGATTATACTAGCGGGCTTTAGTTTAAGCCAGATTCTAGTATTGGATTATTGGATTTATGCAGTCTTAGTTTATCCGTGTTTTTCGTAAATACGGATGGGAGGGGCATTCTCGTAATTACTCGAGAAGCTTCTAGAAGAAAGGTGACTCATTTAGTTTTAATTCATTTATGAATTAAACTAGGTGGAGAGTTTATGTGTTATTTGTATTAATTAAAACCATGACTCATGAGATGATTCATCCATCTGTATTAAAGGAAGCATGAGAGATATTTTTGCAAGATATTTTTATGCTTCATAATATACACAAATGAGTTATATTTCAATTCATAATTAACATACACACACTCTCTCTCCTCAAGCTCTCTCTCTTATTAAACCTAACCCTAATCCTCTCATGTGTTGAGATCCCAAGAGTTAGAAAGACTAATAGATCCTTAATCCACTTCTATATCTTCTAGGTCACTTGGATTAGCTATCCTAGCCACTTAGTTATCTCAAGTTAGAGGTTAAAGTTTGGAGAAGGAACTATCGGGTGGATCTTCTATCACATCGAGGAGGCTGACGAGAAGGTGAACAACAAGAACAAGAAAGACTAGAATCTTGAGATATAATCATCTATCATAGTAGTTTAGCACTTCTAGATAGTTTGTTAGTTAGGGTTTAGCAAAGGTCCGTAAAGTTAGTCGATGTTACCTTGAATAAAATGATTGTTTTACCTGTTCCGCCTCCCCGCTTCATGCGGAATGTGTAACGTCAACTTACAGCCGGATTATTAAATCAAGTGTTGATTTGATAATTTAGTGTATAATTGTATATTTGATATATTAATTTACATTAACTAATATTGGTTCATTTAAGCATTTGTTTTTCTCACATGTGCACAGCTTAATATATATGTGATATATATTAAATTGTGTTTCGTGTGTGTCATGGTTGTTGATACCCATTATATGGGTGTATGAGACATACACCATACTAATTCTAGTGGTGGGTTTTTTAATGTTTAACGTAAATCCAAAATTAGTGGATTATTGTTAAGTGCATGAAGCTTGTAGAAACTTGTGGATGCATTGACTAAGTCCACTAGATTTGTTTTACTTTAGATATTTGTTAATCCAACCATTTGAATTAGCTATGGTTATGTCTCTACAAGAGTTAGTATATGATACACACTCACCCATGGTTCATTCTCTCACCTCACAAGTTCATTCTCATTTGCTTGAGCTCATCTTCTTCTTCCTTGAGATAAGCTTGCTAGTTTTTCAAAAGAGAGAAAAATATTGTGAGAAAAATAATTCTAAAGTGAGCCCACTTCCTATTTCCTCATGCTTTACTAGATTAGCAGTTTAGTATAGGGTGTTTTCTTCACTAATCCTTTAGTTAGTGAAGTAGTAGCTTGAGTTAGTATCTCTCGACGTAGATCATCTTCGGCCTCGAAGACTTCAAGCAAGATCGCCCTTTTCACCTCGAGAAGCCATGCTAGAGTCCCGGAGTGCATTGATCGCAGCGAAGGGACTATAACAAGGAGCTATTGAAGTGAAGGACCGATCTACAAAGGTTGTATTTCTATTTCACTTAGTGGTAAAAAGCTTACTATCTTTTTGTTACCCTAGCTTTTCTAGTTTGATTCCTAGGATTAATTCATTAGCACCCTCTAAAATTTTAAATATGGCATGTGTGATGCTACCAAACCCTAGTAGTGGTGCTAAGGAATCCCTTCATGGTATCAGAGCCTTACTAGAAACCTAGACCGTGTTAAGATAATACGAAACAGAAAAACTCTGCAAAAATACGGTTTTAGAAACCCTAAAAAATGCTCTCTGGAATTTTTTTGAAAATTGGGTTAAAAATTATTTTAGTAACTGCAGAGTGGCATTTAAGATGTTTTAAGAACACAAGTGAAATACGAGTTGGGGGGGCTCGGATTCGAATCGGCGACCGAGCCTTGTTTTCCGGTGACGCCGGCCAAGTGTGCTCCCTTCCTACTCGTATTGCACCAATGCTCTTTTACTCTTGTTCTGGGATTTCTGGTATTGTTTGGGTAGTCCAAAATTGCATGGGATGTTTATTTGGTATTGGACTCTTTGCAGAGTATTTCGTATTCGTATATTTTTAGCATTGTATTGGTAACCTAGACGACGTTAAACAGGTCGAACGAATATCAAACACTCATATTTTTCCAGGTTGAACGTACTCAATAGATAATGAAGGTGTTCCTATGGACCCTCTAGAAGAATGAAACCCTAACTCGATATGTGACCACGGTACCTCGACTAAACCTTAGGGTTTGCCGTAGTGAGTGGCGCCACACATGAGGCTTGGATTTGGCCTTCTACGGCTGGTCCATTAAATACTGTGGCATAAATTTTGGGTATTGTTTAACGGTGCTCAAGTGTTGAGCTTACTGGGGAATATGGGTGTTCGTTAATTCGATCGAAGGGTTTAACACCGCCTAGTTGTATGTGATACTTCTTCTGCGATCGTAAGCATAGTATGTGTATCGCCGGTTTCGTTGCTATATGTCAACGACAATTGGGGTGCACATACTTGCTTACGTTGATGACATGTGATGTTCTGTGTTGCTGGATATGTTATATTGGATCGTCGCGTTTTGAATAGCCGGGGTTTTATGTGAGATGAGAGTTTTTATTTTCATTCATGTAAAATTAAATGTATGTAATATTCTTTTATTGGGGCACTTCCGGGTTGAGTTTGATGTCACCATTGATGTATATTATTTACTTTTCCGCATTAGGACAGACCCAAGGAGGAGAGCACAAGTAACCGGGTTCTAGAGTCCAGTGGGAGACCAACTCGAGAAGTCGAGTCCGGGTCTCCTAACCCTAGAATTGGTAGGGTTGCTTGCCGCTCTCATAGGGGTCTAGGTGTTAGTTGTATATATGCCCTAAAGGCCATTGTTGTAGATACGATGTATATTATGATGGATGCTTGGATATATATAGAGAGGACTTTCTTGCTCGACATGATAGTATGCTATCTGGTTTCACTTTGTCTTAACATGTTGACTTGTATTGGTTTACTGTCTTACTCTCACATGTTGATAAAGCCCTTGGGATATGTACTTGACTACTAGGACTATGATGATATCATACTGGTGGGGCCAGGGTAGTCGACGAGTATATCCTATAACTGTTCCTAGTCAAGGGTGTATCGAGACAGGGCATCGATACACCAGAGTAGACTAGCGTATACGCATCTTGACCCATTTGATGGGCGATGGATGATCCCATATCCATCGGTGTTTGACATCAAATATGGTGTACGGGTGCTCAGTGGAGACTGGGTACACTGAACGGACTCGCCGAGAACTCCTAGATGGTATTATACCTATCATCAGATAGCAGTTCTCCGGTGACACTGGTACAGGTTAGTCTGTAGACCCGAGATCGTCATAGAGTCTTGTGTGATTCCCACTGTGCTTTGATTTCCAACTTACCACGTCCAAGAGGGCGTGCAAAATGGTGGTTTTTGGATACAGTCCCGAATCACATGGAGGCAATGAGTGATAGGAGGGGGTTCGTCTCTCCCGGTATAGGGAGTTAATGTTGTGCTGTGTTCGATTGGCTATAACTGGAAGTCCCTGGCCAGGGCTGATATGGAGTGCTACTGGTAAGAGTTATCAGTAGTTTCTCGACCTGTTATGAGCTTCACATCGACACGACTTATCGGTTACTGGGGTCTGACGTTTACCACCCCTAGACTTGATATGCAACATACCGGACGAAGAGACCGGACTGTACGGTAGTGTACTGATTGGATTCACAGGAGAATGTACAAGCTTGCTTGTTGATCTTCTGATCGCTCAATACTTAGGTGGCTGTTACGTTTAGCTGACCGCTTGCAGCTTGTGGGTGTTTGATATGATCATCACCTACAGCCGGTGTATTGATGATTCTTTAGAGTCCTACACAGAGGTTTCCTGGCTCAGGACAAACGGAGTAGGAGCACATATGTGATATGTGCGGGACCGAGAATAATACGATATGAGATACCATATTCTATTCTTGCAATATGAGATATCGGCCGGGTATATGTGATATAGCCGGGTCATCGGATCAAGTGTTGATTCGATGAATTGGTACATGTTATATTAGTCGGTTATATGCAACATAGCCGGATTGTCGGATCAAGTGTTGATTTGATAATTTAATATATAATTATATATGTGATATATTACATTACGTCAACTAATATAAGCTCGCTTTATTGATTCATTTTCTCACTGGATAATACATTGATGTATATACGATATATGTTAATTGTATTATTTTATTTTGTTACAAAATATATTGTATATGTGATATATAATATTGTAACATGTTAGGGTTACAAATGCAACTTGGTTTTAGAGTTTAAACTTAGTTAGGGTTTGGACTAGGGTTAAGCTTTGGATGAGCTTTCATGAAGCTTCATGAAGGTTTGACTTTTGTCTTCATCCTTTGATATTTTGTGAAGATATTTGTTAACCAAACCCAAACCCTTAACCTATGGTTTATTCTCTATAAGGGTTAAGCCTTTCATTCTTAACCCATAATTGCAATTATAACCACAACAATAATTCATTATTCATCACAAAAGGTTTAGCTTCTTATTCTTCTTGCTATTGAAAAAGCTTCACTAGGTTTTATGTTTGTGATGATTAAGTGTGAGAAATTGAAAACCAAAGAGAACAAAATTCCCACTTCATCATCCTCATCTATTCTAACCACTTAGATTAGGGTGTTCACTTCTCTAATAAGTTCATTAGTGAAGTGTAAGCTTGGGTTAGAGATTCTTCAAGGTAGATCATCTTAGATCAAGAAGACTTCAAGCAAGATGCATCATTCACCTCTTGGAGCCTCACGAGAGTCGAAGTTATTGATGATCGCAACGAAGGGACCTCAACACGGAGCTTATGAAGCGAAGGAATGGACTACAAAGGTTGTAATCCTGATCTCTTTAGTTCTTTGTACGTGATACAAACTTGTTACCCTAGAATTTCTAGTAAAGATTCATGGTTTGCTTGTTTTGCACCTCTCTAAATTTTAAAGTGGCATGAGTGATGCTACCAAACCCTAGACTAGGTGCAAGGGAAGCCCAAAAGTGGTATCAGAGCCAAACTAGAATTCTAGATACGGTGTTAAAACAATTACGAAAATGAAATTGACTCCGAAATACGGTATTTTGAAACCCCTATTTTGCTCTCTGGAAATTTTCCAAAAAGTCCTTTAAAATTTTTTCAAATAGGTGCAGTATGATATTTGGGACATTCTAAGAACATGGGAGAAATACAGAGGGAGGGGCTCGGATTTTGGCCGAGCCCCAGGCCTAAATTTCCGGCCAGGCCGGCCCCATGGGCTTCTCTCCCCCCCGTATTCTCCCTGTGCTCTCATGTCTCCATTTTGGGTTTCCTAGTATTGTTTATTTAGCCTAATTTTCATGTGATGATTAGTTTGACCTGGGGCTAATTCGTAGTGCTTCGTAGTCGTATAATTTAACACTGTATTGGTAACCTTGACTATTTTTAGCAGTTCGATCGAACTTCGCACACCACATTTTGTACCCCGCTGAAATTTCCAAGTGTTGTAATTTTCCGAAGTTGATTATATTCGTAAAATCGTGCAAGTACCCTTATAGACCCCTAGAAGACTATACTAACCTTAACTCGATTCTATGCCCATGGAACCGTGAACGAACCCTAGGGTTTGCCGTAGTTCTGTGGTGTCATAGGTGATGCATTCGTTAACTCCTTCTATGGATGGTCCATAGACACTGTGGCACGGTTTTTGAGTGTTTCGACTTTGCTCAAGTGTTGAGCTCACGGGGGTAATTTGTGAGTGTATGTTGATTCGATCAAAACGTTAAACATCGTCTCGATATTCTGTGATTGTGATATAATATGTGGAATTCTTATAATTAGGCATGAAATCCGTAATATGTGATATTTCGGGTTTACGATGTCTAAGAAGATTATGGATTCCAAATGTTGTAGTTTTTCACTTTCTTTTCTGCGACCGTAAGTGTAGTATGTGGGGTATTGCCGGCTTCGTTACTATACATCAACGACAATCGGGATACGCATACTTGCTTATGTTGATGATATGAGATATTATGTGTTACTGTGATATGTTATATTGGATCTTCGTGTTCTGAATAGCCGGGGGTTTTATGTGAGATGAGGGTTTTTATTTTCATTCATGTAATATTCATTGTATGTAATATTCTTTTATTGGGGCACTTCCGGGATAAGGTTGATGTTACCATTGTATATTATTTACTTTTCCGCATTAGGATAGACCCGAGGAGGGGAGCACAAGTAACCGGGTTCTAGGGTCCAGTGGGAGGCCATCTCAAGGAGTCGAGACCGGGTCTCCTAACCCTAGAATTGGCAGCGTTACTTGCCGCTCTCGTAGGGGTCTAGGGATGTGGGTTTGGCTATTCATCGCGACCGTGGAATCCGTGTTTTATACAGGCTCGAAATAAAACACGGACCTCCTAATATATCCAATATTTCATTTGTTTCTTCTGCTGCCGATATACTGTGATGTGATCATATTATAAGTGTGAGACGAATCCTTTATTATTGTATATATGATATATAATAAATGTTGCTTATGTGTTACACCCGCGCTAGTCCCGTCCCGGTATGCCGTTAGTTAAGTAACCTAACGGTGCATAACGGAACATTGTGGCGAATGCGGATGGCATAAGCGTACGTTGTATTTTCGTTTCTTCTATGATGCTTAGGAAGCATAAATGATGAGATTTATTAATGAGATTAATAAAAGAAAAGAAACCTAAAAGATATTGTAGAATCAAATTTTCAAAAAGGGTAGATACAGTTTTTGCTTTGCATAGTGGTATATGTGATATACCCTGCACCTTATTCGATGAGGAAAAAGCCGAGATCCCTTCACCGGGAGTGACCTCTTTAGCAAAACTGGAAGATGCTACGAACTCACGGTTTAGTTTTTGATTACTTCTATAGTTCTTGCTTTGCACTGCGATATTTGTGAAATATCCTGCACCTTATTCGATAAGGAAAGAGCCGAGATCCCTTTACCGGGAGTGACCTCTTTAGCGAAACTAGAAAAGCCTAAAAAACACTCCTTTTCAAAAATCACTTGTTTCTACAACGATATCAAGTTCATTACGCTCATGGTTTTCTGAAAAACCTGCTGATCAGTCGAAAATAGTGCATTCTCAACACGTTAATTTCCCTACTCTTATCATTCATATATAGGTGTTTATTGTAATTATAACACATATTATGAATTCATCTGGAAAATACCAAAAAACCGGTGTTGTAGTTATAATCGGCATTCTAAAGGGAAATTAAGTGTTTATTACTATTCACATGATTTTTATATCTCAACACGTGTCTCGAGATTGTGTGCAGAAAATTCTCCAGGTTAAAAAGCCAGAATTGATAAAAGTGCTGATAAAATATACCAAGTCCAAGACTTGTGATCTGACAGTAAACAAGAAAGTATAAAAATATTCCAGACATTAGAAGAAGACCCTAAAGCCAACATAAAACAACACAGAAGAATTCATGCACTGACTCAATCAAATGGCTGCGGATCCGCGGCCGAGTCAGGCTGATCCGCCACGGATCCGCGGCCGAGTTGACTCGTCGGCGGTTGGAACTTTTTGCAGGGCTCTTCTTTTAACGGCCAAACTTCTTCAAGATGCTTCGAATCGTGTAGATTTCTCCAGAAGCTTCCCTTCTAATAGCCAAGCTTCTTGTGCAAGTTTGATACCTACCAAGCTTCTCATGCAAGCTTCATAACAACCTAGCTTCTAGTAGAAGATAAACCAAGCTTCTACGAGAAGCTAAAGGGAAAACTATAAAAAGGCACCTAGGGCTTCATTACAAGGGTTGTTCGGTAGTTGTTGAGTTGTTGATTAATTGTTGAATATTGAGCCAAACTTCCGCAAGTTGAGTGACACAACTTGCAACTCAAAACCCTAGCCCAAATCCAATTCCAAAGTCAAATCAAGATCCATCGAGAAGCGAATCAAGCAAGCAAATGAAGATCCTTAGAAGCAACACCGACCTTCATCTGAGCAAGAGATCCACAATGATCCGCCACTCAAGAAGATCGATGCAAAGCTAATTTCGGCGGATCTAGTTACCTCCTCAAATCCTGTAACCTCGAATTGAGTGGATTGTACCTAACCGTCGATTAATAAAGGTGAATATTGTAAATCTTGCTTTTCTTTACATTCTTGTGTAGGGTGTTTTTCGTCACCCCATTGAGATGGGAATGCGCGTGCGCTTGTCAGGCGTACTACAGATTCCCCCTGCCTAGGGTAGGCCGGGGTTTAATGATTATGGGGATCCGAATCTCCGACAGCCGCGGACTAAGCTGCCGTTAATTACCCCCCGTCTTTGGGGCGAGGGAACCTCCGATTAACAGGTTAAACTGGTCATGCGAACTCAATGTGCAGTGTACGTGTGTTTTGTTTTGGAGGGGGGGTTTGGATATATCGGGAGCCACGCAGAGTTTTTACGGGGGTCCCGCTACCCGGATAGCGGGCTGGGGGTCAAGGGGGCTAGCAGCCCCCTTGCGGGGTGCGGGGCAGCGCCCCGTTAGAAATTTTTTTCTAACAGGGACAGTGTCGTGGAGTATGTGTATGTGTACATATGTATACATATGTATATATACATGTATATATAAATAAAGTGGAAAATACATCCAAAGGATGCGTGGGGCAGCACCTTGGGCGTTGTGCGCCTAGGTGCTGTGCGCTCAGGTGCTAGAGTGCCACGTGTCGGCACGTAGGCGCTCTGCGCTTGAGCGCTGGGCGCTGAAGCGCAAGGAAGCCACGTGTCGGCACGAGGGCGACTTGCGCTGGAGCGCAAGAGCGCCACGTGTCGGCACGGGGGCGACTTGCGCTCGAGCGCTTGCGCTGGAGCGCAAGCGCGCCACGTGTCGGCACCGGGGCGACTTGCGCTTGAGCACAAGCGCGCCACGTGTCGGCACCGGGGCGACTTGCGCTCGAGCGCTGAGCGCTTGAGCGCAGGCGCGCCACGTGTCGGCACGCGGGCGCTCTGCGCTTGAGCGCCGACTAGAAAAAGAGGCTTTTAGCCTAAAAAAATTTCCCAGAAGAGAAATCAAAGAGGAGTTGAAGTCCTGAGTGTATGTGTTTTTTTTTTTTTGGTTTAGTGAACGATGTTCTTCTTTTTCCTCCCCTGTTAGCTGGATCTTGAAGATCAAGAGATATGGGATTTTTAAAAATCTCTTCTTTTTGAGATCTAATGGAAGATCTGAGTTCCCCTTTATGGGTTTTGTAGTGAAAAACTAATTTGTTTTATAAAAAGAAGAGTAAAACTCTTGATTTAATTCAAGAGAAAAAGAAGGTTTTGGAACCTTGAAGAGGGAGGAAAGTTCTCAGATCTGAAAAAATTTTGAGAGAGAGAAAAGTTGTGAGATATTTTCATTATCTTTGCCTTTATAGGCTATACACTTTACACATAGCCCCTTGGGCTTCACAAAATGGCATTTTGCCTATCCCATGGCTCATGAGCCATTTCTTTTTGCACATAAGCCATGGGCTTTACAAAAATTTGGCTTTATGCCTATTTTTCTTACATTTATCCATAAAACAAAATAAAAGAAATGCAACAAAATTATTTATTACAAAATTTTTATCTCAGTATGAGGGGAGGCCGACCGCTTCATGTTCGGGCTCGACCCGGGCATGGGCCTACTGGATCTGGGCTTGGGCCCACTTGGCTTGGGGTTGACTTTGATTTTGACTTGATCAACCGGGGTGTAAATTTTTACCCCAACAAATTGCCCCCCATCAATAAATGCACACCACATATGTGGGTCGTGTGCATGAAATTGATGGATCTTCTTTCTCGTGGAGGCGACTTGATTCGGTTCCCACCTTTTGGGAAGCTGGCACTGCCCTTTTTACGACATGAACGGTCGATGCGGCCCCTTTTGCGACTTGGACGGTCGGTTCTGCCCTTTTTGCGACTTGGACGGTCGGTGCTGCCCTTTTAGCGACGTGGACGGTCGGTGCTGCCCTCTTAGCGACGTGGACGGTCGGTTCTGCCCTTTTTGCGACGTGGACGGTCGGTTCTGCCTTTCTTGCGACTTGGACGGTCGACTCTGCCCTTTTAGCGACGTGGACGGTCGGTTCTGCCCTTTTAGCTACGTGGACGGTCAGTCCTGCCCTTTTTTCTACTTGGACGGTCGATTCTGCCCTTTTTGCGACTTGGACGGTCGGTGCTGCCCTTTTAGCGACGTGGACGGTCGGTGCTGCCCTTTTAGCGACGTGGACAGTCGGTGCCGCCCTTTTAGCGACTTGGACGGTCGGTTCTGCCCTTTTTGGGCCGTGGACGGTCGGTTCTGCCCTTTTTGCGACATGGACGGTCGGTGCTGCCCTTTTAACGACGTGGACGGTCGGTTCTTGATTTGACTTGCTCTGCTTCTTGCAGTGTCAGGGGTAGACTTGACTTGCTCCGCTTCTTGCGGTGTCGAGATTGGATTCTGACTTGCTCCGCTTTCTGCGGTGTCGGAGTGGAAGTTGACTTGTTGATTTTGATTTGGGTTGACATCAGCATCGTTATACTGGAATATGGTACCAGGAGCGAATCATCATCTGTCATTGAGAGGATTTTGGGATTTTGGTTTTTATTTGGCATCTGCATTGCTGCACTGGAATAATGCCAGGAGCATCTCATCATTTGCCCCGGGAGGATTTTGGAATTGGTTTTTTTATTATTATTATTTTTTTATTTTTTTGGTGGGACTTTGAATGTGGTCTCACCGGTAGGACTTGGGAGTGGTTGGGATTGTTTTACGCCCGTGGATTGTATACGGTTTTGCAGGATGTATGATCTAGACTGTAGGGCCGGAAAAATTTCGGGACTTTGTCGGCGTCTGCATCGCTGCACTGGAATATGGTACCAGGAGCGACTCATCATTCGCCGTTGGGGGTATGGGATTTGGAATTTGGTTAGCGTCTGCATCGCTGCACTGGAATATGGTACCAGGAGCGACTCATCATTCGCCATTTGGGGATTGGGGAGCGATGGCTTAGGAGACAGGTTTAGATCCCTATCGCCTAAGGCTTTTCAATTTTATGGGCCGTGAGGGTCCCATAAAAGCATTTTCTCCCTACGAGTCGTAAGGATCCCGCAGGTGTATTTTCTCCTTAGGAGTCGTGAGGACTCCTAAGTGTGTTTTTCCTTTATGAGTCGTAAGGATCCCACAAAGGTTTGTTCTCCTCATATATCGTGAGGACACATGAGTGGGTCTTATCAATGGAGCATCATTCCCAAAGCGGAGACCGGCCGCGTAACTGGTGATTACGGTGGGGCATGGGTATGATGAGAATTATTTGAGCCCGTGGATTGTATACGATGGTCAACTTGGGGACCCACCGTAGGGCCGGGAGAATTTTGAGAAATCGGATTTTGGTTGGCGTCTGCATCGCTGCACTGGAATGTGGTACCAGGAGCGACTCATCATTCGCCGTTTGGGGACTTGGAATTTGGATCTTGTTTGGCATCAGCATTGCTGAACTGGAATAATGCCAGGAGCAACTCATCATTTGCCTTGGGAGGACTTGGGATTTGGGTTTTTGGTCGGCATCAGCACCGCTAACACTGAAGCGAAATGCCAGGAGCGACTTATCATTTGCCGTTGCCCGTTGGGGAACGATGGCTTAGGAGATAGGTTTGGGTCCCTATCACCTAAGGCTTTTCAATTTTATGGGCCGTGAGGGTCCCATAAAAGCATTTTCTCCCTACGAGTCGTAAGGATCCCGCAGGTGTATTTTCTCCTTAGGAATCATGAGGATTCCTAAGTGTGTCGCTCCTTTGTGAGTCGTAAGGATCTCACGCAAGGGTTTTCTCCTCACAAGGTCGAGAGGACTTTGCGAGTGTATTTCATTTCTTTTCACGAGTTTGCGCCCTTTCGGGTTTTCACAGACTAGCCGGTAGTCCTGCTGTTTTTACTCACGGAGCCCTTTCGGGTTTTCATCCGTGCCCGTTTTGCTTGTGGACATACCGTTTATTTTTTTTTATTTCTTTCTTCTTTTTTCTTCTTCTTTTTTTCTTCTTTTTTTTGCCGCTGGTGGGACTTTAAAAGTAGTCTTACCGGCAGGATTTGGGAGAGATAGGGGTCATTTACGCCCGTGGATTGTATACGGTTTTTGCAGGATGTATGATCCAGACCGTAGGGCTGATGTGCTCAATTCGCCTGCGACTTGGAGCATTCACGTGTAGTATTTCTTGAGATATCGGCCGTTGATGGGTGGCATGGGCCTTTCTCTTTCGGCACTTATTAGTTGGTAGGATCCTCCGTCGAACACTTTCTCGATGACGTATGGTCCTTCCCAGTTTGGCTCAAATTTTCCCTTGGCATGTCGATTGAGGATGATCGGTCTTTTGAGGACCAACACCAATTCACCTTTCTTGAAAGCGCGGAGACGGGTTATCTTGTCATAGGCCCGTGACATTTGGGCTCGGTATAGCTCCAGATTTTGCTGCACCGTGAGCCTCTTTTCTTCGAGGGCATCGAGCTCTTCAAGTCGAAGGAGCACGTTTTCCTCCTCCGTCAACTCGTGCTGAACGGCCATTCTTAAGCTTGGAACTTCGAATTCGAGGGGGAGGACCGCCTCCACTCCGAAGAGCAATGAGTATGGAGTGGACTGAGTTGGAGTACGGTGTGTGGTACGATATGCCCATAATGCCTCGTGAAGTTTGAGATTCCAGTCTCTCTTGTTGGCTGAAGCATTTTTCCTCAGGAGCTTGCACAGAGTCTTATGAAGGCTTCTGCCAGCCCATTGGCTCTTGGATTATAGATGGAGGAATATCTCCAGTCTATCTTGTGTTGAGTAGCGAACCTTGAGACATTGAAGCTCTTGAAAGAAGGCCCGTCGTCAGAAATGATTCTTCTTGGTGTCCCGAAGCGGTATAGAATATTATGCTGGAAGAATGTCACAATATCTTTTGTCTTGACTTCTTTTAGCGGGACAGCTTCAGCCCATCTGGAAAAGTAGTCTGTCGCGGCCAGTATGAACCGGTGGCTTTTAGATGACGGAGGATCAACTGGGACAACAATGTCGGTGCCCCAAACTTCGAAGGGCCACGACGCCACCGTAGGATGCAATGGGTTGGGATGCTTGTGAATGAAATCACCATGGATTTGGCAGATCTGACATTTCTTTGCGTGCTCTCCGCAATCCCGTATCATGGTGGGCCAATAATACCCAAGCCTTTTAATTTGAAGTCGCATCTTGGGGCCAGATTGGTGGGCACCGCAAACGCCCGAGTGAACATCTTTCATGACCTTTTGGGCTTCGGCCAATGACAGACACCTGAGCCAGAGTTGGTCATATGACCTGCGGTATAACGTGTTATTTACAAACACGTATCGGAGAGCTCTTTTCTTCAGCTGGATCCTCGCAGATTTTTCTTCGGGCAGCTTGTCGTATCGGAGTTACTCTATGAAGGGTTCTCTCCAATCGGGCTCGTCTTGGATGATCGAAGCTTCTTCGGCAGGACTGCTCTTCTGTTCCGCACTTTCCTCTTCTCGTAGAGAGACTGGGGGTAGAATTTGTCGGCTCCTGACTGTGATCAGAATTTCTTCCATGTCAGGATCGGCCAGCTCCTTGGCTAAGCGAGCGAGTACGTCAGCCTTTCCATTCAACGCTCTAGGGACTTTCATTAGTTCAATGTGAGTGAACCGTTTCATGAGTTCCACCACTCGGCCTCTGTACTGAGCTAACTCGGGTTTGTATATTTTATAATCACCGCTTACTTGGTTGACGACGAGCTGGGAGTCACCGTAAACTCGTAGCCGGCGGATTTCCATTTCTATGGCGAGCTCCAAACCAGCTATCAGAGCTTCATACTCAGCTTCATTGTTTGTCCGAGGCTCGGTGAGAGCGAAAGAACGCCGTAGGGTTCCCATTGATGGTGTAATGAACACCAATCCTATCCCTGCTTTTATCTCCGGGACGCTTGATTTACTGGAGGTCGTTATCGATGAGGCCCCA
This sequence comes from Agapanthus africanus, assembly GCA_030015575.1. Classification (NCBI taxonomy): domain Eukaryota; kingdom Viridiplantae; phylum Streptophyta; class Magnoliopsida; order Asparagales; family Amaryllidaceae; genus Agapanthus; species Agapanthus africanus. The sequence goes on along the minus strand of CM057347.1, from coordinate 352,482,320 downwards.
TCGAAGTAGAGCTCCCAACATGGCTCATCTCCCTCGAGGTGCAGCACTTGTTCGTCGGGTAACTCACAATTTAGCGGCGACCCTTCTGGTATAGGATGAGCGGCGAGGAAGTCTGCGAGAGCTTGCCCTTTCACTGCTTTCTGAGGAGTATAAACTATGTCAAACTCAAGTAACATGACAGCCCATCTTGCCATTCTGCCGGCTAGGCTCGCTCTGGTCATCAAGTGTTTGAGCGGGTCGACCTTGGAGATCAGCATAACCCGATGAGCAAGCAGATAGTGCCTCAGCTTCTTCACTGCAAATATCAGAGCCAGGCATTGCTTTTCGATTTGGGAATAGTTGTGTTCCGCCCTGACTAGAGTTCGACTGAGGTAGTAGAGGGCATTTTCTTTTCCCTCCTCGTTATTCTGGGCAAGGAGCGCACCGAGTGACTCATCCAGCGTGGCAGTGTAGAGAATCTGCGGTTTATTTGGAATGGGAGCGGCCAGCACTGGAGGGTGCAACAAGTATTGTTTGATACTTTCGAACGCTGCTTGACATTCGGCATCCCAGATAAAAGGAGCTCCTTTCTTCATGAGCTTTGAGAAGGGCCTACATCTCCCCGATAAATTTGAGATAAACCTCCGTATATAAGCAAGCTTGCCTTGAAAAGATCTTAGCTGCGTCAGACTCTTCGGAGGAGGCATCTCCATGATGGCCTTTATCTTTGATGGGTCAACTTCAATCCCTCGATGTCGAACTATGAAGCCCAGGAATTTTCCCGATGACATGCCAAAAGCGCATTTCAGAGGATTCATCTTCAGGTCAAATTCCCTCAGTCTGGTGAGAACGGTCCTAAGATCCTGGATATGATCGGCCTTGGTTTCAGTCTTAACGACCAGATCATCAACGTAACATTCGACGACTTTATGAATTAGGTCATCGAAGATATTGGTCATTGCCCTTTGATACGTAGCACCTGCGTTCTTCAGTCCGAACGGCATCGCCTTGTAGCAATATATTCCGATCGGAGTTCGAAATGCTGTGTGCTTCTCATCCTCAGGCGACATCTTGATCTGATTATATCCAGACGAGCCATCCATAAAGGTGAACAACTCGTAATTTTAGGTGTCATCGACCATCATTTCCATGACCGGTAGCGGGAAGTCGTCCTTTGGACATGCCTTGTTGAGGTCCCTGAAATCGACACAAACTCGGATCTGCCCATTTTTCTTCTTCACTGGGACTATGCATGCGATCCAGTCCGCATATTTCTCTTCCCTGATGAAGCCGGCATCGATGAGTTTCTTAGTTTCCTCGATGACCTTTTCTTCCAACTCCCTTCTTATTCTTCGAGGAGCTTGTTTGACTGGCTTAGCATCGGGAGATATAGCCAACTTATGTACGGCCACTTCAGGGGAAAGGCCAGTCATTTCTTTGTATGTCCACGCGAAGCAGTCGACGAACTCATGCAGCAGGGTAATTATCTGCGCTTTCATTTCCTCTGACAAGAGCGAGCTGATGTAGGTCGGCCTTGGATTATCGGGCGTTCCTAAGTCAATCTCGGTTAGCTCGTCAAAGGTTGCTTGTCCTCCATCTTCGAGCTCTTGAGGAGCTTCTTCTGGCTCAGCTATCTCGTTGTCATCATTTGATCTTTCGCTGGCCTCACCAACATGGATCATGTAGCACGCTTTGGAATCAGGTTGAATGTAGCCTATGCCCCGTCTATCTGGAATTCGTCCATCGATGAGTGCTCGGACCTGGGGCGGATACCATAGCCCTTCGTAAAACTTTGCTTCGGACTCCGTTTGATATAATCGGCATCCGCACTTCTTAAAGTATTCCCGCATCTCGAGCGCATAGTATCCGGGATTGAGGACGGCTCTTATGCCTCTCTTATAGGGGAGGCACGTGACAGAAAGATCGTCCGGGTGCACAACGGGGTTTGACCTGTAAAACAGGATGCCTTTCTGTCCATTTTTCCTCCCGGGCACGTAGAAAGTTTTCAGCTGGTCCACGGTAGAGACTGACAATGCGTCGAGCTCTTTGCACATCCGTTCCGGCACCCTTGTGATGGCCAGGGACCCTTCTGCGACTTCGAAGGTCTCTCGTAGTTTTGCTTGCTGCATGGGGGGCCAATCTGCACAGCTGTTGCACGGCAGGTCCTCTTCTTCTAACTCTTCAGTGTCACTGCCAAGATGAGGGTGGACTTTGCTGCTAGATGGGCCTTCAGCATCAGATTCGTCCGTATCGCTACCGAAACGAGGGCGAGTTTTACGGAAAGACGGACTTCCAGCGTCGGACTCATCAGTGTCACTACCGAAATGCGGGCGTACTTGGACGTTTTTGCTTTTGAAAGTGAGAGCCGGCTCAGATTTGCCTTTGAGTCTTGGGGCCGCTTTATCTTCAGTCAGTTGTGGCTTAGCATTTTGGTGGTTCATAAAGTACCGAGAATCTTCATATCGGACTTCATGCACACCGAACGGCTGGATGTCTCCGTCAATGCGTCTTTCTTCGCCATTTTTAGTATACTTCATGCATTGATGGAGAGTTGACGGAATGATGCCGTAATCGTGGAGCCACGGCCGCCCCAAGAGAATCTTATAATACGTGTCGGCGTCGATCACGTATATCTTAGCTTCGGTCTGCAGATCCCCGAATTTGATTGGCAGAGCTATGGACCCCAGAACTTGCTGGCAATTTTGGTTGAAGCCTTGAATGACAATCCTCTCCCTTGACAGGTGTCGGACGTCCATTGACAAACTCTTTAGCGCTCGCAAGTTCATGATGTTCACTGAAGACCCCGGATAATATGCGATTAATCCGATCTCCATCGCTGTACCCGGTCACGTAAAGCGGCCGATTATGCTCAGCCGTTCCCAGTAGCAAGTCTTCATCCTTAAATGTGACTGCGGCGGCATGCAAAGCGTGCTGGGCTTCTTTCATATTAATTTCCGCAAAGTGAGCCTGATACTGCTCGTGGTTTTGTAGAGCGTGAATGAGAACATCTCTAAGCTCCTTAGATAGGACCAAGGCGTCGTAGATGCTCAGGAGAGACGGAAGCTTCCGAAGATGTGCCAAGACATTATAGTCCACCGAGGAAGGACTTATGTTTTCATCAGCCGGTTCTCTGCCATCTTCTTCATTAGCGACTTGTTTTTCCTTCCCTTTTGGGGCGTTGCCCTGATTTGGCGGTAGAGTCCTGCCGCTTCTGAGCTGGATTTGATTGGCCTTTGTGGTGAGCTCCTCGTCCTCTTCGGGAAAACAGAGCTCATCCTCGGAGTCTCTGCCAAGATGGATGGCGTAGCAGGTCACTACTGGGATCTCTTCATTGGAGTCTTCTTCTAACTCCTCCAGAATTTCAGCCGCTTGTACAGGGAAGAACTCCTTCAATTGAATCAATGTTCTTTCCCTTTGTTCATATTCTTCGAGGGAATCGATATATTTTTGAATGGTCGATCTCCCTGCAGACTCTTTTTCGCGCCGAGCTGCACTTTTCTTATTCTTGAGCTTCTTGGATTTTGAGCCTGATGGAGCCGCGTTGGCAACTGGACTGGTAGGCTTCTTCTGCCCTTCCCATTCCGTCCTGGGTTCCTTCCGAAGTAGCTTTATCATCTTCTTCATCTTATTAGATATGTGCGTACTCCACGGAGGCCGCGATGAGTCCGTTTCATTTCTCAGGGCAGCGGGTTCGGCTGTCTACTCCCAGAAGGCTTCAGTTTCTGTCTGTATAAAGTTGGTGGTTGCAACTTGATTGTTCACCAACACACTTTTGGACAGTTCGATCTCTCCAGCCTTGTACTGCTTCTCGACCCAATCTTTGAAGATATAGCAATCCTCGATCGCATGGCTCACTACTCGGTGGTACCGGCAATACAGAGGATTGTCGGTCATTTTTGCTTCTTGGGGTCTTTTCGACTCCGGCAATTGGAGGCCGTTGTTCAAGGCATCTTTAAATATCTTGCGGACTTTGTCCCTTCTGAAAGAGTAAACCTTGTTCTTTTTCTCCTCTAGGGAAGGCCCATCTCCTCCCAACAATGGCTTTCGAGACCGGTTAGTTTTGGATTCGGCCGCCCTTCGCTTTTCTTCATTGTCGGACGCATTGAAGACATTGGTACTGCTGGAACTCCCGCTTCTACGGTTGTCGTCCCGCTTGCTTTTCCAAGTTTTGTCTCTCTGAGAGTCCTGCGGGGACTCTTGCTTTGAGCGTTCCAGCATTTGGACTTTCTTGGTTAGCTCCTGAAATGTCTTGAGGCCCGCCGTACACAAGAATGGGACCATCCAATTGCTGAGGTTCCCAATGAGAAGGCTGACGGACTGGTCCTGCTCCAGCGGCGGTTCGCACTTGACTGTGAGATTACGCCATCGAGCGATAAAGTCGGTGTTGCTTTCATTCTTCCCCGGCATGGTCCTCACAAGGTCGGCAATGGAGATTTTATCACTGACACTCATGAACCTTTGCCGAAACAGGGACTCCATTTGGGCAAAGGTAATGACGGACCCGTCCGGTATACTCGCATACCAGTCGAAGGCAACGCCGGTCAGGCTGTTGACAAACTGACGAAGAAGGAGCGCGTCATTGCCCCCTGTATTTCTGCACGATACTTTGAAGTGGGCGACGTGCTGATTTGCATTCCCCGTTCCATCAAATCTTCCGAACTTAGGAATAACGTAGCCGCTTGGGAACTCAATCAGATCGTACTGCGCGGGATATGGCCGCCCACTACTGCCGATTTCTTTCTGAGTTTTAGCTTCGGCCACCAATGTTTTAACCTTGCTGGTGACCAAATCCATTATCCAATCCTGTGTTAGCGGGATAGTGCTATCTGGGGCCAAAGCGTCCCCAGAAGCGGAATGTGGCCGGCTTTCATGCGGCTCGACCAGTCTTGGTCCTAAAGGAACAGGCATTGGCTGCCTCGGATTGTCATCACCCGGCTGATTAGTAGCGGCTTGTGCCTGATTGGGAGGCGCTCGAGCAATTTGAGCCGTAAGCTGCATCACCATGTTCGTTAAGTCGTCAATTTTCGAATAGAGCTTGGCCATCTCTTTATCTTTGCTCCTGAGCTGTTTTCGAAGCTCTTGAAGCAGCTCTTGCTCCGCAGTCCTGGGGCGGAAAGTTGGCTCTTCCTCGCTGTCCGAGCTTGACTCTGCATGGACCGAGGGGTCTTTCTGCCTATCATCCTCATCGAGAGGGTTTTCTTCATCCAGCGGGGGCGGCTGTTCTTGGGCGGCGGCAACCACATTCAGGCTAGATTGGGCTTGGGATGTGGTGGCCCCATCCTTGCTTTCGCTGCGAAGGTTGTCGCTGGGGCGCCCGCCAGCCATATAGACCGTATGGATGATATATCCGGCCGTCTTTCTATCATTGGCGGCTGATTTCACGGATCGTTGTCTTGACCCCCTTGCTTCGGTAGCTGGTAGTCGATTGAAGTCGGCTGGCCTAACCAGGTTCTTGAATGGTGCTGGCGCTTCTTTTCTGGGTTTGCCCTGCTGCTTTCGTGCGGCACAGAGTGCTTGATAGACTCTTGAAGAGACAGTGTCATACTTTTTCTGTTGGGGCCAGGACACGTCTCTTTGTGGCACTGTTCGGACCGCTGTCTTCTTGATTCTGGCGGTCATGGCGTTTTTCTGAACCCACTTCAGAGGCTCGAAGGAATTGTTGATTCTTACGTCCGACTCAGCCGTCGTCGCGGGGCGACCCTGCACTTGGAACTTCACATGATTCCATTTGGCCGAAGCTTTGGCCCTCTTGTTGGCTCGATACCTGAGCCGCTTCTGCCTTAACTTTTCTGTTCTAAGCGCCTGGCAGACTTCGGCTCTTTGGGAAGACGCCGCAGACCGGGCGATGGAGGGCCTTGGAAATACGCTCGATTGTGCATTTGTTGGAGTCATCGCCTGAGCTCGTCCGCAACATTTGATTTTGCCCTTTGTACCGAAGTTCTTGCACCCCGCTGGAGCACCAGAGAATCGTTCAGATACCGTCTTAAGTTTCGGTTGTGGTGCCTTGGCGATCACGACATTCGGCCTCTTACCCCTTGAGACCGGCTTGGCCACCTGTTCCGCTGGGATCTCCGCCAGATGAGCGCTTCCGGCAGGGTAGATGATGACGGAGCCAAACTGGCGGGGCGGTTCCTCCCACTGTCGACTGAGGCTCGCGGGGAGAACTACACGAGCGTTGATCTTGACCACGTACGGAATCGGGGTCACGTTGGAAGCTGAATTCGTCTGGGGAGACATTGTCGTCGAAGGTTGATTGCTGCATGGAAAAAAGAACATCATTTCAGTATAGGCAATCGATATGTATATTGATTGAGTTCGCATGAACGTTTAACCCAAAATATGGGAGGAGAGATTGGTCCCACCGGGCGTGCCAAAATCTGTAGGGTGTTTTTCGTCACCCTATTGAGATGGGAATGCGCGTGCGCTTGTCAGGCGTACTACAGATTCCCCCTGCCTAGGGTAGGCCGGGGTTTAATGATTATGGGGATCCGAATCTCCGACAGCCGCGGACTAAGCTGCCGTTAATTACCCCCCGTCTTTGGGGCGAGGGAACCTCCGATTAACAGGTTAAACTGGTCATGCGAACTCAATGTGCAGTGTACGTGTGTTTTGTTTTGGAGGGGGGGGTTTGGATATATCGGGAGCCACGCAGAGTTTTTACGGGGGGCCCGCTACCCGGATAGCGGGCTGGGGGTCAAGGGGGCTAGCAGCCCCCTTGCGGGGTGCGGGGCAGCGCCCCGTTAGAAATTTTTTTCTAACAGGGACAGTGTCGTGGAGTATGTGTATGTGTACATATTTATACATATGTATATATATACATGTATATATAAATAAAGTGGAAAATACATCCAAAGGATGCGTGGGGCAGCACCTTGGGCGTTGTGCGCCTAGGTGCTGTGCGCTCAGGCGCTAGAGTGCCACGTGTCGGCACGTAGGCGCTCTGCGCTTGAGCGCTGGGCGCTGGAGCGCAAGGACACCACGTGTCGGCACGGGGGCGACTTGCGCTCGAGCGCTTGCGCTGGAGCGCAAGCGCGTCACGTGTCGGCACCGGGGCGACTTGCGCTTAAGCACAAGCGCGCCACGTGTCGGCACCGGGCGACTTGCGCTCGAGCGCTGAGCGCTGGAGCGCAGGCGCGCCACGTGTCGGCACGCGGGAGCTCTGCGCTTGAGCGCCGACCAGAAAAAGAGGCTTTTAGCCTAAAAAAATTTCTCAGAAGAGAAATCAAAGAGGAGTTGAACTCCTGAGTGTGTGTGTTTTTTTTTTTTTTTTTTTTGGTTTAATGAACGATGTTCTTCTTTTTCCTCCTCTGTTAGCTGGATCTTGAAGATCAAGAGATATGGGATTTTTAAAAATCTCTTCTTTTTGAGATCTAATGGAAGATCTGAGTTCTCCTTTATGGGTTTTGTGGTGAAAAACTAATTTGTTTTATAAAAAGAAGAGTAAAACTCTTGATTTAATTCAAGAGAAAAAGAAGGTTTTGGAACCTTGAAGAGGGAGGAAAGTTCTCAGATCTGAAAAAATTTTGGGAGAGAGAAAAGTTGTGAGATATTTTCATTATCTTTGCCTTTATAGGCTATACACTTTACACATAGCCCCTTGGGCTTCACAAAATGGCATTTTGCCTATCCCATGGCTCATGAGCCATTTCTTTTTGCACATAAGCCATGGGCTTTACAAAAATTTGGCTTTATGCCTATTTTTCTTACATTTATCCATAAAACAAAATAAAAGAAATGCAACAAAATTATTTATTACAAAATTTTTATCTCAGCATGGGGGGAGGCCGACCGCTTCATGTTCGGGCTCGACCCGGGCATGGGCCCACTGGATCTGGGCTTGGGCCCACTTGGCTTGGGGTTGACTTTGATTTTGACTTGATCAACCGGGGTGTAAATTTTTACCCCAACATCTTGCATTATGAAAAGTTACCGATTCTTGATTCTTTCCTTTTACATGATGTGTGAGTGAAATCTCCGCTTGTGGAGGAATCGAGAGAATAGGTAGATGATGATGATTAAATTCTTGAACGTTTCTTAAGTCTTATGAGTTTTGTAAACTTTAGGAAATTGAATCATCGAAGACCCAATTTAAGTGAGATCGCTTTCTTGAATGTTTTCGCTCCAAATTAGAGATCAACATTTGGTGATTTAATTTGCTAGAGGCTAGAAATTGAATGATAATCAATGAAAGGACAAGGGATGATGATGGAGAAACCCTAGTTTCTTCAATGTATCCCTAAATCTCGTTGATTGTCATCGATCTAGCAACAAATCTTCAATAGATAAGAATTAGTTGTTAGTTTTATATATGCCCTAGAGGCCATTACTGTACATACGATATATATTGTAGTGGATGCTTGGACATATATAGTTAGGACTTTCTTGCTCGACATGATAGTATGCTATCTGGTTGCTCTTTATCTTAACATGTACTCTGATTGTCTCTATGTTACATGTTGATAAAGCCCTCAGGATGAGTACTTGACTAATAGGACTATGATGCAGGTCATACTAGTGGGGACAGTGTAGTCGCTAAGTACATCCTTCAAAAGTTCCTAGTCGTAGGTGTATCGAGACAGGGCATTGATATACCAGAGTAGACTAGCGTATGCGCTTCTTGACCCATATGATGGGCGATGGATGATCCCATATCCATTGGTGTTTGACATCAGAGAAGGTATACGGGTGCTCAATGGAGACTGGGTACACTGGACGGACTCGCCGAGAACTCCCAGATGGTATTATACCTCACGTCAGATGGCAGCTCTCTGGTGACACTGGTACAAGTTAATCTGTAGACCCGAGATCGTCATAGAGTCTTGTGTGATTCCTACTGTGCCTTGATTTCCACCTTACCACGTCCATGAGGGCATGCCAAACGGTGGCTTTTGGGTACAGTCCCAAATCATATGGAGGCAATGAGCGATAGGAGGGGATTCGTCTCTCCCGGTATAGGGAGTTGATGTTGCGCTGTGTTCGATTGGCTATAACTGGAAATCCCTGGCCAGGGTTGCTGAGATTTACTGGTAAGTGTTATCAGTAGTTTCTCGAACTGTTATGGACCTCATATCGATATGACTTATCAAGCTACTGGGGTTTGACGTTTACCACCCCTAGGCGAGATATGCGACATATCAGAGGAAGAGACCGGACTGTACGGAAGTGTTACTGATTGGATTCGCAGGAGAATGTACATGCTTACTTGTTGATCTTCTGATCGCTCAATACCTGGGTGGCTGTTACGTTTAGTTGACCGCTTGCAGCTTGTAGGTGTTAGATATGATCATCACCTACTGCCGGCGTATTGACGATTCTTTAGAGTCCTACACAGAGGTTTCCTGGCTTGGGCTAAACGGAGTAGGAGCACATATGTGATATATGCGGGACCGAGAATAATGCGTGTATGCGATACTGTATTAGATTCTCGCGATATATGATATCGGCCGGGTATATGTGATATAGCCGGGTCATCGGATCAAGTGTTGATTCGATGAACTGATACGGATTATATTAGTCGGTTATTTATGAAATTGCCGGATTATCGGATCAAGTGTTGATTCGATAATTTAATGTATAGTTATATATTTGATATATTATATTACATTAACTAATATTAGCTCACTTAAAGATTCTTTTTCTCACTTGGATAATACATTGATATATGCGATATATGTTAATTGCATTATTTTATTTTGTTACAATAAATATTGTATATGTGATATATAATATTGTAACAAGTTAGGATTATAAATGCAATATGTTTTGTGAAGTTTAAATATGGTTAGGGTTTGGATTAGGGTTAAGCTTGCATGAAGCTTTCAAGAAGCTTCTTGAAGCTTTGACTTTGACCTTGATATTTTATGAAGATATTTCCTTAACCCAACCCAAACCCTTTACCATAGTTATTTCTCTACAAGGGTTAAGTTGATATTCTTAACCTATGGTTGCAATTCTAACCTCACACTTGATTTCATTATTCATCACAAATTGATTTGCTTCTTCTTCTTCTTCCTTTTTGATAAAAAACTTTCTAGCCTTTTCATATGTGATGAAAATGAGTGAGAAATTGAAAACAAATGAGGGCTAAATTCCTACTTCATCATCCTCATCTATTCTTGCCACTTAGATTAGGGTGTTTGCTTTGCTAATACTTGATTAGCAAAGCAAGAGCTTGGGTTTGAGTTTCTTCAAGATAGATTATCTTAGTTTTTGAAGATCGGAAGCAAGCATGGATGATTCGACTTGTGGAGCCTCTCTAGAGTCCGGAAGTTCATGGATTGCGGTGAAGGGATTACTACTCGGAGCTTATGAAGTGAAGGAATGGACTACAAAGGTTGTAATCCCTTTCTCTTAGAAGTAAAGTTGTTTACTTGTTCATTGTTTCGCCTAATCTCTAGTTTACGATCTTGGTTAGGGTTGTTCATCACTTGAAAAATTTGATTTTGGCATTGTTGATGCCTTGTAGAACCTTGTTCTAGTGCCTAGTAACCCTACAGTGGTATCAGAGCCAAGCTAGAGCTTTAGGCGTCGTCTAGACGAAGTTTAAAGTCCGATCGAACCCCGAAACATCGTGTTTTACCCCCTCTCTGGAAATTTTTTAAAATTTTGATTTTTTATGTATTAAAAATACTCAGAAAATTAAGCAGGGAATTATAAGAATTACTGTGAAGTATGGACCCATGAACCCTTCAAGAGATCGCGGAATCGCGGCCAAACCATGCGTTTGGCGGCGGTTCTGTGGCCAACTTAGGGTGTCAGGGGATAATAGTTCAGGGTATGTTTCTTGGGTACTTTTGCATGCTTCTGGGAATTTTTAATTCTACTCAAGTGTTGAGTTTTCTGGAGATCTTTTGTATTCGTTGATTCGATCAGAAAGTTTAACATCGTTTAGTTTTTCGGGTAATTTAGAACGTGTTAAAAAGTTCGAACGGATATCAATAACTCACTTTTTCCCCTGACGGAAAATTTTCATGTGTTGGATTTTTCCACGAGTTTGAAACTTCCGGAAAATCATGCAAGCGTATCTATAGACCCTCTAGAAGAACGTAATGTTAACTCGATTATGTGACCGTCAAAACTGCCACTTGAACCCTTGGGTTTTTGGTAGTTTAGCGTTGCCACATATGAGGCATTGTTTTGACCCTTCTATGGCTGGTTCATTGGGGCTGTGACATGCTCTGGGTTTTTTGAACTCCACTCAAGTGTTGAGCTATTTGGGAAATCTTGAGTGTTTGATTATTCGATCGGAAAGTTTAACATTGTCTATTTATCTGGATTGTGATACAATATTTGGAATCTACAAGTAGTTATGAGATAACTGATTTGAATGTTATAAATCTAGCAGTTTAGTCTCAGATGATCGGTTGCCATGGGATTTTGATGCGATCAAAAGTCCATCGCAATCACGTAGCATACGCGGATACTCGCCGGGTAAACTTAATAGACAACCACGCCCCATAGCCCCGACCAAGTGACTGTAGGAGAACCCCGTCGCCAAAAGCATCCGTTTGGGTGCTTGTGGCTCGCGGCAGCCGTAGTGCACTTCGTCGACGGCATCGGGGGTGCGGAAGTCTACTAAAGTTTTCGACGAGCATTCGATCAGGATGTCGGGAATCTTGTTGAATTGCCCGACTAGATATTGAAAAGTGTTTTCGATAATGAGACTAAAATGCGGGGTTTATAAGTGTTAGGCATGCGATGTCTAAGGAATTCATTAGGTTAGGCATGCGATGTCTAAGGAGGTTGCGGTTCCAACTGTTGTAGTTTTACACTTTCTTTTCTGCGACCGTAAGTGTAATATGTGGTGTATCGCCGGTTTCGTTGCTATATATCAACGACAATTGAGATACGTATATTTACTTACGTTGATGACATGTGATGTTATGGTTGCTGTGATATGTTATATTGGATCGTCGTGTTTTGAATAGCCGGGGGTTTTATGTGAGATGAGAGTTTTTCTTTTTCATTCATGTAAAATTCAATTGTATGTAATATTCTTTTATTTGGGCACTTCCAGGTTGAGGATGATGTCACCATTATATATTATTTACTCTTCCGCATTAGGATAGACCCAAGGCGGGAAGCACAAGTAACCGGGTTCTAGGGTCCAGTGGGAGACCATCTCGAGGAGTCGAGACTGGGTCTCCTAACTCTAGAATTGGTAGGGTTGCTTGCCGCTCTCGTAGGGGTCTAGGGATGTGGGTTTGGCTATTCATCGCGACCGTGGAATTCGTGTTTTATACAGGCTCGTATTAAAACACAGACCTCCTAGTATATCCAATATTTCATATATGTTCTTCTGCTGCAATGTTCTGTGATGAGATCATATTACTGCCTGAGACGAATGTTTATATTATATATATGAGAAATATGTTATATTGCTGATTTCGTTTCAAATGTGATGCTTGTGAAGCATAATAAAATGGGACTTCATTAATGAGATTAATGAAACAAAAGAAACCTAAAGATGTTGTAGAAACTTGTTTCGAAAACTGGTAGCTCTAGTTTTTGCTTTGCATAGCAGTATTCCTTGTAGAATATCCAGCACCTTATTCGATAAGGAAAGAGCCGAGATCCCTTCACCGGGAGTGACCTCTTTAGCGAAACTAGCAGATGCTACAAACTCGGTTTGTCTTTTGATTGCTTTTTATAGTTTTTGCTTTGCATAGTGGTATTTGTGAAATATCCTGCACCTTATTCGTTAAGAAAAGAGCCGACGAACCCTTCACCGGGATTGGCCTCTTTAGCGAAACTAGAAAAGGCCTAAAAAACACTCCATTTAAAATCATTCGATTCTGCAACGATATCAAGTTCATTACGCAAAAGATTTTCTTAAAAACCTGTCGTAGCACTGTGTCATTTTAAGAAGTAGAGTACTTAGTATTCGTGCTGCGTATGTCGACTATAGTTGAGGCGTAGTGTACGGTAGCTAAGTGATGTCTTCCTACACAGCATATTATGCGATTAATTAGGACAGTCATGTGATTATGTCGACCATAGTTGAGGGTCATATGGGTGGGTCTAATTAATCATGAAATGACGGGTAGAACTTGATTAGTGCTTATGATATGTTGACCATAGTTAAGGTTATAAGTACTAGGGGTAAAAATATTATCGGGGATTTCAAGTGTTGAAATTTGCAATGAGATTGCATACCTCCTATGAGATAGTTGGATCCCGATACCCGCTGCGAGTAAGGGTTACTCCTGGGAGAGTTTTACACATTACAATTAGCTAATCAAGTAGGTGTCTAGAAAGGTGTTAACTGGGTTAAGCCTCTGGGAAAATGAGGTTTATTGGTCCGTGCGAAAGCACGGGGAACCTCCCTCAAAGTACCGGCACTGGCCTGGCTGAAAGATTGGAAAACTTATAGGGTGTAATTAATCCCGGCTAGTCTTTCCTTTTAGGGTTTGAAAGAAGATTTGACTAAAACAGTGGGAGACATCCTGATTAGATATATTAATAACCAATCTAAATCTTGCAAGTGCATACGCTGAGTGTTTTCTTCTCTCTCTCTCCAGGTAGCGACCATGTCACGCCTTAATCAAGATAATAATACGGATGTATTGACCGAACCCGCTTGTTATACTACGCTAGGGAACGTTGGTCCCGCTCCAACTTATAAATGTTATAAGACTGAGCAGGAAATAGGGGATTACCAGAATTCCCGTGCCGCCCAAACGAAGAAAGTGCATGCTGATGCATTTTCTTTGGGTGTGTTCATTACAGAGAACTGTTTCTCAGTATCCTTTACGTCCTGAGTATGAGATACCGGATCAGGATCCCGCATATGTAATCTGTTACATGGGCTACAGATAGGTAGAGAACTGAGAACGGGTGATAAGTTTCAAGAGTTGGAAATGGTGCAATTGTTGCAAGCCAAGTCTGTTGGCAGTTATCACCCTGTATTACCAAAATACATTGATTCTAAACGAATGTTATTAGATATCGAACCTGATATACAACATCATATCAGTCTCTTTATTAGTAAAGAAGGATATAATTTTGTATTGTTGGATAATGTTTTGAAAATTTCCTATATCAAGAGTTGATCGGTTCAGGCACATTATCTAAAAGCATATACGTTCTAAATTAAACCACAGTTCTTAGTGTACAGAACACACACAAGAGTAAGAGTTCAGAAATGAACGAATCCTTCTTGAGGTATTGTAGACTAGGTCATATCAATGTGACCCGACTGGCTGAAGTTACATTTAGATGCATATTTAAATTAGTTTGAATTTACATCTTGTGATGCTTGCCGGTCATGTCACAAAGATAAGATGACCACAGCTCTGTTTATTGGAAACAGAGAAAGAGTTGGTGAACTCTTGGGATTGATACATGATGATATATGTAAGGTCCCATGTCTACACATGGCAGGACCGGTTCTTTATACTTCATTACATTCACTGATTATCTCTTAAGGTTCGGACATATGTTCCTGTTAAAACACAAGTCTGAACCTTTTAAGAAATTCAATGAATATGAGTTAGAAGTAGAGAACTAAAATGTGTATAAGTATTATGTCCTTTGATGAGATCAAGGAGGAGAATACTTGAGCACTGAATTCCTGGACTATTCTAAAGGAGAATGAGATTCTCTCTTAGCATTACTCCTCTGTATACACCACAGCATGTAGGTGTATCAGGGCGGAGAAATTTCACCCTATTAGATATGGTGCGCTCTATGATGAGTACCACTGAGTTTCCTATTTTCCTTTTGGGAGTTATGCACTTGAGAAGCTGCATACCTATTGAAAGGGTTCCAATCAAATCAGAAGCCTACCACTCCATATGTGATATGGAATGGAAAGAGCCTATATCTTAAGTATGTTGAGATTTGGGGTTGTCCGGCCTATGTCTAAAAGCATAATCCAGACAAGCTCGAGGCAATGTCAGTTCTGTGGAAATTTGTTGGATATCCCAAGCATTCGCAAGGGAATATCTTCTACTAAACCGAGGAACAAAAGATGTTTTGTTTCTCAGCATGCCACCTTTGTGAAAGGGAATTTCTTGTGAAGAAATTAGTGTTCATGAGGTAGAACTGGAAAGAGTTCTAGCTATACAAACTGCAGCTTATAATTTGGTAGAACCAAAGGATTCAATAGTTTCCAACGAACCTCAGCCTCTCCGCCGATCTAGTAGGGTTCCTCACCCACTTGATAGATACTTCGGTTTTCTCTATGACAATGGGAGCGAGGATTGCATCATGTGATGATGACCCAACTAGTTTCGAGCAGGCCATCAGGAGTGGGACTCTGTAAGAATGGCTGGATGCTAAGTGATCTGACATGGAATCCTTATACACCAACAAAGTATGAACTTTGGTTGCTTTATCTGAAGGGTTAAATCCCCATCAGGAGCAAGTATATCTTGAGAAGATTACTTGGTGTACATGGAAAAGTTGAGACTTTCAAAACTATGCTTAAGTCCATCCAGATCCTACTTGCCACTGCTACATACCATGACTACAATATCTGGTGGTTGGGTGTCAGGACTGCTTTTCTAAATGATGATTTAGAAGAGAGTGTCTATAAGTACATAGCCAGAGGGCTTCGTAGACAGTGGGAGCAGCGGAAACGTGTGCAAGTTGTTTTATGCGATAAATAAGGCATCGCAGAGTTGGAACGTCTGTTTTAATGTGGTAGTCAAAGAGTTTGACTTCATCAAAATGGTAGATGAACCTTGTATATACAAAAAAGTAGTAGGGAGTATGGTGGTGATCCTCGTATTATACATGGATGACATACTCTTGATAGGGAAGGAGTTTCCTATGCTACGCTCGGTCAATCTCCTCCTATCACAAGTATTCTCTATATAAGATCAAGATGATACCTCCTTAATCCTAGGTTTTATATCTATGAGATACATCTAATTGGATGTTAGGATTCTCACTAGTTGTAGTGAGATGGTATCAATCGATCCTGGGGAGAATCACTGGAAAGGTTCCAGGATGATAAGGACGACTGAATGTCAGTCACAGGCATTGTCTTTACCCTCAGTGGAGGGACGGTATGTTGGAAGAGTTCCAAGCTAGATACCGTGACATACTAGACGATTAAAGGTAGGATAAATCACTACCAAGGATGCTACCAAAGAAATAGTCTGGATGTACACTAGTTCATGAGATGAACTTCGTTCCTATCATTGTGTGTCAAAACACAGTGGGAATTACACAAGACTCTATGACGATCTTGGGTCTACAGACTACCCTGTACCAGTGTCACCGGAGAACTACCATTTGACGTGAGGTATAATACCATCTGGGAGTTCTCGGCGAGTCCTTCCAGTGTACCCAGTCTCCACTGAGCACCCGTACACCATCCTTGATGTCAAACACCGATGGATATGGGATCATCCATCGCCCATCATATGGGTCAAGATGCGTATATGCTAGTCTACTCTGGTGTATCGATGCCCTGTCTCGATACACCCTCATCTAGGAATAGTTATAGGATGTACTCATCGACTACTCTGGCCTCAATAGTATGATCTCATCATAGTCCCAGTAGTCGAGTACATATCGTAAGGGCTTTATCAACATGTGAGAGTAAGACAATAAACTAATATAAGTCAACATGTTAAGATAAAGTAAAACCAAATAGCATACTATCATGACGAGCAAGAAAGTCCTCTCTCTATATATCCAAGCATCCATTATAATATACATCATATGTACAACAATGGCCTCTATGGTATATACATAACTAACAATCTCCCACTTACACTAAGGCCAGCTGTTGTAGTATCTCATACCTAGCATCTCGAATAATCTCTCAAACTGTATCTGGGGAATGGCTTTCGTGAGTGGATCCGCAGTGTTGTCCTTCATATCTACTCTCCTGACCTCGATCTCCCGGCGATCAACTATCTCCCTGATCAGGTGATATCGCCTCAGAATATGTCTGGACTTCTGATGGGACCTGGGTTCCTTGGCCAAAGCCATAGCTCCATTGTTATCACAATACAGAGGTATTGGATGCTCAATGGATGGAACCACACCAAGTTCACTAATGAACTTCTTTATCCAGACAGGCTCTTTGGCAGCATCGTTGGTAGCGATGTATTCAGCCTCCATCGTCGAGTCTGCAACGGTATCCTGTTTGGAACTCTTCCAACATACCGCCCCTCCATTGAGGGTGAAAACAAATCCCGAGTGCGACTTAGAGTCGTCCTTATCACTCTGGAAGCTGGTATCGGTAAAGGGCTCCACCTGGAGTTCTCCGTTACCATACACCAAGAACATCTCTTTAGTCATTCGCAAGTACTTGAGAATGTTCTTCACAGCTATCCAGTGACTCTCTCCAGAATCTGCTTGATACCGACTTACTACATTTAGTGAGTATGCTACATCAGGTCTGGTACATAACATCGCATACATGATAGAGCCTACTGCCGAAGCATAGGGTATCCCTTGCATGCGAGCTCTCACCAAATCAGTCTTGGGAGATATCTCTTTGGAGAGAGTGAGTCCAGAGATCGTGGGTTGGTTCCTACGCTTGGATTCTTCCATACTAAACCTCTTTAGTACGGTGTCAATGTATCTGGATTGGGACAATCCCAGTATCCATTTAGATCTATCTCTATAGATCATAATTCCCAATATGCAGGAGGCATTACCTAAATCTTTCATTGAGAATCTTTGTGATAAGAAGAGCTTAACTGATTGCAGCATATGAACATCATTTCCTATCAAGAGTATGTCATCGACGTATAATACGAGGAAGACTACCTTACTTTCTGCAATCTTCTTATAAATACAAGGTTCATCTACGTTTTTGATGAAGTCAAACTCTTTGACTACAACATGTAAGCAGATGTTCCAACTCCGCGATACTTGCTATAACCCATAGATGGATTTAAGCAGCTTGCACACCTTTCCGCTGCTCCCACTATCTACGAAGCCCTCTGGCTGAGTCATATACACGCACTCTTCTAAATCACCGTTTAGAAAGGCGGTCTTAACATCCATTTGCAAGATTTCGTAGTCATGGTATGCAGCAATGGCAAGTAAGATCCGGATGGACTTAAGCATAGCCACTGGAGAAAAGGTTTCGTTATAATCCACACCTGGTTGTTGACGAAAACCCTTTGCAACAAGTCTAGCTTTGAAAGTCTCAACCTTTCCATCTACACCAATTTTCTTTTTAAAAATCCACTTGCTCCTAATGGGTTTTACTCCTTCAGGAGCAACTTCCAAAGTCCATACTTTGTTGGTGTACATGGATTCCATCTCAGATCGCATTGCATCCAGCCACTTCACAGAGTCACCACTCGTGATGGCCTGCTCGAAACTAGTTGGGTCATCATCTTCCATGATGCAATCCTCGCTTCCACCATCAATGAGAAAACCGTAGTATCTCTCAGGTGGATGAGAAACCCTACTAGATCGGCGGAGAGGCTGGGGTTCGTCGGGTACTACTGAATCCTCTGGTTCCACTAAATCTTCAGTTGCAGTTTGTGACGCTGGAACTTCTTCCAGTTCTACCTCATTTTCACTATCTTGTTTCATAAGAAAACCTTTTTCTAAAAAGGTGGCATGTCGAGAAACAAACACTTTTTGTTCCTCGGAGTGGTAGAAGATATACCCTTGCGAATGCTTGGGATATCCAATAAACTTGCATAGAACTGATCTTGCCTCGAGCTTGTCTGGATTTTTTAGTTTTCACATATGCCGGACAACCCCATATCTTAATATAATTAAGATGTGGTGTCTTTCCTTTCCATATCTCATATGGAGTGGTTGGCACAGATTTGGTAGGAACCCTATTCAATAGGTCTATGGCCGTCTCAAGCGCATACCCCCAGAAGAAAATAGGCAACTCAGCAGTGCTCATCATAGAGCGCACCATATCTAATAGGGTGCGATTCTCCGTTCCGATACACCGTTGTGCTGTGGTGTATAAGGAGGAGTAAGCTGAAAGAGAATTCCATTCTCTTTTAGATAATCTAGGAACTCATTGCTTAAGTATTCACCTCCTCGATCAGATCGAAGAATCTTAATACTTTTGCCCGTTTGGTTCTCTACTTCGTGCTTATATTCTCTGAATTTCTCAAAAGCTTCAGACTTGTGTTTCATCAGGAACACATGTCCGAATCTTGAGAGATCGTCAGTGAATGTAATGAAGTAGGAAGAACCGTTCCTGGCATGTGTAGACATGGGACCGCATACATCACTATGTACCAGTCCTAAGAGTTCCGTAACTCTTTCTCCGTATCCACTAAACGGAGTTTTGGTCATTTTTCCTTTGAAACATGAATGGCAAGTATCATAAGATGATAATTCGAACGTATTCAAATATCCATCCTTATGTAACTTAGCTAGCCGTGTCGCATTGATATGACCAAGTCTACAATGCCACAAGAAAGATTCATTCATTTCTGAATTCTTTCTCTTGTGTGTGTTTTGTATATTAAGGACTGTATTTTGATTGAGAATGAATATGCCATTATGTAACGAGCCTGATCCAATCAACTTTTGATCTAGGAAGATGTTCATAACATTATCCTGTACTACAAAATTATATCCTTCTTTACTTAATAGAGAAACTGATATAGTGTTGCACATCATGTTCGGTATATAATAGCACTCGTTCAGAATCAGTGTATTACTACTTGGTAATACAAGGTGATATTCGCCAACTGCTTTGGCTGCAATACTTGCACCATTCCCTACTTGTACGGAATGATCACCTTTTCCCAGTTCTCTACCTTTACGTAGCCCATGTAACAATTTACATATGTGGGATCCCGATCCGGTATCTAATACTTAGGACGTAGGGTGAACTGAGAAACAGTTCTCAATAACTAACACACCCGAAGAAGATGCATCAGCATGCTTATTCTTCGTTTGAGCAGTATGAGAATCCAGATATTCTTCGATTTCCTGTGCAGTCTTATAACTCTTATAAGAAAGAACGGGTCCAATGTTCTCCTGCTCAGTATAATAAGCGGGTTCAGTTAATACATCCATATTATTATCTTGATTATGGCCTGACATGGTCACTACCTGGAGAGAGAGAGAAGAAAATACTTTAGCGTATGCTCTTGCAAGATTAGATTGGTTATTATCTTATCTAATCAGGATGTCTCCCACTGTTTTTATCAAATCTTCCTTCAAACCCTAAAAGGTAAGATTAGCCGGGATTAATACACCCTACAATTTCGTCAATCTTTCAGCCAGATCAGTGTCGGTATTTGAGGGAGGTTCCCCGTGCTTTCGTACGGACCTAATTAAATTAAACCTCATTTTCCTAGAGGCATAACCCCGTTAACACCTTTCTAGACACCTACTTGATCGGCTAATTGTCCTGTGTAAAATTCTCTCAGGAGTAACTCTTATTCGCAGTGAGTATCAGGATCCAACTATCTCATAGGAGGTATGCAATCTCATTGCAAATTTCAATACTTGAAATTCCCGATAATGATTTTACCCCTAGCGTACCATGACCTTGACGCATGCCAAACAACCCATAGTCCACTAGTCAAGTTCAACCCGTACATTTCGTGATTGAATTAAACCCACCCGTACGACCCTTGACGCATGCCAAACAACGCCGTACGAATACCCTAATCCAATCGCATCTCATGCTACAGATAAGTAATAATCAGCTACCGTACACTACGCCTTGACGCATGCCAAACTACTGCAGCACAAATACTAAATATTACTTATCTGAAATGACGGAGGGCTACACAGGTTTTTCAGAAAACCATGAGCGTAATGAACTTGATATCGTTGTAGAAACAAATGATTTTGAAAAGGAGTGTTTTTGAGGCTTTTCTAGTTTCGCTAAAGAGCTCACTCCCGGTGAAGAGATCTCGGCTCTTTCCCCATCGAATAAGGTGCAGGATATATCATATATACCGCTGTGCAAAGCAAGAACTATATAAGCTGTCAAAAACTAAACCGCGAGTTTGTAGCATCTGCCAGTTTTGCTAAAGTGGTCACTCCCGGTGAAGGGATCTCGGCTCTTTCCTCATTGAATAAGATGCAGGGTATATCATATATACCGCTGTGCAAAGCAAGACTGTAGCTAACCTTTTTATAAAGTTTTGATTCCACAATATCTTTTAGGTTTCTTTTCTTTTTATTAATCTCATTAATATATCCCATCAGCTTATGCTTCCTAAGTATCACAGTAGAAATGAAAGCAGTAATATTTATATATCAGCATATATATATATAGTATAAGCATTCATCTCAGGCAGTAATATAATCTCATCATAGAACATTGCAGCAGAAGAACATATATGAAATATTGGATATACTAGGATGTCCGTGTTTTAATACGAGCCTGTATAAAACACGGATTCCACGGTCGCGATGAATAGCCAAACCCATATCCCTAGACCCCTACGAGAGCGGCAAGCAACACTGCCAATTCTATGGTTAGGAGACCCGGTCTCGACTCCTCGAGATGGCCTCCCACTGGACCCTAGAACCCTGTTACTTATGCTCCCCTCCTTGGGTCTACCTAATACGGAAAAGTAAATAATATACACTGGTGACAACAACCTCATCCCGGAAGTGCCCCAATAAAAGAATATTACATACAAATGAATTTTACATGAATAAAAATAAAAACCCTCATCTCACATAAAACCCCCGGCTATTCAGAATACAACGATCCAATATAACATATCACAGCAACACATAATATCTCATATCATAACCGTAAGTAAGTATGCATACACCGATCATCATTGATGTATAGCAACGAAAACCGGCAATACAACTACATACTACACTTACGGTCATATAAAAGAAAGTGTAAAACTATAACATTTGGAATCCTAAATCACTTTAGACAACTTAAATCCGAAATATCACATACTTCGTATTTCATGCCTAACTATATGAATTCCACATATTGTATCACATTCCAGATAAATAGACAATATTAAACTTTCCGATCGAATAATCAAATACCCAAGATTTCCTAAATAGCTCAACACTTGAGCGGAGTTCAAAAATCCCAGAATATGTCACAGTAGCAATGGTCCAGCCGTAGAAGGGTCAAACCAACGCCTCACATATGGCAACGCCGTACTGCCCCAAACCCTAAGGTTTAGAGGCGGTTCAGACGGTCACATAATCGAGTTAAGATTTGTGTTCTTCTAGAGGGTCCACCGCGTCACTTGCACGTTTTTCCGAAAGATCTAAACTCAAGAAAAATTCAATACTTGAAAGTTTTCCGTGTTGGGAAAAAATGAGTTAATGATATCCGTTCGAATATTTTAATACTTTCTAAGTTATCCGGAAAAAAAAACGAAGTAAAACTTTCCGATGGAATCTACGATTACATAAAAATCCCCAAAACACTTAACACTTGAGTGAGATTAAAAATACCCATAAGCAGCTACAAATACCTACGGATATATCCACCAGACACGTGTCCCCAATTCCCACATATGGCCGCGGAACCGCCGCGACAAGCATGTTCTTGCCGCGGTTCCGCAGCCCTTTGAGAGCCTTGGGGGCTCGTATTTCAGGGTTATCCTTAGAATTCGCTACTGATTTTTTGAGTATTTTTAATGTAGAAAAAATCACATTTTTACAAAATTTCCAGAGAGGGGGTCTATTTCGACGTTTCGGGGTTCGATCGGACTTTTAACTTCGTATACACATCGCCTAATGCTCTAGCTAGGATCTGATACCACTGTAGGGTTCCTAGGCGCTCTTACAAGGGTCTATAAGGTATCAACCATGCCCGATTCAAAAATCAGACGTGCCGAACAATCCAAAGCTAGGATCTTTGCTAGATAATTAGGGTTTAACATGCAAGTAAACATCTTTAAACTAAGAGTGAGGGATTACAACCTTTGTAGTCCGCTCCTTCGCTTCATAAGCTCTGAGTAGAAGTCCCTTCGCCGAGATCCATGATCTCCCGGACTCAAGAGAGGCTCCACAACTCGAATGATCCATGCTAGCTTGTAGTCTTCCTTTTCTCCTATAATCTACCTCGAAGTTTCTTTAACTCAAGCTCTCACTCACTAATGAGGTGAACACCCTAATCTAATTGGCTAGATTAGATGAGGATGATGAAGTAAGATTTATGCTCTCTTTTATTATCAAATTCTCACACTAAATCATCACTAAAGAAAAACCTAGAAAGGTTTTGTGAGCTCATCGAAGAAGAAGATGAAGGAATTTTCTTTTGTGATGAATAATGAAAAATATCATAATGATTAAAAAATGCAACCATGGTTGAATATGAAGAGGCTAACCATTGTAGAGACTTAACCTAGGGTGAAGGGTTTGGGTTGGATTAGAAATATCAAGCAAAATATCAAGCATAATATCTTTGCTAGAAACAAAGTAAAAGCTTCTAGAAGCTATAAGAAAAAGCTAACCCAAATCAAACCCTAACTAGATTTAATCTCCATTAATTATGTTGCATTAGTAATCATAACTTGTTACTATATTATGTTAGGTCCACGTTACCTCTTCCGGTACTTTCGGGGATGCGGAAACGGTAAAACAAAATTTTTTCTTAACTTTGTAATATGGACCGTAAAAGCCGGATCTTTGCTAAACTAAACTAGCAAACTTGCAAAGAAGAGTTAACTACTCGGCAAAGTGGTTATACCTCAACTTGAACTCCTTCTCTTCTTGTTGTTCTTCTTCTTTCTTGCTCTTTGTAGTAGCTTGAATGGCTTTCCCTCCTCGTCTCCTCTTTGCCGAAGATAGATCCACCTGAGGGCTTCATCCTTGGGCTCCTTTCTCGATCTTGAGAGAACTAAGGTATTCGGCTTGCTAGACCTTCTACCTTAGAGTGAGTAGAGTGTGCTTTGGGGTGTTATATCTTCAAGGAGATGATTCTCAACACATGAGATTTGCTCTCCTTGAACAAGAGGAGGAAGAAGATGAAGTGAGGAGAGAGAATCAATATGATAGAATGAGCTCTCTTTTTCCTTTTGCAACCATATCAAAAAGAAAAAGAATTATCTAAATAATAATAATAATTCAAATGAGAATAGTTGATGGTTGTTTTGGAATGACCACTATCATACTTCATTAAATGAAATGTAAGCTAGAATCAAGGAGCATCCTTGCAAAGTAATGATGATGGTCAAACATTCAACCATGGTCAACAAGTCAACCATGGTCAACAAGTCAACAAAACCAACCATAACATAATTTCATTTAATTACTATTATTAATTGATATCTCACTAATTTATTAGGGTTTGGAAAAAAGACGACTGTCAACTGTGCATGCGCACCCGTTCCGAAACCCTAATGAAAAACCTCTTCTTCCGCCTCAAACAACTGTGCATACACACCTGCATTCTTGTTCCGAGGAACATGAATACTGAGAGATAAAAGTAACCCCAAAACATATACCAGTATCCGGCTCAAACCAGAGCCCGCTGGCAATATCCGTCCGGACTCCAAACGTGCACAAGTGCGCGGATGAGAACGAACCCTGTCGCAAAACCATGCGACCTCTACTCTGTTTTGCCCAGAGGCGAATACCCTCTGTGTGGGACTCTAAAGACTCGACACTACGCTGGCAGTGGGTTTAACCACAGACCGCAAGCGGCACTAGCTGTGCGTAACGGTCCCCAGGTAGATGCCGATAAGAAGACTTGACGAGGTAAAACCCATCTGAACTCCTACTGAGTCTGAATGTGACAATCTCCGTACAGTCCGGTCTGTTCGTCTGATACATCGCATGGCGGGCCTAGGGGGGCGGTAAACGTCAGTCCCCTAATAGCGGTACAAGTCGTGTCGGAGTGAAGCCCAATACACCCTGAGATAACACTGGAAACCTACCAGTATATCTCGCTTGCCCTGGCCAGGGACTACTCGTGTAATGGCTCTCCTAGACACAGCGCGATGTCAACCCCCAATACCGGGAGAGACGAATCCTGTCTAACCGTCACTGCCTCCAAGTGCTTCGGGACTGCTCCCAACTACTACCTGTTTGCACGACTCAGTAGAGCCGTGGTAGGGTAGTAATCAAAGAACAGTGGGAACACACTCGAGGCGAAGTGACAGTGTCAAGTCAGAGGACTAAGCTGTACTCATGTCACCTGGGAACTGATAACTGACAATAGGTATAATACCAATCATCAGTTCCCTGGGAGTCTTGTCCAGTGTACTCGTAACCCAACGAGCACCCGCATACTATCTCAAGTACGACGTACCGACGGCTGTGGGACAGACCGTCTCCCGTGCTGGGATGAGAAGCGCATACGCTAGTCTACTCCGGAGTATCGATGCCCTATCTCGGTACTCCCACGACTAGGGACGTGTATAAGGATGTGCTTGTAGATTACCCAGCCCCCACGAGTGTGATCGCCATCACAACGCCGGTAATCAAGCAAAGATCCTAAGGGCTCTACTAATGCGTATAGGTGATATAATAAATAAACACACATGTACACATTAAAGCAGAGACAAACCAAGTAGCATACTACTATATTGAGCAAGATTGTCTGTACAACTGTGAATATCCCAAGCTTCCATCAAGTAATATACATACTAGTATGATACAGTAATGGCCTCTAGGGCATATACACTAACAATCTCCCACTTGCACTAAGGCCATGTACTGGCGTATCGAAGACCTATCATCTCGATCAGCCGCTCGAACTGAGTCTGGGGTAAAGCCTTTGTGAATG
The DNA here is from genome assembly GCA_030015575.1 of Agapanthus africanus. Classification (NCBI taxonomy): domain Eukaryota; kingdom Viridiplantae; phylum Streptophyta; class Magnoliopsida; order Asparagales; family Amaryllidaceae; genus Agapanthus; species Agapanthus africanus. Next base: position 352,456,708 of record CM057347.1, on the reverse strand, counting down.
GGTCCGCAGTGTTGTCCTTTGTATCCACTCTCCGTACCTCGATCTCCTGTCGATCAATGATCTCCCTGATCAGGTGATACCGCCTTAAGATGTGCCTGGATTTCTGATGGGACCTTGGTTCCTTCGCTAAAGCTATAGCCCCATTGTTATCGCAATACAAAGATATTGGGTCAACAATGGACGGAACCACCTGAAGTTCACAAATGAACTTCTTCATCCAGACCGCCTCTTTTGCGGCATCGCTTGCAGCAATGTATTCAGCCTCCATCGTCGAGTCTGCGACGGTATCCTGCTTGGAACTCCTCCAACATACCGCCCCTCCGTTGAGGGTAAACACAAAACCCGAGACAGACTTGCTGTCATCTTTGTCACTCTGGAAGATTGAATCGGTAAAGGACTCGACCCTGAGGTCTCCATTACCGTAAACCAGGAACATCTCCTTAGTCCTTCTCAGGTACTTGAGAATGTTCTTCACTGCTGTCCAGTGGTCCTCCCCTGGGTCTGACTGATACCGGCTTACCGTGCTCAATGCGTAAGCTACATCTGGTCTTGTACATAGCATCGCATACATTATAGATCCTACCGCCGAAGCGTAGGGTATAGTGCTCATGCGAACCCTCTCCTCGTCAGTCTTTGGAGACATCTTCTTGGAGAGGGTAATTCCGTGCAATGCGGGTATGTTACCGCGCTTGGAACCCTCCATACTAAATCTCTTTAGTACGGTCTCTATGTACCTGGACTGCGAAAGTCCCAACAGTTTCTTGGATCTATCTCTATAGATCTTGATCCCCAGAATGTACGAGGCATCACCCAGGTCCTTCATGGAGAACCTTTGTGACAAAAATAGCTTGACCGATTGTAGCATAGGAATATCATTTCCTATCAAAAGAATGTCGTCCACGTACAAGACTAGGAATACGACAGTTCGTCCTACAATCTTCTTATATACACAGGGTTCATCTTCGTTCTTGATGAAATCAAATTCCTTGATTGCCTCATCAAAACAGATGTTCCAGCTCCGCGATGCCTGCTTTAATCCATAAATGGATTTAAGCAACTTGCACACCTTTCCGCTGCTCCCACTGTCTACGAAACCTTCTGGTTGATCCATGTAAACGCACTCTTCCAAACAACCGTTTAGGAAAGCCGTTTTAACATCCATCTGCCAGATTTCATAGTCATGGAAGGCAGCAATGGCAAGTAGGATCCGAATGGATTTGAGCATAGCCACCGGAGAAAAAGTTTCATCATAGTCCAAACCAGGTCTTTGACGAAAACCTTTTGCAACGAGTCTAGCTTTATAGGTTTCCACCTGCCCATCTACACCAAGTTTCCTTTTGTAGATCCATTTGCATCCAACGGGTTTTAACCCAGGTGGAGCAATATCCAAGGTCCACACTTTATTGGCGTACATGGACTCCATTTCGGATTGCATTGCTTCCTGCCACTTATCAGAGTTCCTACTGATAATGGCCTGCCTGAAACCGGTAGGGTCATCTTCTTCCAAGATGCAATCCTCTCGATCCCCGTCAATGAGAAAACCGTAGTATCTCTCGGGCGGATGAGAAATCCTACCAGATCTGCGGAGTGGCTGAGGTTCGTCTGGGGTTATTGAATCCTGAGGTTCTGTCAAACTTTCAGTTTCAGTTTGTGGTCGCTGAATTTCTTCCAATTCTACCTTGCTCCCACTAATTTCTTTTGCAAGAAACTCCGTTTCCAAGAAAACGGCATGCTGAGCAACAAACACCTTTTGTTCCTCGGTGTGGTAGAATAGATATCCATAACCATTCTTTGGATATCCCACAAACTTACATAAAACTGACCGTGCCTCTAGTTTATCTGGTTTATGCTTTTTAACATAAGCCGGACAACCCCATATCTTAGATCTTTTAAGATATGGCCTCTTTCCATTCCATATCTCGAACGGAGTCTTAGGCACTGATTTAGACGGAACATCATTCAATAGGTATGCTGCTGTCAATAGCGCATGTCCCCAAAATGAAAGAGGCAACTCAGCATTACTCATCATGGAGCGAACCATATCCAGTAGGGTACGATTCCTCCGCTCCGAAACACCGTTGTGCTGTTGTGTATAAGGAGGAGTAAGCTGAGAGAGAATACCATTCTCTTTTAAGTAATCCAGGAATTCCGTGCTTAAGTACTCCCCTCCCCTGTCAGACCGGAGGATCTTGATACTTTTGCCTGTCTGGTTCTCTACTTCGTTTCTGAATTCCTTGAATTTCTCAAAAGCTTCAGATTTGTGTTTCATCAGATACACATATCCGAACCTAGAGAGATCGTCAGTGAATGTGATGAAGTACGAGAACCCACCCCTTGCATGTATAGACATCGGACCGCACACATCACTATGTACGAGTCCCAAGAGCTCGGTTGCTCTTTCTCCATGTCCGGTGAACGGAGATTTGGTCATCTTCCCTTTGAGACAAGACTGACAAGTTCCATAAGATGAAAACTCGAACGCATTCAAGAGTCCATCTTTATGCAACTTACTCAGTCTTTTCTCTCCGATATGACCAAGTCTACAATGCCACAAGTAGGATTCATTCGTATCTGAATTCTTCCTCTTGCGTGTGTTTTGTATATTGAGAACTGTATTCTGATTTAGAACGTAGATACCATTACACAGTGTACCCCCTGCAACCAGTACCTTATGAAGGTAAATGTTCATGATATTCTTTTCAAGAACAAAGTTATATCCATCTTTATCGAGTAAAGAAACTGATATGATGTTGCAAACCATGGAGGGTACATAGTAGCAATCGTTCAAAATCATAGTCTTGCCATTTGGCAATACTAGGTGATATTCACCGACGGCTGCCGCATTAACTTGTGCTCCGTTCGCTACTCTGAGCGACATATCACCCGGTGCAACTTTCCTACTTTTTCTCAGTCCCTGCAATAAATTACAGATATGAGATCCTGATCCGGTATCAAGTACCCAGGAGGTAGGGCTGACCGTAAAACAGTTCTCAATTACAAGAACACCTGAAGTAGATGCAAAACCATGCTTCTTCTTCGACTGGGTATCCTGGAAATCCATACAATCCCCTTTCCCATTCTCATACTCATGACTGTTGTCACAAGTTAGAGCTGAACCAACTTTCCCCAGTCCCGAATAAGAATTCGGATCGGTCAAGCGATACATTTTATTATCTTGATTAGGGCGTGAAAATGTTGCTGCCTGGAGAGAGAAAAGAAACACTCAGCGTATGCTCTTGCAAGATTAGATTGGTTTATTAATTTATCTAACCAGGATGTCTCCCACTGTTTACTCAAATTCTTCTTAAAACCCTTTAAAAGAAGAACTAGTCAGGATTTTAATTCACGTCATAATACTTGCTTAACCTTTCAGCCAGGCTAGTGTCGGTACTTCGAGGGAGGTTTTCCAACGCTTTCGCGAAGTTCCTTAATTCAAGAACCTCTTTTCCCTGGGGGCGTAGCCCCGCTGACACCTTTCTAGACACCTACTAGGTTTATAGCATTGATCGTTAAGTGAAATAATCTCCCGAGAGTAATCCAACTCATCAGTGGGATCGGGATCCAACTGTCATTGTGTGATAACCTAGACGGAATCCACTCTAGTCACCACACTCCAGAAGGTATGCTAAATCTGCAAGTTTCAGTTCTTTTGAAACTCCCGATGTGGTTTTTGCCCCTAACTGTTCATGACCTTGACTAGGTCAACAAGCCACAAATTGTTAGACAAGTTCTACCCGTCATAATTCTGATTGCATTAGACCCACCCGTACGTGGCCTTGACTAGGTCAACAAGGCCGCATGACTGTCCTAACCAATCACATTTGCAATCCACAGAAAAATATTATTTAGCTACCGTTCACTACGCCTTGACTAGGTCAACAAACGCAGCACGAATACTGAATAATATTAATCCGAAACGACGGAGGGCTACGGCTGGGTTTTTGGCGAAAAACCCGTTAACGTAATGAACTTGATATCGTTGAAGGAACCTGATTGCACCTTTTTTGAAAATACAGTGGCGAAAACTTTTGCTAAAGAGGTCACTCCCTGTGAAGGGATCTCGGCTCTTTCCTCGTCGAGTGAGGTGCTGGGCATTCGTAAGATGAATACCTCGATGCAAAGCAAGAATAATCGACTATGGTGAAGTTATTACCCTGACGCAAACCTTTTGTCCAAGGGGTCACTCCCGATGAGGGGATCTCGGCCCTTGCCTCGTCGATTGAGGTGCTGGGCATTCATAACCGAATACCTCGATGCAAAACAAAAAGATGAACGTCCTTGTAATAACAGCTTTTTGAAAAACTTGTTCCAACAACGTCTTTTAGGTTTATTTTCTTGCATTAGTTCTTTTAATGCGTCCCATCATTTAAATCCTACCATTGCAGAAAACAACCAAAATATGACGTACGCTTATGCCATTCGCATTCGCCACGGGGTCCCGTCATCACCCGTTAGGTTACTTAACTAACGACAGAGCGGGGGCTGGGCTAGCGCGGCTGTAAAACATAAGCAACGCCTAAATATAAAGCAATGATAGACATTACAGATCACAGATGAATACATTGGATATACTAGGAATCCGCAATCCGTTCGAGCCTGCAATGAAAAACGGATTACACGGTCGCGGTGAATAGCCAAAACCCCACCCAAAACCCCTACGGGTGCGGCAAACTACCCGCCAAGAACCCGGTAGTTTGTGCACCCCTCCATGGGTCTATCCTAGGAATAAAAACAGTAAAAAGAATTATACAATGACGGCTACAACCCCGACCCGGTTGTGCGGCCATACAAATAATATTATTACATCAATTTACATTTACAAATGAATGAAAGAAAAACAAAAGCTCATCTCACATCCACCCCGGCTATTCACCCGCGACAGTCCAACACATTCATATACACATTCCAATATAACCCACAGGTCCCAGAGATGTATAACCCCGACTTATCGACTTATAGCGATTAGCCGACGTTCAATACATACAAACATCACAGATATAACCAATATAGCCAAAGTGTAGCGAAGTTCGAAAAAAATACGGATTTATAGGACCCCAAAAGTAAATTTCTTTTCTGGAAAATCTGGGCACATATAACATATTTGAGAAATCCCAAAACCCTACCAGATGAACACTGCACAAAACACGATCACATGAAGAGGCTAAACGGCGGCGGATCCGCGGCTAAGAGAATAGCTGAGGCCGCGGATCCGCGGCAGTTTGAGGGATTTATGGGATCGTTTTTCTTGGGTGTTCTCAGAAAACCCTGAGCCGATTTTAGGAGTAAAAAGTTTTACTTTTAGAGCATAAAAAATTTCAACAGAAACTTAGGGTTTTTGATTTCCGGTTTTTGTGATTTTTCGGTTTCGAACTTCCATACACTTCGCTACCAAGCTAGTTTAAGTTTAGTTAGGCTCTGATACCACTGTTAGGTCCACGTTACCTCTCCCGGTACTTTCGGGGATGCGGAAACGGTAAAACAAAATTTTTTCTTAACTTTGTAACATGGACCGTAAAAGCCGGATCTTTGCTAAACTAAACTAGCAAACTTGCAAAGAAGAGTTAACTACTCGGCAAAGTGGTTATACCTCAACTTGAACTCCTTCTCTTCTTGTTGTTCTTCTTCTTTCTTGCTCTTTGTAGTAGCTTGAATGGCTTCCCCTCCTCGTCTCCTCTTTGCCGAAGATAGATCCACCTGAGGGCTTCATCCTTGGGCTCCTTTCTCGATCTTGAGAGAACTAAGGTATTCGGCTTGCTAGACCTTCTACCTTAGAGTGAGTAGAGTGTGCTTTGGGGTGTTATATCTTCAAGGAGATGATTCTCAACACATGAGATTTGCTCTCCTTGAACAAGAGGAGGAAGAAGATGAAGTGAGGAGAGAGAATCAATATGATAGAATGAGCTCTCTTTTTCCTTTTGCAACCATATCAAAAAGAAAAAGAATTATCTAAATAATAATAATAATTCAAATGAGAATAGTTGATGGTTGTTTTGGAATGACCACTATCATACTTCATTAAATGAAATGTAAGCTAGAATCAAGGAGCATCCTTGCAAAGTAATGATGATGGTCAAACATTCAACCATGGTCAACAAGTCAACCATGGTCAACAAGTCAACAAAACCAACCATAACATAATTTCATTTAATTACTATTATTAATTGATATCTCACTAATTCATTAGGGTTTGGAAAAAAGACGACTGTCAACTGTGCATGCGCACCCGTTCCGAAACCCTAATGAAAAACCTCTTCTTCCGCCTCAAACAACTGTGCATACACACCTGCATTCTTGTTCCGAGGAACATGAATACTGAGAGATAAAAGTAACCCCAAAACATATACCAGTATCCGGCTCAAACCAGAGCCCGCTGGCAATATCCGTCCGGACTCCAAACGTGCACAAGTGCGCGGATGAGAACGAACCCTGTCGCAAAACCATGCGACCTCTACTCTGTTTTGCCCAGAGGCGAATACCCTCTGTGTGGGACTCTAAAGACTCGACACTACGCTGGCAGTGGGTTTAACCACAGACCGCAAGCGGCACTAGCTGTGCGTAACGGTCCCCAGGTAGATGCCGATAAGAAGACTTGACGAGGTAAAACCCATCTGAACTCCTACTGAGTCTGAATGTGACAATCTCCGTACAGTCCGGTCTGTTCGTATGATACATCGCATGGCGGGCCTAGAGGGGCGGTAAACGTCAGTCCCCTAATAGCGGTACAAGTCGTGTCGGAGTGAAGCCCAATACACCCTGAGATAACACTGGAAACCTACCAGTATATCTCGCTTGCCCTGGCCAGGGACTACTCGTGTAATGGCTCTCCTAGACACAGCGCGATGTCAACCCCCAATACCGGGAGAGACGAATCCTGTCTAACCATCACTGCCTCCAAGTGCTTCGGGACTGCTCCCAACTACTACCTGTTTGCACGACTCAGTAGAGCCGTGGTAGGGTAGTAATCAAAGAACAGTGGGAACACACTCGAGGCGAAGTGACAGTGTCAAGTCAGAGGACTAAGCTGTACTCATGTCACCTGGGAACTGATAACTGACGATAGGTATAATACCAACCATCAGTTCCCTGGGAGTCTTGTCCAGTGTACTCGTAACCCAACGAGCACCCGCATACTATCTCAAGTACGACGTACCGACGGCTGTGGGACAGACCGTCTCCCGTGCTGGGATGAGAAGCGCATACGCTAGTCTACTCCGGAGTATCGATGCCCTATCTCGGTACTCCCACGACTAGGGACGTGTATAAGGATGTGCTTGTAGATTACCCAGCCCCCACGAGTGTGATCGCCATCACAACGCCGGTAATCAAGCAAAGATCCTAAGGGCTCTACTAATGCGTATAGGTGATATAATAAATAAACACACATGTACACATTAAAGCAGAGACAAACCAAGTAGCATACTACTATATTGAGCAAGATTGTCTGTACAACTGTGAATATCCCAAGCTTCCATCAAGTAATATACATACTAGTATGATACAGTAATGGCCTTTAGGGCATATACACTAACATATTATATATCATATATATAATATATTTTTGTAACAAAAGAAAATAATACAATTAACATATATCGCATATATATCAATGTATTACCCGGTGAGAAAATGAATCAATAAAGCGAGCCAATATTAGATAATGTAATGTAATATATCATATATATTATTATACATTAAATTATCAAATCAACACCTGATCCGACAATCCGGCTATATCGAATATAACCGACTAATATATCATGTACCGATTCATCGAATCAACACTTGATCCGATGACCCGGCTCATATCAAAATATAGTGAGAATATAATACGGTATCCCATATCGTATTATCGTCGGTCCTGCACATATCACATATGTGCCCCTACTCCGTTTTTCCTGAGTCAAGAAACCTCTGTGTAGGACTCTAAAGAATCGTCAATACGCCGGCAGCAGGCGATAATTATATCAACACCCACAAGTTATAAGCAGTCAGCTAAATGTAACAGCCACCCAGGTATTGAGCGATCAGAAGATCAACAAGCAAGCCTGTACATTCTCCTGTGAATCCAATCAGTAACACTCCCGTACAGTCCGGTCTCTTCGTCTGATATGTCGCATATCTAGTCTAGGGGTGGTATACGTCAGACCCCAGTAACTGATAAGTCATGTCGATATGAGGCTTATAACGGGTCGAGAAATTACTGGTAACACTTACCAGTAAATCTCTATATCAGCTCTGGCCAGGGACTTCCAGTTATAGCCAATCGAACACAGTACAACATCCGGGAGAGACGAATCCCCTTCTATCGCTCATTGCCTCCATGTGATTCGGGATTGTACCCAAAAGCCACCGTTTTGCACGCCCTCTTGGACGTGGTAAGGTGGAAATCAAAACACAATGGGAATCATACAAGACTCTATGACGATCTCGGGTCTACAGACTACCCTATACCAGTGTCACCGGAGAATTGCCATCTGACGTGAGGTATAATACCATCTGGGAGTTCTCGGCGAGTCCGTCCAGTGTACCCAGTCTCTACTGAGCACCCGTACACCATCCTTGATGTCAAACACCGATGGATATGTGATCATCCATCGCCCATCATATGGGTCAAGATGCGTATACGCTAGTCTACTCTGGTGTATCGATGCCCTGTCTCGATACACCCTAGACTAGGAACAGTTATAGGATGTATTCATCGACTACTCTGGCACCACTAGTATGATCTAATCATAGTCCCAGTAGTCGAGTACATATCCTAAGGGTTTTATCAACATGTGAGAGTAAGACAATAAACTAATATAAGTCAACATGTTAAGATAAAGTAAAATCAAATAGCATACTATCATGACGAGCAAGAAAGTCCACTCTATATATATCCAAGCATCCATTATAATATACATCATATGTACAACAATAGCCTCTAGGGTATATACATAACTAACAATCTCCCACTTGCACTAAGGCCAGCTGTTGTAGTATCTTATACCTGGCATCCCGAATAATCTCTCAAACTGTATCTGGGGAATGGCCTTCGTGAGTGGATCCGCAGTGTTGTCCTTCGTATCTACTCTCCTGACCTCGATCTCCCGGCGATCAACTATCTCCCTGATCAGGTGATACCGCCTCAGAATATGTCTGGACTTTTGATGGGACCTGGGTTCCTTGGCCAAAGCCACAGCTCCATTGTTATCACAATACAGAGGTATTGGATGCTCAATGGATGGAACCACACCAAGTTCACTAATAAACTTCTTTATCCAGACAAGCTCTTTGGCAGCATCGTTGGCAGCGATGTATTCAGCCTCCATCGTTGAGTTTGCAATGGTATCCTGTTTGGAACTCTTCCAACATACCACCCCTCCATTGAGGGTAAAGACAAATCCCGAGCGCGACTTAGAGTCGTCCTTATCACTCTGGACGCTGGAATTGGTAAAGGACTCCACCTGGAGTTCTCCGTTACCATACACCAAGAACATCTCTTTAGTCCTTTGCAAGTACTTGAGAATGTTCTTCACAGCTATCCAGTGACTCTCTCCAGGATCTGCTTGATACCGACTCACTACACTTAGTGAGTATGCTACATCAGGTCTGGTATATAGCATCGCATACATGATAGAGCCTACTGCCGAAGAATAGGGTATCCCTTGCATGCGAGCTCTCTCCAAATCAGTCTTGGGAGACATCTCTTTAGAGAGAGTGAGTCCAGAGATCGTGGGTTGGTTCCCACGCTTGGATTCTTCTATACTAAACCTCTTTATTATGGTGTCAATGTACCTGGATTGGGACAATCCCAGTATCCGTTTAGATCTATCTCTATAAATCATACTTCCCAATATGTAGGAGGCATCACCTAGATTTTTCATTGAGAATCTTTGTGATAAGAAGAGCTTGACTGATTGCAGCATAGGAACATCATTTCCTATAGGAACATCATTTCCTATCAAGAGTATGTCATCGACGTATAATACGAGGAAGACTACCTTACTCTCTGCAACCTTCTTATAAATACAAGGTTCATTTACGTTTTTGATGAAGTCAAACTCTTTGAATACAACATCAAAGTAGATGTTCCAACTTCGCGATGCTTTCTTTAACCCATAGATGGATTTAAGCAGCTTGCACACCTTTCCGCTGCTCCCACTATCTACGAAGCCTTCTGGCTGAGTCATGTATACGCACTCTTCTAAATCACCGTTTAGAAAGGCGGTCTTAACATCCATTTGCCAGATTTCGTAGTCATGGTATGCAGCAATGGCAAGTAAGATCTGGATGGACTTAAACACAGCCACTGGAGAAAAGGTTTCGTCATAATCCACACCTGGTCGTTGACGAAAACCCTTTGCAACAAGTCTAGCTTTGAAAGTCTCAACCTTTCCATCTACACAAATTTTCTTTTTAAAAATCCACTTGCTCCCATGTAACGTTTTAAAAATAAATAAATAAATAAATAAATAAAATCCTTTAAGTGAATTTTCTGATTTTCGGTAAAATAATCCGTATTTTCCTTAAAACTTAACCATAATTATTTTTCATTATAAATTTAAAAGACTTATTTTAATTATGTAATTACTAGTAAATGGTGTTTATTTAGTCACTTATAAATTTTTAGTTTAATTAAATATTTTTTCTAAATTAATTATTTTAAATATTAACATAAGCTTTTTTTTGTACATTAAATTAGTGTAAATTGTAAATTGCAATGGGTTTATTTTTCAAAAGTGAACTATGACATATTAGAAATAGGTTTTTAGGATGCTAGTCTCTTTTTTAATTGTCTTTAAAATTCTAGAGTTTTCTATGATGAATTGAATTAAAAAAAAATTAAAATATAATGAAATTTGTGAAAAGACATAAAAGAGGTATTATTTTGGGAGAACTTTCTACATCATTTCAAATTCTTTCCTCCCTCACTTTCTCTCCCTAGGTTGGCCGGCCTCATCCCCCATGGCAGCCCCCCATTTTCCAAGTTCTCTTTTCCTTCAAAAAATCATCAAAAATCCTACAAAAATCCAAATAAAAACCCATAAATCCCTAATTTAATTCCTACCCACCATTATTTTCTCATTTTAGCTTGGTTCTTGGGACAATTTAGCATTTTTGGGGAGGCTAAGTTTCATGTTGATCCACAACCCTTGAGGTATAAAATCCAAAACCATAGTTAAATTGTTGTTTGCTTTCTAATCTAGCTTAATTGCAAAATTAATTGTGGTTTCTATTTCAAGATTCAAAATTCAAGAGTGGGTTTTAAAATGAAGTTTGGGTTTTTATTAATTGAGTGGGGTTATTATAAGTAGCTTAACATTTTTTTAGAAGAGAAAAATCTTGCATGGTTGTTGAATAATAATTTGTTCATTCAAAATTGTTTTAATTAAGCAATTTAGCTAACTAGGTTTTTATAAAACATATATATTGGTGATATAAAATTCTAATTAAGGTTTTTATCATTAGATTGTAGTTTTAATGAGAATATTAACATGTTATCGGAATGAAAAACCTAATTTAGTTACTAATTTGAAGTTGATAATGGAAAATTGTGATAAAAATGCTATTTTGCTAGCAAGATTTTAGAAATTCTTAAATAAATGAGATTTAAAATCTAATTATGGATTCATTATATTATTATCATCATGAATTGTAGTTTAATAAGTTAATTCATGCAAAATCAAGTTTAGTTGTGATATTGTGAAATTTTGCTTGCAAGGTGTTAAAATTTATTTAAATTGCAAACTAGAATTTCCAAATTAATACAAATTAGGGTGTTAAAAATATAGTAATGGTTTATATAATCTAATTATGCTATTTAATGAGTGTTATGACCATTAGTTTCATTTAAACGTCAAGTTTTGAAGTAAAACGGTAAATTGTCGTTTTCTAGGTTTTTACGAAATCGGACGATTTGATCGATTTTAAGTTTTCGATGATTTAAACCATATTTTATATTATAAATAATGAGTTTTGAAACTATGAGTTGTTTGTTTATGTTTTACCTCGATCAATCGGCGTTTGTACGCCGATATCGAGCGAAATTTGGTTCTTTTGCATGAGCGGGTCATAGGTTTTAACCTATGCGCGTTTCGTGCGTCATTTTGGTTTTTTCCGTGATTCAGTTTACGATATTATATATGTTTGTGTATAGGTACCCCTCACGTGGACTTCGAACGAGGAGGAAGAGGAGGGCGACATCGTTTTCGGCAGACAAGGACCATGTGAGTAGATGTATATTTACGGGGAAAGTCGGGTAGATGGCGTTTAGTACCCGCGCAAACGTAGAATAGAAATATTACTTATTGTCATTAAGAAGCCAGACGTGACCTTAGATTCTTGGTGAGTAGGACCTTAGTAATGACCTTAGGTTGGACTAGACTGATTTAGAAAGACCTTACCAGAGGATGAATATTTTGGAGGAGATTCGTAGGTTTCAGGTAGACACACACACATGCACACACAGAAACTTGACTTGGTGTATATGTGTATGTGTGTATATATAGGACTATGTGTAGGTATATATATACACAACATGTATATGTGATACAAGGATGTGGTATGATACATGGGGATGAAACAATATAACTGAGCTTGATGCCGTGATTTCTTGGCTATACAGTCGTGTTATGATGTTAGCGAATCATTAGGAAATGAGATAATGGATATGTATACATAAACAATAATAGGTGGTGATGATATTGAGGTACATGAGACTCTAAAATAGAACCCGGATTGTAACCTGTGACTGAATCACGATATGATATATGTGTGACTTGATTACGATATCATATAGGTGTGACTTGATTACGATATGATATAAGTGTGACTTAATCACGATATGATACATGTGACATGATATTTCTGAGGATAAATTGACGATGTATATTTATGCTGGCAATGATATATGATTGATGATATTGGGATGTATGCGATTACAGTACAGTACCTTTGATCATGACATTATTTGACGATGATATTAAACGAATAATGATGTACGTAGGTGATACTTGACCCGTACCCCGATATTAGGATGCCGTACGATGGATTTTACTGTACGAGGCATAGATGTGATGATTGATCCGCACTCTTGATTCGAGAAAGTCGTACTACGTACGTGACGCTATTGAGGCTGGATCGTCGACTATTAGAGATATAGACTCAGACCCTAGGTGGATTCCTATTTCTGATCGACTAGTTTCTTTAGTCTAGTTTCTTAAGGGGTTAGATAGATACTAGTTTAGGCTCGAGTCATTTAGTTGTAGTTAGACATATATATTACAAATGAGTGGTTAATAAACATTCATCTTTACATTCAGATCGTAATCATCAAGTTTCATGTTCGTACATACGTTTCTTTATTCAGTATGAAATTCTGCCTGTTAGGACACCAGCACCATTACCGATGATGCGCATATTCCACATACACTTATTTGCCGGCTCACACACATCATCATCGGTAATTGCTATGTCACGTACACTTTAGAGCATATTACCTTTTATTGGTAGAATCAACTAAAGGCTAGATCAATATAATATTGTGATTACTCTCAGGTGTTAGTCTAGACATTGGATTTATTACTTAGACATTTCATGCATTCACATTCTCACGTTATCATGCAGTATTGTGGGGCTTATGTCGATACTTATTATTTACTTACTCATGATTTTGGGATTTTGGATTTCTATGAGATTTCTGGATTTTGGGGAAAATCGCAAGAATATATATATAAAAACTTCTCTCTCTCCTCCTCTCTTTTTAAAATATAAGTTGCGGTTTTCTCGTGATATATGTGTTGTCCACCATGAGATTTCATGTTTTCTGTTGGATTTCGAGACCCGATTCGAGGAGTGGATGAACCGTTTCGGGTACATGGTAGTCCCAGTATGGTATCCCGGGGCAAGAAGATCGAGTTGTAGACGATGAGCCTAGCAGGGGAAGACTACCTACCGGTGATGTCTGGCGCGGCGGATATCCGGAGGATACCGACCGTTGTCGTGAGATTTGATGAGATGGGCCGATCCGGACTGACGGAGCCTGAGTTATTGAGACTATAAGATATTGAGACTATGAGGTATTGAGACTTGAGATTTACATGTTTTGTGTCGATGCTTGACACGGTTTTCTATGGATTTCATCGATGATATTTCAGATTTCTATACAAATTTTATCATGATAAAAGTTAAAGATTCTTATAAAGATATATCCAGATTTCAGGATTGATTGTTTTACATTCATGGTGCATGCATACTCATTCACATGACATATTACTATTTGAGGCATTGACACGAGCACGGAGCATTTGCACTTACGCGTAGTTTATTACCTTGCCATTACTAGATGACTAGTGATATATTGGTATATTATTATGACCTAGGACAGCGTCGTGCATTCGATTTCTTTTCGCAGATGTTTTCTACTCACGAGTTGGCAACTCACCCCCGTTGTGCCAAATTTTATTACAGGTTCGATGTACAGGTTTCTTTGGCAGCTTGCTGGCACATCTTTTCATTCAGGGTGATTTGCACGGTAGGTTGTTTCACTTGTATCAGGACCGCCGTTGTACTTTTATTATTTCATTGGTATCTAGTAAGTTCCATCAACCAAACTTGTATTACTTGATAAGTTTAAAGGACCAGTTATTTGTTTTGACCTTAGAGTCGCGCTTGTATTATTATGGTATCTGGTGGATTTGTTTTCTTGAGTTTTGAGCCTCGCCCTTTGGCGTTGTATATTATTGTACTTGGTGTGGTTGTTTTCGCCTGGTTGCGTAGAGCTAGCTCCCGCTTGGGGATTCCATTTTATTGTTTGTATATATTATACTTATTTGTACCCGTTTGGAGCCAGTTTTAACAAAGGAGACTCTGCCGAAATTTTTGAGAAAATTTGATCTTGCTTTTAAACTTGTTTTCCTATATGTTTTCCTTTACATCTTCTTTTATATGGTTTAGATTTTTGGGCTTCGGTTTACTTAGATTACGTTGCGCCTCTAGACGCTTCGTAATTTAAGTGCCGGTCACGTTCCGTACTTTCGGGTCGTGACAAAGTTGGTATCAGAGCGCTAGGTTTAATCTTGTATAAGTCTAGGGTGACCCTTGGTTGATAGAGTAGGTGAATTAGGTAGAGTGACGTATCGTGGGTATGATCCGCGGCATACTTACGATACGCTACTCTGCTTAAGGAGCCTTAGGATGCACATTTCTTTGCACCGTATTTCATTCGTTCATTTGATCTATCTTCGTCGATATCGGATGGTGGTTTCTGTTACCACGGTCATACGGGCAGAGAGAGCTGCGGATCGTATGTGATGACCATTAGGATATCGTTTATTCTTGAGGATTGAAGCATTGTTTAGCGTGCGGACGAAGGGTATTCACATGCCGTCCAGGCAAAGTTAAAGGGTTCGAACGATTGTCAGAAACCCATTTTCATAAGTTTAAGGTATTCAGAAGAACATGCAGGTATTTCTATGGAC
Source organism: Agapanthus africanus (assembly GCA_030015575.1). Taxonomy (NCBI): domain Eukaryota; kingdom Viridiplantae; phylum Streptophyta; class Magnoliopsida; order Asparagales; family Amaryllidaceae; genus Agapanthus; species Agapanthus africanus. Next base: position 352,441,247 of record CM057347.1, on the reverse strand, counting down.
CCTCTAGAAGAATGAAACCCTAACTCGACATAATGACCATGAGAACGCCTTTGAATCTTAGGATTTATGGCAGTTCCGCGGTGCCACTAGTGAGGCTTGGGTTTGCCCTTCTACGGCTGGTCCGCAGATGCTGGGGCATGTACTGGATATTTTTAAACTGTACTTGAGTGTTGAGCTCTCGGGGAATTATGGGATTTTGATGAATCGATTGAAAAGTTTAACGTAGTCTGGATATCAGGTGAAGGGATAGATTACATGGGAGACTCCAGATATGAGTATTGCCGTTGGTAGCACAGTCAGCACAGCTACGAAGAGACGAGTTTGAAGCAGTCGACATCAGAGGAAAGAGGCGCACATTGATGATAGTGTTTACGATTGTGATTTGGTGATTTGAATTTCATATTTCCGTTGTTTGGATTTTGGTATTTTGAGGATTTTGTGCTACGATTGGTATTTCCTATGTGTACTTTCATTACACTTTATTCGTGTTTCTTATATCAGTTGTAATTGAAGTTGTTTTGTACATATCCAGTGCACTCGATTTGGTTTTGTACATTTTGAGATATTGATTTGATTTCGTGCATATGGGTTGCACATGATTTTGACGTATGCTTCGACATAGTTTTCATGCATTTTTCATACCGTGATTTCAATTTTGATATTCGGTGTATGTTTTTACGACATAGTTTTCATGCATTTTTCATACCGTGATTTCAATTTTGATATTCGGTGTATGTTTTTTTTACACGATGTGCACTTGATTGAGATTCTTGCGCACACTTGGCGCACTTGATGCGATTTTGTGCACTCCAGATGCACTAAATCGGGGTTTTGTGCAAATTAGATGCACCTGATATTAGAGTCGTGCACGCCCGTTGCACTTGACAGATGTTTTTGGTGCACACCTGTTGTACTCATTTTTGTTTCTGTGCGTATTCGTGGCATCTGTATTTGGTTTCGATTTCAGTGTGCACCGGACGCACATGATATTCTTATGATGTGATTGGGATTGATTTCAGTTTGACCAGTATGTTTTTATAATCATTACTATTTGATTTAGTAACCAGGCGGGATGTGTATGTTAAATAAAAGATATATATATGTATAGATATTTTTAAAAAAAAAAAAATAAACGTCCGCTACTTATGCCGTGACACGTGCATCGCACGGCGATTTTCAAGAGGGGTTTTTGCATGCTTCTTTATTCAGATGTTTGGACGATTTTACTACGACGCGCACTATATATAAGTATAATTTTGATGTATATTATGTTGGTTTTCATATTGGGCTTTGATATTCTATTTTTACTATAACTCCGATGATTGCGTTATGCTTGATGGAGTTGATTTTTGTTATGTATTGATAATTTCGGAGCCCCGACGATTTGAGTATTTTGACTGAACGTTTTAGTAATTGGGGGGAGTTTTAATTTAAATTCGGGGACCGAATTTCTTAAAGGGGGGAAGATTGTAACGTTTTAAAAATAAATAAATAAATAAATAAATAAATAAATAAATAAAATCGTTTAAGTGAATTTTCTGATTTTCGGTAAAATAAACCGTATTTTCCGTAAAACTTAACCATAATTATTTTTCATTATAAATTTAAAAAGACCTATTTTAATTATGTAATTACTAGTAAATGGTGTTTATTTAGTCACTTATAAATTTTTAGTTTAATTAAATATTTTTCCTAAATTAATTATTTTAAATATTAACATAAGCTTTTTTTGTACATTAAATTAGTGTAAATTGTAAATTGCATTGGGTTTATTTTTCAAAAGTGAATCATGGCATATTAGAATTAGGTTTTTAGCATGCTAGTCTCTTCTTTAATTGTCTTTAAAATTCTAGAGTTTTCTATGATGAATTGAATTAAAAAAAAATTAAAATATAATGAAATTTGTGAAAAGACATAAAAGAGGTATTATTTTGGGAGAACTTTCTACATCATTCCAAATTATTTCCTCCCTCTCTTTCTCTCCCTAGGTTGGCCGGCCTCATCCCCCATGGCAGCCCCCCATTTTCCAAGTTCTCTTTTCCTTCAAAAAATCATCAAAAATCCTACAAAAATCCAAATAAAAACCCACAAATCCCTAATTTAATTCCTACCCACCATTCTTTTCTCAGTTTAGCTTGGTTCTTGGGACAATTTAGCATTTTTGGGGAGGCTAAGTTTCATGTTGATCCACAACCCTTGAGGTATAAAATCCAAAACCATAGTTAAATTGTTGTTTGCTTTCTAATCTAGCTTAATTGCAAAATTAATTGTGGTTTCTATTTCAAGATTCAAAATTCAAGAGAGCATTTTAAAATGAAGTTTTGGTTTTTATTAATTGAGTGGGGTTATTATAAGTAGCTTAACATTTTTTTAGAAGAGAAAAATCTTGCTTGGTTGTTGAATAATAATTTGTTCATTCAAATTGTTTTAATTAAGCAATTTAGGTAACTAGGTTTTTATAAAACATATATATTGGTGATATAAAATTCTAATTAAGGTTTTTATCATTAGATTGTAGTTTTAATGAGAATATTAACATGTTATCGGAATGAAAAACCTAATTTAGTTACTAATTTGAAGTTGATAATATAAAAATGTGATAAAAATGCTATTTTGCTAGCTAGATCTTAGAAATTCTTAAATAAATGAGATTTAAAATCTAATTATGGTTTCATTATATTATTATCATCATGAATTGTAGTTTAATAAGTTAATTCATGCAAAATAAAGTTTAGTTGTGATATTGTGAAATTTTGCTTGCAAGGTGTTAAAATTTATTTAAATTGCAAACTAGAATTTCCAAATTAATACAAATTAGGGTGTTAAAAATATAGTAATGGTTTATATAATCTAGTTATGCTATTTAATGAGTATTATGACCATTAGTTTCATTTAAACGTCAAGTTTTGAAGTAAAACGGTAAATTGACGTTTTTTTAGGTTTTTACGAAATCAGACGATTTGATCGATTTTAAGTTTTCGATGATTTAAACCATATTTTATATTATAAATAATGAGTTTTGAAACTACGAGTTGTTTATTGATATTTTACCTCGATCAATCGGCGTTTGTACGCCGATATTGAGCGACATTTGGTTCTTTTGTATGAGCGGGTCATAGGTTTTTACCTATGCGCGTTTCGTGCGTCGTTTTGGTTTTGTCCGTGATTCAGTTTACGATATTATATATGTTTGTGTATAGGTACCCCTCACGTGGACTTCAGACGAAGAGGAAGAGGAGGGCGACATCGTTTTCGGCAGACAAAGACCAGGTGAGTAGATGTATATCTACGGGGGAAGTCGGGTGGATGGCGTTTAGCACCCCCGCAAACGTAGAATAGGAATATTACTTATTGTCATTAAGAAGCCAGACATGACCTTAGATTCTTGGTGAGTAGGACCCTAGTAATGATCTTAGGTTGGACTAGACTGATTTAGAAAGACCTTATCAGAGGATGGATATCTTGGAGGAGATTCGTAGGTTTCAGGTAGACACACAGACACACACACAGAAACTTGACTTGGTGTATATGTGTATGTGTGTATATATAGGACTATGTGTAGGTATATATATACACAACATGTATATGTGATACAAGGATGTGATATGTTACATGGGGATGAAACAATATAACTGGGCTTGATGCCGTGATTTCTTGGCTATACAGTCGTGTTATGATGTTAGCGAATCATTAGGAAATGAGATAATGGATATGTATACATAAACAATAATAGGTGGTGATGATATTGAGGTACATGAGACTCTAAAATAAAACCCGGACTGTAACCTGTGACTGAATCACGATATGATATATGTGTGACTTGATTACGATATCATATAGGTGTGACTTGATTACGATATGATATATAAGTGTGACTTAATCACGATATGATATATGTGACATGATATTTCTGAGGATAAATTGACGATGTATATTTATGCTGGCAATGATATATGATTGATGATATTGGGATGTATGCGATTACAGTACAGTACCTTTGATAATGATATTATTTGACGATGATATTAAACGAATGATGATGTACGTAGGTGATACTTGACCTATACCCCGATATTAGGATGCCGTACGATGGATTTTACCGTACGAGGCATAGATGCGATGATTGATCCGCACTCTTGATTCGAGGAAGTCGTACTACGTACGTGACGCTATTGAGGCTGGATCGTCGACTATTAGAGATATGGACTCAGACCCTAGGTGGATTCCTATTTTTGATCGACTAGTTTCTTTAGTCTAGTTTCTTAGGGGGTTAGATAGATACTAGTTTAGGCTCGAGTCATTTAGTTGTAGTTAGATATGTATATTACAAATGAGTGGTTAATAAACATTCATCTTTACATTCAGATCGTAATCATCAAGTTGCATGTTCGTATATACGTTTCTTTATTCAGTATGAAACTCTGCCTGTTAGGACACTAGTACCATTACCGATGATGCGCATATTCCACATACACTTATTTGCTGGCTTACACACATCATCATCGGTAATTGCTATGTCACGTACACTTTAGAACATATTACCTTTTATTGGTAGAATCAACTAAAGGCTAGATCAATATAATATTGTGATTACTCTCAGATGTTAGTCTAGACATTGCATTTATTACTTAGACATTTCATGCATTCACATTCTCACGTTATCATGCAGTATTGTGGGGCTTATGTCGATACTTATTATTTACTTACTCATGATTTTGGGATTTTGGATTTCTATGAGATTTCTGGATTTTGGGGAAAATCGCAAGAATATATATATAAAAACTTCTCTCTCTCCTCCTCTCGTTTTAAAATATAAGTTGCGGTTTTCTCGTGATGTATGTGTCGTCCACCATGAGATTTCATGTTTTCTGTTGGATTTCGAGACCCGATTCGAGGAGTGGATGAACCGTCTCGGGTACATGGTGGGCTCAGTATGGTACCCCGGGGCAAGAAGATCGAGTTGTAGACGATGAGCCTGGCAGGGGAAGACTACCTACCGGTGATGTCTGGCGCGGCGAATATCCGGAGGATACCGACCGTTGTCGTGAGATTTGATGAGATGGGCCGATCCGGACTGACGGAGCCCGAGTTATTGAGACTATGAGATATTGAGACTATGAGGTATTGAGACTTGAGATATACATGTTTTGTGTCGATATTTGACACGGTTTTCCATGGATTTCATCGATGATATTTCAGATTTCTATACAAATTTTATCATGATAAAAGTTAAAGATTCTTATACAGATATATCCAGATTTCAGGATTGATTGTTTTACATTCATGGTGCATGCATACTCATTCACATGACATATTACTATTTGAGGCACTGACACGAGCACGGAGCATTTTCACTTACGCGTAGTTTATTACCTTGCCATTACTAGATGACTAGTGATATATTGGCATATTATTATGACCTAGGACAGCGTCGTGCATTCGATTTCTTTTCGCAGATGTTTTCTACTCACGAGTTGGCAACTCACCCCCGTTGTGCCAAATTTTATTACAGGTTCGATGTACAGGTTTCCTTGGCAGCTTGCTGGCATATCTTTTCATTCCGGGTGATTTGCACGGTAGGTTGGTTCACTTGTATCAGGACCGCCGTTGTACTTTTATTATTTTATTGGTATCTAGTAAGCTCCATCAACCAAATTTGTATTACTTGATAAGTTTAAACGACCAGTTATTTGTTTTGACCTTAGAGTCGCGCTAGTATTATTATGGTATCTGGTGGATTTGTTTTCTTGAGTTTTGAGCCTCGCCCCTTTGGCATTGTATATTATTGTGCTTGGTGTGGTTGTTTTCGTCTGTTGACGTAGAGCTAGCTCCCGCTTGTAGATGCTATTTTATTGTTTGTATATATTATACTTGTTTGTACCTGTTTGGGGCCAGTTTTTACAAAGGCGACTCTGCCGAAATTTTTGAGAAAATTTGATCTTGCTTTTAAACTTGTTTTCCTATATGTTTTCCTTTACATCTTCTTTTATATGGTTTAGATTTCTGGGCTTCGGCTTACTTAGATTACGTTACGCCTCTAGACGCTTCGTAATTTAAGTGCCGGTCACGTTTCGTACGTTCGGATCGTGACATCCCAATGGGTTTTCCCCCTTCAGGAGCAACTTCCAAAGTCCATACTTATTTGGTGTACATGGATTCCATCTCAGATCGCATTGCATCCATCCACTTCACAGAGTCACCACTCGTGATGGCCTGCTCGAAACTAGTTGGGTCATCATCTTCCATGATGCAATCCTCGCTTCCACCATCAATGAGAAAACCGTAGTATCTCTCAGGTGGATGAGAAACCTTACTAGATTGGCGGAGAGGCTGGGGTTCGTCGGGTACTACTGAATCCTCTGGTTCCACTAAATCTTCAGTTGCAGTTTGTGTCGCTGGAACTTCTTCCAGTTCTACCTCATTACTACTATCTTGTTTCATAAGAAAACCCTTTTCTAAGAAGGTGGCATGTCGAGAAACAAACACTTTTTGTTCCTCGGAGTGGTAGAAGATGTACCCTTGCCAATGCTTGGGATATCCAATAAACTTGCATAGAACTGATCTTGCCTCGAGCTTGTCCGGATTTTATGTTTTCACATATGCTGGACAACCTCATATCTTAATATAATTAAGATGTGGTCTCTTTCCTTTCCATATCTCATATGGAGTGGTTGACACAGATTTGGTGGGAACCCTATTCAATAGGTCTATGGCTGTCTCAAACGCATACCCCCAGAAGGAAATATGCAACTCAGCAGTGCTCATCATAGAGCGCACCATATCTAATAGGGTGCGATTCTCTGTTCCGATACACCGTTGTGCTGTGGTGTATAAGGAGGAGTAAGCTGAGAGAGAATCCCATTCTCTTTTAGATAATCTAGGAACTCATTACTTAAGTATTCACCTACTCGATCAGATCGAAGAATCTTAATACTTTTGCCCGTTTGGTTCTCTACTTCGTGCTTATATTCTCTGAATTTCTCAAAAGGTTCAGACTTGTGTTTCAGGAACACATGTCCGAATCTTGAGAGATCGTCAGTGAATGTAATGAAGTAGGAAGAACCGTTCCTGGCATGTGTAGACATGGGACCGCATACATCACTATGTACCAGTCCTAAGAGTTCCGTAACTCTTTCTCCGTGTCCACTAAACGGAGTTTTGGTCATTTTTCCTTTGAGACATGAATGGCAAGTATCATAAGATGATAATTCGAACATATTCAAATATCCATCCTTATGTAACTTAGCTAGCCGTGTCGCATTGATATGACCAAGTCTACAATACCACAAGAAAGATTCATTCATTTCTGAATTCTTTCTCTTGTGTGTGTTTTGTATATTAAGGACTGTATTTTGATTGAGAATGAATATGCCATTATGTAACGAGCCTGATCCAATCAACTTTTGATCTAGGAAGATGTTCATAACATTATCCTGTACTACAAAATTATATCCTTCTTTACTTAATAAAGAAAATGATATAATGTTGCACATCATGTTCGGTATATAATAGCACTCGTTCAGAATCAGTGTATTACTACTTGGTAATACAAGGTGATATTCGCCAACTGCTTTGGCTGCAATACTTGCACCATTCCCTACTTGTACGGAATGATCACCTTTTCCCAGTTCTTTACCTTTACGTAGCCCATGTAACAATTTACATATGTGGGATCTCGATCCGGTATCTAATACCTAGGACGTAGGGTGAACTGAGAAACAGTTCTCAATAATTAACACACCCGAAGAAGATGCATCAGCATGCTTATTCTTCGTTTGGGCGGTATGAGAATCCAGATATTCTTCTGTTTCCTGTTCAGTCTTATAACTCTTATAAGAAAGAACGGGTCCAACGTTCCCCTGCTCAGTATAATAAGCGGGTTCAGTCAATACATCCATATTATTATCTTGATTATGACCTGACATGGTCGCTACCTGGAGAGAGAGAAGAAAACACTTTAGCGTATGCTCTTACAAGATTAGATTGGTTATTATCTTATCTAATCAGGATGTCTCCCACTGTTTTTATCAAATCTTCCTTCAAACCCTAAAAGGTAAGATTAGCCGGGATTAATTACACCCTATAATTTCGTCAATCATTCAGCCAGATCAGTGTCGGTACTTGAGGGAGGTTCCCCGTGCTTTCGCACGGACCTAATTAAAATAAACCTCATTTTCCTAGAGGCATAACCCCGTTAACACCTTTCTAGACACCTACTTGATCGGCTAATTGTCCTGTGTAAAATTCTCCCAGGCGTAATTCTTACTCGCAGTGGATATCAGGATCCAACTATCTCATAGGAGGTATGCAATCTCTTTGCAAATTTCAATACTTGAAATTCCCGATAATACTTTTACCCCTAGCGTACCATGACCTTGACGCATGCCAAACAACTCATAGTCCACTAGTCAAGTTCAACCCGTACATTTCGTGATTGAATTAAACCCACCCGTACGACCCTTGACACATGCCAAACAACGCCGTACGAATACCCTAATCCAATCGCATCTCATGCTTCAGATAAGTAATAATCAACTACCGTACACTACGCCTTGACGCATGCCAAACTACCGCAGCACGAATACTAAATATTACTTATCTGAAATGACGGAGGGCTACGCAGGTTTTTCAGAAAACCATGAGCGTAATGAACTTGATATCGTTGTAGAAACAAATAATTTTGAAAAGGAGTGTTTTTGAGGCTTTTCTAGTTTCGCTAAAGAGCTCACTCCCGGTGAAGGGATCTCGGCTCTTTCCCTATCGAATAAGGTGCAGAGTATATCATATTTACCGCTGTGCAAAGCAAGAACTATATAAGCTGTCAAAAACTAAACCGCGAGTTTGTAGCATCTGCCAGTTTTGCTAAAGAGGTCACTCCCGGTGAAGGGATCTCGGCTCTTTCCTCATCGAATAAGATGCAGGGTATATCATATATACCGCTTTGCAAAGCAAGACTGTAGCTACCCTTTTTATAAAGTTTTGATTCTACAATATCTTTTAGGTTTCTTTTCTTTTTATTAATCTCATTAATATATCCCATCAGCTTATGGTTCCTAAGCATCACAGTAGAAATGAAAGCAGTAATATTTATATATTAGCATATATATAGTATAAGCATTCGTCTCAGGCAGTAATATGATCTCATCACAGAACATAGCAGCAGAAGAACATATATGAAATATTGGATATACTAGGATGTCCGTGTTTTAATACGAGCCTGTATAAAACACGGATTCCACGGTCGTGATGAATAGCCAAACCCATATCCCTAGACCCCTACGAGAGCGGCAAGCAACACTGCCAATTCTAGGGTTAGGAGACCCGGTCTCGACTCCTCGAGATGGCCTCCCACTAGACCCTAGAACCCGGTTACTTATGCTCCCCTCCTTGGGTCTACCTAATGTGGAAAAGTAAATAATATACACTGGTGACAGCAACCTCATCCCGGAAGTGCCCCAATAAAAGAATATTACACACAAATGAATTTTACAAGAATGAAAATAAAAACCCTCATCTCACATAAAACCCCCGGCTATTCAGAATACGACGATCCAATATAACATATCACAGTAACACATAAGATCAATGAGTGCAAATATGTCATTTGTTCATATCATCAACGTAAGTAAGTATGCATACACCGATCGTCATTGATGTATAGCAACGAAAACCGGCAACACAACTACATACTACACTTACGGTCACAGAAAAGAAAGTGTAAAACTACAATATTTGGAATCCACAATCACTTTAGACAACTTAAATCCAAAATATCACATACTTCGCATTTCATGCCTAACTATATGAATTCCACATATTGTATCACATTCCAGATAAATAGACAATATTAAACTTTCCGATCAAATAATCAAATACCCAAGATTTCCTAAATAGCTCAACACTTGAGCGAAGTTCAAAAATCCCAGAATATGTCACAGTAGCAATGGTCCAGCCGTAGAAGGGTCAAACCAACGCCTCACATGTGGCAACGCCGTACTGCCCCAAACCCTAAGGTTTAGAGGCGGTTCAGACGGTCACATAATCGAGTTAAGATTTGTGTTCTTCTAGAGGGTCCACCGCGTCACTTGCACATTTTTCCGAAAGATCTAAACTCAAGAAAAATTCAACACTTGAAAGTTTTCCGTGTCGGGAAAAAGTGAGTTAATGATATCCGTTCAAACATTTTAATACTTTCTAAATTATCCGGAAAAAAGAACGAAGTTAAACTTTCCGATCGAATCTACGATTACATAAAAATCCCCAGAACACTCAACACTTGAGTGAGATTAAAAATACCCAGAAGAAGCTACAAATACCTACGGATATATCCACCAGACACGTATCCCCAATTCCCACATATGGCCGCGGAACCGCCGCGACAAGCATGTTCTTGCCGCGGTTCCGCGGCCCTTTGAGAGCCTTGGGGGCTCGTATTTCAGGGTTATCCTTAGAATTCCCTGCTGATTTTTTGAGTATTTTTAATGCAGGAAAAAATCACATTTTTACAAAATTTCCAGAGAGGGGGTCTATTTCGACGTTTCGGGATTCGATCGGACTTTTAACTTCGTATACACGTCGCCTAATGCTCTAGCTAGGCTCTGATACCACTGAAGGGTTCCTAAACACTCTTACAAGAGTCTATAAGGCATCAACCATGCCTGGTTCAAAAATGAGACGTGCCGAACAACCCAAAGCTAGGATCTTTGCTAGATAATTAGGGTTTAACATGCAAGTAAACATCTTTACAACTAAGAGTGAGGGATTACAACCTTTGTAGTCCGCTCCTTCACTTCATATTCTCTGAGTAGAAGTCCCTTCGCCACGATCCATGATCTTCTAGACTCAAGAGAGGCTCCACAACCCGAATGATCCATGCTAACTTGTAGTCTTCCTTTTCTCCGATGATCTACCTCGAAGTTTCTTTAATTCAAGCTCTCACTCACTAATGAGGCGAACACCCTAATCTAATTGGCTAGATTAGATGAGGATGATGAAGTAGGATTTATACTCTCTTTTATTATCAAATTCTCATACTAAATCATCACTAAAGAAAAACCTAGAAAGCTTTTGTGAGCTCAAGGAAGAAGAAGATGAAGGAATTTTCTTTTGTGATGAATAGTGAAAAATATCATAATGATTAAAAAATGCAACCATGGTTGAATATGAAGAGGATAACCATTGTAGAGACTTAACCTAGGGTGAAGGGTTTGGGTTGGGTTAGAAATATCAAGCAAAATATCAAGTATAATATCTTTGCTAGAAACAAAGTAAAAGCTTCTAGAAGCTATAAGAAAAAGCTAACCCAAATCAAACCCTAACTAGGTTTAATCTCCACTAATCATGTTGCATTAGTAATCATAACTTGTTACTAAATTATATATCACATATATAATATATTTTTGTAACAAAAGAAAATAATACAATTAACATATATCGCATATATATCAATGTATTACCCGGTGATAAAATGAATCAATAAAGCGAGCCAATATTAGATAATGTAATACAATATATCATATATATTATTATACATTAAATTATCAAATCAACACTTGATCCGACAATCCGGCTATATCGAATATAACCGACTAATATATCATGTACCGATTCATCGAATCAACACTTGATCCGATGACCCGGCTCATATCAAAATATCGCGAGAATATAATATGGTATTCCATATCGTATTATCCTCGGTCCTGCACATATCACATATGTGCCCCTACTCCATTTTTCCTGAGTCAAGAAACCTCTGTGTAGGACTCTAAAGAATCGTCAATACGCCGGTAGCAGGCGATGATTATATCAAACACCCACAAGCTGCAAGCGGTCAGCTAAACGTAACAGCCACTCAGGTATTGAGCGATCAGAAGATCAACAAGCAAGCCTGTACATTCTCCTGTGAATCCAATCAGTAACACTCCCATACAGTCTGGTCTCTTCGTCTGATATGTCGCATATCTAGTCTAGGGGTGGTATACGTCAGACCCCAGTAACTGATAACTCGTTTCGATATGAGGCTCATAACGGGTCGAGAAACTACTGGTAACACTTACCAGTAAATCTCTATATCAGCCCTGACCAGGGACTTCCAGTTATAGCCAATCAAATACAGCACAACATCAACTCCCTATACCGGGAGAGACGAATCCCTTCCTATCGCTCATTGCCTCCATGTGATTCGGGACTGTACCCAAAAGCCACCGTTTTGCACGCCCTCTTGGACGTGGTAAGGTGGAAATCAAAACACAGTGGGAATCACACAAGTCTCTATGACGATCTCGGGTCTACAGACTACCCTGTACCAGTGTCACCAGAGAACTGCCATCTGACGTGAGGTATAATACTATCTGGGAGTTCTCGGCAAGTCCGTCCAGTATACCCAGTCTCCACTGAGCAGCCGTACACCATCCATGATGTCAAACACCGATGGATATGGGATCATCCATCGCCCATCATATGGGTCAAGATGCGTATACGCTAGTCTACTCTGGTGTATCGATGCCCTGTCTCGATACACCCTCGACTAGGAACAGTTATAGGATGTACTCATCGACTACTCTGGCCCCACTAGTATGATCTCATCATAGTCCCAGTAGTCGAGTACATATCCTAAGGGCTTTATCAACATGTGAGAGTAAGACAATAAACTAATATAAGTCAACATGTTAAGGTAAAGTAAAACCAAATAGCATACTATTATGACGAGCAAGAAAGTCCTCTCTATATATATTCAAGCATCCATTATAATATACATTATATGTACAACAATGGCCTCTAGGGTATATACATAACTAACACCATCTGTAATCCAGACATATTCTTAGGCAGTATCGTCTGATCATGGAGATGGTTGATCTCCAGGGAGATCAAGGTTAGGAGAGTAGGCACAGAGGACAACAGCGCGGATCCACTCACAAAGGCCTATTTCCCAGTAGAGACTTTTATAGGATGGTTGAGTATGAGATACTTCAACCACAGCTGTATGTTGGGTATGCGATACCACAACAGATGGCCCTAGTGCAAGCGGGAGATTGTTAGTTTTATGTATGCCCTAGAGGCCATTACTGTACATACGATGTATATTGTAGTGGATGCTTGGACATATATAGGTAGGACTTTCTTGTTCGACATGATAGTATGCTATCTGGTTGCTCTTTATCTTAACATGTACTCTGATTGTATCTATGTTACATGTTGATAAAGCCCTTAGGATGAGTACTTGACTACCAGTACTATGATGCAGATCATACTAGTGGGGACAGTGTAGTCGCTAAGTACATCCTTCAAAAGTTTCTAGTCGTAGGTGTATCGAGATAGGGCATCGATATACCAGAGTAGACTAGCGTATGCGCTTCTTGACCCATATGATGGGCGATGGATGATCCCTTATCCATTGGTGTTTGACATCAGAGAAGGTATACGGGTGCTCAGTGGAGACTGAGTACACTGGCGTAACAACCTTAATTTCTTATACACTTTTTTCCTATACAAAATTTTTCAAATATTTTTTTAAAAATCCACAAAGGGGTATTTTAGCCTGAGCACAAGATTTAGGTAATTATTTTTGTTTTTAATTACAAGCTACAAGAATGAAATAACTCCATATTTAGTGTACAAGAATTTACTTTAAAATTTAATGTATACTTGGAGTATTTACTCTTGCTGCTATCATTTTAAGTAATTAAATAACACAATAATTATAAGAAGGAGCTTGTAGCTCATTGGTAATACCTTGTATTGCTGAACCAAGCCACCAGAGTTCGAATCCCATGCCCCACATAATTTTTATATCGTTTTGTTTTAATATTTTTTTAGAAGTCAAACGGTCAAACAGCCATAACTCACGATTTATTGCGAATCAAGAAAATTAAAGTATGCCAAAATTCCCCCCAGACCGAGCCCATCCCAACGAGACCCGACTCGGCCCCCGACTCGGCCGAATCGGCCGGCGCTGCCGGCCGGACTCGGCCGGTCGGCCGAGTCGTCAACACGAAAAAAATTCGTGTTGACCTAGTCTCTTCAACTGCATACTCTAATTTTTTTGTACGGTTACCAATTTTCCAATAAATCTCTTTTAAGACAAAATTTAATGAATTTTAATGTTTTTAATATTTTTTAATATTTTTTTTAACCCTAACCCTAGCCTAGCCCAATATAAAGACCCCTATACTCTACCTTTTCCCTTCACAACTCTAAGTCCACTCTCCCAAATTCTCGAGAACTCGGTACGAAGAGCGAGAAGCGAAGCGCTGCCGAAATCGACGATGGATTCCGGCGACCGGATCAGGACCTTCGCGACGTTTTCAACGAATCGACAACCATCACGACCTCTAGCTTCCTTAGCTTGTCCAAATCGTAAGTCCCATCCCTTCTATCTCTCTTTTCTATAAGTGTAAAAATACGACTTTTTGGAACCCGACGGAAATCGGACAAACCGATTTCCGATTCGGTTTTTTTCTATAAATTTCCACTTGTCACCTAATACATATTATCTACCCATATTCATGTTGACTATTAATCACCCATAAACCAATTTAATCAAACTTTTTCACATAAAATGATAGCTTCTTTGCAAAACCGTATTCTTTTCATAAAAATACCATGAAGTTCATTTTTCTTAGTTTAATCAATTACCTCACTCCTAAATATGTTTATCTTGATCACAAAACTTGTAGAACTCAATTTGAATGAAATTTCACATATAAAATGATAACGTTTTCGAATACCGTATTCTTGCGCTATAATACCTTTAAGTTTAACATAGCATGTTTTACCTTTAAACTTCACCAAAACTTAATATAAGTCACGGGGTAATGACCTACCCCTACACACACTCAATATAACCCTAATTGATAAATATCAAAAATACAGAATACGAAATTACAGGACTTTTCACTAAAATACCCTAATCTTTATAACCTTTATTGAAAGCTTTAAGTTGTAAACATTTCTAAGTAAAATCTTTTAATAAAATGAAAGAACGATTGGTCATGGACATCGATCGTTTATCTAAACTGACTTTGTGGTGTCTAGGCTAGGCAAGTGAGCTTGGGTAACTTTAAAAGGCCCGTCTCACGATTCGTGAGCGGATCCCTCCCTCCTCACTTGTACTTACCTGGCCACAATTGGCGGTGAAGAGGCGATTTGAGGCTTCTAATGACTTATCGTTTAGACCTTAGAAGTAGGCTAGTTGGCTTAGGAAACCTTAACAACTAAAATACAGAAAACTATACTTTTTGCAATTAAATAACCCATATTTATAAAACCGTTTTCCAAAATGAAAAGTATTTGTTAAACCTAAGCAAAGCGCCGCTACAACCCACTTTTGGGGAACCTGTTAGGGATAGTACGGTTCATCGTGCACCCGCAGGCTAGTAGTGCGAGATTCAGACCTCCGCAAGGAGCATTCGGTCTCGAAAGGTTTAAAATACAATATTTAAGGAAAATGAGACTTTCTCTAAATAAAATATTTATATAAAATTATTCATGTGTTAATATATATATAATTAACATCTAAACACCTATTTTATCATAATTTAAAGTTTCCACTTTTTCCTAAAATTAAAAAATTAAAAGATACGTTAAAATACCATGAATTTCAAATAAAACAATTAATACTTTTATTAGGATATATTCACTAGAATAACACAAATAAAATACACATTCATTATAACAATAAAGACGATTATTAAATACTTGAGGTGTATTTTGAAACTATACAAAAGTATTTTTACATAAAACCCCCTCAAGTTTTACAAATTACAATAAGGCCCCTAGCTAATATTGAACTTCAAATTATCTTTCTTTTAGTCTGACTCGGGTTAGAGTCTGACTATTCCTGACTCGAATATGATTCAAGTCAACCTATATTCTTTTATACTCCAACCCAATTTGAATACATGAAACCCTGAATCCAGTTAACAATATATTCATTTTGACTGAATCAAACCATGGATATTCATCCATTATCCTGATATTCCATTTACCTGATTATACAGTTACATCCTGTTTACTGATATCATGGTTTTGGTCAGTCACCCAACTTACATATTCCAATACTATAATACTGTTAAAACACCACGGGGTTTAAGGGATAGATTGGTACGGAAGGTGTTAAAGGTGGCACGAGGTGGTCAGATTAAGACACCTAACCTGAATCCTATTGCTGTTGTACCGTGGCATAACGGTTCCTTATACTTTCCTTTTGCCCTGATCTCTAGCATATAGAGATCCCCCTCGTATACACTGGCATCCTTCTGTACTAAGGTACAAACAACAGCGTTACACAATGTTTCATAATATCCGACAATATAACACTTTAGAAAATACTGTTACTCTATCATTCTCATTCTTCTTATTCTTTGAGACCTACCGAGCGACCTGTTCGCTGACGACATTCTATTTCTTTCTTCTTTGAATGTCGTCAGGTGCGTTGGACCAAGCTGAGATCGAGCCCACCGGTGAAGATTTGGAGCAGTTCCAAGAAGACCTAGAGCTCTAGATAATTGTACCTTGTTCTTTCCAGTATTTTTCATTTCTGTTATGCCACTGTTTAGGCATTGCATTTTCATTCCAGTTGTATTTTCATTTCATGCATTGTACAAAGAATGTTATTAATAAAAGTTACTATTATTTCAATATCATTTGTCTCTTGTGATTATTTTATATTGCTTAGCTACGCTTAGCGTATGTACTTTTGAGTACATACGTAGCGGACCTCGTCGCGTCCACTTCGCCCTACACTGGGAAGCGGGGCGTGACAGGTTTTGTTGGTGGCCCATGCAGGTCAGAGCTGTATGAATCCCTGTCATGCAGTTCTGGTCTGTATGAACAACCTAAGCAATATAACACAAGAACCAGCAACTAAAATATTCTTTACAATTCATGTTCTTTAATCTTGCAAATCTCTATTCCTTGAATCTTATCACTTCATGTACTTGAATCTGTCCTAACCCAAATTTTTCTTCAGGGTTATGGATTCCCCAAACAACATCAGTGCCAATGTCAACAACACACCTACACCTCTAACACTACCTCTCACATCTGCCGTTCCTGCTCCACCCAACGAGCAGACGGTTCTGCTTAAGGAAATCTAAAGCCTCCTGGTTGGACTGCAGCAGCAGACTGCCATATTATTGAACCGACCAGAAGCAGGAGCAACCGTCAGGAAACGCACTGCCACCCAGATGGCAAGAGGAACCTACACTACACAACCTGCAAAACCCAAGAGACAGAAGGAAACAATTAACCAGTCAAGTTCAGGATTTTGCTACTACTGCCATAGGAATGGACACTTGTGGAAGGACTGTAGGCTCGCAAAAGGCCTGTGCCTAGTTTGCGGCGCATCCAATCATAGAATTGGAGACTGTCCCTATAGACGCAACTCAGCCAACACACCCACTATCTACCCGAAGCAGCCAGCTATCCAGACCCCTGCACCTAGTCTTGCACTTCCAGCACCACCTCCACATGGACCATCCCTACCTAGTCAGGCATCGAAGTATCGGCTTACTCAGAAAAATATGTCGAGACGTCAAGCCTCCATCTTAACAGCCTTAGAACCTGAGACTAAGAACCAAGGTAACCCAGGTAACTCCCTCACTTTGATCAAAATATTTTGCAATATTTCTTCCTTCTAAATATTTTCATACACTACCAATAGTTCTGCCACCAAACTTCTTTGCACTGTTACACTTTCCTTTTATAAATTTCGAGGATGAAATTTTTATAAGGAGGGTAGAATGTAACAACCCCAATTTCTTATACACTTTTTTCCTATACAAAATTTTTCAAATATTTTTTTAAAAATCCACAAAGGGGTATTTTAGCCTGAGCACAAGATTTAGGTAATTATTTTTGTTTTTAATTACAAGCTACAAGAATGAAATAACTCCATATTTAGTGTACAAGAATTTACTTTAAAATTTAATGTATACTTGGAGTATTTACTCTTGCTGCTATCATTTTAAGTAATTAAATAACACAATAATTACAAGAAGGAGCTTGTAGCTTATTGGTAATACCTTGTATTGCTGAACCAAGCAACCAGAGTTCGAATCCCATGCCCTACATAATTTTTATATCCTTTTGTTTTAATATTTTTTTAGAAGTCAAACGGTCAAACAGCCATAACTCACGATTTATTGCGAATCAAGAAAATTAAAGTATGCCAAAATTCCCCCCAGACCGAGCCCGTCCCAACGAGACCCGACTCGGCTGCGGCTCGGCCGATCGGCCGGCGACTCGGCCGAATCGGCCGGCACCGCCGGCCGGACTCGGCCGGTCGGCCGAGTCGTCAACACGAAAAAAATTCGTGTTGACCTAGTCTCTTCAACTGCATACTCTAATTTTTTTGTACGGTTACCAATTTTCCAATAAATCTCTTTTAAGACAAAATTTAATGAATTTTAATGTTTTTTATATTTTTTAATATTTTTTTTTAACCCTAACCCTAACCCTAGCCTAGCCCTATATAAAGACCCCTATACTCTACCTTTTCCCTTCACAACTCTAAGTCCACTCTTCCAAATTCTCGAGAACTCGGTACGAAGAGCGAGAAGCGAAGCGCTGCCGAAATCGACGACGGATTCCGGCGACCGGATCAGGACCTTCGCGACGTTTTCAATGAATCGACAACCATCACGACCTCTAACTTCCTTAGCTTGTCCAAATCGTAAGTCCCATCCCTTCTATCTCTCTTTTCTATAAGTGTAAAAATACGACTTTTTGGAACCCGACGGAAATCGGACAAACCGATTTCCGATTCGGTTTTTTTCTATAAATTTCCATTTGTCACCTAATACATATTATCTACCCATATTCATGTTGACTATTAATCACCCATAAACCAATTTAATCAAACTTTTTCACATGAAATGATAGCTTCTTTGCAAAACCGTATTCTTTTCATAAAAATACCATGAAGTTCATTTTTCTTAGTTTAATCAATTACCTCACTCCTAAATATGTTTATCTTGATCACAAAACCTGTAGAACTCAATTTGAATGAAATTTCACACATAAAATGATAACGTTTTCGAATACCGTATTCTTGCGCTATAATACCTTTAAGTTTAACATAGCATGTTTTACCTTTAAACTTCACCAAAACTTAATATAAGTCACGGGGTAATGACCTACCCCTACACACACTCAATATAACCCTAATTGATAAATATCAAAAATACAGAATACGAAATTACAGGACTTTTCACTAAAATACCCTAATCTTTATAACCTTTATTGAAAGCTTTAAGTTGTAAACATTTCTAAGTAAAATCTTTTAATAAAATGAAAGCACGATTGGTCATGGACATCGATCGTTTATCTAAACTGACTTTGTGGTGTCTAGGCTAGGCAAGTGGGCTTGGGTAACTTTAAAAGGCCCGTCTCACGATTCGTGAGCGGATCCCTCCCTCCTCACTTGTACTTACCTGGCCACAATTGGCGGTGAAGAGGCGATTTGAGGCTTCTAATGACTTATCGTTTAGATCTTAGAAGTAGGCTAGTTGGCTTAGGAAACCCTAACAACTAAAATACAGAAAACTATACTTTTTGCAATTAAATACCCCATATTTATAAAACCGTTTTCCAAAATGAAAAGTATTTGTTAAACCTAAGCAAAGCGCCGCTACAACCTACTTTTGGGGAACCTGTTAGGGATAGTACGGTTCATCATGCACCTGCAGGCTAGTAGTGCGAGATTCAGACCTCCGCAAGGAGCATTCGGTCTCGAAAGGTTTAAAATACGATATTTAAGGAAAATGAGACTTTCTCTAAATAAAATATTTATATAAAATTATTCATGTGTTAATATATATATAATTAACATCTAAACACCTATTTTATCATAATCTAAAGTTTCCACTTTTTCCTAAAATTAAAAGATTAAAAGTTATGTTAAAATACCATGAATTTCAAATAAAACAATTAATACTTTTATTAGGATATATTCACTAGAATAACACAAATAAAATACACATTCATTATAACAATAAAGACGATTATTAAATACTTGAGGTGTATTTTGAAACTATACAAAAGTATTTTTACATAAAACCCCCTCAAGTTTTACAAATTACAATAAGGCCCCTAGCTAATATTGAACTTCAAATTATCTTTCTTTTAGTCTGACTCGGGTTAGAGTCTGACTATTCCTGACTCGAATATGATTCAAGTCAACCTATATTCTTTTATACTCCAACCCAATTTGAATACATGAAACCCTGAATCCAGTTAACAATATATTCATTTTGACTGAATCAAACCATGGATATTCATCCATTATCCTGATATTCCATTTACCTCATTATACAGTTATATCCTGTTTACTGATATCATGGTTTTGGTCAGTCACCCAACTTACATATTCCAATACTACAATACTGTTAAAACACCATGGGGTTTAAGGGATAGATTGGTACGGAAGGTGTTAAAGGTGGCACGAGGTGGTCAGATTAAGACACCTAACCTGAATTCTATTGCTGTTGTACCGTGGCATAACGGTTCCTTGTACTTTCCTTTTGCCCTGATCTCTAGCATATAGAGATCCCCCTCGTATACACTGGCATCCTTCTGTACCAAGCTACAAACAACAGCGTTACACAATGTTTCATAATATCCGACAATATAACACTTTAGAAAATACTGTTACTCTGTCATTCTCATTCTTCTTATTCTTTGGGACTTACCGAGCGACCTGTTCGCTGACGACATTCTATTTCTTTCTTCTTTGAATGTCGTCAGGTGCGTTGGACCAAGCTGAGATCGAGCCCACCGGTGAAGATTTGGAGCAGTTCCAAGAAGACCCAGAGCTCTAGATAATTGTACCTTGTTCTTTTCAGTATTTTTCATTTCTGTTATGCCACTGTTTAGGCATTGCTTTTTCATTCCAGTTGTATTTTCATTTCATGCATTGTACAAAGAATGTTATTAATAAAAGTTGCTGTTATTTCAATATCATTTGTCTCTTATGATTATTTTATATTGCTTAGCTACGCTTAGCGTATGTACTTATGAGTACATACGTAGCGGACCTCGTCGCGTCCACTTCGCCGTACACTGGGAAGCGGGGCGTGACAACTGGACGGACTCGCCGAGAACTCTCAGATGGTATTATACCTCACGTCAGATGGCAGTTCTCTGGTGACACTGGTACATGTTAGTCTGTAGATCCAAGATCGTCATAGAGTCTTGTGTGATTCCTACTGTGCCTTGATTTCCACCTTACCACGTCCATGAGGGCATGCAAAACGGTGGTGTTTCCTGATTAAAAATCAGGAATTACCTCAATGAAGTATCACGTGTTAACACGTGACCAATGGTCACGCGATGAAACGTGATGGTTAAAATCTCATCAAGCAGAAATGAAAACAAACGGCTGAAAGATGGTTCAATTGGGGTCACGTGCTCACATGTGACCAAGGGTCACGTGCCAGCACGTGACAGCCTTTGAAAGCCTTACAGCTTAATAGAATTTAATTCTAAAAATCGGGAATAACCTCAATGAGGTATCACGTGCTTACACGTGACCAATGGTCACGTGTTGACACGTGACAATCAAAACAGAAATAAAATAACAAACGGCTGAAGGAAATACCTCAATGAGGTGTCACGTGCTCACACGTGACCAATGGTCACGTGTTGACACGTGATGGTTACAACTGAAGCGTAAGTAAACGCTGAGAAAATGACTCAATTGGGGGTCACGTGCTCACACGTGACCAAGAGTCATGTGTCAGCACGTGACTGGCTTTGAAAGCCTTACAATTAATAGAATTAAATTCTAAAAGCTTTTAAATCTTTCCAAATGGAAAAGGATTATGGGGACCGTTGGATTAAAGATCCAAGGGTGATTAAAAATCACCAATTTATGGAAAGATTTTCGATAAGGGAAGATTTCCTTAAAAATCTCACCAGAAATAACAAACAGAATATCTTTGGATTCAAAATCCAACGGTGAATAAAGTTCACTGTATGATCTAAAGGCTCATATTAATTATGAAAACAAACAAAATCTTTCAATGAAAGATTTACTAAACCAATTGATTTTTTTCCTTCTCCTATAAATAGGAACCAAGAGGAGAAGAAACAGGGAGAGAATTTTGATATAGAGTTTTGGAATCTTGAAATTTCAGAGAGAAAAGAAAGGAGAATTTAATTCTCAACAGAGAAAAACCCTAGGTGAGAAAAGAAAGGGGATCAAAACTTCAAACAGAGAATTTAATTCTTAAATCTAAGAGATTAACTCTTCTGCACAAAAGAACTTAGTTCTTCCTCTGGTTGAAGATCTGCAAAGAGCACATCTCCCCATAAGTTGAGAATTTAATTCTCATCGGGTTGAGATCCTGCCATGCAAATCCCAAACTTAGAGGGTGGATTTAGTTTAGAGAATTTAATTCTCCCAAAACAAGATTAGGGTTTAACCCTATATGAGAATTTAATTCTCCCAAACTCACAGGAATTTAATTCCTTCAAGATGAAACTAGGGTTTAACCCTATATAAGAATTCAATTCTCCTAAAATTATAGGAATTTAATTTCTTCAAGAAGGACAAAACTAGGATTTAACCCTAATTGAGAATTTAATTCTCTCAAATTCACAGGAACTTGATTCCTCCTAAAATGAAAGTAGGGTTTCACCTAATACAAGAATTTAATTCTTGTACATATATGGGAATTTAATTCCTCTAAAAGAAAATTAGCGTTTAACCCTATATAAGAATTGAATTCTTTCATAATAGGAATTTAATTCCTCCGAAATCATGATCAGGGTTAGCCCTACAGAGAATTTAATTCTCAAAATAAAATAAGGAGACTTAAAAGATCTCTGTGCATGAAAAGACTAAGGTCACGTGCCCCATGTGACCCCTGAACAGATCCCCCAAAAATGAGAAGAAGAAAGTTTTGAGGCAATGCCTCACGTGCTCCCACGTGACCCTCATTATATATGGAACAAAAGCAAAGGCAAAATCTAACTTGGGCGCTCTCATGTGTTACCACGTGTCCCCTAATAAATGTTCTGATAAATCAGTGCATGAGTATACATCACGTGCCCACACGTGATGGCTATGAAAATTAAAAGTATTTAACACTTGTTTGCAGAACATAATAAAGGGGATCTGGTCCCACTTTTTGATGCCATCACGTGCTCCCACGTGACCCCTTCCTCTTCTAGTGTTTAACACTAATCTGACAATTTTGTTTCCAGTGTTTAACACTGTTATCTTTTAGTGTTTAACACTAATTTGAGAATCACATTTCTAGTGTTTAACACTAAATTGATAATCTTAGTTCCAGTGTTTAACACTGTTGTTTTCTAGTGTTTAACACTAGTTTTAGCCAAATTGGTTAATTTTCTAGAGGCAAAGCCTCCCCTTCAATTAAATCTCAAAATTGAGTAGAAACTCAGAGGTATAATGTTTAATCCTCAGCCAAAGACCCAAATGTTATCAAAGCCGTCAAACTCTTGTTTAGCATTACTAAATAATGTGGGCTTGAACCCAGACAAATGTCTAATGGTCCAACAGAGGGCCAATACTTCAAATTTAATTGGACTTAGCCCCAGTTGTCCATAAGTCCTCAATTCAGACTCAACTGAGCCAATGTGCTCATAATTTAATTAACTGATCTTAGTTCCAAATTGGACTACAGATCACTTAATCCACTTTGGTTTGAGGGTACATCTCTTCACTCCTCTGATATTTGTCGTTGTAATCCTTCAACGTCTTCAGAGAGGTGACGGATCCCGACAACTATACATTTCATATACTATGACGTCTCTAAACTATAGACTGTGGGGTCCTTAAACTCATGGACCATGATGTCCTTAACCTCGACCGTGATGTCTTAAAACTAACATCGGACTGTGGGGTCCTTAAGCCCATGGACTATGATGTCCTTAATCTCGACCGTGATGTCTTAAAACTAACAACGGACTGTGGAGTTCTTAAATCCACGGACTATGATGTCCTTAACCTCGACCGCGATGTCTTTAAACTAACATTAGACCGAGATGTCCTTAAACTAACGATGGACCGTAATGTCCTTAAACTAATCGACCGCAATGTCACTAAACTAAACAACAGGGTCCAAATGCCCTTTTGTTGGATCTAAACAATCCCGTTAAGTTGATCTTAGTTTAAAAATTAGACTAACGTATCCTTAACAAATGTTTAAGTTGATCTTAGTCTCAAATGAGGCTAACGTATCCTTAAACCCAACCCCCAAAACCCAAATCTAAGAAAAATACGGATTTGGACTAGTCCACGCCCTACGGGCGACAACATAACTTAGTCTCCGTATACAATCCACGGGCAACCAAACATAAAACAAACACCCGCGACACGAAGTGACCATCTGGAGAAGGAGAAAGTTGTTACCGTGATGCGGTAGCGTAATTAACTGCAGGGGATTGCGCCTGCAGGGAAGAGCGTCCCCACAATCAAAAACCCCTCAAGCGAGGGGGACTCCGACGAAGTCTACTATATCGGCCGCATCTGTTTAAACCTTCGATACACGGTGCCATAAATCAACTTGGTATCTTCGGAGAGGTGGACGGATAGCACCAATTAGCATCTGCCCTAAATCTCAGGCAAGACGGACCTACGCGGTCGCGTCTCTGTGATTCGGAGGGGAACAGATTCTGGCACGCCCGGTAGGACCTTTTTCTCTTTCCACTCCACACTTCGTGTGTCGTGTTCACGAACCAATCGCGGTTTGCTAATGGTTGCCCTTGGGTTTCGAGGTACTAAGATTTGGCATTTTTCTTGGTGCAGAAAGCAAAGGATCAATGGCGTTCACCTGCTCAAAGTGTTCCATATGCAACTGCAACCCACGTCCTGCCTCAGCTGGGGCATATCTTATGGGCCCCAGGCGGCTTCCCTATTCACGATGCCGGTGGAGCAGGTCACTCAAGCCATCACAGGATTATTTTTCGGGACCATGCTCCCGCCAACGAGCTTCACCGCTCCTGTACCAACACCGGAAGCTCCCAAGAAGTCGGTCTTTGATCGGCTTACAGCTACTGCAGCCCCTCTCAATGGGTCATCCAGCACCGGCACCTCGGTCTTCTCCAGGTTGGGCCAAAGTTCAGGTGGGTCCACGATGAAGCCTGCACCTCAAGAGAAGGTTATTTTGAAAAGATTAACCAACCCTTCCCCTGAAGTCGTCAAGGCGGCTTCTCCTATCAAAGTGTCAGTCTTTACAAGGCTGACTGTTCTGGCTCCCGCTACGGTTCCTGTCCCTACTCAGAAGTCTGTTGTCAACCGATCAGATACTGCTTCTCAAAGGACATCAGTCTTCAACAGGCTGACGCCAGCAACAACCCTTCACCTGGAAAGGGGGGAAGACAAAACCATCGCTGAACTAACCCCAACAACTCGACACGCTCGACGTCGCCACTGGCGCCGAGTAAGGAAGGCCGGGGGCAACTCCCCCTCTGGGCTAATCCCACCAGCTCCAACGGTGGAAATTAATGCTGCTGTTCCAACCGGGAACAGTTTTGAGCTGCTGAACAAAGTACGCAGGAATTCGCCTATTGCCGTACTGAAAAAATCTCCGCCACCGGTGGAGACTGTCACAGAAATAAAGCCGAAGCAGTCCCCTCAACGGCTATCTTCCAAAGTTTACAAAATCTGGCGACAAGTCTGAGAGTCAGTCGTGGATCAAGACTATCCCCGCCGGCAGAAGAAGCTGAAGGTTCGACAGGAAGAAAACCGTCCTGTTAAGCCACAGAAGGTGACAACCACCTGGGTGCCTACTGCAACGGCCCCCTCAACGTCGACTGCTCATAAGAGGAGAAGGCCGAAGAAAATCCCCATGCCTGCAACAAATGTCAAAGGCACTGAGCCCAAACGCCCTAAGTCTAGGGGCATGGTGGTGCATACCGTCTATATGGCATCCGGGAAAGAGGATAGCCGCGCTTCTACGGGCCATTGACCACTCACCCAATCCATCACAAGAGCTCAGGAATAACAGCAGCAGAAGCTTCAGGAGATGCTGACTGCGATGGCCGCACTCACCGGACCAAAAGAAAGTCTGGAGGCGTCATCGGAGCTGCGTCATGAACAAGAAACCGATACTGACTTCCTTCGCAGAGTCTTCGAAAAGAAGGATAAAGAGGCCGCAGAACAAGAGGCTAATATAAAGCGAATGGCACTTCTCTTCCAAGACATGGTCGGGATGATGTTACAGCCGGATCTTCCAGCCGAAGACCCTCCGATCATTATTGAAGACGACAAAGGGGAAACATCGAATCCTCTGCCGGCTCTGTCAATAGCCAAGAAGGAGACAATCTCCAAAGCTGCCCTGGATGACTATATTGCTCAGCAAATACGAGTTCACCAAGCGAATGAAGCGGCTGGGCAAATTGTTAGAACTGGGCGACCGTATCCAGGCTGGTACGATCAAATAAAATACCTGCCGGGCTACACGATCCCCAAATTCCATGTGTATAAGGGGACAGGCAATCCCCATCAATATGTTGCTCAGTTCAGGGCTCTTTGTGGCAACACCGGTGGCGATGATAAACTTTTGCTCCGCCAATTCGTCGGCAGCTTAACGGAGACGACGTTTGAGTGGTACTCCGAACTTCCAAACGACTCCGTCAAAATTTTCGCAGAAATGGAGTTGTTGTTCACTCAGCGATTCGCATGTGCTAGTGAACGCACCCCAATAACGGCATTGATCAATGCCAGAGTGAAGACGGGCGAGATGTGGGTTCAGTACGCGATTCGATGGCAGAATCTGTGGTCAAAGTGCGAACAACGCATCGAAGAAGTACCAGCGGTGGGCATGTTTATGGGCACCTTAGACCCTCATGCAACTATTTCACAGTTCATGATGTTCTTCAAACCGACCACATTCCAGGTTTTAATCGACAAGCTGGCCCAAATGGACCAGATGGGTCATAGACCGTCTCCTTCGAAACCGGAGCCGCGGAACGAAAAGGGTAAAGAGAAGGCGACATTCGTTGCGAATACTCAACAGCCGCCCAGTGCCCCAAAATTAACAGATCAACTGGAAGAGAGACGGCGCTATTATAATGAGAAAATGAAGCGTCCTTACTCGTTCCCACGGGATAAAACGAAGAGACTCTTCGAGCTGGCGATGCGCAACATGCTTATCAATTTGCCGAATCCAAAGCGACTACTGCAATCCGGCGAAGTGAATAATCCCAATTATTGCCCTTACCACCAAACGGTAAGCCATCCAATGGAAGATTGCTTCGTCTTTAAGGGATGGATCGAGGATCAGTACCAACAGGGCAAGTTTGCGTTGTCTGAGAAGTGGAAAGTAAGCCCACCACAACCGCACTCTCCTAAGAAGATGGACACACCGGGGGCAACGTGCTCTTTTGTTGAAGAAGCTCCATGGGAGGTGGCTCTTTCGGCCAAAACCGAAAGGTTGCTGAATGATCTCCAGACATGCCCGGCGATCAGGTGGAAGAATCCGCTAGAACCCCAGATCATCGAAGGGATGCTGAAGCCGCACCCAACTCCAAAGATTGGTGGTGATAGCTAAAGTGTTCACACCCAACCGTCGAAATCTTCGAAGAAGAAGAAGAAGAAATACAAGAAGCCCGTGAAGCTTGGCGATAAGCGCACGGACCTACAAAAGCATATTGACGCGCTGGAAGAGTATAACCAGAAGGCGCGGACTCTAATCACGCTCCAAGAGTTCCTCAGCCACGTCATTGAGGACGGAAATGATGGAGAAGACTCATCAGATGGATCTGAGGATTACGTAGCAAGTTGTCATGTGATCTCTCACTCATTGATAAATGATTAAGAGGCTCCTTGAACCAAGAGACTGGGGGCAGGTCCCGAGCCGGAACTTCTATGGCCGTCAGACGAAATGATCGACGCCTTCCTGAATGAAATTCATCTGAAAAGTAAAGCTGATCGAGAGTGTGAGATGGCCATATTTGAAAAAGCCAAACGCCGGTGACTGGACGAAAGAATTAGGATACTCCTGCCAAATCAAAGGACATCGGTCACAGATAAAAACAAGTTCAAGATGAGGAAAAAGTTTACGAAAGCCATATCAGTGGGAATGAAGCTACCACCTTCCGAAGGAAGTACTCTTGGTGAAGCCGAAATGCATCCGAGCTACTGTTTATATCATCAAAAGATTGCGCACCCCACTGAGGAATGCAATGCTTTTAAAAGATGGTGGCAGGGATATGTTGCTTACCGGCAACATTTTAAGCGGATGAAACGCAAAACTCGTCGAGAGCGAGGAAATACGACCGAGGAGCGTAAAAGAACTACCGGCAACTGTCACATGGTCGACGCTGGGGGATCGCAAGTTCTCACCTTCGGGAGCGACTCTGATGAAGAAATGACTCTTGGCCCTCTCTTTAAAGAATCCACCTCAGGAAAAGAGGAAGAACCGAAGACCTGTAAAAATATTCAACTGCGCAATCGTACGCTGCCCGAAAAGAATCTTGGACCTACGAATAGAAAAGATAAAGGAAAAGAAAAGGTCTCTGAGGATATTGCCCTAGATGACCAAGTCATGAAAGAGCTGACTGCCAAGGACCCGCCAAAGGAAAGTAAGGTGGACTACAATGTTCTGGCGCACTTGAGGAAGTTACCCTCACAGCACAGCATTCTCGATGCCCTTTTACTATCAAAAGAAGCAAGAGATTCATTGATCAAGGCGCTACAAGAGCCATGACAATTTCAAGCTTTTCTCGCCGAAGAAAAGATGAAGGACGAGCTGGAAGAAGTGCACACAGCAGATATTACCTTCGGCGATGAAGATCTCCTCCTTGGGATGTGCGAGCACAACCATCCCCTTTATATCTCCGGATACTGTCACGATATAAAGATAGGCAAAATCCTGGTTGACAATGGGTCTTCCGTCAATCTCCTCAACGTGAGAGTATTGAAGGAAATCTGCATGAGCGTTCAACACCTCGCTCGCGATAAAATTACCATCTCTGGTTTTGAATCCCAGTCATCACGAACTCTTGGGTCTGTAATACTGACGCTGCGCTTCGGGCTGCTCGTCACGGATATTAAATTTCACGTCATTGACGCCAAGACTTGCTACAATGCTTTGCTCGGCCGGCCTTGGTTACACGAGTACAACATCATCCCATCTACACAACACCAGTGTATGAAGTATTTCAAGGATGGTCTCGAATATACTGTGACGGGGGAGTTGAACCCATTCTCCGTGAACGAAATCCGGAAGTACGAAGATGCAAAATACTTCTTACCAGATTTTGAGGACACGGAAAGATGTCACAAACCGAAGAACAAAGCTATCACCACTATTCCAGTCTTCGGGAATGATACCGAGGAAGAAGAAGAGATAGTTTATTCAGGGCCGCCTCGACGCAACAACCCGGGATCGTCCGCCCCCATGTTGATCTTCGGCAGCGACTCGGAAGACGAGGTTAATGCTGTATTCTCCGCTCGGCCGTCAGTACAGGCTTTCGCTGGCAATAATCAGAGTCTGCAAATTAGCATGGTTCTGCGGGAGTATTACAAAGAGCTCGATGCAATTAAAGCTTATAGTGTGCAAGAACTGCAGACATTTTACGTCCCTCCCAGGCGAAAGGGTGAAAAGGCGATCCTATTCTATCGATCCGGGGAAACCAAAGTGGAGAAAGAAATCTGGCATGGCGCCGATTCTACGCTCAACAGACTCCAGCCCATCCGTCTGCCTAGATATTACTCGAAAGGTTTGAAAAGGCTCTTGAAGCGCCAAGGGGTACCTTTCAAACAGACCATTCGAAAAGCTTGGTTCTACAACAGGATTTGGGATGTCCCTGGAACTCAGCACAAGTTGCCCAACGGGAGAATGGAAACGCTCGGGCTTGGATATGTGAAATCCGGGAAACGGGAACGAGTCCATGGTAGTTACGTCATATATGACTTCGATGAAGAAGAGGACGCCCTGTCAGAAAACACTGACCCTGAACCAAAACGAGATCCTGCAATCAAAATGCCGAGTCCGTCGTTTGAAGAACGAATGGACAAGCTTATCAGAGAAGCGGGTCAAAATAGCTGGGATGACCATAACCGTGAAATGGCCATTTATGAGAAAGTCAGGATGCAGCGCCTCCTTCAGCAGGTCACGGAGAATGACAATGCTCTTCTCTGTCAACCCGTTGTGCAAAAGGCCCGACGCAGAGGCCGAAACAAACCAAAGAACGGGAAATGTGTTCGACAACAACAAAGCGGGACCAAGAAGCCACGTGATCAGGAATCGAACAATCCGGACTCTTCTCTTATAAAGAAGATGGGTCGGGCATACTCTTTTCCTCAGAGCAAAACACGGAAGATACTTGATCTCACCATAAGACATCAAATGATTACACTTCCGGAGTCTGAATACCCCGAGAAAGCCAACGAGGTCTCTCACCCAGACTATTGCTCTTATCATCGAGCAATAGGATATCCTATTGAAGACTGCTTCACCTTCAAGAACTGGGTTGAAGATCAATATCAGCAAGGTAGGTTTGCTCTATCCAGTAGTTGGAAGATAAATCCGCCACAGAAGCACGAACCAAAAGCCGCGCATACTGCGAGAGTAGAACCAGATCAATATCGGTCGTGGAAGTGAGCTCGTACTTTTCATATGATAACACTATCAAAAGAAGAGTCTGAGGATAGGGGTGACCTCCCCTGGTGCTTCGAAAGCAATGATAACGAGGTGATCTCAGAGTTTCCACCGGCGCCGAAAGAGCTGGAGGATGGAATATATACCACTGCGGATAACCTCAAGAAAATTGATTTGGGGACAGCAAACGACCCGCGACCGACATTCGTCAGTGGGCTGCTATCTGAAGAAAGGGTGGCTGCGCTAAAAGACGTGCTTATGCAGCATAAAGATTACTTCGCATGGAATTATTCCGAAATGCCAGGACTAGATTCAGAGATTGCTGTCCACAAATTGGCAATATCTCCGGACGTCAAGCCAATCAAACAAGCACCGAGAAGAATGCGGCTCGAGCTTGAGATGAGCATTAACGCTAAGGTCAAGAAGCTGATCGACTCTGGTTTCATCCAAGAGATTCAGTATCGTGACTGGATCGCCAACATCGTCCCGGTGATGAAGAAAAATAGGACAGTGCACATATGTGTGGACTTTCGGGATCTCAATAAAGCCTGCCAGAAAGACGAATTCCCAGTACCAGTCAATGAGCTGATGATAGATAACACGTCCACTCACGAAGTTTTCTCCTTCATGGACGGCTCATCAGGATATAATCAGATAACGATGCATCCTGAGGACCAGAAGCACACCGCTTTCCGGACCCCTTTGGGTATATTTTGCTGCAAGGTGATGCCTTTCGGCCTAAAGAACGCCGGTGCCACCTATCAGAGGGCCATGATGAAGATCTTTGATGACCTTATAATGAAATCGTCGAATTCTATATCGACGACCTCGTGGTGAAAAGTAAATCATACGAGGAACATCTTGAGCATCTGAAGATCGTATTTCAACGCCTTCGGCAATACAACTTGAAGATGAACCCTCTCAAATGCGCATTCGGAGTTTCCTCGGGAAAATTCATAGGATTCATTGTCCAGCACCGAGGCATCGAGATAGATCTGTCAAAGATTAAAGCAATTATGGAGATGCCCCCGCCAAGGACTCTCACGCAATTGCGGTCTCTTTAAGGGAAGCTCACGTATATCCGGCGATTTATAGCCAATCTTTCAGGCAAGTGCCGTCCTTACAGTCACCTGATGAAGAAAGGGACCCCGTTTGTCTGGGATCACAAATGCCAAGGCGCACTGGATGAAATCAAGCAGTATCTGCAGAACCCGCTAGTGCTGGCTGCTCCGGTCAAGGGAAAGCCTCTCATTCTGTATACAACCGCCCTTGATGGTTCTTTAGGCGCGCTGTGGGCACAAGAGAACGACCAAGGGAAAGAAAGAGCTCTCTACTACCGTATTTCATTCGTTCCTTTGATCTATCTTCGTCGATATCGGAGGGTGGTTTCTGTTACCATGGTCGCATGGGCAGAGGGAGCTGCGGATCGTATGTGATGACCATTAGGGTATCGTTTATTCTTGAGGATTGAAGCATTGTTTAGTGTGCGGACGAAGGGTATTCACATGCCGTCCAGGAGAAGTTAAAGGGTTCGAACGATTGTCAGAAACCCATTTTCCCAAGTTTAAGGTATTCGGAAGAACATGCAGGTATTTCTATGGACCCTCTAGAAGAATGAAACCCTAACTCGACATAATGACCACGAGAACGCCTTTGAACCTTAGGATTTACGGCAGTTCCGCGGTGCCATTAGTGAGGCTTGGGTTTGCCCTTTTACGGCTGGTCCGCAGATGCTGGGGCATGTACTGGATATTTTTAAACTGTACTTGAGTGTTGAGCTCTCGGGGAATTATAGGATTTTGATGAGTCGATCGAAAAGTTTAACGTAGTCCGGATATCAGGTGAAGGGATAGATTACGCGGGAGGCTCTCGATATGAGCATAGCCGTTTATAGCGCAGTCAGTATAGCGATGAGGAGACGAGTCCGAATCAGTCGATATTAGAAAAGGCGCACATTGACGATAGTGTTTACGATTGTGATTTGGTGATTTGAGTTTCACATTTCCGTTGTTTAGATTTTGGTATTTTGAGGATTTTGTTCTACGATTGGTATTTCCTATGTGTACATTCATTACATTCTATTCGTGTTTCATATATCAGTTGTATTGATGTTGTTTTGTACATACCCGGTGCACTCGATTTGGTTTATACATTTTGAAATATTGATTTGATTTCGTGCATATGGTTACACATGATTTTGACGTATGCTTCGACATAGTTTCATGCATTTTTCGTACTGTGATTTCGATTTTGATATTCGGTGTATATTTTTGTGCACCATGTGCACTTGATTAAGATTCTTGCGCACACCTGGCGTACTTGATGCGATTTTGTGCATACCAGATGCACTAAATCGGGGTTTTGTGCAGGTTAGATGCACCTAATATTAGTGTCGTGCACGCCCGTTGCACTTGACAGATGTTTTTGGTGTACACCCGTTGCACTCAGTTTTGTTTCTGTGCGTATTCGTGTCATCTGTATTTGGTTTCGGTTTTCGTGCGCACCGGACGCACATGATATTTTTTATACTGTGATTGGGATCGATTTTATTTTGAACAGTATGTTTTTATAATGATTACTATTTGGTTTAGTAACCAGGCGGGACATGTATGTTAATCAAAAGATATATATATGTATAGCTATTTTTTTTAAAACAAACGTCCGCTACTTAAGCCGTGACACGTGCATCGCACGGCGATTTTCAAAAGAGGTTTTTGCATGCTTCTTTATTAAGATGTTTAGACGATTTTACTACGATGCACACTATATATAAGTTATATATTTGATGTATATTATGTTGGTTTTCGTAATGGGCTTGGATATTCTATTTTCACCATAACTCCGATGATTGCGTTATGCTTGACGGAGTTGATTTTAGTTATGTATTGATGATTTCGGAGCCCCGACGATTTGAGTGTTTTGGATGAATGTTTTAGTATTTGGGGGGAGTTTTAATTTAAATTCGGGGACCGAATTTTTTTAAGGGAGGAAGACTGTAACGCTTCGAAAATCGTTTAGGCAGTTTTTCGATAATCGGCAAAATAATCAGTCTTTTTCGTAAAAAGTCAAAATAAGTATTTTTCAATATAGGCCTAATCATACAAAATTTAGATAAGATATTGCTAGAAATTGGTCACTAAATTGTCACTTAAAATTTTCTAGATATTTAAATTTTTTTCCTTAATTAATTATTTTCAATATTATTTTAAGCTTTTAAAAATA